>OX291548.1:2400000-3600000 GCA_946406115.1 Apoda limacodes
AAATCAACCCCTAATTCAAGTAAGTAACTATTCATCATTTACATACATAGCTGCTTTATATAGATAGTTAAGCCGTCCTCGATTTAAATCGTTAGTCAAAGGATCAATGGCATCATAACCAAATCAGAATCAAATGTTTCTCTTGCATTAACTATCCCTATACCATCTCACAAGCGTAATAGGTGGGGAACGAATGACACTTTTATAAATAAAAACATTGTGAGCAATAGAAAATGATTTTTAACAGGATTTATGTTTAAAATAAATAAATACTAGCATTATTTATAGACTACATCCGTCATCTAACCTAAGCCAGGCGCAAATATAAATTCCGTTGCTAAAACAATACGGCGTGCGGCGTGCGGCATGTAGGTATGCTACGTGTTTGTACAAGAGAGACGTGTGAGTCGCTGACACGCACACACAGCTGAGGAGAGGACATCTGCCACATCCTTTTGTTTGTTTCGCAGATCAACATTGAAGCTATCTCAACAAACTTACATAACAGATGTTATATACTTATCATTCAGACACAACCCCGACCCCCACCGCCTACCTGTTCCCGTCGGAGCGGAGGTTTTATTAAACTGGACTAGCTCAGGGTTCAAAGGTATTTTTAAAAGTTGTGCAGTTTAATTTTTGCCATTGACTATTAAAATTTTTTTTTTCTTAACATAAATATTTTACTTCGCTTTGTTACCAATATTAATAGGTAAAGCAATTAAAACAAACATTAACAATAATTGTTTTTGGTCCAAAAGATATATTTTTTACTTATAATTAAGATAAGTACTTACAATGGTAAAAAGTAATTCAATATGTGAGCACTATCAACTAAACAAATTACGTGCATTTTATTTAAATAATATTCTCTTCCGATGACAACAACCTATAAACTAGCAGAACACTAAGTAACTTATAAGTTTTATTTTGGCAATTATTTGTTATAAAATTCATTGAAATTATTCTTGTCACGTAATGCATTGATATTAAATAGACTGTAAGAAACAACAGTCATTCTTGTAACAATTGCTATTTATTTTATTTTAATTTGAATAAAAGGCATTTTTTGTAGTTTTCATATAACCAGGCAGGGTTCCTAATTACTTCATCTCTGTTGTGGAATAATCGCTTGATAAAGTATACTTTTCAGTTTTCGTCTTGTCTTCGATGCGTTCTGGAATGCCTGGTCATTTCATTTTTTGCAGTGTGTTTTAGAATGCTATTTAGCTATCGTTTTGTACCGGTTCTAAAAAAAAAATTTTATATCCCCCTTATTGAAAAAGAGGTGTTTTGGTTGTTGAAAAAGATAATGTACTTTTTGAGTGCAAGTGGTGAAAAATTAAAATCACGTTTAAAAATGTCAGTAGAATAGCACAAAGAGCAAGGTGCTCCCAACGCGTTCTTACCCACATAAATATTCGACTCTGGTTGGGGTGGTAGGTACATCAATATTGCAACGGATAATTGCTTGGGTCCCGTTTACGACACAACTGAGTTGCGTGGATTTATGTTTTTACGGTTTTTTAGGAACAAAATAACACAGAATACAATAGCATAAGAAAACGAATTATTCCATCCACGCGACTTTCTGGATTGAATTTATTTTCTTCTAAGGTTTTTACCAACTCACGATAAAAAACATTTTAAAAAATACGAAGTTAGTTTTATCGATTAGTTATTGTGTCACTGAAACACAAGATGCGATCCACTAAAAATAAATCGGTTAAACAAAGATTGAACTTTCTTTATAAATAATATATGTAAATGTGTAATCAAGTGGTCATTGCCTGGACCGATAATCTGAAGTCGGCAATAAGCAGACTGATCAGTGGACCCATCTTCACTTGTGATCACCGCACATAATACAAGTGCAAAAAACTACGAAAAAAATATAAGTAGTGCAGTTTTAATATTTTTTATACCACTACATAAGTTGGCAAACAAGCACATTTTCCGCCTGATGTCAAGCGGTCAACGTTGGTAGCTTGTGGACGCTTGCAACACCAGAGGTATTGCTCAAGCATTGCCGGCCATTTGAAAATCTAATAAGACAATCCTTTCTTGAAAACTTTTAGTCCCTAGAAAAAACTGGACCAGGAGCTCATTTCACAACCTAAGAGTTCCCGGGAAAGGCTTTGCCTGAAACGGCTCGTGTGAGGATAAATTCCTTGATCTCTGATGACGACCAGTGCGATATTTGAAATTAATCGTGGACATCATTTTGAATAGTTGCTTAGAACACAGTCTAGTCACAGTTAGACACAATATTTAAAATAAAAACCAGACAGGTGCGGGTCGGACCCGTGCACCGAGGGTTCCGTACCGCCAAACACAAAATGAACAAGACCGACTCGTACTTATAACTAGTTTTTATTGAGTATTTATTTTTTTACTATACACCTTACAGTAGATGAAGTTTGAAGCGTGTATGTTTTACCATTTTTACGATAAAGCAAAAAACAACGAAAACATATTTCTTGTACAGATACCCCTCTCAACTTTTTTTTTTTATTATTTGTTAGACAATAATCACTTAAAAATAATAATTACAAACATTCTATGAAAAATTCAGGCTTCTACCTATTTTGGTTTAAAAGACAAAGCATAGTCTTAGTAATAGGGCTCGCTTGGCATCGTTTGGGTAAAGAATCCCTAAAAAATACAACGGTTTCGCTGAGAGGGGGAGGGGGGGGGGACACTTGCCTTACAAATATAAAAAAAACAGTGGCACTCCGTAATCTAAATTCGTAATCTAAAAAAGTGAGCATTATCTTTTTAGATAAGAGTAGAGAAAATAAATAAAAATAAAAATAAAAATCATTTATTTCGACCTTAAAGATCATATTTTGTTAGTAATATATAAGAAAACCCTAGTCTAATGTTAGTAAACTTAAAAGTACCTTAATCTAGACCTTATATCTAAGACAGCCCTGATTAGTCAGCACGTGAACCATACTGCAGTGGTTCAGGTACTGACAATCCAGCCTGTCAGCAAAAGCTCTCAGGACGCCACTAGGACTATCCCTAACCCTGCGTACCAGGGATGTGCACCGCTTCCGCATAATCGAGTAAAAACAATCAACATGCGCATCGGCGAACATACCCGACGCACTGCAGCATCGAGGCAGTCCCATTAGCATCCTGAAAGCATTATTGTACTGAACGCGGAGGGCATTGTACTGTTTCTGCGTAAAATTGATCCATAGGCCGCTTGTGTAGAAGGAAGTACAATAAGCTCTAAAGAGTGTTACTTTAACAGGGGTGGAACAACGAACAAACCTGCGAGCGATCATGTTCGCCCTAACGGACAATGCCCTGCGCTCTCTCTCGATATCAGCATCGTCTTTCAGGTCAAAGGTTACAACATGACCTAGATATTTAAATTGCGACACCCTCTTTAACGGAGTACCATATAATTTAATTGGTGGTATAATTGATGGCAATGCTTTACCCCTGGCCTGAAAGACCATACATTCGCTTTTTTTTACATTATATATTAAGCCGTGACTTTGAGCATAGTTTTCACATATGCTCAACAGTTTCGCTACGCCACAGACAGAAGCACTCAGAAAGAAAAGAGACAGCTGACGTATACATTAACCCTTTTACATCCTATAACTTTAAAGAACCTACTTGTAGTAAGCGAATCGGTAGGGAGTTGAGTTAGGTACTGCAAGCAGCTGGGGGTGTACTTCACTTAGCTGCTTGAGGTATATAATAGTTATACGGGGATCCTACCAGGATATATGAAGAATACAACGAGAGTCAATTTATATGTATATTTTTCTATTATTGTCTAATATGTACGCAGCTATAAAAATAAAATTCAGTAACTTAAATCTCATTAATTAACATGTTCCCACTTAACTCTATTCTTAAGCGGAGTTCCTGATCCTCTCATGGACATCATTTATTTTGGTATCTCCTCGCTCATATGTGAGCATACAATTCTAATTCTAAAAACAAAACATCTAAAGCATCTATTCGACTGAGCGGCCATATACTGAGCCTTAAATCCGCGGTCTACACTGAATGGAGTTCCTGAAACTCAGCGTCAGCCTCAACGCTAGTCCGCATGTACGTACTGGTCCCATTGTGGGGCTACGGAACGGTTTCAGGTGAGCTCCATACGCTTCTCCTAAAACCTCGCGGGCATGCTAATGCTCCTTGGTGAGAGCGGAAAGATGGTGATCTTGCCTGAATCCAAACTGTTGCTGTGGATGCGAGATAAGAGGGTGTCGCACCATATTACACCTATTATCACGCGGGTTATATCTACTTTTATGCAAAACGTTGATGCTTTTCTTGAAATTTACTTGTTTTGCCCATAATACAAAACAAAACGATCCATCTCTTATCTAGCATCTGGAGCGGGCGTCTAACAATTGAAGACTGAACAAAAACCCATGCGACGCATCTTTTCTTGTATTAATGCAAAATCCAAATTTAAACATTTTATTTGTCTTAATTGCTGTCCCTACGCGGATATCAAACCTTATTTACTTGCGATGGGACATAGCCTGCTCACGTACCCATGTAGGTACGTTACGAGTACGTAAGTTAAAATGTTTTATTGAATAAATTCGACTTTAAAATTGCAAAATAAAAGTTCCACCTTTTAAATAATAATTAACTGAAATTTATTAATATGGACCAAGTTGTTGTAGTATTGAAATTAAAGTTTTTAAATGATAATCAAATCAAATCATTAAAAACTAAACTTTGAAAGCGAAAATTGCAAACTTATCTAGACGTTCTTCATCTTCGTGACATACAAACAAAAATCGCGCTTATGAACGCAGCTGCCTGTCACACTCTCGATTCGATGTTGCGCCAAGCGCGCCGGCTAGTCCAATGCGTCATTTAAACGTTACTTTTTTTATCAATTGAAGAATTTAGAATGCTATTATTTTATTTTTTTATAATTATACATCGTTCATTTACCTATATTTTATATCTGTTTTACAGATGTACCTATTTGACTCTAACAAAAATTAGTACTTTAAAGCTAAATGTTTAACAAACGAAGCCCTAAAAAAAATGATCTTTGCGTACCGCAAATGTTTTTGGAATTCCTATCCAACGATAGCCCACAGGATGGGGTAGACGAGAAAAAAAAATTACGTCCCCACAAAATGACGTCACGTGTAGGGGAGGTACCCTAAAAAAAATTTTTTCAAAGATTTTATTCTACCACTTTCTTGGCTTGATCAATGTGTATATCCTTGCCAGTCTATTGTATTAGGGTTTTTGACCTAAGCCGCGGACAGACGGACGGACGGACTAACGGACGGACATGACTAAACAATAAGGTTTCCTTGTTGTCTACGGAACCCTAAAAAGTGCATTCACATTAAATTTACTCCGATAAATAAAAATACAAATGCTATAGTGCCAAATAATTCTTAAAATTGAAATAACAGATTTGAAGAAAAAAGAAGCAGAAAGGAAACAAAAAAATCGCCGTAATAAGTAAAAAATTACAGTTGCGTTTAGCCGTTTTACTGTAAAACTATAATTGTATAACTATATCTATAAAGTGTTTCTAAGCTTCTTGGGTTTCCCACAATGATAAAAGGGCTCGTCAATTATATACGGCGGAAAATCTTTCAGATGATTCATTAAACTTACGGAACAATCGTATGTTCTCACCAAACTAAAATGTACAACAAAATAGAATATACTTCATCTAAATAAAACTTTAGGATCAAGGTATTTGCTATTAAGCCTATATTGCTTGATTGCTAATAGAAACTGTTAATGAATCTTGATTTGTTTTAAAAATAAACTTTTTCTGTTTCACCTGGACAATTTTCAAGGCTAGCCCAAAAAAAGTCGAGAACAAAAGCCTTTGAATAAGCAATTGAGCAAAGCCACCTGCAATCACGAAACAAAAACGTAAAAAACGTAATCTCTGCTCGCTACTGATACCTACCGAGCATTGCTCTGAGAAGTATTACAATATAGTATATTCTCTTACGCAATAATAAAAACAAAATAAGATTCGGGCGGGCGGGACAAAGCGGGTTGTCTTTTTAAGAAAGTTTTGTTTTTTTGCGCAAAATAAAAAAATAATAATATAAGAATGTTATTTTAAGTTCTGCAATTATTGCAGATAAATATGTTTTATCTTAGATGCTTTTCTTTCATTTAAATCTAATATCCTTATCCCATTAATTAATTAATCCCATTGATATTATAAAGGCGAAAGTTTGTGAGTGTGTGACTGTGTGAGTGTGTTTGTTTGTTACTTCTTCACGCTTCAACCACTGGACGGATCGGGATGATACTTGGCATACATATAGGTTAGGTCCTGGAATAGCATATAGGCTTTTTATCCCGAAATACCCGCGGAAATAACTATAAACGAGCCTAAACGAACTATAGCTACAGCTTGATAAAGCAAACTTCATTAGTGTAATTAAGGAGTAAGTCACAGTATTAATACTGAGATTAAATAAAGGAGTCCCACGCCGATAACCGAGTTTAGGGCGGGCGGAGCCGCTGGCAAAATCTAGTTTGAAATATATTACCTCTGCCTCATACGTCCCTACGGTTGGGTCACGGCTTACCTTCACCAAGGGTGATTACCCATTGTACAAGCGTAAGAACACACATTTGGGTCATAGTCCACACGCAGGCCTAGTACTGATTGCGGAATTCACATACGTCCACTATCTAGGTCTATGATAATAATAAATTACCTAAGTAATAAAAACGCGTAAATATATTTTTAAATAACATATAGTTTAAGATTAAATGAAACTGAATCCGGTCCAATGGTCTAATATTTAAAACATAATATAACTATATATTTAATTCAATAATTTATCTAAGTAGTAAAATCATTATAAAACCCACATAATTTGAATTAACGACAAAGCTCATACGTCGTGACGACTGCGCAGCGGTCCGCAGTGCACAAGTTACGTCGCTTTAATACCACCCTGTAAGTTGTGACAACTTATATTTATTAGCACTTTCACATTGTCGCCGTCGCCGTGACAAATGTGCGCACATTACACTACGTACCTACCTTACGTGGAATTTCATTCGAGCCGGTACACGGTACATCCACACCCACCCTTGGATATTGCTTCGACTAATTTTGTTCGCGCATGAATCATGTTCAAGGGACAGAAATATTTTTGAATACAAAACTTCCTTGGCGCGGTGTCCTCGGTGAAGCTGAATATTTACCCCTTGAATAGACATAAAATATTTAGAAAAGAACTTTTCCTGGCAACGTTTTGCGTTTCTGAGAAGATGTTTCTATACCGTTTCCTATATTAAGGATTTCTTTCAGATATTATTTTTACTAGATTTATTATATTTTTATATTATGATATGAATGATTATTTATGATGAAATGATTTTGCTGTGGCATTTCAACCCGGCGCTAGAAATACCTTCTAATATTTAATAATTGATTTAGTGTCACGGGTAGGTATTAGAGCATGTGTGAACAAACAAAACAAATTAAAAATATTTTATTTCAGTAAGTTTTCAACTCCGCTTTTGAAACGTTATGAATCTGTTAACAATGCTGATTTCAACCTATAAAACAGGCAAGAAACGCAATTCTTAAATATAAAATTTTTAACATCCAATAACTATGTAGGTATGAGTAAATATAAAATCTGTATTGTAGTAATAAGTAATACTCAGACATTCAATATACTATACAAATATATTTACTTTGGCATGCGCCATGTTGGTTGGTATCTTTGCGTACATGAAAGCTTTTTAAATATACGCTCAACTATTTGAAGCTCTGTGGCGCCGCGCCGGACATACTCGTACATTCCTTAAACTTTTGGTGTTGTTGACATTCTTTGTTTGTTTTATTTTCTAAAATACTACTAACTGGAAGTTTTTAAGATATACATATACCGGTGGAGAGCTTATAATACACACATTAAAACGTTCTTGGCCAGAATAAAAAAGGCTATTTATAAAAATACAGTTTTTTTTTAACTAACCAACTTACATATATGTAAAGAAACAAGACAATCTTTCGTGATAAATTTTGATTTAAAATCTGAAAAAAATAAAAATGAAACTTGAGAACTAGGAACCAGTGCCAAGTTTCTTCTTATCTCAACAAGTTAGCAAAACCTATACGTATCATTAGCAATGGTTTGCTGCAACGAAATATACACTGAGCTAACTGACGACAGACATTGGCAAGTTTTAGTAAAATATATATTTGGCAATAGGCAACAAAAGAAAGACTCTATTCGGTCTTGGCTCATTTTTTATTTTTGTCTTTATTTTCAAATTTTCAATTATTGGCTAAAATTGTATTTTGGCCTTTTATATCTTGGAAACAGTTCCACTTGGATATGTGAAATTTTGAATAGTGCTTAACAGTAATAATACCAACCTTCATGTTAGAATTCAGTTTATTTAGTAAACATGAATGGAGATACAATTGGTCTAAATCGGTTTGAAATGTTTCGTGTAAATAGTGCAATGTGTGCGCTTCTAGTTAGGGTTGCGATAAATTGGTTGGGCTCACTCCGTGCTCTTTGATACCTTGTCTGACATACTACCGTAGGAACGCCGTTTTGAAGATGTGTTTTTGTTGACAGGAGCAGTCACACAAGTCGTACCGCCCGTTGACGGTGTTGACGTTCCGATGGAACCACGCGCTGCACGGCCTGCAGCCCGCTGGGTACCACCTCGTGAACCTGCTACTGCACGCGCTAGTCTCGCTACTTTACTACAGGTATCTGCACACACATCACACTACTATTATACTATTATAGTTAGTTGATTCTTCTGAGCTGATGGTCAAGTGGACGGCACCGGCGCATAGTTTTTTTTTATCTCGGCATCGTCTTTTGCAATACACAGTAGCCTATTCCACAATGCACTTCTGCAAATCTGCACCCTTCATTCTTCATAATATGCAAAACGCTAAGTGTGGGTTGGCAACTGACTCCTGCATATTAGTCTTCAACATATTGCTGTAACAGAACACTGATTAAAGAGTGGGATTTGCGGCGTGGAAGTTTGCAAAGAGCTTCGTGGAACAGGCTCCAAGTTCCGTAGGTCGACCCAACGAGAGACATTTTGTGTTTTACTGCACTTATTCATGCATAATAATGTGAAATTAGAGTTAGGCATGATTTTTGCGGTGGCATCAATATATTTTTTATTTACTAAACTTAAAAATGATATTTTATGTTTTTATTATATTTTTAGTAAAATTATATCTAGAGTACAAAAACTCAAAACCTAGTGATTTTATCCACACAAAATGTCTCATTTTAATTGGAATTTCAATCACAATTTTACACGTAAATACTCGCTGATGTTAAAACTTGTAAATTTTATATTTGTATCCAAAAAGCAACGGTAAATTGGTAGTTACGATGACTTAATGCAATTATTGTGAAACGCATATATTTTCAGTCGACCGATGCAGCAAAACAATTGCGTTAATAATTTAAAGTCCATTCAAAACGGAAATAAAAACAAATTTTGGACATTCTACCGAATTGAACAAACGGGAATCATTTTGTTTCCATTGCACAAATCAATCCAATAAAAGTGGAGAAAATAAAACAACTTACACAATATTAATTTGAAACAAAGTGCGCAGCGCGAATCGGATACCATACAATCCCTAAGTCCGACAGATGTCTTATTACGCGTTACGTAAGGTGTAGTATCACGTGTAACGCAAGTTATCATAAATGCTAATTCAATTTACCTATTTTTTAATTATTTGCTACCATTTTAAAGCTATAATAATGACAGAAGACAGACAGACAGTGACAGACAGATGGACGGTATAGGCTCAGTAATAAGGTTCCGCTGACACCCTTTGGTACGACATCCTTAAACTTACACGATCTCTGTGTTGTGCTAGTATCTAATTATGTGTTCATGCTTTTAAACTCATGTATATGTAACTTATTAGTTTAATTATTAGATTATAACGTATCAGCTGTAATATTAGACTCTGCCCGAGATTATGGGACGGCAAACGTGAAACCATTATCGCGGGATGAGCAAATTGCTCTGGGAAGTTCCTCTCCGGGTGAACCTGTTTTAATCAGGCGGGTGCTCTGGCCCCTGTTTCAGTTGCTGCTAATTACGGTTACTTTAGTCCAGCGTGTATTCAGCTGAGCTTTTGTCGATTTCCAATTATTCGGATTATTATTACCAACGATTTTCGAACTAACGTCATCATTGGGACCCGACATTACGGCATACGTCGTAACATAAGTATCGTTTAGATATTAGATAAACAAACTAAAATTAACTGTAGAAAATATCCCTCCATCCCTTTCCTTAATGTCCAGCAGTGATGTAAATGGCCCTATGATGGTCATAGCTCGTTGTATCACTGACATTTTGCTTTGTTTATGGTTCATGTTACGAATTAGTACATTATGATACAAGTGAGCTAAGCTGATAACACTGTGTGACACGATTTTTCTAACATAAATAAGATTACGTGATTTGAATTCCTTATTCCATTGTTGAAAACATTGTCAATTGATATGGTTGTCTAACACGTCACGTTTCTAAGTGATAGTGTCAATACTATTTACGTGTACCCTCGTAAAAAACAAAAGATCAAACGTTGTTAATTGCAGATTTCTTTTAATACTGAAGTCTGTACGACTATAAATTAAAAGTTTTAGTGGTCTTAAGATAATTCTAACAGTTTATTTGGGTAATCATAACATTTTTTTCGAAAGTCATGAAGAAAAGTAACCACCGCAAGTGTTTAAATCATTTGTTTGTAATGAAAGAGGATTCTACTCTTCACAAGAGGCAAAGTTAATATTTCATCATTTTCTTTTGGAATATTTGGCTCATTTTTTATATTGACCACTTAAACCTCAGCTATTTTGATTCGTTGTCACTTGTCAATATATATAACATTTTTTTTGTGTAAAATTAATAATTTAAATAAAAAATATGATATACAATTTTGATACTGTCTTTATTTATTTATAGTACATCAATTTATCATAACTTTAAAATGATACGTGTTACAAAAAATCTATTTAAGTTTTTCTGTTCAGCAGGTTTATTTTGATAAAAAATAGCCGTTTCATTAAATGTTAGAGCACAAAAAAAAAAATTGTCACACAGTGTAATTATAGCCGGAGGCGACGGCGTAATTCAGCCGAATGTGATATGGAGTAAAGCTCACGAGTGTCATACGTCGGTTTTCAACACACTTGAAAGACAGTATGTACTTATATTAGTGTTAAAATGATGTGAAAAGTTGATATTTGATGGAATCTGATAGTTTCGATATGTTTTTAACCAACTAGTGGTAATTTTATTTAGAAAATAAACGCTATTAAAAGGCTTAAAACGGTGGAGTAAATACTGCTTTATGAGCAAGTGTGTTGAAAATTTTGAAAAAAATCTGTATAGAAAAGACACAGAAAAAGATGCTGAAAATTATGCAGTTTACACACACACACACACAACACAAAATTTTGGAATTAATTTTATAATGCAAGAAAGACTAGTAAGAACAATACTAAGAAGCGTAAAAATGTTTTGTTGTATCTTAATTTTAACTCAAAACTGTATGAAATAAATTAAAGACTATATTTTACAACAAGTTTGTTAAATATGACGATAATGGAGCAGAACACCTCTCCCCGCACTACTGTACACTACTGTGCGACATGGAGATAAATTATTTTCTGCTGTGGAGACGATACACTTAATAATTTTTTTATATTTTGTATTTTTATATCTTTACCAACTGACTTTACTGTACTACGTACCCTTAAAATAGACGTTTCAAAATTATTTATGGCTTTATAATGCACTATTTGTTTTAATTATAAAAAAATAGTCATGTGTGTGTCAGTTCAGTCAGCCACTAAGGAAATAGGGTTTTGTTAAATTGTAATTAATACAATTCAGTCATTTATTACAAATTTCTTCAGTTGAGTTAATAGACTTTATTCAGTCGGAGTTTAAACTATGTATAGAGTTTGTTTTTTCGCTTTAATTTTCGACGTAATTTTGTTCAAAATATTAGTATTTTTTCAAAGCGACAGGCAATGGAAGCATAATAATAAAAGATTCTAAACACAAGGCGATGTAAAGTTAAATCTACCTAAATATTTCAATTTTATTTTAAAAATTGTTTATTACCGTCTCGAAATTATGTTAACTGTTATTACAGGAGAGGAAACAGCTTTGCAGTGTTTGTGTCCGGATAAACCGATTTTAATATAACTACTAATTACGGGTACTTCCCGCGTCCACCCTGGACCCTGTCCGGCTTTCGCCGATACCCAATTATCCTGATTATTCGTACTTACAGTTTTCGAAGTCTCGTTGTCGTTTACTTCCGGAAAATGTTGTTACTTATCTATGGTTTAGATAAGCACTTCTACCTCGACAATTTCTGTTAAAAAGGCAAAAACAGATTTCCTGCAGGTACAAGAGCTTTCATAAATGAACTAATTTATACTTATAATGCTATGGATTTTTATATCTCAATTAATAATATTACTATATAAATAATAATACACTTGATCCTTTATAATCGTTTTTATTTTCCACACCATTGATTAACATACTACACACCACAGATAGAGAGCTTATAAACAACAACAAAAAAAGTAATGTTGCCATAACAAAATCACTATTTCAACACACCTTAACTAAACTACCTTAAACTTGATGCAAACAAATGTAATAACTAATACTTCATAAACTTTACTTGATAGACAAACCTAATAAATTTCTAAAATTTTCAGATTTTACTTTACATAACGACTTAGTTAAAATGTCAGCTATTTGATCATCTGTTGATATTTTGATTACATCAATACTCCTTTCTTATTATAATCATACACAAAATGATAACTTATATCAATATGCTTAGAATTTTTACAGAGTTTACCATTTGTAGATAAAGCAATAGCACCACTATTATCTTCATAGATCTTAACAGAGTTATTAATAGATATACAAATATCATCACATAACAATGCTTTTATAGGCAATAGCTCTTGTACACATTCTGCAAGAGCATAATATTCAGCACGCGTCGAAGCTCTAGAAACAATTTTTTTGTTTTTGAGATTTCCATAAAACAAAATTTCCAAATACTCTGATTATAATACCCGAAGTTGATTTTCTATCATTTATGTCTGCAGCCCAGTCAGTATCTACATAGGCATCTTACACTTCATCAAAACTTGTATTATAATTTAACTTGAAATTTCGAGAATGATATAAGTATTTGAGTAAACGTAACAGATATTTATAGTGACTGTCATCATAACAATTTTGAAAGCGACTAAGATAATTTACAGCAAAAGTGACATCTGGGCGTGTACCACATGCTATATACAACAAAGCACTAAATCTTTAATTTTTTCATTTACATTTGTTGCAGCTGGTTCTAGTTTTAAATTTAACTCCATAGGTGTATCAAACTTTTTAGATTCTACAACATTGTATTTTTTAGCTAAACTTTCAATATATTTTTCTTATGACTTAGATACATAATCTTTTCATTAGGATAATAGTTTCTTTTAATACCTAAATACTGATTTACCCTGCCTAAATCTTTCATTTGCAACTGTTTATTAAATATTTCTTCAACATAAGTTATATCACAAATTTTTGGTCCCATCAGTAACTTTTTTGGTCCAAATCATCTACATACAAAATCAGATAATAATGTTTGTCAATAATCTATTGCCTAAATAAGCAGTTGTCAAAACACATTCAGGCCAGTAGTACCTCTCAACCTTTGCTTCAGCTAGCAAACATCTCGCTCGATCTAGAATTGACCTATTGTATCTTTCCGCTACACCATTTAGTTCGTTGGTATAAGATGGAACTGGGTTCCTAACTGGGTTAATACCTTCTTCTTTTACAAACGTATAGAAATCTTTATTATTGTACTCCCGTCCATTGTCACAACGTATTTGTTTAATCTTTTTAACAGTCTCATTTTGAACTAGTTTTATGTATTGAACAAAACAATCAAAAACTTCACTTTCGTGTTGATTACAGTATATATAGTATACTAAAATCAGCTATGCAGATCAGATCAGATACTATCAGATACTACTACTAATATCAGATACTAAAATCATCAATTAAACTTACAAAATATCTCTCACCCTTATAGCCAGTAGGGCTTATTGGACCATTGACATCAGTGTGCACAATTCTAATATGTCACTTGCATGGTGTCTTTTATTTTTAAAAGATAAGTTACACATTTTATTAGTTAAGCATATTTCACATTGCACATAATCATTTTCAATTTCATTAGGTAAACCCTGCAATAATTGACGGTCACATAACAGTTTTAAATTATTAAAATTAGTATGACCAAGCATTCGATGCCATTTTTCTTTGTTTGACAGATACTTGTGCAAGATTCTAAATACTCAACTCTGGCTCCTACTCTATCTGTCAATTCAAATAATTTTTTTTTCTTCATAGCAACTGCAATTAAGTTGTTTTAAGGCACATATATCATAGCATTGTCACAATTAAATATAATCAAATTATTTTGGTTAGCAATACTAGAGACACTCAACAAATTGCGCTTCATACTTGGTACATAGTCAACATTATGAGTTACAGTTTTAAGCCATTTTTTGTCTACATAAAAATAAACAACAATATCACCTATTTTATTTGTCTTAAACTTTAATATCTACAGACTGTGCTAAAGATCTCTACTTACAAAAACATTTTTCATCATTTACTATATGATCTGAAGAACCGCTATCTACCAACCAAGTTAACTGATCTGCATTGACATCACTATTACACTGTGTATTCACTTGTGAACTTCTATATTAAATGAGTTTTGACTTGGACCGTCTTGACCGTCTTTCACTGTAGAATTTCTTGCTATCCTGCTCCTTGAGAACTTTCCTTTCATCCGACCTCTCCAATTTCCAAATCCTCTTCGATGATGATGCTGCCCTCGGTGTACAAAAGGGGGCACATTTGGACAATTTATCTTTATGTGGCCTTTTTGGTTACAGCCATAACAAATTATATCATTTTTGTTAAACTGTCTTGATCCACGATTCTGTACTGGAGTTTTCCTACTTGTTAACTGAAAACTTAGCGATTGGATTAGATCCTTGGATCCTTTATTCTTGTAATCTAGCATTAACTTAGACTTTACATACTCAATTTTTCTTTCCTTTTCTGGTATGGCATCAATTACGTCAACAATATGTGTCAAACTCTCAGGCAAGCATAAGAGTAACTTATTTAGAATTGTTTGGCAGGAATAGGGGGGGCAGGGTAGACACCGGTTTATTGATCTGAGTGACACAGGTACAATTTGTTTCTGTCGCTCGCCGGCCACTGCCGCGGCACGCTCCGCTCGGCTTCGTGCGCTAATTTTCATGTGCTCCGCTTGGCTTCGCGCGTAAGTTTTTATGTTACAAATTGGTACGCCGTGACTACACTAAATAAGTACAAATGGATTCTGACGCTCGCCGGCCACTACCGTGGCACTCTCCGCTCGGCTTCGCGCGCTAATTTTCATGTGCTCCGCTTGGCTTCGCGCGTAAGTTTTTATGTTCCAAAGTGGTACGCCGTGACTACACTAAATAATTACAAATTGGCTTCCGCGGCACGCTCCGCTCGGCTTCGCGCGCTAACTTCCTACCTACCTTCCGTCTGTCACCTTAGGTATCCTGGTGACAGGCAATCCCGTAAATATTTATATATTGTTCGAATCCTATGGTTAGAGCTAGGGCGTTAGGGTCACGATAGGTAGGGTAGGGCCAATAGGTACGCAATTAGCTAGGTACACACACTTACATACAATCACTAACCTTGGATACATGCACAAGGGGTCCAGATTATTTTTCATTACGGGACATCAATCGTGACCCGTTGCGAAATCGAACCAGTAGATTTCGCGCTCCTCTTGTCACTGTAGGCTGACTGACGTACGAAGACGTATTATCAACCAACTAACGCGCTGCGATTGTCCTTCACTAGTGTGCAGCTACGGAACGTGAAAACATATGGAGATTGAACATATCTATAGCAAAAGGAAGCAAGAAATCAAAACTATGGAAAAGAGGTAGATTACAACGAAATCAAACGAATACTTACCAATCCCAGAAAAGATTCAACTATAAGGAAAACTGACAAATACGTCAACGAAAGGAGGGCTCGACTCACAGAAATATACAACAGAACTACTACCAATCACGAGTTAATTAGTACATCACTACAAATTACTACGAAACCATCAAGTCTCTCTTCAATCAAGCTAGACTAGACAAGACTGCAGTTGCTAAGCAAACTATACGCACCACAAGACATCGAAGAAAATGAAAGTGAAGATGCGAACTCACCGAAAATCATCATTCAACTGTATCGTATCACACAAATGCAGAAGAAACTACAAACAGCATCACAAGCTTTAACAGAAAAAAAAAACAGTATGGTAATGGGACCCATTGGCGAAAAATATAGAGAAGCAATGGCAAGACATATCATTGCTAAAGCAGGAAACACACAAAAAGTGGGTAACAGTGAGCACAGAAGGAACCTACCGAGAATAATAATTCCTGTATTCGACGGCAAATATGAATCATGGGATTCATTGTACGACTTGTTCCTCAAAATTATACATGAACATACGTCATTATCAGTGTTTAGTAAAGATTTATTAAGTTGGACCGCGGCGCGTGACAAGGATAATAGGATTGTCGCTGGTGGACCGGCATCTCAGTCAGTCACATATAATCCTTTGACAGGTCGCGGCGTATGTACATTGTTTTGATTGTATTAATTTTATACATAGTGAATAAGTACGTCACACAGAGAAAAAAATCTGACGCCAAAATTTGGGTAAGTCCATGCAATTTTATTAAAGCTTACATTGGCCCAGTTTTCACGATCCAGTTTTTTGGTAGACAGGAGCGTCGATTCTGTTATAGTTATTTATTTGTTTTCATATTTGGGTCGTTTTACAAAGCATTTGGGATTTACTGGTAGTCAGGTAATTACATTTTTCAAATCGTGACGTTGGGTCACGTCGTTGATAGGCATGGTTAATCGGTGTTATCTAATGGTTCGTCGGACATAATAATATTCGCTTATGACTAACCTACCTCTTTGTTATTGCGGTAAAAATAGATTGGAATAAATAGGTTTTAAAATTGTTGTTTTGTCAGGATAACGTATCAATTTGTGTAATAGTGTAGTCGGGGTTTTTGTACATGGTAGTTGGGGTTTTTTTGGGGTTAATATAGTAACTTGGTTGCTGTAACAAACTGTTTATATAACAAACAGAGTCGTTTGTTTGTGTCTTTGTTTTTGTTTGGGATTGTTTATTGTGTATTAATTTAGTTATAAAATATGACGTCATCGATCAAGGAGTTCAGGGCTACTATAACCAATTTAGTGAAATGGTTTTCATGTTGTTTAGGGCTCATTACACGGGAGGATCGGGTGTTTGCATTAAGGCAACGAGCTATACAGTTTCCGACAAGAGTAAATGAGCTGTAACAGGCATACCAGTGTATCCTATTGTCAAAGGATGACGAAACTATCCTAAAGGCGGTAAATTCTGACTGTGACTTTTGTATGCCAGTAGTGGACGAGGTAAACGAGGCTGTGTCGAAATTAGAGACTAGCCCGCAGCTGACAAGTAGGAAGGTTTCGAAACAAAAATGTAACGAACGGTTGCCAACTTTGGATATTCCTCATTTTATTGGATCATTGGATGAGTGGACTAATTTTATCACACTTTTTGATAGCATTGTACACCGACGGACTGAATTATCTGACTCACAAAAATTAAGTTACCTTTTCACGTCTATCAGGGATGAGCCTCTCTGTTAAGTGAAACATTTGGACATCACCGATGTCAACTACAGTATTGCCAGGGAGTTGTTAGTGAAGCGGTACCAAAATAACCGTCGCATTGCGGATACACATGTAGCTGCCATTTTAGGTATTCCTAAACTGTCTTCAGTTAACCAGCTGCGGTCGGACCTGCTTAACCCTATTTTGGTAGCGACGAATGCGTTAAGAGTTGCGTTTAGAGTCATTTTTGGAGGATCAACGTAGGAAGCTCGAAAATTTACCCGCTGAGCCACAATCGGGACCGTCACGATTTTTGGCCCCGTCTGGACCCCGTCAACAATCTCGTCCCGGGACATCGCGAGGTACCGGGTCGTTTCGGCCCCCCAGAATTTTGACAGTTGAACGGACTGAACGGTGTGGGGTGTGTTATGAACCGGGACACACCATTCTGGATTGCCACCAGATCAGAAAATCTGGGGTGGCCCGAAAACGATTTTTGACCCGTAGGCTAGGCCTATGTTATTATTTGTTTGGGGGAGCACCTAGCCAAGGACTGTCGTCAGCCGCGACCTTGTCTAAAGTGTGGTGGGATTCACCATCCGGACTAATGTATGCCCATCCGAGAGGATGGTCCTCGGATGACTCATGGAGGTGTGTCTTCGGCTCGCACGGGCGGGGTTCGTCGCCGCCGAATCGAACCTAATCGCCCCCGTCCCCAGTGCGTCATCGACCTTCCCCTCCCTGCTCACCGCGGGCAAGCCCACGGGATGGTCGTCAGTCACCACCCTCACGTGCCCCTTCCGCTCAGGTAGGTATTGCGGAACGGGCACATTACGCGGAGTATGAGCTTCTGCCACTCCCTATCTCGGAGCGTCCTCGCGTTACTCGCGAGTTGAGGGCGGGAACGGGTAGCCGCCGATGGCACGCGCGTCTCGGCACTCACTTATGTCCGCTTGGGACCCGTATGCTTATACGGGTTCAAGCGTGGTGCATTATGAGCCACAGGAGCCCCGGGGCATGTCTGTCGCGGTTTGTCAGTCGGCGTGGTCTCCCTCATTTTATTCAGGCAGTGCAGATAGCTATCTGAAGGAAGTCCTTCAGTTTTTGTCGGACAATCAGACGTATATTGATTCGGAGTTGTCTAAACGGGGCGTAACTTGGATTACTGATCCTCCCGGCTATCTTTCGTGGGGCGGTATATTCGAAGCAGCTGTCAAGGTCGCCAAAACTCACCTCCGCCGTGTGATTGGTGAAACGGTCCTTACGTTTGAGGAATTACAAACGGTATTTTGCAACGTCGAAGCGGTATTGAACTCACGACCACTTTGTCCGATCTCGTCGGATCCTAATGACCTGGAAGCGCTCATTTCAGACCATTTACCTCCTTACCTGAATACCCCTTCATCGATATGTCAGTTAATAGGTTATCGCGCTTTCAGTTGCTTCAACAAATTACGCAATTGTTCCACCGTCGGTGGTCTTCGGAATATTTAAATTAGTTACAGCAACGGGTTCGGTGGACGGATAAAACCAACCCCCCGCGCGTCGTAGACCTTGTCCTATTAAAGGACTCAAATTTACCGCCCTTGCAATGGCGTTTAGGTCGCATCGTGCAATTATTCCCCGGTTCGGACGGTATCCCGCGGGTCGCAGAGGTCATGGTAGGGGATTGAGTACTGAAGCGTGCCGTCGCGACGCTTTCTCCGTTGCCAGTAGATTGAGCTCTGGCTCGGTTTATCCTCATCCAGATACGGTCCGGCTGGGGTGGAGGTTTGTTTAGTAAAGATTTATTAAGGTGGACCGCGGCGCGTGACAAGGTTAATAGGATTGTCGCTACTCTGGGTGGACCGGCATCTCAGTCAGTCACATATAATCCTTTGACAGGTTGCGGCGTATGTACATTGATCAGATTGTATTAATTTTATACATAGTGAATAAGTAAATCACACAGAGAAACACAATACAGACATTCACATACACACTACATACAATCGTACTCAAAAAACGTTATTACAAAAAACATCTGACGCCAAAATTTGGGTAAGTCCATGCAATTTTATTAAGGCCTACGTTGGCAGAGTTTTTACGATCCAATCAGCAACAGAAAAGACGTAATACCTGAAGACACGCGTACGAGGCGAGGCATTTATGCTTATTAAGCACTTGACAGTTTGTGACGCAAATTACGATGCAGCCTGGACTCTACTTAACAGAAGATACAGAAATGAAAGAATAATAATTGCGAAACACGTAGATAACATTCTCAATATAGCGAAAATTAACTACGCCACTGCAGCCAACTTAAAAAATTTACATGAAACAATAAATCAAAACATAGAAGCACTTCGACGTCAAAACATAGACACAACTACATGGAACCCAATCCTAGGGAGAATTCTTAGCAGAGTTTGGGATCCTGAAACAAACGAAAAGAATAAAACGAAAAAAACAATTAACAGAACCTAACAAGCCACAAAAGTTTGAAAAGATGATGGAATTTTTAATAAAACATTTCCAATGCTTACAGACAACAAATACTGTAAACAAACAAATTACAAGTCAAGATACGACACACCAGGCCCATACAAGAGGTCAGATAACAATTGTTGGTATTGTAACAAAAAGCAATATCATACTTTATATCAATGTACACTATTTAAACAACTAACAGTAGAAGATCGTTATAAAGCAGTGAAAGAAAAAGGAATGTGCAGAAACTGCTTGGCGCACAGCCAATCAGAAAAATGTATTAGTACAAAAACTTGCCAACACTGTGGAAGGTTAGGACATCATTCCTACCTACACCAAGAAAACTACAAGCAAACTTGATATACGAAGAGCGAAAGCGCCAGTACATCTAAGAATACCACTCCAACTAGAACAAATAATATGCATACAAATACAATAACAAAACTACCAAAAACTACGCTACTAGCTACAACGCTAGTGAATGTCAAGTAAATCGACGGTACAACACAATTATTAAGAGTACTGTGTGATCAGGGCTCAGAAGCGTCCTTTTGCACTGAAACAGTAGCTCAACTACTAGCTTACCCGAGGAACAAAACACATGTTGAAGTAACTGGAATAGCTGACGAAAAACCAAAAATAGCGAACCACTCAATTTAAGTGAAATTGCAACCAAGATTGCCGAGTGAATTCAAGCTCACAACTACGCTAATAATACTTCCAAAACTAACTAGTGCACTACCAAATACAAATGTACCACAAGTAGAGGAAAGGCAGTTAGAAAACATAATAATAGCCGATCCAACATACAACAAAAGAGGCCCAATTGACATAATATTGGGAGCACAAGACTTTAGCAAACTTTTGCTACAAGGGTTATGCAAGATTAACGATGACATAATAGCCCAAGATACATATTTCGGATGGGTCATATCCGGATACGTCAGTAGTCACACTTCAGATAGAATGAGAGTAACAACAATGACAACAAGAACTAACAATATTGAACAGTTAACCAAATTCTGGGAATTAGAAGAAATACCAGGGAAATACGAACTATCAAACGATGACCAACAATGCAAAGAGTTTTACAAGACAACAACTATTAAAATCAAGACGGATTCTACACTGTAAGGCTTCCGTTAAAAAATCCAGAAGTTAATTATGGCGACTCACGAAAGAAAGCGGCGGCTAGACTACTACAATTAGAAAAATGTTTTGCCAAAGATCAAATACTGCAAGAAAGATACCAAGAGTTTCTAAACGAATACTTAGAAATGGGTCACATGAGGAAAGTACCTAATGTAAACTATCACGAAGGTAAATATTACATTCCTCATCAACCAGTAATTAAAGAAGAATCATTAACAACAAAATGAAGAGTGGTATTTGATGCCTCGAGTAAAACAAGTACAAATATTAGTTTAAATGAGAATATGCTAACAGGTCCAAGATTACAAACAGACTTAACTACAATACTACTACGATGGAGAAGACATAAATGTTGTTTTTATGGCAGATATAGAGAAAATGTATCGTTTATAAAGGTAAATGAAGAAGACCTGCCATTTCAACGTATGCTATGGGTAGAATCTCCAAAACATCAAATCGACGAATATGAACTAACCACCGTTACATACGGAACTGCATCAGCGCCATACTTAGCAATCAAAACGTTGCAACAACTAGCTATAGATGAGCAACATAAGTTTCCTGATGCAAGCAAAGTAACATTACAAGATTTCTACGTCGACGATGTGCTTTCGGGCGGCAAATCTGTAGAATCAACAATAAAGTTACAAAACGAATTAATACAATTATTGAGAACAGGAGGATTTAACCTAAGGCAATGGTCATCAAAAAGCTCAGAATTGTTAGACAACACACCAAAAGAACAAGAGGACAAAATGTGTAAAATACCATTCGATGAAGCAAGAAGGTCGTTAGGAGTTCTATGGTCACCACAAGAAGACAGTTTTAAGTTCCAGATTACTATAAATAAAAAAGAGAAACCAACGAAAAGATTCATTTTGTCAGAAATTGCAAAGCTTTTTGATCTACTGGGCTGGCTTGCACCAGTAATAATAACAATGAAACTTATTATGCAAGAACTATGGACTAAAGGCGTAGAATGGGATCAGATAGTAGATAATGGAACCAAAGGCAAATGGATTAGATTACAAGACCAGATGAAAATACTAGAGACAATATCAATACCAAGATGGTGTCATATTACAGATGAAAATAAAGTTGAGTTATACGGCTTCTGCGACGCATCAGAAAAAGCATATGGATCTGTTGTATACTGTCGAGTGCAAAGCAATGAAAACTCGTACAATTTCACACTACTACAAGCAAAATCAAAAGTAGCGCCACGGAAACAAAAAACAACGCTACCAAAACTAGAATTATGCTGCAATGAATGAACTGCACTATTACTTGGCCAACTGATGGAGAAAGTCATATCAACAATGAAGTTCACAATAAAAGAAGTGTATTGTTGGACGGACTCAATGATTGCATTAGGCTGGATCAAAGGTGAAGCTACGAGGTGGAATAAGTTCGTAGCAAATAGGGTAGTTGAGATACAAAAATTACTTCCACAAGCAAAATGGAATCACGTAATATCGTCGAATAACCCGGCAGACATAATTTCAAAAGGAATCGAACCAATTAAATTCCACAACTTTACACTATGGTGGAATGGTCCAACTTGGTTTATAAAACGACACTCTGCCAGTAACTAAAACTATACCTGAAATATGTGAAGAGATAAAAAAAAGCGTTCACATCAATCTTGCAACAACTGTAGTACCACCGACTGAAATATGGGAGAGATTTTCAAGCTTTCAAAGAATGGTACGAGTACTATCATACTGCTTCAGATTTAAGAATAAGGAAAGAAGCAAAGAGCCTTTACATTGTGAGGAAGTAGCTATTACAACAAACAGAATAATAGCACTAGTACAACAACAAGTATTCCAAAAGGAGTACAAAGCCTTAACAAAAGCCTGGCCCAGTACAAGTAAGAGCCGTGAAGGGAAGAGGATACGTACAAAGGATACATTGCAGTATTTGTTTGTCTAGCAACGAAAGCAATAAATCTAGAACTAGTAGGTGACTTATCAACCGAGTCCTTCATAGCAGCAATGCAAAGGTTCACATCGAGAAGAGGCCCAGTTTTACACATGTACAGCGATAATGCCACTTAAGTTTGTGGGGGCTGCCAACCACCTCTACAAGGAAATACTGGAAATAACTCAGTGAATTCCAAGAAACAATAACTTCGATAGGAACACAATGGCATTTCATACCACCTTCGTCTCCTCACTTTGGTGGAATTTGGGAAGCAGGAGTGAAATCCATGAAGCATCACTTACGCAGAGTGATAGGAGAACAAACACTAACCTATGAAGAACTAACAACATTCTTGTACCAGATCGAAGCATGTCTTAACTCAAGACCGTTATGCGCTCCAAACGAAGATGATGCCATATAACTGTACCAATTGCAGTCCTGTTCTGAAGAGACGCCAGAATGTTCAACTCATTGAACAATAACAAAATAACTAACAAGCCAAGTCGCATGACAAATTATATGTTGTGTGAATGTTGAAATGTGAATGTAGGTTACTCGTGGAAACTGCAAAATTGATGAGTATTATCTAGGCAATAGTCTTTGTAACACCAACAGCACACTAATATATATTATACTTGTTAAGTCAACATAAATAAATGTATATAAAGTAGAATTTTTTTAAATAAAATTAATTGTAATCAAGAATCAGTCGAGTTTTACTCCTGCTCCCCTGAAGTACCCAGCACCCGCTGGATGAGCAGCCCTGAAGTACCCAGCGCCCGCTGGACGAGCAGCCCTGAAGTACCCAGTAACCGCTGGAGGAGCAGCCCTGAAGTACCCAGCAACCGCTCGACTAGCAGCCCTGAAGTACCCAGCACCCGCTGGACGAGCAGCCCTGAAGTACCCAGCAAGTGCTGGAGGAGCAGCTCTGAAGTACCCAGCAGCCGCTAGAGGAGCAGCTCTGAAGTACCCAGCAACCGCTGGAGGAGCAGCTCTGAAGTACCCAGCAACCGCTGGAGGAGCTGCCCTGGCTAGATGTTCCCAGCATCCGCTGGATGAGCTGACATTATATGCCTTACAGCATCCTCTCACTGCGGCCAGGAAACCTTTAGCCGTCAGTCGATTGGTCTTGTGAGTCCGCTTGACCAGCAGTGAGAAAATCCATCCTGTGTACATTGCACGCCGTACACACACCCCTTCCTACCTTACCTTAGGTTTCCTGGTGACAGGCAATCCCGTATATATCTATATATTTATATATTGTTCGAATCCTATGGTTAGGGCTAGGGCGTTAGGGTCACGATAGGTAGGGTAGGGCCAATAGGTACGCAATTAGCTAGGTACACACACTTACATAAAATCAGTAACCTAGGATACATGCACAAGGGGTCCAGATTATTTTTACAAACAATTAGGGAACTAGGGATAGGTTGTAGGAGTAGGTGTTAGGGTAGGATTTCCCCTCCGTTACTGTTAACTTATCTGGTAGCTACACGCCCGCGTACATACCTCGCGTAGGGTAAGGTGCCGGTTGCCAGGTGCAGTTTAATAAATACTTTAACGGTAAGTTTCCCATAGCTTTTGATTTAATTGTGAATGCCAAAATATACTCAGAATGTCAAAAATGGCTGTATTTCGGCTGTATTGCACGCCTCATAAGCGGAGCGGTGAGGTAGTGCTCTACTCTCGACATGTTAAAAAACCCAGTCTTTCGAAACTTAAATGACGTTTTTTTTTTAATATAACACTTACAGGATAATATGAGTGCACTAATATGAAGTTAAATAATCTGTCTAGCACATATGGTACATTTTATAAACAATTAATTTGTTTAATATAATAAATAATAACATTAAAACTAATCATTCTTGGACGTCCGTGAGTCTGTGTTTATGTGACCATGTATGTGGCAGAGAAATTGGTCGAAAAATTCATCTTACCGGAATACTTTTGTTTTTAATATTTAAAGTATTACACTGTGCTGATTCCTAGTTAATATTAGCGTTCTAAGTACTGTCGTTTAATTATAATTTATAAAAAACTAATATACCACTGTATACTGTATATCTATATATATATTTTTTATTTTTATTTTATAGTATATTTTTTCCTCACCTTATTTGTTATTTTATTTAAAAAAACTTGATTTTTTTTTTTAGAATTATTTTTTTAAATGTGAATGACCGCTATAAGGCACTTTTGGATTTTCCAAATTTTTTTTTTATTGCGTTGACTCAGAAGCTTGATTTGACATTTGATTTGATTTTACATCTTTAAGAGACAGTAGACCTCAGTATTTGATGTTAATTTCAACTTGATACCTTCACGAGTTTGTAAGAAAAAGGGTCTTGTCAGACAGACGGGCAACAAAGTGATCCTATACAGTTTCCTTTTGAGGTACAGAACCTTTAAAATGAGTTCTCATGAAGTTTATATTTATGTCTAACCTTTACTTCCTCGCAAAATGCATTGAAAAACGTTGTATGATGCGTGCGCTTAAAATTTTATTCCGAATGTGTGGCTTTAAAATCACTCGATGCGCTAGAGTTTTGAATTTAGCACTTATTACTAGACAAGATTAGTCGAAAAACTGTAAACTTACTGTTATCTAAACAAATTCTGCGCACCCCCCGCCCCATCGTTACCTTCACCACTACCATAGTCAGGACTAGCGGGGCTGCCGTGGACTAGGGGCCGTGGTTTTCTTTTGCAATGCATAATGGGGGCTATGCCAATAGTCGCCACGCTTGGCATTCGGATTGGCGATCGCAGATTGAAGTTAAATACTTCCTCAGTATGGTTCTTCTGGCCACCATCTGGTATGCCCCTTTGCCGCCTCGTACGACACTCACAGGAGGATTTGGGGTGGTGTTATTCTACTCTGCTAAATTTCTTTTTGAATATCGACATTCAAATTAATGTATATTTCAGTAAACAACAATACATTAATATTTTGTTAATCACATTAAGTGATGTTTACCTGTGGTGGCGCGGCGCGCGGCGTGCGGTGTGGTGCGGCGGCGGCCCGATGCGTTGTTAATTACGTTAGTGTCCATTAGGTGCCTCGGGGCATTCGTTGCGGTCCACAGCCAAAGCCAAAACGAGTTTTGTCGGCTCGGTCCAATTATAACATAATTACAACCGTACGGAGGTCTCGCCATAGCTTATATCTAACATTTTTAACACATAGTTCAATGCAGGGACTGAATAACGATTTAAAAATATCTGTATAGTACCAGTAATAATCTACCTAAGTAATGAAATTCTATACAGGACGGATATTCTAAAGTAAAGTTTACGAGCTACAACCTGATAAAGTCGCTAGTTTAGCTATTCGCCTGTAGCTCGTAGAATGCCGATATAGTAATGATTGAACTGAAATTTTATGTTACCTAAATGGGTATAAATTCATGCAATAATTAAAATATACTCATACCAATACCGATATCTGGCCTGTTGAAGACATTCATATTCTGACTAGCTTTTGCTCGCGGTTCCACCAGCCCTAACTTCGGTTCTTTTTGAGATTCTCAATTATGGAACAAAACCGACGCACACTTGAAGTTTTCAAGTAGCCTATGTCCTTCCTCGGGACTTAACCTAACTCTATGCCAAATTTCATCTTAATTGGTACTGCAGTTTAAGCGTGAAGAGGTAACACACAGACAGAGTTACTATCGCATTTGTAAAATATGAGCGGGAGGTCTTTCTTTAAATCCTCTTGATTTTAAGCTAAACCTTTCGATGCGTTTTTTACGTTCTGTGTAATATGTCGATTCCAAGCCACTTTCACAATGAATGAAGTTGTGGAATATGAAATATTGGAGTCGCATTCAATGCAGCGAATATTGAAATCACTGTCTTTGCCATTTAGGAGAAGAACAGTTAGGCACTGACTGCTGCGCAACCTACCATCCAATTATGAATTAAAACGTTACTCGAACGTAAACAAAAAATATCAATAACATCTTCCCTGCCGTTTAGGAGATCAGTGACACACCGACTGCAGCGCCATCTACCAGGTCCATTTGTGAATTTAAACTTTGCAGGGATCCACTTGAACGCACACAAAAAATATCATTAAAATTGTCCTTGCTGTTGAGGAGAAGATCAGTGACACACCGACTGCAGCGGTGTATCCAATTGAGAATTAAAACCTTCCAGGGATCCACTCGAACGTACACAAAAAATATCATTAGCATATTTCCCGCCGTTTAGGGGATCAGTGACACATCAACTGCAGCGCCACCTAACGGGCCCATTTGTGAATTTAAACCTTGCAGGGATCCATTTGAACGCACACAAAAAGTATCATTAAAATCTTCCCCGCCGTTTAGGAGAAGATCAGTGACACACCAACTGCAGCGCAACCTACCGGTTCCATTCATCAATACAAATCTTGCAGGGACCCACTTGAACGTACACAAAACATATCATTAAAATCGTCCTTGCTGTTAAGGAGAAGATCAGTGATACATCTACCGGGTCCAATTGTGTTTTCAAACCATCCAGGAACCCATTGAAATATTCAGACAAAATTTCATCTATATCGTTCCGGGCGACAAATGGCCTGAAAGTGTTTATTTTAAACCATGGCGAAAGCCGTTTTGTCCCTAAGGAGACAAATAAAAATAAAATATACAGAACACCTAACGTGTACTACAATCTAAATGTGTATTACCAAAACGTTAGGCGGCTAAAGATGAAGCTATTTCAGTGGAGAAATAATATTTACTACAAATTCATTATAGCCGCGACGGAGACAAATCTTGGAAATTCTGTACATTGTGTTGAGCTGTGTGCGTGTGCTGCTCCGGAGGGGGCCTCGAACGAGTGCCATAGTTTGAGACTTCGGACAGAGAGGATCTTTGCGCTAGATTCTCGTTTGATGGTCACCATGTCTACGTATGTGTCGTCTATATACTTTGCGCTAGATTCTCCTTTGATGGCACCATGTCTAAGTATGTGTCGTCTATATACTTTGCGCTAGGTTCTCGTTTGATGGTCACCATGTCTACGTATGTGTCGTCTATATACTTTGCGTTAGATTCTCGTTTGATGGTCACCATGTCTACGTATGTGTCGTCTATATACTTTGCGCTAGATTCTCCTTTGATGGCACCATGTCTAAGTATGTGTCGTCTATATACTTTGCGCTAGGTTCTCGTTTGATGGTCACCATGTCTACGTATGTGTCGTCTATATACTTTGCGTTAGATTCTCGTTTGATGGTCACCATGTCTACGTCTGTGTCGTCTATATACTTTGCGCTAGATTCTCGTTTGATGATCACCATGTCTAAGTATGTGTCGTCTATATACTTTACGCTAGGTTCTCGTTTGATTGTCGCCATGTCTACGTCTGTGTCGTCTATATACTTTGCGCTAGGTTCTCGTTTGAAGGCCGCCATGTCTACGTATGTTTCGTCTTTATAATTTTCGCTAGGTCCTAGTTTGATGGCCGCCATGGCTACGTATATGTCGTCTTTATACTTTGCGCTAGGGTCTCGTTTGATGGGCGCCATGTCTACGTATGTGTCGTCTTTATACTTTGCGCTAGGTTCTCGTTTGATGACAGCAATGTCTACGTATGTTTCGTCTATATACCTTGCGCTAGGTTCTCGTTTGATGGTCGCCATGTCTACGTATGTGTCGTTTTTATACTTTGCGCTAGGTTCTCGTTTGATGGCCGCCATGTCTACGTATGTATCGTCTATATACTTTGCGCTAGGTTCTCGTTTGATGGTCGCTATGTCTACGTATGTGTCGTCTATATACTTTGCGCTAGGTTCTCGTTTGAAGGCCGCCATGTCTACGTATGTTTCGTCTTTATACTTTTCGCTAGGTCCTCGTTTGATGGCCGCCATGGCTACGTATATGCCGTCTTTATACTTTGCGCTAGGTTCTCGTTTGATGCCAGCAATGTCTACGTATGTTTCGTCTATATACCTTGCGCTAAGTTCTCGTTTGATGGGCGCCATGTCTACGTATATGTCGTCTATATACTTTGCGCTAGGTTCTCGTTTGATGGTCGCCATGTCTACGTATGTGTCGTCTATATACTTTGCGCTAGGTTCTCGTTTGATGGTCGCTATGTCTACGTATGTGTCGTCTATATACTTTGCGCTAGGTTCTCGTTTGATGGTCACTATGTCTACGTATGTATCGTCTATATACTTTGCGCTAAATTCTCGTTTGATGGTCACCATGTCTACCTATGTGTCGTCTATATACTTTGCGCTAGATTCTCGTTTGATGGTCGCTATGTCTACGTATGTGCCGTCTATATACTTTGCGCTAGGTTCTCGTTTGATGGTCACTATGTTTACGTATGTGTCGTCTATATACTTTGCGCTAAATTCTCGTTTGATGGTCACCATGTCTACCTATGTGTCGTCTATATACTTTGGGCTAGATTCTCGTTTGATGGTCACCATGTCTAAGTATGTGTCGTCTATATACTTTGCGCTAGGTTCTCGTTTGATGGGCGCCATGTCTACGTATGTATCGTCTATATACTTTGCGCTAGGTTCTCGTTTGATGGTCGCTATGTCTACGTATGTGCCGTCTATATACTTTGCGCTAGGTTCTCGTTTGATGGTCACTATGTTTACGTATGTGTCGTCTATATACTTTGCGCTAAATTCTCGTTTGATGGTCACCATGTCTACCTATGTGTCGTCTATATACTTTGCGCTAGATTCTCGTTTGATGGTCACCATGTCTAAGTATGTGTCGTCTATATACTTTGCGCTATGTTCTCGTTTGATGGTTGCCATTTCTACATATGTTTCCTTTATATACTTTGCGCTAGGTTCTCGTTTGATGGGCGCCATGTCTACGTATATGTCGTCTATATACTTTGCACTAGGTTCTCGTTTGATAGTCGCCATGTCTACGTATATGTCGTCTATGTACTTTGCGCTAGGTTCTCGTTTGATGGTCGCCATGTCTACGTATGTGTCGTCTATATACTTTGCGCTAGGTTCTCGTTTGATGGTCGCCATGTCTACGTATGTATCGTCTTTATATTTTGCGCTAGGTTCTCGTTTGATGGTCGTCATGTCTAAGTTGTTAGAGAGGTAGGGCACTGCAAGTACTCGCTCGAATAAGTCGCCCGAACAAATAAAGCGGGGCATAGCAAGTACTAGCTCGAATGAGCGGCCCGAACTGGGGAAGTACCTCAACCTTACAGAAAAGCGCGGCCATAACAACACTAACTTTGAGTAGTGTTGTGTTCCTGGCGGTGAGTAAGGTTGCCAGAGCTCTTTGAGGATTCGCTGCGCGGACAGCGGAGGACCGGCGGTGCTTGTTGCTGTCATTGCTCGGCGTAGACGCGGCGTGCTGGTCCGGCAGTCAGGGAGACCTGATGAAACGGCTGACCGCTGGCCGCCCGCAGGTTGAACGGGTTCCCGAACCCAGGAATTACTTAATATCCGCTCTGAAAGGCCGATCCGCCAGCCTGTGTAAAGTATCTGAAGTGGTAGTCGTGCCGGAAAAGGAGACTGGAGTGGACCCGGCTATTACAACTGAGGGGGATCAGGGCCCCTTCCGCTCGCCGTGCCAGCAACCGTATTATCTGTGCCGACCTTTGGCAATTCTAGTACCGCACCTTTTGTCCTCTAAACTGTCTGAATCCTCATATGTATTCCAAGTAACTTTCAAAAAAAAATGGCTATAAAAATAAGGAAAAGAGTTTTTTCAGCGGCCGGCACATGTTTGATGGCCGCCATGTCTACGTATATGTCGTCTATATACCTCCCAGTGGTACTGACGATGTCTATTTTATTGGTTTGATAGTGTCAAGCGCCTATGCAAGTAGTAGTGAATATACAAAACTATTTTAGTTATTTTTTATCTGAATGTAATCTTAATCCGTATAACTGTGTGAAAAATAGAGTAAGAAAATGTTTTTCAGAATGAAATATATGTATTTATTCAATCAAAGTATAATCCCTCGTCGTCTATACACATCTGCCATCTAATCAGCCTTTCCGAAAAAACTCTGTGGACCACAGACTGTGTAAAGGCATTTTGTACTGCTATTTATTCCGTGAAATAAATTGTCCAATTTGCGGAAAAAGTGGTAGTTGGTTGGTGCAAGATCCCGCTAGAATGGGATCCCCATTGGGGAATAGGTTTTCTACTGCACTTCTTGTAGTGTTAAAACTGTTTCACGAGCAGTGTGAGTTATTATGGAGCAATAATGAGATTTGCTGGAAATGAGTCAATATTGTGGGGTGCTTAAGTCATACCTTGCCGCTAATTCTTTGGTAGTTTGACACTAATATTAATTATTTTGTGGTTCGACACGGGTTGGCTTCGAACATCACCTTCTATTTATCGTTATTTACCTCAGTGGCTGGTCTTTCTTCAGGTCGAAGTTTTCAATGCAAAAGCGATTAATTATATAACGCCAGGATCGTTAGAGGTACTGGTGTCATCTCCGAACACATCATTGTCATAACAAGAAGTTTCTGCTGCGTTAGTCCCACGTCGAAACTCGCATTTGAAGAGAATTCTGATATTCGCTGAATCCATCTTTACGTTAAAAGCTTTATATAAAAACAACTGAATGTAGAACATCAAATGTCATATCTTTTTTAAAAATTTGGAATGTTGCAATTTTCAAGTTTAAAATCACTATGCAAGGTTTAATTTTTATTTAAAGTGGCCAGTGCGTTAAAAGACAATTTTATATTTACCCTTATTACCATTTAGTATAACGCCTACTTCTCAAACAATTTACATTACAGTGATAAAAGATCTTGCTTCGGCTCCTATCTGACACTAATGGTATAAAACTGTAACTGCTCTGAGTTTGTTGTTGGTAGATCGATAAATTGTATCCTGGTAACTTTAAATTAATCTTTCATAGCCGCCCAGTCGACGTCGTAAACTCTGACATTAATAGTTTAATAAAATTGACTTCTGTAGAATAAAAGTGTAGTGATAATTTAATCTAAAAATCTTTAATTCAGTCTTTAGTGTTCGTTCTCGTCGCTATTTAGTTAGTCAACATTGGAGTGCTGAGTCAAAAAAGGGTTATTTTTACTTTTCGACCAACATTATCCTAGATAACCATGACAAGAAAATACTAGACAAGTGATCAAAATAATATTTTGCGACAAGGGCGTTATTTTAAATCCAGAGTGGAACGAAGGATTTTAGAGTAGAATAATCTAATAACGGGATTGAAAGGACGGTGAACGAGGTAAATATACTTTTTAACTCATAAACAGTGTCATTACGTGCAGACAAAGCGGGTGCTTATACCTTAATTACTCCCATGGGCTTTTTCTTTGTAAATTTTACTTCCCTTAAGGCGAAGCGCGCGTTTATAGAACTCATGGGCGGTAATGACGCGCCTATTCTATATAGTATGTATACAAAATGTCTGTTCAAAATATGAACTACGCGCACACTACAAGCGAGCAATTACAAGTATAGCAATCAATAGCAAGAACCATCTAAAGGCAACCTTGCAAAAACATTACTTGTCCTTGTGTCCATAACACGAATAGTGATCGGTCACCTACCAATACATTTAGTTTTTGTATTATAAAAATAAATCTGTAAAATCTCGATAAAATGTAAAAATATAATAAAATTTCGGGTTTACGGCTATGTCAAAATATTTAAGGTTTAAGGTCTCGGTAAATAACCACGATACATTTTGCCTTTCCTTTTTTCTTTTTTACCTTTCTTTTTTGCCTATTTATTTTATAATCATTATTTTTTGTATAATCATTCTACTTAGTTAATTTTACTGCTTTACTCTCAATTATGTGATATTTAGCATTACTATGAGTGAATTATAGTTTTAGTTACATTTATTACATGTTATGTGTAAGTCATGCCAGTTAGTTCGATAAATTGATTGTCCACGAGAGCTTCTGCCGACTAACTGTCACACAGTTTGGCTGAATGTGATTTTTCAACTACTGTACATTAAACTTTAACAAATATTCCTTCCTTCGGCCTTAGGCTAATAAATAGCCTCTCGTTAGTAATGATCTTCTTACCACCCTTAATACACAATAGTATTGCACGCTCAGACTTATTCATTAATTAATATTCGATGACTGTACTTACTTGGCGATCTTGTACAGTAATGTAGTACAGTGATTACTAAACTTAGCTTACCTTTTTTCGTATAAGTAATTATAATGCATATACAATTAGAAAATTAGCAACGATTATATTTAACTTACTAACGACCTTAGGTGACGAATGTTCGTATTAATATTTTCACGTTCGTATGTACACCAACCTGTGTTGGTTGAATAAAGATGTTCACAGCTGAGAGTTTATAATCCCTTCATTAGTAGAGAACCGAAATTAGGAGCGAACCTCCTGAAGGCACAGCGCTGCCCGGTAAACAAAGGATCTAAAATTAATAGCTTGGAATTCACCCCTTCTGTACAATCATTATCTGATCATTATGTTTATTAAAGAATTATTCAGTTAGTAAAATTTCCTAAATATGATTATACCTAATACCAGTTAGCTGTTTCTTGTAAAAGATCACTAACCGAATTCACATTATGCCACCATATATTTTCTTTAACTTCCCACGCTTTTTTACCTATGTTACGCTATATTTAATAGAAATCCATTTAGGTAGTTTTTGGGATAATTTTACAGTGGATATTTATATCAATGCCGCGCGCCTGTTCGACTGCAAATTTGTTACAAAACTTAAATACGATAGCATGGAACAACCTTGATCTAACACTGAAATCAGGTGATGTTACCAGGTACTGCAGATCTAGTGCTGTAACCAGATGCTGCAGATCTAGTGCTGTAACCAGGTACTGCAGATCTAGTGCTGTAACCAGGTACTGCAGATCTAGTGCTGTAACCAGGTACTGCAGATCTAGTGCTGTAACCAGGTACTGCAGATCTAGTGCTGTAACCAGGTACTGCAGATATAGTACTGTAACCAAATACGGCAGATCCAGTGCTGTAACCAGGTACTGCAAATCTAGGGCTGTAACCGGATACTGCAGATTAAGTGCTTTCACCAGATACTGCAGATCTAGTGCTGCAATGCTGTTGCAATGTAAGTTTTTGATAAGAAATTAGGACGGATGAGTCCAGCGTTTGCATAATTTTTTCAATGTCCCTTAAATATGATTCGGTTATTTATTAAATTTTTAGTTGTAAATCAGTCATGTAAAATATATTTTAGTGTTTTTTTTACTTTTGTTGCGGTCAAAATAGGAAAAATCTGTATCGGAGTTGCACCGTTTAATACGACGGAATCAAACAATAGCATTTAATAATTTAAACGATTTATAAGTGTTTTGATCAAATACAAAAATGTAAAACATAACAAACACTCAAAATAACAACAATAAGTACCTCGTCATATTTAATTATGTTCACCTGTTATGTGTCCCGGACGCGCCGCTAATTGCGTTAGTCCGAGCGCGGCTGCTGTGGTGTAGACTGCAGACCTGTGGGGGTCCACCACCACATCCACCACCACGTTTTCATAGTGTTTCAAGTTTCCCCCCCGTTATAACATTATTACTCGTAAACTCTCCTGCGGTTTATCAATACCGCAAAGCTATTTGAAATATTGAAGTTACTAAAATAGCAAAATGAAACGGTCAATAAAGTACCTATAACGTTTTGCGAAAAGATGTTTTTATTTCATAAAAAATGTTTCTAATATATTATACTCTAAATAACTTTAATCTTTCTCGGTTATTTTTTATTATTATTATTAAAAATGAGCTTACCGTAATTTGATTTACTGAGCTCCCGATAGTTCGGTACAGTTGCATGCGCCATCTTAAACTGATCGGGAGCTCAGTAAATCAAATCGCGTTTCCGATAATCATTATACACTAGACTTTCGCAACAGCTGAGACCCACGAATTTAATTTTCCGCAATAAAAAAACTATGATTAAATTCTGGATTTACCGTTGTTTTTCAAAAGGAATTTTACATACCTTCTCTTACCAACCGATGTTGCGACGTATTTTGTATCATTTTTATATTTTAATAGTAAACATTATTTTTTAGATATTTATAATCTTTATTTAAATAAGAAAATTATTTTAGAACTGATTTTTGTGAATATATATACGAGTAGGTATTAGTCCTTCTGTAGTTTCAGACAGACATCCTTGGGCCGAGGAGGGGGGAACTTTAATATTTATACGTAGTGATAACGTCCATGAGGACCTTAATTTATAATTTGTAGCCATAATAAAAACAAACGCTATTTATTTAAAAATGCTTTGAACATTGTATGAAAGTCAATGATCACATGAAAGCAAATGTTAAACCATCCGGGGTGTTTGTGTTCGGCAAAACCGGGTTTAATGAAAGCAACCCGACCCCCTTAGTTACTGCTAATTACCGGTACTTACCGTGTCCACCGTTAACGCAACCCAGCCTTTGCCGATGCCCAATTACCCGGTGTAATCCTAGCAACGATTTTCAAACTCTCGTTATCAGTCGGGTCCGGCGAGCGCTCGTACTTAACTATGCAAATTGTAGATAAGCGCTTTCACCTTCACTATTTATGTTGAAAACGTACAAACAGAATCATTTAAACTATTAGATACTTATGTCAAGTAAGACCGTTAAAATGTTGGAGCTACTCTGACTGGAAAGGTAATTTTTAACCGTTCTTTATGTTATTTATTCGTTTTTTTTATCGAGTTCTAGGCTTTTTTCTACTCCATAAGTACTCCACTCCACATTATAACGTAAATCCTATTCGTTTAGGTGTTAATATTGTTTCTACTTACGGTTAAAGTACAGAAACACATAATTCTTTATAAAGGTCAAAGGTAGAACTAACTTCAACTATACCACTAGTGTGTGTGTGTATGTGTGTGTGTGTGTGTGTGTGTGTGTGCGTGTGTGTGTGTGTGTGTGCGTATGTTTCTGTACTTTACCATTACCTTTTATGGATAACCATTGTGAAGCAGCTTTACTGTAGAACACTCTACACCTCCCGATATGCGATTGTCTAATAAAATTTATATAGTAAATAATTGCATTGTAAAAGTTTAATGAATATATAAGTATATGAATATAAATAAAGAGCTAAAATGTTCAAACTTCAATTTATTACTATCTACTACTCAACTCGAAATTTTTAGTATAGTTTTTTTTATATTGATCTGTAACACAGTGACCCAAAAAGTATTTCCTTTCTTAAATATTATCTAATCTTGGAGTATCAGATTCAAAATACATATAATAAGAGTGTCGGTTGCTTAAGAAGCCTAGGTCATAAAAATAAATGAGCGAAAACAAGAGTTCCATTACGAACGGTAACAGCTGGTAATAGACACGAGGTTCAGTAAAGGTAAGCAGGCCTTGCCTAAATATAAATATAATTAAAATTTTAATAAAACTTGGTTTTCATAGCCCATTTTATTGTATGTTTGAAAATACTAATAAACATCTTATTGCGTTTTATTATTATGGAATTTTGTTTTGCTAAATTATTCCCTGACATGCTCTGCTCGTACCGCAGTTGCATTATTCAAGAACACGGCCGAGGACGTTAATTTTTATTTTTTATTTATTTATATAATTATTTATACAGTTAAAATTTGGACAAGTGCGATCCGTACCACCATATACTTTACAAACAACAAAAAAAAGTGCTGAACATCAGTCACCGATCTATCACTGACTGACCTAGCCCAACGTTGCTACAATAAATAAATGTTGCAAGGTAGTTTAACGTTAGAATTAGAAAGGCCATCATGCACGGAAGTACCTGTTTCTCTTAATAATCTGGACTATATCCACTATATAGCGCTTATATGTAATTTATAATGGTAGAGGCGAGTACGAGTTTTTACTCGTATTGTACGAGTTTTTACTCGTATTGTACGAGTTTTTACTAAAAAACAACGAAATTTTTATTATTTCTTAGGTGTTAACATATTCTGTGAAAATTTCAGCCATCTACCTGTTACAATTCAAAAGATAAAGCTCTTCAGAGGTCGGACGGGTGAACGGACAGACAGGCAGACAGCGTAACTGAATGAAACCTATAAAAATAACACGTACTGTAAGGAAGTTTACAATTAGTGACTCCTCCATTTATTCGTGCAAACAGAGCCAAAGCTTTCCGTTACGCAGATGTCGGCGTTCCCGCAATAAAACTGGCGCAGGCTTAACAAGTTTATGTTCGTGGAATATAAAAGTGGCGCGTTTGTGGCTAATAAACAATGTCGACCTGCAGCGTTGTGTTGTTATGTTGCCTCAGTCATCTGTTTCCATGAAAATCCAATCATTATTGTATAATTGTACGTAGTGGAAACAACGACTTATAGTTTAACTAGTTAATGGGAATATAAACCAGATTTTTATTTAACATAACTTTTTAACAAAAAAAAAACAACCGGCTTTAAAAAAATGCCCTAAAAGGGTAAAAATCATTAGGTACTTATTGGCAAAAATCTGATCTGAATTACCGTTTGAAGTTGGTGTCATGCAAGTGAAGTGTGTTATAAACTGTAGGTACATAGACACTATTTTATTTCCTCAAGCAGGCCTCAAAATGTAAGCTAACTACATACTACCAACTACTTATTTATTTTTATTTATTTTAATCCCTATATTACTAAGCCCACGCTCTGTCTACTGTCTGTCCGTCCCACCATGAAAGGGCTTTATCTTTAAGACCGAAGTAGGTTCTACCTACTGGCTGAAATTTTCACAGAGTATGTGTTTTAATAGCGGATTACCTAATAAAAATAAAAAGTTCAAAAAACATACATCAACACAATCTAGGGATATTGAACATTTCATTGTTTTCACAAAAACTTTTGAAAATCAGGACAAGAAACAAGTATCAATGGAAAGGACATTTAATGCTATGTAATAAATAAAGAAATATTTTTATTCTAAGGTTATTTTATTCAAAAAAAAATCATATTCAATGAAGGCAAATTAAGCAAGATACAAAAAAAATGTTATTTTCTAACAATATAAAAAAATTACAACAAAATAAAGGCCAAAATTAAAAGCTAGTAGTCCATATTTTCTCTTCCGACGTTATATAGAATAACACATCAACAACGATTCTCCATGATAAAAATCAGGTTGTCCAGATCTTCCTGGGGTTTGCAGGTTCATGTTCGTTGCAGATGGTTAAAAGCTTGTTCTTAACTTCTTTTTGGTGGAAAATCACGCAATGCCCTTCACTGCAACGATAACTGCGACATCCGCCGCGCCGGACAACAAGGGGCGTGATCATGCGTTAGCTGAAATTCTTGCACCGACCGCTAAACCCATGATAGTCCCACCTTGGTACGTTGTGCTCCAAAAACGTGTTCTCCTCGAGTCTTAATGAAACCCGAAACGATATTTGTCTGTAAACAGCACCATGGGCATGTTTATCAGACCATGTCAAATGTTCCCGTGCCCACGCAAGTCCGTGATTGCCACGCCGAAGTACTAGAACACGAAGCGGTCTACGTGCATGTACGTTAACTTCATGTAAGCTTCGCCGCACGGTTTGGTTACCGACCAGTAGCTCCGCCTGGAGCCTTTGCACCAATTGCAACGCCGTCACATTAGGTTGCCTTCTAGCATTTAACTAAAGAAAACGGCTCTACCTTGACAAACTTTGCCTGTATGCCATTCTGCTACGCTTACGTAATTACAGCCTTGATATTACGATTTGGTTGGTGCCCACAGCTGCAGCAACCACGCGTTGGAGAGCGCCAGCCTCTAACATGCCTACTGCTCACAAGATTTCTTGACGGTTTAAATGTCGTCGCGACATGATAACTTGCAAGGATACAGAAACAACCTCCTTAGACCCGAGATATCTTTTTGTTTACTTAAGGAATGGTACTTTAAAGGCTGATTTAGAGGACCCTCAATAACAATAAAAAAATAGAAGAAAAATTTTTTTAGCCTGGTTTTTTTTTAATTGCATGTTTCCCATACAAGACTTTAGGTCTCTATCTTCCGGTTTTACAGTATTATAATAAAAGAAAAAATGCAGAAAATAATAAGATATATTTTTAAAAAATGGTTACAGTCCTTCATGATAACGTTTGTAGCAATTCCTACCTACCACTAGGCATTAATGCATGTTGCACGTCTCACAATAGACTCTTGCCTTCTTGCTCTTACATCCTGGCATTCTACATCTATGGTTGTCATTTTCTTCATCAATCATTGGCAGATGACCTGCCATAGCTTTCCTCAGCTTAACTGGGGGTTGTGACAGGTACCTTCTTTTCCGGCTTACAAGTTCTGCATTGTTTTCTGAATCATCACGTGCAACATACATGTGTATTTGTTCCCTTGCTGGCGTAAAATAAATCAATGAGTTGGCAATTTCTGCTTTGAAGTCCAAGTAGTCTGAAATGTCTTTATTGCGGCATTCTAACAGTTTGGCTTCGTGTCTATAAACAAGCCATCCACCTGCTGCTGCGAAATCAAAAAGGTGGAAGATGAGACGAACAGTCCATTTTTTAGAACGTGCACAAATTCTGTAGAAACTGATTACTGTGTCCAACATATCTACCCCACCCATCATGTTATTATATTGCTCAATTGCAAAAGGTCTATCAATTTCAATGTATCGTTTAGATGCTTTACACCAACGTCTGCATTTTTTAACAGGATATTTCGAATGAACAGATGACGCGATTATCGTCACTTCTAACAACTTGATCTGAAGAGCCACGCCCTAGATCTCTCAACTCTCTGTCAGGCTTCAAATTGCAGTTTTTAGGAATTTTAGCATTTCTGAGTGTCCTTGCTGCCTGCATTTTTCTTTCACGTAATTTGTCCAATAAATCGATCGACGTAAAGTATCTGTCCATGTATAAATTTGCTCCTTCAGGCAAAGTTTCAGACAGCCTCAATACAACTTTACCACCAATGTCAAAGCCATTAGCTTCATTGGTTGTCAGAATTGAGTCTCTTTTACCTTCATAGATAAAAAAGTCGAGAGGTACACCATCTGGGGTTGTACAAACAAAGTTTTTCAACCCACAAGGATTTGGTTTTCCTCTGATAAATTGCCGCATAGATACTTGGCCCCAAAAGGGTATTATTTGCTCATCAACAATTATATTTTGAGATCTGGGAGTATCAAGGCAAGCTTTTCTTACAGTTTCAATCAAAGGGTTAACTTTCCAGAATTTACTTTGCTTTATTGCTTCATCCACTTCAAGATCTTTTACAAGTTTCAAGTTTGACCGAAGTTTGAAGAAACGGTCTCGAGTCATTCGGTCAGCTATCATTGCTACCCTCGTTTTACCAGCCCAATACATTCTAATTCTTGGTAAACCCAAATAGCTCATAGCTATAGACAATCCAAAAAACAATTTCATTCCCTCCGCAGTTGTGTTTAGTTTTTGACCTTTCTTTAACAAGTAAGTTTGGTTTGAATAGATGCTGAATTTCTCAAATATAGCCTCAGGAATATACCTGGAAAAGTATTCAATCGGTTCTTGCAATACCAGAACACGACTTGCTGCTAAAGGTTGAACATACAGGCCTGGTGGCTATGGATTAAAATCATCTTGGTGTTTGAAATAAAGTCGACGATTTGAGGTCTGACGAGCAGCAACTGCAGCTAACGGTACGTCACCATCACTTGAGCTTGAGTCTTTCTCACTTGAATCTTCGATCTTACGGTCTTGCTGAATTAGTTCCAGATTTTGGCTGACTTGGACTTCATCATCAGATAGGCCTTCAACAGTGGAATCATCGCCATCAAATTCTAAAACTCTCTCTATCTCTTGGTCTTTTAGTGCTGCAAAAAAACACATACAAATATACAAAACCACTATATTTTAACGAAAAAAGTAATAATTAAAACATTGAGCCTAAGACCTAAGGTCCCCTCTACGGGACAAATACTTTACAGGCATGTTCTACACCAAAATACTTGTAGAATTGCAAAAAAAATGTGTTGATTGTAAATCAGATATCCTAAATATAATAGAATACATTTGTTTTGATTCTAAAATGCGTTAAATTAACCAAAAACATAAAAAAAACTTACCTCGAGAAGCCATGTTTTACAGTCACCATCTTGATCTGTCAAAATTTTTAAGAAATTGGCAGAAACATGCAGTTATCATTTTTACTCTGAAAGTGCCATCTATTTTTAACCCAACGCACTAATTATTTACGTTAGCACTTCAAATATCCGCTATCTCTAGCGGATAGTAGAGAAAAGGTCTCGTATAAGGGGCGTCAGGTCCGAGGAGAAAAAAACTCAATTATCTCTCCGTTCTCACTTAATAATGATTTAAAAAAGACAATTCTTAAACAGCTTTTTATGACTTTGTTTCAAAATTTGGCTCCATATTTTGATTCTTAATTTTTTTGTTTTTATTTTTTTTAATTAGGAAGAGGTAAAGAACAATACATATACTTTTTTTTTTCAAAAATAAAAAACAATAATCGTGAATTCATAGTTTCATGTTAAAATAAAATATCCCTAGATTGTGTTGATGTGTGTACTTATACCCCATACAAGAAACACGTTTTTGTTGTTTTTACTATGGGTATATCGTAAAAACAATAAAACATAAAACCTTTAAACTTGCAGCGATTAGTGTTAGCTCTAAAGTATTACAAGAAATAATAAAACCCGGGCAAGTGTGAGACAGGCACGAGCCAAAGTCAAAGGTCAAATTTTTTTATTCAAATTAGGTTTTCACAAACACTTTTGATTCGTCAAAGTTATGAACTACTATTTTTTGAACGTAAGTCTTAAATATTTTTCATTAAATGTTTAACCTAAACTTTCAAATTATTTGTTTTATTTCAAATGTAACTGGTTCCTATTTAAGCCAATCATTATAGATTTATACTAAATCATTTGTTTTTTTTTCTATTTACCCAATATATCCTAAAGAAGACGTAGATCCACGCTTGCTACTTAGATGTCTAAAGCTTGCAGTCTAAGAATTAGAAAACCCAGGAGATGGAGCCCATCGGTAACAGTAACCCTGGAATCCTAAGCTGGCATGCCAAAAGGGTTCAAAACATAGTATTTCATAACTTTGACGATTCAAAAGTGTTCGTTAAATCCTAATTTAAATAAAAAAAGACTTCGAAAAGTAGGTCCTATACTTGGTTGGTCCTATACAAATGAAGTTGCTAAGTAAGTGCAAAACCTGTAATCAAATAATATTAAGTTAGTCTTCGTTTCAGCTAGAAGACGTCCACTGTTGAACGTAAGCCTCCCCGATATGTCTCCACAACGGCCAATCCCGCGCTCATCGGCTTGAATAAGGAGGCAGGTCGTCTGTCCACGTGATAGAAGACCGTTTCACGCTACGTTTTCTAATCCGTGGTCATCACTCGGGATCCTTTTTTCTCTGTCGGTTATCGCTTAAACGAGAGATATGGCCTGTCCACTGCCACTTAAGCTTGTGAACTGTTTGAGCAATGTCGGTGATTCTTCGGCGAAATTCCTCATTCCGGATTTCATCAAATTAAAGTTAAGTAGGTACTTAAAACTGGACTAATGAATGACATTACTTAACCTTAAAAAGTACATCAATTCAAATTAATATTAAATAGTTTTATTTTACAGAAATTATGAAATCAGAAAGAACTAAGTTACGAACGCACCACACCACCAGTGCTGAACCGAGGCCAATTAAAGTTTGCAAGACGAAGCGCTGGGGCTCCAATAATCTAGGTTTACCGATGGGAGCGCTGCAGTGTCTCTGAACTCCTTTAGTTACAAGCAATTACCAACGCTTTTTAATCAAATAAAAACTCATCTCATTTTTGCTTGGATACAATTTTGATTGTGTCACAAATACAAGTCAATTATCTAGTTTCTCTTTGTAACTATCTAACTTTGTAACTAACTCTTTGTAAATAACGTATCTCGTAAAACAATTTCCTTTGTTTTGGTATTGCAAGGTGCAGCTATTAGACCACATGACCATAAGAGATTATTAGAATACTAAACTATTATTAATATGTATTATACATTAATATGAACAATGTATATATCTATATATAGTACTGAAATATTAACGTAATAGGCGTTTAACAAAAGCCAATATCAAACGTGGAAGAAAATCCTATTAACGATTTTCAAAGTCTCATTACCGTTTAGTTCAGATAACGAAATTGCGAACTACCGTTTAGATAAGCACTTCAATATCAGAAAGCTCCGTGGAGAACGCTCGAACGCCCGGGGGTTCCCCTCTTTCTGCACCCTGCTCCCCGCTAACTGCTCCACGAGTACACAAAGCTTACACAAACTATAATAGGAGCTTAGATTAGATAATTGTATGAGTTAGTCAGGATCAACAATTTATATATTATATTGATTTTACGAACTTTTTGAAGGTGAGAGTAAAAGTTATTTAAAGCCAAGCTTTTTATACGTAAGTACCTATTTTAAAATCTTTAATTGTTAGATAAGCCACTACCAGCACAAGTATTTTACATTAAAATATCTATTGTCCAAGAGCCCTGGTGGGTACGATTTCCAAACAAGTCCAAGTTCGTTCCTCTAGAATTCGGTATATGCTTTTTTCTCCACGGCTACCCTTAAAACGTATGAAAAACTATATGTTACTACGTTTGCATCTGTTTGTTATAGAGTGGACTTCAAAATATGCAAAATCGAGTTGCACATATACTTAAGGTAAAAAGATATCATATAATAATTTTGATGATTCAAAAGTATTATTATAAAGTATAATTATTCTTGTTAACTTCACTAACAGACAGACACTTTCGCATTTTTAATCCTAAAATGATTAAAGAGAAAATTACTTTATTTTTAAAAAGTAAATATATTTGACTTGTATATTCGGGCAATTGCTTGAAAATCCCAGCTCGCCACATCTAGATCGCGTTCCGAATAAAATCTCTTCCGCGACAGACTTAAACGTAGCTATCGACTCACTTACTAGCCACCTGACCGCCACCGTTGGCGAGTGCTCAAGACAAGTGCCGGTTGGTGATTATCACCACCTAATCCTGCCTCAGCACATCATGTCGCTAATGACTGAGCGTAACGCGGCCCGCCGCAGACGCGATCGCGCTCCCACCATCGAAAATAAAGCTCGCTTCATCGACTTACACAGCCGTGTAAGAACCGCTGTAGCTGAGCTTCGCGCCCAACGTTTCGGTGATCTGATGGAGAACATTTCTCTTTATCACCAAGCTTATTGGCACTTAGCCAGAGCTTTAAAGTCAGACATGGCCAACTCTCTCCCTCCGTTTACTCGTCCCAACAACGTTCCCGTGTTTGATGACGCCGATTGCCTAGCGTCTAGCCTCCAAGCCCAATGTGACTTAAGCACACAGCCGTTCGATCCCAACCACGTGCGCGAGGTAGACGGCGAAGTGGAACGCAAATCTTCTCTGCCCCCACAAGACCCCCTACCCCCAGTCACTGTCGATGAAGTCAAACAGGTCATCAAAGACCTACGCCCCCGTAAAGCCCCCGGTGCGGACGGTATCTTTAACGATATCCTAAAGCGCTTCACTCTTCCCCTTCTCTGCCTTCTAGTAGCGATTTTAACGCTGCTATCGAAAATTGCACCTTTCCTTGTCAATGGAAAGATGCAATTGTTATAGGCATCCACAAGCCATAAGCCTACCGCCCCATAAGTTTACTAAAAGCCCTTAGTAAACTCTACGAACGTCTCCTCCTCGCTCGCCTACGGAACGCTATAGTCTCCAGAAGCATTTTAACAGACGAGCAGTTCGGCTTCCGTGCCAATCACTCATGCGTCCATCAAGTCCTCCGCATCACGGAACATATTCTCACTGGCTTTCAACCAGTATTAGGTAAGCCCAGCCACACGGGCGCTGTCTTCTTCGATGTAGCGAAAGCCTTCGACAAAGTCTGACACAACTGTACAACTTTCAGTTACCAGACCGTCTCGTGCTCATCACACGAGACTATTTGTCGAATCGTAGCTTTCGCTACAAAGTAGAAGGCACTCTCTCTTCTCCCCGTCTCATAGAAGCAGGAGTCCCGCAAGGATCCGTGCTCGCCCCTATCTTGTACCTTCTGTACACTAACGACATCCCTAAAACGATAGGTAGCCAATTAGCCCTCTTTGCGGACGATACCGCTATTTATACCACCGATAGGCAAGTGAGTCGAATCACTAAGAGACTCCAACCCGTTAACACCGCCCTAGGCGAATTGTTTCGGAAATGGAGAATCGAGGTGAATCCCGACAAAAGCTCTGCCGTTCTCTTTACCTCTGGCCACCCTCCGCGTCCATCTCCCCTCTCACTCTTCGGTCGTGCCATTCCCTGGCAAAACAAGACCAAATATCTCGGTGTGACCCTGGATAGGCGTTTGAACTTCCGCGATCACACCAAAATAGTTAGAGGCCGAGCCGCTTTTGTCCTCGGTCGTCTTTATCCCATGATAGGCAAGTAAAGTAAAATGTCGCTTAGAAATAAGCTGAATATTTACACAACTTACATCCGCCCCAAACTAGCTTATGCTATCGTAGTCTTTGCGTTATCGAAGCGCAATCTCCACAAACTTCAGACCCTCCAAAACCGCTTTCTCAGAGCGGCCTCAGGAGCCTCCTGATACGTCCGCAATGCGGACCTACATAGAGATTTCGAACTCCCCACGATTCCCAATATTTCAAAAACCTGGCAGTCCGCTTTTTCGAGCGTACACAAAATCACCTGAATCGAATAATTGTGCAATCCACAACGTATCATCCCCCCGATCGACCTCGGCATGGTCGTAAAACTATAGTTAGGGGGCTTCGGCACGTAATAACAGCCCCAGATGACGATCTCGCTATCCGGATAGCGAGATTAGTCTCAACGAACTCCCCAATAGGGCCTCCCTCCAACCACGACGTTCCCGGGTTCGTCGGCGCCTACAAGGATACACGAGGTATCAAAGAGTGCCGGGGCGCTTCTTGCCCACACTCAATCGCAACCGCACCCGCGTAACGGGGAACTCCCCTCATGGCGGTGACTCACCTTTGCTCACTCACTCGCCGTGTGAAGCAGTAATGGCTGCAACTGCCAACTGCATTGTCAGTACAGAAAAGAAAAATCTGATGTCAGCATATATAGAAACCGAAGCGCAAGTTAAGTGGGTCGACCCCAAGAGCGACAACCCAAGCCGAGCCTCCCCCCGTGGGAAGCCCCTGAGCTTCGGGCGCTTTATGGGCTGGGACTACTTTAGAGTCTCGCCCAAAAAGCCCGGTGGAGCAGTAATGGCTGCATCAGCCAACTGCATTGTCAGTTCAGACACCTCGCCTGGCAGGAGATTTCCCCTTTTTCCCGCTGCTCCACAGACTTAAATGAATTATTTTGTAGTATTTTTGCATAGTTGAAAATAAAAACCCTTTTTATGGTATTTCTAAATGTTATAAACCTATTAAAACCAGTACAAAGTACGTAAGTAACTAAAGCATTAAACGCGGTATTGCGGGACCGAGGAAAGCGGCGCCGACCGCTGTAGTCCGGATTATCCCGGTCTGCCGTTTGCCGGACGGTCGGAGCTCGCCGAACACCGAACGCCTTTACTACTAATTACAGTTGTTCATTGGATCTTACACAAACTTAAGCGACTTTCTGACACATGCTTAGGTGATAAAGAAAACAAGCTATAACAACAATATGACTTTCTTTATTGACAATTATAATTAGAAATATAAGAATAGGATACAATACAAGCTTCAATCTTGCAATGATCATAGTGTGTGTGAAAAACCGGCCAAGTGTAAGACGGGCCCGAGCCATTTACCATCTTAAACTACCGTCACAGAGCTATCTAAATATAAGTAAGAGAAACAACATTTCTTTGTTGGAAACCATATTCAAAGTTAAGCAACGCCGGGCTTGGTCTGTAATTAGATGCGTGACCGCCTAGCAGCACTCTTTTTGTTTTAGTTTGTATTTAAAATTAAGTAAATGGTAGTACGGAACCGTCGGTGCGCAAGTCTGATTTGACCGATTTTTTTAAATTTTAATACCAAGCACTTCGTGTTATATTAAGTTTTATTTGTATTCATAATTATTTTATTTTAGGCACAGATAGCTGAAAATATAAAGATAGAACTATCCCGATTAAGAGCTCCCACAAGAATAGTTTTTTTCCACCGATGATGATACCCCTTCACGTTGCAACAGAGGAACGGTTTGATTTTAGAAACATAGATAACTTGAAGGCCTTAAGAAAACAAATACAAAAGGTTTGTTTTTTATACAGGCTTCTTCTTAACAACGGAGCGAACTAGTTTTGTGGCTCAAGGTTGAGCAACAGAAACAGATATCCGATTCCTACAGCTACAGCTTGCTATTGCAAACCTCCTTACTTCGAGGAGTTGCCCTAGGGATCCTTTGCCGATAAACGAAGTTAGCTTATTTGATTATTTGAATATCATCAGGTCAGCATGTGATAAAAAATATATAAATAATTCATGCGTACGTTGGATGCTCTGTTGTGACGTGATTGAGTAACAAACAAACAAACAAACATACACACTTTCACATTCATACTATTAGTAGGATTGAAAAACAGTATATTTTTTTGCAGGAGAGATTTATATGATCCCATACAAAAAAAAATTAATATGAAATTAAACTCCTCGTCCACGTGCACCACTGGGGCAACTTTGGGGCAGGCTAAGCTTATTTTTTGGACATATTTCCCTATTTTCCTGTAGTATTTAATTGAGATATTTTACTGAGCCCCACCATTATTGCCCCACCACCACCACGTGTTATTTACCATGAACATAAACACGTCGGTTAAAAAGTGGAGTTCTTGCAGATACTGAAAACGATGAAAGTAAATTGGTCAGAACATATTTTGGATAATGAAAAAGGAATTTATACCTTGCCATATAATATTAACTTGAATATTTGTCAGCCCGTTGTTTATAATTCAATAATAATTTAACAGCTATTCATAACTTTGAGCCACGAATTGGATTTAACCGTTTACCGCATTTGGAGCCATAATTGACTATCAAATATTTAATACTAGACTTTGCCAGCGGCTCCGCCCGCCCTAAATTTGATTTTCGGCATGGATCTCCTTAATTAACTCATTAATTATTATACTTAAGACGTTTGCTATAGCAAGATGTAGCTAAAGCTATAGTTCGCTTAAGCTCGGTTATAGTTATTCCCACGGGAACTTTTTAATTTTTCGGGATAAAAAGTAGCCTATGTGCTATTTCAGTGCCTAATCTATAGGTGTGCCAAGTTTCATTCCGATCCGTCCAGTGACTGAAGCGTTATAGAGTAACAAACATCCATCCAGACATTTTTACAAAATTTCACATTTATAACATTACTAGGAATTTTTTATTGACCTAAAAATACTGAAAAAAAAAACTGTATAGCAATTACATAGTAAATGCACTTCTCCATGATATTAAAAGTATTTTATGTTAGTTTGTTAAATGTTGATAATGTCCTTTGATGATAATTTTACTTAGAATGTCGGTGCTAAACGAATGAACAAACAAAAACAAAAAATCCTTTTTTAAATATGTTAATTTATTTAAACATTTACTTGAAGCTATTGTTGGATATTAAAAGAAACGATTGCTACTCTTAGTAGTGGAGAGCTCGTATCAGCGTTGTTTTATGTTGTTTCTCTGCGCCCGCCAGAACAACCGCCATTTTGATTGCAAAACGATAGTAGCATGAAGTTTATTACCTCACTTCCAAAGAGTCGTATAATGTTACGTTTTAGAGAAATAAAATATTTTGTTCAAATAGTTACTAATCGAATAAAGATTTTTAAAAGAAAAATTAAATAAAGCTGTAAACTGATGCACAAGACTAAAAGTAAGTTTCGTAACTTACGAGTACTATCGCCTACGTCACTCCTGTCATTAAGACTTAAATTAAAGAAGCTTAAACCAATTTCCGGTTTGAATAATAAATAAATAAATAATTTGGACATTACACACAGCGCCGTCTGGCCCCAAAGTAAGCAAAGCTTGTGTTATGGGTACCAGACAACGGATACCAATACATAAATATTACTTTTTTTTTGTAAATACATACATATCATACACAAATACAAGGAGAATAAAGTAATAACAAAACCAAAAAACGTGTTCCTGAGGATATGATAAGATAAAATATGAGCACACATTGAGCGCGCTCCTCGCCAAGTAAATACTCTTTCAAAAATCATAATTGGGGAACTTTTATTTAGCTGGGTATTTTTTTTGTCTGAACGTGAAATAAATAAAATCAAACTAAAACATATATATCTCAAGTAGTATTCTTTGTTACTGAAGATTCCTAATCAACCTCATACGTCCCCACTGCTGGGGACAGGCTACCCTCAACGGAGTGATTTGGGCCATAGTCAACACGCGGGCCCATTGCGGATTGCGTACTTCACATACGTCTTTTTTTTTGACGTATACAGGTTTCCTCACGATGTTTTCCTTCACCACAAAGCTAGTGGTGTAAATAATTAATATACTTGAGAAATTAAGAAAATAACTTATTGGTACACGCCGGGTCGAACCTCCGCCACTCAGGACGCAAAGTGAAATCGAAACTCCTCGGCCACCACCGATTCGTGTTTATAATAACCCGTGATTGGAATTAGGTGAGCTAATTTACCTAAACCTCAAAGAACACAGATAAAAAGCGGAGACTGCTTTACGACATATTCTTTATCGGGAAGATTGTATTGGGTTTCGGGACATTGCTTAAGTACATTTTAAATTGATGTAATAAATGCAGTAAAACATTTGAATTCGTTTCCTGTCAAGAAAAACAAGTACATCTTATTCATAACGTTTAATACCATTTATTTATTTCCTACACAAAAGGATGTTTTATTTTGTTTTGTTTTATAATACGTAACAACACACAAACTTTTTAATGATTTTTCAAAATCAAAACGTTAGTTAAGGCGTGGTTTCTTGTATTATGATGATGTTCACAAACAAGCAACGTTAAGAAATCGTTAAACCTTACTACCTTAATTCTTAGTCTGTAATCGCAAATTTACTTCAATTGTTGGTAATCGTTTAATCTCGAGAAATGGTCCAGTTGACCGGCCAACCTCGCTCATGCGATTGGACGCCATTGAATTTTTTCTTATGGGGTTACCTTAACACAAAAATTGATGCTAACAATCCAACAATGTTAGAAGAGCTCAGAAACCATGTCAACCGAGAAATTGACAACATATCAAATCTTATTCCATACATAATTGAATGTCTTATTCCATACATATTTGTGACACTACACCTAAAATAAATTTCAAAGAAAGCTGAATGATATCGGTATTAACTGGTAAAAATATACTGTTACCGCTAAATTTACTGGTAATGAAAACATCCGGTAATTGCATGCCCTTTTTGAGATACCGGGCTGAATATTTCTCAGGTGTAGTACAACAGACAAACAACAACAAAATCTCTATTTCAGCATCTTTAAATAACATAGATTAACCAGTATTTGAAACCCCCTTTTAAGTATAAAATACCTGTGCTAGGAGATTTCGCCCTTGCATATATTATTTACTTTACATATTTAGTTTTACATAGTTAAGCATAACTGTACACAAATATTCAAAGGTTTTATGTATTTGTTATGTATTTGGACGCTACAATATGCAGTTGATTTTGTACGATTATAGATGCTGAAGCACATAAAGTTTGTTTAAGCAATATTAAATGTCAGCAGATTTTCAACTGATTTACTGCAATTATAACATTAATTTTAAATGTACGTAAGCAAGATCCGAAACCCGAGACAATTATTCCGAAATAAAAATACTGTCGTTAGGAAGTCTTCAGTTTTTGTCTGTGTTCCTTGAAGTTTAGGTAATGAGCTCACCTAATTCCGATTACTGATAATCTGAGATAAATAAAGGGAGGAGATAATTAAAAGTGTGACAGAGAAACAGACAGCGCAGGCTTAGTTATAGGGTTCCGATAACACCCTTTTAAAATAAGCGTAAGTATATACTAGTACGTATTTGTATCAGTATACGCATTATACGTATTTGTATGGTACCGATTGTAATTTGCTTAGTTTAGGACCAGATAGAGCTGTCTAAGATGTCCACGTAAATTATTATTATTATATATAATTAGCAAAACCTCCATACTCCTGCTTAGTCTTACTTACTTGGTAGCGCTCTACATGACTGTCATAATACATTTGTCTTCAAAGAGAAAATTACAGACAGATAACACAGGACTACAGGAACATCTCTGATCATCCAAAATGACAGACCTTCACCCTTGAACCCAGAAAGCTATAGCACTACTGAGTATCTAATTTCAAACTTTCAATCATCATTTCATCCAAATGAAACAATCAAAGTGGATGAGCAATGAAGACTGAGTGGCGCAGTGGTAGAGCGTGCGGCTGTCTTGGCAAAGGTCCCGGGTACCAATATTGATACAATTGAATGAATGTTACGGGCATACATTTGAACATCTCGAGGAAAAATTTCGTGATGGAATTTATTTTATTTTTTATTTAAAATTCAATGGTCGTCTGTGGACCGGTGATTACGTGAATTTGGCTTAAAGGCAGTTCGACAGCGCCGCACGGTGTCATTCGCTGCAGTTCGACAGCACCGCACGGGGTCATTCGCTGCAGTTCGACAGCGCCGCACGGTGTCATTCGCTGCAGTTCGACAGCACCGCACGGGGTCATTCGGCGATGATTAATGTGCTACAAGTTTCAAACACATTAAAATTATTCACATCGTCGTGACACATTGATAATTGTGTCACATTTTCGTATAGGACTGTGTGTGTGTTGTGTAAATACTAGTTTCGTATATCTGTATTTTGCTACTATTTGTAGATACTTAATTTGTATACTTGTTTGTTTATACCTTTCGCCATTTAGCTGTAGTGGATGGTTAATCTGATAAAAAAATCTGATCTAAATTACAGTTTGAAGTTTGTGTCGTGCAAGTGAAGTGTTTTATAAAATGTTAGAGAGATAGACACTAACTTCAAACTGTATTTGGATCAGATTTTTTGAAACAATTATTTTTAACTTATAGTGCATCATTTTAAAATCGGTTGTTATTTTGTTAAAAAGTCTTTATTTTTTAATTTTAAATGACCTATTCCTAACAAACACAAACTGCACAAACAGAAGTGTTCAATGGCGAGCTTAATGCCACATGGCATTCTCTACCAGCCAACCATAGGCTTAACAGACAAATTCATTGGCGGTGCATTAAATCTTAAATCTTTAAGTAGGCAATTGTTAAGAAAAAATTGTTTTTTAATTGAACCTAAACTAAACTAATTGCTCATCCACTTGAATTGTTTCACCTTGATGAAATGATGCTTGAAAATATTTAAATTAGATACTCAGTAGTGCTATAGCTTTCTGGATTCAAGGAGGAAGGTGTGTCATTTTTGATCCGTTTGGATTAAGCAGATTAAGATTTTCTAATACAGTAAAAAAATTACCAAATCGCTTTAAGTGTGTCTATAAAAATTTGAAGTTTTTTCTTGATTTCTCCAGGATCTCATCATTATATACTGTCCTGATGACCACGGGACCACCTTGTAAGTCACTCTGAAACAAAAAAAGAATTTCTGAATCGCTCAAGGCGTCTTCGATATTTTATAGGGAGTTTATTGATTCCTTTGCTTAAAAAATTGTGGGAACGAGAATCAAAAAAATCTTTGAAGGTGTATTGGACTGCCTCATCCGAATTAAAAAAAAATCTAATTAAGAAATTATCCAAATTCCGAAAAATGTGGTTATCGGTTGGAGCGAGGTCCGGGGAGTATGGTGGGTAACGGAGACATTCTAATCCTAGCTCCTCTAGTTTCCCCACCGTCTGTTGTGCAGTGTGTGGTCTAGCAATGTGCTGAAGCAGCAGTGGGCTAGAGCGGTTGACCAATCTCGGCTGTTTAATGGCTAGCTTTTCCATCATGGTTTCCAATTGTTGGCAGTACAGATCTGCCGTAATCGTCTGACTAGATGTTAGGAAACTGTAGTGGATGACATTGCCGCTGGTCCAGCAGACACTAACCGTTATTTTTTTTGAGTCAACTTTCGCTTCGGGCAGGATTTAGCCGGTGCTCCTGGATTTAAAACTACTGTAATCAGAGTTTCCAATTATCGTATAGGATCCATTTTCATCACAAGTAATGATACGATTCAAAATGAGTAACGTGACGCAGCAGTCGACGCGTGTTTGTTGGTTTGCTTCACTTAGTTCATGCGGTACCCATTTTTCAAGCTTTTTAACTTTTCTAATTTGTTTCAAATGATTCAATGTGGTTTTATCACTCACACCGAAGCCTGCAGCTTAATCTGAGGTGGTTTGAGATGGATCCGATTCCGCGATCACTTTCAATTCCTCATTTATAACTAAGGTCTCCGGCTGTCCACAAGGTTTGTTCTGGAAGTCAAAATTCCCAGAACGAAAGCGTTGGAACCAAAAACGTACTGTGTTTTCTTTTACAGTGGCTTCTCCGTATTCATCAATTATCCTTCAACTGTTTTAGCAGCGCTAGTGCCACGATGGAATTGTATTTTATCTTTTCCATATTGAGCACAGAACGATTTCAAAGCAAAATTGAATGTCGCGTTAACAAATGAATTATTAGATTCAAAATACAAATAGACAATCTTATAATTGAAATAAATTTGAATTTGAAATTATTAACCAAACGCCGGCTTTTTGATATCAAAGTGGCCAGTTCTATAAAATATCAATTTCATATGTAAGGACCTAATACTTATAGTTTTTCGATTAAATTATATTTCTGGACAAGTTTTAATTGGGAGTTCATTTTTGATTTATATTGCATTTTATGTTGTTCATTATGTGTTCTTAATGTTTTAATCAATTAACATGTCCCACACGTGTAAAATGAATTCATTTAATAGGTATATTCCCTGTACAATACGCATACACAATAGACAATTAATTGTTGCTAAATATATTTTTAAGAAATCGGTATATTTAGGTAAATTTAGGATGCAATTTTTTTTATTTTATTTTAATTAATTATTTTACTTTTGTTTTTTGTTTTTTTTTTTTTAATTTGCACTACGTCAGTCGGGTGTGGCTCAGCCCTAAGGAGGCGTCTATAAATTACGTGAGGCGTTTAGGGGGGAGGGGGTCATACAGAATCTTACCCAATATCACGTAATTTATTTTTCGCAAAAAACAGTGTAGAATTGCAATAAAACGTGTAAAACAATTTATCTTAGCAACGTTAACGCCACAAAGCAAGTTATGTTTTATAATATATCTAACGCATCCAAGCGCAGCTTAACTTATTTTCACTAACGATACGTATTTTACAAAATCTAACGTGAATCTCACGGGTAAGGGGGAGGGTGCGAGTCAAATCTCACGACATCTCACCAAAGGGGGCGGTGGGGTTAAAAATTGCCAAAATTGCCTCACGTCATTTATGGACACCACCTTACGCTGCGAAAACGTATAAACTTACACCAGTGCTAGTCAAAAAAATGACACGGTTTGCCGACCTGATTAGAGCCGCAGCAAGCCGATGGGCACGTGCGGCTCAGGACCGGCCGTTGTGGACACATATGGGAGAGGCAAACATTCAGCAGCGGACGTGTTTTTGGCTAAAATAACAAGAATGAATTAGTTGTTATGTGGAATCGCCATAGAGTACACAATAACTTTACACAATAACTTCTTAGCCTTTTTAATTTACATTTGTTATTTATTATTTAATGAGTGTTTAATGAACACAAGATTGCCAACTTCAATGTCGCCTTAACCACAATTTACATACATTTCATGTTGAGTTCAAAAGCGATTAAATTTAAATTAAAACTTGAACCAAGAGCACTTTCCAGCTCTCCAGCTCACACTCCTGTGCAGTCGACCGGGAAACTTACACAAGACTCGAGTCAAGACTAATGTGACTCCAGCTCGCCGCTAAGCTTATTATAACTTTAAGCTGGATAACGAGCATGAAAGTGCCATTGTCTACACACACTTTCCTACCTTCATACTAATGTCTCTCTCTCTCTCTAACTTATTTATCTCTTATTTATACAATTAACAACAAATAAATAAAAAGTTTCCTAATGTATGGTACTACTAAAAGTGATTAAAGTCAAATTAAATTTTTTTTTATTCAAGTAGACTTTTAAACTGCTGAGTTTCTTGCTTGTTCTTCTCGGTAGTAAATCATTCCGAACCGGTGGTAATTTCTTTAATTAATAATGTTAAAGTGAAGATTCAAAAGTGCTGTTTACAAATCTATTTGAATAAAATTTAGAGTTTGAAAAACAACATTTTTGAATCGTCTTTTGAATTATTGTATTATTGTTAGGCTCGTAATGAGTCAAGGCAAGTCAAGGCAAGTCGTAACATCGTTGCATAGTTTTATTCTGTTTTAAAAACAAGACATATTCACTTTAAACATCAAAAACTATTATTTACATTTATAATTTTTCTGATGCTGTTTTATAGTAGATACGGAGAAAAATACTCTGAAGACGATCCCATAAAAATCTGCCTTTGACCAACCCTTTCGGGATAAGTGTCATGTTGGTAAAACTATTTTTTGTGTTGCTGCCTTTTTTATAATATTTAACAAATTTTCATAATCGTCACTGCGGAAGTTTTTCGTGTCCACTAAAGTAAAGACTACATTATCTCACTTGAGTTCATCCAAATATTAAACTCCAAAGTTCCTATTACAGGTTAAAAATAAATTTTTCCTTTCTCCGAATTACAATGTACTATTTTAGACTAAAATGTTTTAAGTATTGGAATTATAATTTATTAATATAAGAATAAATAATATAAAATTTTTCGTACAGGCTGTTTGTTCACTGCAAATAAAGAGTTCAGCCTCAGGTGATATCAAATTGAAACAAGGAGTATTATCCTCAGGATGTGACAGGTAAAATAATATGAGTACGTATTCAGCGAGCTTTTCGCCTTCGTCTAACACTGTTTAACAATTCATAACGGAAGCGCTTCTCAACATATTTCTTATGAAACAAATTGCCGAAGTGTATGTAATTTATGTCGCTTTGCGCTTAAGATAAATTACTCACATTTTTCCTCCCACAGTCGGTTACCGTTACCACTACCACATGTTCTATACAATACACAATAAGCGAACTATAAATAATACAATAACTAAGGACCTACCTATATTAATTAAACATTTGTCGAGGTTCATCTTCATGTATATAATTCATCTATGGGTACTTGCGTCAGTCAACTCCGCCGGCTACAATGATTTTGATAAAAAAAGAACGAGTTGCACTCCGGGAGTGCCGGCAGAAGTGAAAACCTTTACACATGATTCGCGCTTAACACTCAAATATGTCACAAGACATGTCTTTGACATTGGCAAGAAATAATAATGTTTGTTTATTTACTTTTTTGACGTAGTATATTTGACATCGCAATCTGTCCATATCCAACCTCCCTGTACTGCTCATAATCGTGAATACTAAAAATAAAAATTATAATAGGCGTGGCATTACGGTTTCCGTCTTACGAATTTCCACGATTAGGACACGTGACCTGATGCGAGTTTATCATTTTTTACCCATACCAAAAAAAGTGCACAACGCCGCTAAAGAAGTTTTTACTTCAAAATCTTGTGTGAGTTTAAGTGGGTCCTTGGGTGATTTAGATTTGAAATTGGTTCTGGAAGATGGCGCGGTAACGTGGTTGGTTGTTAATATTTTTTTATTTATGGAGCGATATAACTCATATTCATAATATTGTGTGTTTAAGTGCCGAAAAGTAAATGACAAAATTTGGATGTAAACATCATTTTACATTTTTTGTACGTGTGTAAGTTAGTAAACTCCTCCTAAACGGCTTCAGCAGTTTTGTTGATTTTTTGTGGGTGTTCTAGTGGTTCACTAAATGGATTAGGTATACGTTTAGACCCGGTAGGTGGCGTCTTTCAAAAGTGTCACTTCTTGAAGGAATCCGAACCACAAAATAGTTAATAGTAGTACCTATCCCGAACATTATATATTCTTTGCCGCGAGCAAAATATGATTTTTCGTCGAAACACTGAGTGTGACAACTTTAGTGATAAATAATGATAATATCAAGTTACACTTAATTTGTTTAGCTACTAAAGCATTCGGTCAATCCGGCAAGCGGTCGGATATGTAGACGGACACACAAACACAAAACAGTTTGTTTTAGACTAACACAGTCTCTTGAAGCACAGTACAAGGGCGCGCCAAGATTCTGTGGACTTCATATCTAATATACTATTAATTTATAACTATTTTATTATATTTTTTTCTGGTCGTATAAAAAGCATGGTATGCAAGTGCACGAAAATTGTCTTTTTAACACTCGTGCTACGGTACTGTGACTTGTGTTAGAACGTACTCACATTTCGCAACAATTGCACAAAATACTGTTGCTGAACTAGCTTATAGCAAACAATCCATCGTCAAAGCAGAACTACGTCTGTCGTGTCCGCTATTAATGACATATAAATTTGTCAGTTTTATACTATTTTTAACTGATACCTTTAACACCAGATTAAAATTCAAGCCAGTTAGTAGAGTTAGTCTGTATTGCGCCCAAAAGTCGACTCGAATTGCGCTTACGGCACTCACAAATACCCCTCTTGAGACATAATTATGACGTAATTAGTGACGAGGTAGGGCGTTCTGAGCACGAACAGTGACGAGGTAGAGCACAGAACACATATACCCATAAAAGGAAGAATGTGAAGTACATACGATAAAGATTCGCAACACGAGGGACACTGGCGCTGCATCGTTTAATATTTCTGTTTTATTAAGATCCTGTTTGATACATATTTAACGTTTTTATAAAGCGTGTCACTCTTACTCCTACAACTGTAAAACACTTAGGAATAATAATTTAAATTAAAATTTACAATATAAGAAGTCACGTTCTCTAGAATTTCACTCAGCATTCTCATTATGAACTACGTAAGTCAATATATGACAATGCCAAAGAGAAATGTTTACTGAAAACAGTAAATAAGTTTCATGGAAAACATAATCACATATTTTGAAACAATTATATCACAGAATTTAAGAAAACAAGATAAAATTGTACATATTTGTTTTATTGTTTTAGATTATTGCCAGAGGTAAAAATCAATATCAGTTTAAATCGATGATCAAAACAGTTAGATATTATTTTTTAAATTTATACTTTATAAGCCTTAAACAATATAAGAAACATATATAAAAAAAACTTTAGTTTCAAATATTATTTTGATACATTATTATCATATTTTTTTTTATATATTTTTTTTTGCTTGATAATACTACAACAATCTTTCTTCTTCCGATATATAGCATTAGCCTTTTTATGCAATAACAGTCCAGCTCTTAGCATTTGCTTCTATGAAAGTTACCGCCCCCTGAGGTAGAGCGTAGTGAGCTCGGACAACAAACGTCATATTGACATTTGTTTACGCACTTTGATTTAAATATAAATCGTCATAATAAAACTGTATTTGAATTTTTTAAACAAAATAACTAAAACTTGTGTTACGGTGCACGTAACATCAAGAAATAATAAACAGGGAAATAAATATAAACAAAACTTTAGAAAGTACAATGTAAACTCTTTTTAAAGTTATTCTTTATAACGATAAACTCTTTATAACGTAGAAAAGAGCACAATATGGTTGGTCTACCTTAAAACCCACACATTGATACACTCTTAATAGTGCAGCAGCCATTCTCTATTACGAAGAAATGGGTTCATATTTTGACACAGAAAATATTCATTATCGGTATTATTGTTAACAACAACTACTACCAAGTATCAACGTTAATTCCAAATAATAATAAGGCTGACACTGATCTCAAAAAAACAGTTGGCATATGTACTTTAGATTTTTTACAAGATAAAACTTTTATTTCTCCTTTTTAGTTAGCTTTAAATAAATTACAGTTTTGAAGTCAGTTACATTATTTTAAATTTCTTTTTTTTATTTACAAATGGCCAAGTCAGTAACCCGACCCGGTATTCAATAAAGTTAACATCCATAATCCTCTTTGTTAAATCCAACCTCTATCGTAATACCCAATATGGCTGAATAATCCCACTATTGATTTTCACGGCACTAATTACATTTTAAGGCTGGTTTTAGCTATCATTTAGCTATAGTTTGGTTATCGCATAGCTCAGTGACCGCTTGATTACTTATACTATTGAAATTTCAACGAGCTTTTAATGCTTAGTCCATTTAATACATAGATACATTTAAATATAAAACATAAATCGGGGCAAAGTTTGCTATAATCAGTCGCAAACAAAAATATGGAGTAATGCTTTTGGCGGATGCACAAAGTTTGACTCTTTTGATGTTAGTTGAAGACCCTACACTGACTAGCAGTGGTATCCTTAAGTCTACGAAGAGACTTATATTTCATAACTTTGACGATTCAAAAGTGATTGTAAAATCCTTATTTGAATAAAACATTTTGACTTTGACTGTGTGTTCTACTACATGTATAGTAGGTTGTGTTCTCTGGAATTGTTTGAAACGATGCCTACAGCTACCTTCTCCCATCGCACCGCTCACCACCGGCAAGGACTTCATACTCACAACCTAAAACGTAAATGATAAAGCACATTGTTTTTATTTTTTGCTTTTGAGTGACTAATCACTTTTTTTTTCTCTTACACTATTACACTAAAAACATCCATACTTGTAACAGCATTATATACAATTATCAACATAAAAAGCGCATTTCACCAGCTCCAAATTAACATCAATTATTTTTTTTCTCCAAAAGTTTGAGTTTTAAATTCACCTCATTATTATGGGACCATCTCAGAAGCATACTCTTTCGAATAAAAAATAATTTTTGAAGTCGGTTCACAACTGACGGAGAAATCGGTGTACATACATTACAAAAAAAGAGATATACCCGTCAAACATTGAACCTCTTCCTTTTTTGAAGTCGAAAAAGACAATGACTTAACTTCACATAGACTTAGACTTTACTCTAAAATTAATTGAAAATGAGTTATGGACATTAGTCATGTCATTTTTGCATTTCTAACAATACATATTACAAAACAAAATACAAAATTGATATCCACCAAAATGCAAGCGCAGTCGGATCTTGTAAGTACAAATTAACTGTGCCAAAAAGTTATTAAGAAACCGCAATGAAGATGTTCTCTCCTATGTTTACGTACCTACATACTATTACGAGTACTAAAGCTGAAACACCTTTAATGAATTTAACAACTCGACCGGACATCTCGATGCCATACCACAGACATGACCAGCCCACTGCCGCTTCATTTGGTGATTCTGCGAACCACGTTTTTCACTTTGGTTCTCTTCCGGATGTCTGTATTTCATGTGATGTATTATTCTTTTCCACAATATTGTTACACTGTAGCAAACACGTGTACATACATGAAAAGTAGTTGTTAGGGTTCCGTACCCAAAGGGTACAAAAAGGAACCCTATTACCAAGACTTCGCCGTCCGTCCGTCTGTCCGTCTGTCACCAGGCTGTATCTCATGAACCGTGATAGCTAGACAGCTGAAATTTTCACAGAAGATGTATTTTTGTTGCCGCTATAACTACAAATACAAAAAAACAGAATAAAATAAATATTTAAGGGGGCTCCCATACAACAAACGTGATTTTTTTGCTCGATTTTGCTCGGTATTGATAACGGCAACAGGTAGACGCTTCCAATATTCACAGAATATTTAGTTATATAATCACTTTAAAAAGAAAAAATTAAATTAAAATAAAAAAAATATTTAAGAGAGGCTCCCATACAACAAACGTAATTTTTTTGCTGTTTTTATAGATAATGGTACGGAACCCTTCGTGCGCGAGTCCGACTCGCACTTGTGAGTTTGGGATCATTTAAAATTCCCTCAGCTCGTCGTTAAACCGAGTCAAAGGACTTAGCTGGGATCCGGTTTTACCAGCCCAGATATGGAAACAGAACTCCATATGGGGCCGGACTTTTGACTTACAAAGCTGAAACCTATATGCCTCGACGTGAAGTACTGCTTTGGTTTGTTAATTAACCAAATTTTTTTCTATGCTGGCTTCACCTTGTCATCCAAAAGATCACTAGTAATGTCAACATTAAGAATCCCAATGGAATTGTAGATGGTGTGGAGCGTGTTCTGGAATTGTAGGACCTCAATAAATGGAGTTTTCTTTGCGGTGAACGCGTCGACTTGTGTGTTCGTTAGGTTCAATTGGACCAAGTTTTCCCGTCCCCAGGATGACATAATAGTTTCAATTTTTTAACACAAGTTCTTCTTTTATACATTTTAATCGAAACCAGTTTTCTTGTTAATATTCTAAACGACCACTTTCAGAAAGTAAATAAAGACATTATACAATATAAATATTATGTACCGTACAACTTATTGCTATTTATTTTATTATTATTATTGGTAAAAAAAAACACTTTTCGACTTAACTAAAACAACCGTCACATACTTTAAGAGAAAAATCATAAGTTTTCAAACTTATATTTTTTTTTCAAAATTACTTTCCGATCTGAAATGGATGCGCTAGGAATTGTAATTATAATAGTAAGTAGAGTAGCAAAGTCCACATACATTTGCTGCATATACAAAGTGAGGTCACGGAGTGACATGACTATTAAACTAGCTAATCGGTATTCAGAGTGAGTCTAAAACTGACGAATCTAGTAATTGTCTGTGAAGTCAAAACAGTGTAGGAACAGTGTCGACGTCTATATGAATTAAGTACTGGTGCCAGTACAACCTTGAGCTTCATACGAATATAATAGTTTTTTCAATAAGATTCTTACCTCATTAGTGTTCAGTTAAGCTACTGATAAGACCTCTCCTAAAATAACAGTATCATACACAATATTCGATAATTTCAAATAATGGACATTAATAATATTAATGACCGGTCATAGCACCCATTTGGTAGTGCCATCTACTGCCTCATACACCTAAAGTGATATTGTTGTGTTATTATGCGTATTTACAGGAACTTCCTAATCTTTACATTTTAAGAGAAAACTTTAGACAAGGCTTTAAGAGAAAATCATACTCACCAGCAATTCAATTTCATACAACATTAATGGCGCATATTCGAGTAGCGCTGAAAGGTCGACTTGATTAAAGAGGTTGCCAAAATGCTTTGCATATGCAGCCAGTGCATGTGGACTTTGCTACTCTACTTACTATTATAATTACAATTCCTAGCGCATCCATTTCAGATCGAAAAGTGATTTTAAAAAAAAATATAAATTTGAAAACTTCTGATTTTCTTATAAAGTATGTGACGGTTGTTTTAGTTAAGACGAAAAGTGTTTTTTTTACCAATAATAATAATAAAATAAATAGCAATAAGTTGTACGGTACATAATATTTATATTGTATAATGTCTTTATTTACTTTCTGAAAGTGGTTGTTTAGAATATTTCTCTTTCTCTCGAAGTCTGGACGGCTCAACACTTTCTCTCGAAGTCTGGACGGTTCGACACTTTCTCTCGAAGTCTGGACGACTCAACACTTTCTCTCGAAGTCTGGACGGCTCGACACTTTCCGCAATAAGTTTTGAGGCTACAAAAAATCCTTGTTACTAATTTATACTGAAGTAAACTATTACTTTATTAATATTCTAATCTTTTTTTTTTAATAAATCTTGTTAGAAATAAATAAAGAAAGCTCGGACGTTCATCTTCATGAACCTAATTTTATATTACGTTTGTAATTAAAACAATAACAATAAGTAGGTAATGTGCGCTGCTCTTGTGCAGACAAGCCAATAGTGCATCTATGAACTCTGGTGGATATATAACTCTCTAACAAGATTTCGATCTCTATATCCTCTGTGTATATAGTATAGTCTATCATCGAGACGTATATACACGGTTTTGCGAGTATTCCCAATATTTGGCAGCGCGCCCACTCATCAATTTCCTCGCTGTTCCGCTGCAATCAGATCGGCATAGTTACGTATTCTGTTTCAATGATTGCATTTTTTAATTTGGTAACAGGAAGATATAGTGCTAGATCTAGATCTAGATTAAAATTACGAGTATAGTAAAAATACTTCATAATTTTGACGAACTAATGAAATACAAGAAGTTAAAGATACTTAATTCGAGAACTATTGAAATATTTAAAAAAAGAGTAAAGGGAATTTAGGAATCTTAAGGTAAGTGCGCCATGTGGGTATGGGGTAAGTGCAGCTGCAGACGTACCTTCCCCAAATCATATATCACCAACATCGTTAAGTTGCATTTTGTAAATCAAATTGCCAACACTTTAAAAAATTGCTTTTTTTTAAGTGGCTGCCAAGTGGCCACTAACTCGGAAACGTACGATAATCCAAACTGTGTCTGCTAAGTGGACTGTGACCTAAGCCTCCTTTCTCAAAGAAAAAGGCTGTGCCCCAGCAGTGGGGAAATAAAGGCTGGGGCAACATACCTATGTTATAAGATTTTGATAAGTCACTATTTTATAAATTAGGTAATACCAATGAAATAATTATGACCCAAGTTTTATACCTTCTGCATGATTTCATATATTCAATTCCAAGTATATTATTTATTATTTGAGACTCTTTACTTATTAAATTTTTTGGATTTTTTTTTAGTTTAGATTTAGTTAATTATATTTAAAGCTAAAATAAAAATATCGATAAAAAAATTATTGCCCTCTTTACCCGACTGCCACGGAAGGGTTATGTTTTTCGCGCGTATCTTGTAAGTATGAACTCGTATGTAAAATTTTGTATCTTCGAAAGATGGGCGACGTCAAAAAAATTAAATTTTATGCGCTTTGATTTGCTGGCTAAACTGGAACTAAAAAGCTGCAAATAAAAATATATAATTTAATAAATAAAAAACCCGACTAAATATTAAGTTTGTTTTTATTTTTAGTAATAATAAATAGCTGCGTGTATGAGCCGAGTGTATGAGCTATGCGCACGTTCAGTTACCGTCAACTACAGAACAGCCACTTGGTGACGTTTAACTAATGAGTTACTACACTATCAGTTATGTGCGATTAAGGCGTGTGTAGAAAAAACGGAGAAAGTGAATAATATAAGAATATTAAACAGCTTCAGAAAAATATTTTGTCGTTTATGTATGTAACTTACATTTATTTTAGTTAAGCCTCGTTATCGATAAGATGATTTTTTAAACACTTAATCGAATAAGCTATATAGGTATATATAGCTGGTTGTAGATGTAGTACGAGTGTATCCCAAAAGGCAAATGTAAAGAAGGTAAATTCCAAAAAATATATATATTACTCTATATTTTCTTGATGCCATTTGGATGGCCCTCCCAAACACTACAACCACTACAAGAGGTCTTTGTGCTAACAAGTACCACTTAATGCCGAGTACCATTTGTGTCCATGGCAACTTGTGGCAACATCGGCAAATAAGCCTGGCTTACTCGTCGACTCACTAAGCTTACTCGTCGACCCGACCCTATAATAATTATTTTCGGATTTCCATCATGAATTTCGTTGAGCAATTATAACCCGTCAGATCAGGTAATTCTAATTATTAAACGTTTTAGGGTTTGTGTTTTGAACTGAATTAATTTGCTTTCTTACAAAAACGCTCGTTGTTACATTTAACTTTTTGGGTTCCGTAGCCAATAGTAAAAACGAACCTTCGTAGTAGCTTTCGTATGTCTGTCCGTCCATCTGTATGACACAGTATATAATTCCACCATATTTCCATTTGATTCATTAATTCCGAGGAAGTTTTACAGAAAAGTGTCTTATGTTAACCGTTATACAGTTTTTCTCGCTAGGATTTAAAAGGGCAGTACTACCTAAATTTTTTTTGACAAAGCACTCAGGCAGATCCGAACAAAATTCAATGTCTGTGTTCTTTGAAATATGGTTCAGACCATGAAAAACGTGAAAACACGATTTATGAACTTTTATTTTATGGAAAAAATCGTAAAGTGACCCCTTTTCTCTGTTTTTTTTTTAAATTTTGGCAACCAAAACAAAGTTCTAAGCGGTATTAGTTTACAACTTTGCTAAAGCATCGCCCTAAAAAACACTTTTTTTATAACAATGATGTTTTTATTTTTAAAATATTAATTTTTAATTTATTTTATGTATTTCAATTAAAAAATCAGTGAATGAATAGTTTTCCGATACAGTAATAATTTTCATTTTACGGAACTCTGTTAATACGTCTACAAACTAACACGAACTTAGCCGATAATATACTTAATGTTTTATTGTTTTTTTTTTAATTATTTATTGACAACATTAGAAAGAAGAATGGAATTGATTAAATATGTAGATGTATCAGTGTATCTAACAGACAGGTTGTTATACACCGCTTCATCAGACTTGTATGTACAAGTACGTAGATTGTCAGGGTTAGGGGATAACCAAGCGGCTGGAGTCTGCTGGACCCACACGCACATCACATCATATTGTGGGGGGCAGCTTCTTCTCACTATAAGCACTGACACTGTGCATCTGGTCTGGATGGAACTATATGGAACATATAGGTTGCTTTCTATATGTTCCATGTCGTTAATTACCAGATTTAGAAAGATTAAGCGGTAAAAAATAATTTAAATAAACCCAAGCATCAATGCAAATCATAAGTAATAGGAATTGTTCTTTGTCGGACAAACATGCAATCTTTACAATACACCAGAGACAAACTGTGCCAAGCTAGCTTAATTGGGCCTAAGTTACACCGGCGCGGCGTCCGTCGATCCCTTAGGCAGCCTAATTATGGACAACTGTTATGTCTCCTATGAACTTACTAAAGTCTATATTTTAAATCTACTAAGTGACTCGACTATGAATTCAATTAAATAAAACTATTCAACAGATTATTCCTATCAAAACTTTACAACTAACTCGTAATGCTATTCTTTTACTAAGAAGAACCGGAAAAAATCTTAGTGGATAGTTATTCGGACGTGCATAGGTTCTTTTACTGTAGGTTACCTACATGATCACCAACACATAATGTACCGCACAGCATTATATAAACGTAGAAATGTAAAATAAGGATAGTCGTTCCATTTAATCCTACTAAAAAGCTATCAGAGGGCAAGTCGGTCCCATGCACCGGGGTCCTCAAGCTCAGGAGGGCTCTCGTACCCTGATCGGCAAACCTCAACTTTAAACTGAACTTTCTTAAATTCCTTCCACCTTAGAATATAATAATAGCAGGTTGCAACACGAATTTAATCATTGCAACTCAGTTGAAAGGAATTAGAAACTTGTAGTAAATTCTTTCTGTCGTTTGTGCAGTGTTACCCACTTGACGGTTTTGCCATCTGATTAAGTGGGTTAGGATTCGAAGGTAACTGAAAAAACACCTAATCATGAGATTTTTAACTAATCTTTGTAGACCTAACCGATTTAATACGAAAATGTAGGTATGCCTTATTAAAGCTGTGGTTTGAGGACGGTTCGAGTCCACGTTTTCTCGAGTTTGCAATGTCCTTCACATTATAAAGCAAAATTTCAAACATTTTTTTGTATCATTTTTTTTTTTATTTTCTTTCTATTTCTTATTTTTGAAGTTTTTGGCTTTATAATTAAATGCATAAACTAAAAAATCGACCGAACTGAAAACATCAAGTACTTAGACATGCTGACATTGAAATAAGAATATTCAATTAGGTTAATTCACATTTAATTTAATTATTTTTCAGGACCATAAAGAGTTGTTAATGAAGGTGTAGAGCTACTTTAGCTTTACATCTTTAAAATATATAAATATATATTATTGCATATTAAAATAATATTTATTTTTTCTAGACAGGGTCCCAATCCTTTTTTGCCTGTGGTTACCTAGCTACTCCACTGGTAACCTATTTTAACCCAATTTGTATACCAGGGGGATCGAAACCGCAGTTCGTACCACTTAGTCTAAAATGTTAAGAGAACTCAACAAACACTCAAAAATAAACCTTAAAAGAAAGTTTTTCTTGGAAAAATTAAATGTAGGTCTAACACACCGCCAGGCTTACGATAATTAAAGCGAGATAACAAAGCGGTTATTGTCGTTATTCAAAATTTTTAGATTATTCTTAATTTTAAGAGAATATAGCCGTATTTATCTTAAATCACGTTCGAGGCCGTACATTAGGCCTAGTTTTATATTCTGACAAGAAAAACATGGTGTTCTCTTTAATTATGACTACGGCTTATGTTACGGAGGGTAAAGTGTGATCAGTTAAAAGCTTTATCTATTTGACCTGAGTACAAAAAACACCACCAACACAAATACCTACATGTATTTCAACACAACAAGCATTTCTGTTGTTGTTCGTAGATATGATAATATCTAGTAGCTTAAACATTCATACAGTCAGCCATCAAAGGTGTCTAGACAGAGCAAAGATGAGGTGCGATGCGCGGCAAGTAGTGAGAGTATGCTATACCGAGTAGTCTATGTTTTGATATATGGCTAGTCGGGGGTTGTCCAGACAGTCATACATTTTGTTACGAGGCGCGCCATAGATGCCTAGACGTTGCCAGAATTTTTCTTAAACATCGAAGCTAATTTCAGTGCAACAAACTTTTCTGACCTTCTGACCTTGTTTGTTTGGTCGCTAGTGTCGTTGTAACTTACAAGTTGTAAGTTCACACCATTTTAATATGGCGACTGTACCGGGTCACAAAACACATGAATAATATGTTTATGCTGTTTAGTTCTGTGGAACAAGTAAACCGGTCTTCTATCATTTATTTAGAACTTTCTATTTCGGAATGCAAAACGGATTTTGATAAAACTTACGAATTTGGTTTGCAATACTCAGGAAATCATTTATAAAGACTTTTTACCCTATTTTGTTCCTGTACATGTGCAATTACAAAAATGCTTTTTTGTTATAAAAAAATCCTACCCCTTTCTAGGCATAATATTTGTGATTAGCCACCAAAACAACTCCGAGTAACAAAACTTAAAATCCAAAACTGTTTCCCCAACGTTGTATATGTATATTCTAATGATACAAAGTTTATAGACAAGATGGAAATAATTGTTTAGGCGAGAGTTTAGATCAGTTTTTCATAACTCCTTTGATCGCCGGCGCCTCCTTGTTCGACGCGCCTCCTTTGATTACGGGAACCCTTTGTGTTCCGCAGGGATGTGTGTGATTAATTAAATTTGGTAATTAATTTTCTCAGAGCCGTACAGACAGTATAACATGTAAAATAATTAATTTATGAACTCGTTAATTAGAAGTAAGCGGCGCGGTGTCACCCGTGCGACTCGCCTGGGCGTGTGTTGTGTGTCGGGTGTCGGGGGCGAGCGGCCGGGACCGCGACTTTGGAATGAACGTTCACGACGGCCGATCACGTATGCTTCTAATGTTTTTAATAAATTATAATATACAAATTTAAATAAAAAAACTGGCTTAATTTTGTCATAAATGTTACGACATTTGTAAAAGTAAAAGGAACCTCGGTTACGTAAAAATTAAAGCTTTACTATTTTTAACAACCATTATGTTGTAGTTACACAAAAAAGTTTTTAATAAACATTGAAGTTCTAATTGCTTATTATTATGAGAAAAAGACAAAACTATTGTCACAAAAGTTCTTTCACGACTCTACTATAATTATCAGTTTCACGTGTAAACCTCTACTTTCAAAATGTAATGCATTTATTTTTTGACACTAAAATACAAGACAGTGTTTCGTGAAAATGTTTTTTTTCATGCATGTCACAAGTTCCGTAATGTGAACTCGGCTTAATCGTCATCATCGATCTTTTCTTGCTTTCAAGATAAGGTTCCTTTCAGGTCGGCATCATCATTGGAGGTTACATTTGTGGTCCTTCCTTAGAATTATTAGTTTCAAATTAATGATCAATAACATTTAGCTGCTCGGAAAGAACTTTAACACATATACATATATGTATATAAAGTACGTCTTTGCGGATGTGCGGAATTTATAATAGTATTTTTAAATGTATGTACCAAATAATTATTGAAACACCTAAAATACTTTGATGTATGTACATATGACACCTAAAATACTTTGATGTATGTACATATGACACCTAAAATACTTTGATGGATGTAAATATGACACCTAAAATACTTTGATGTATGTACATATTTGGCAAGTGTTACTTTACTACTACACTACATTTAATACTAGTGATACTGATGAAGTCTTTAGAAATAACATTCAGTAACTGTAACAACTTTTAATGTAACTTTGCTTGTAGATTACATATATAAGTTACAAAGCAATTAAGCGGTCACTAACACTCCTCTCTTTTAAAGTAATAGTCTGTTAGTAAGAATTGAGCTTAAATCCTGGCAAAGTCAAATCACAGTTCGGTGACGCCTCGAACTTTCCAAATTATCTCCAACAATTTTAAGCAAATCTTTGGGTAACTTCAGTAACAGATCGGTCTTACTTAGTTTACTTGACATTCCTTGCTTACATTTCTAGTTACTAAGTTATATTAAAACGACTGCATTAATTGCAAGTCAACATATAGTGTCCAACAAATTAGAAGAAACTTCAGCAAGACCAAGTACAAAATACTGCAGTCTAATAACTTAAGTTACTTACCATGCTTTAAAGTTTTCAAGTCTGCAATACGAGTACATTGCAACAACATACATAGACACTAATTTAAAAATGTTTTGTAAAACATTGCATCAGAGCGATGTCTTGTTTAATGGAAGATAGTCAATCCTTAACCCTTATAATAATAATAATATATTTGGACATTACACACAGCACCGTCTGGCCCCAAAGTAAGCAAAGTTATGGAAACCAAACAACGGATACAAATACATATATTACTTTTTTTTTTGTAAATACATACATATCATACATAATTACACCCAGACTCAAGACAAACACAAATGTTTATTACATAAATGTTTGTCCTGTGCGGGAATCGAACCCACACTCTCTGCACAGCAGTCGACCACACTACCAACTAGGCTGCGAGGGAGTCATATAGTACATTACTGCCGCGGCCCGCAAACGCAGCATACCCGGGCGATTGTGAGTATGCGGGCCGAGGCATAGCCGAGTCCGGTTATGCTCAGTTGAGGCCAAGGCTTGTACAGTGATTTTCTCAAACATGCATGTAAAAACTAATTAAATTGGAACTGTATTGACAATTCCGCCAATTCGCCGCGTTCAAATGTCGAATTCTTTTTAATTTTTTAAATTAATTTAATGGCGTATTTTCCAACTAACAAATTTGTTGCTGTTTCGCTTAATAATAGCTCGGGCCCGTCTTACACTTGGTCTGTTTTATTATTGGTTGTTATACTTAAGATCTCACACTTTTAGGAACTTTTATAGGGGAACAATTCTGTCATACATGATTTTTGCGAAACTTTTACCGTTTACGCAGCGCACGGAGCGGAAGCTCTCAAAAGGATAAAAAAAACCCCGATTTTGAAACTTTTATCATTAGTGCTCCGCTCCTATTTGTGTTAGCGTGATGATATATAGCCTATAGCCTTCCTCGATAAATGGGCTATCCAACACTGATTTTTTTTAAAATCCGACCAATACTTCTTGAGATTAGCGCGTTCAAACAAACAAACTCTGCAGCTTTATATATTAGTATAGATAAGTAAGTATAGATAAGGCCTGGTTGTGGTTTTTTTAAATATGTATATGCTTAAAACTAGCTTCTTTAGTGGTAAGAGCAGAGAAGTTTATAAGCATAGTACGTGGGTTCAAAATTACACTATTGGACGATGTTTCAGTTGAAAACTGCACATTACTTTGTTAGTGAAAGAAACGTGGATATAATGATGGATAATGGCAGGGTATGAGTATTTTTTTCTATTTTTACACATTTTTACTGACATAAGTTCGAAACGAAACGTAGGAAACAAAATTGTTTTGTAATGTTTTCCATTATAAAGATCTCTTCCATAATTTTTTGGTCCTAGACATCATATTCGAACAAGAAAAAAACACAAAGTTAGGGATATTCATTATTTTGTCTTTTAAATATTCAGAAGCTCTTACTCTATGAACCTTTAAATAAATAAGGATAACATATAAAAAAACATGCAATGTTACCTACACTGTCTTATACTTAACAATGTAACCTACAGTGCTACCTACTGTTTTTACAATTTTCTCTTGGGCAGTTATTATAATAGGTCCGAAAATCGAAATAGCTAAATTTGCGTTTTTTTACGTTTTGAGATCATTGTTTTTGTCATAATTTTTAGAGTGATGTCTGAGTGTATGTGTGTGTATATATGTATGTATGTAGGTTAACCTTTTTTTTGCTCCTTGATGTCTCTAGAGCCAATGGACCAATTAGTCTCGTGACCATATCAATCTATGCGCCACGTCATAAGTTCATAACTTAGATCTGAAAAGAGTTTGAGCAAAATCGGTCCAGCAGTTTGTTTTTTATCGGTAAAAACTGTTTTTTTAAGACGCAAAAAATATTCTGAAGAGAAGTTGCTCGTGCGTGGCTCGCTACTGAACTAATTTTTATATTTAATTTACTGATACATTTAACATTCTATTAAAATGGACACAGGTAAAACACAAACGCAGGTTCAAAGGTACACAGGTAAACATTATTAAAATAATTCATCACATACGAGTGTAGGTAATATTGAATTATTTGAAAACTTACTAAATTAATGTCGTGGTTAATATAATAGTGGTTGTTTCCCGGGAATTATATTAGTTTACAATTTATTAACTAAAATGAAATTACTCTGTAACTAGCAAATACAATAGATCAATTTGTTTCTGTTTTGAGTTATAAATGATATATTAAACAGATTTCTTTTTAGATTAAATTAAGTGTGTATAAAATTATTTATTATTTCTTTAACAAAATAAGTTAGATACCAAAATATCCTTATACCAAATTTCGGTTGCATTTGGCGGTTTTAATAACAATAAATTAAGTTATACAAAGTTATGTTGTTTAACATTTCTACAAAATTCTCGAAAATGTCAAAAGAACTAGTTAGGTACTCCTATAATCAGTTATCTATGTTTTACTATCTATACAAAGCAGTCTTTCCAACTCTCCTAACACAATTTGTAACCGCATACGTCCACAACAGTGGTGCCAGAAACGATATGTACAGTTACAGACCTATTTCAGTCTTACCCGTAATATCCAAGATTAAAAAAAAGTAATAAAGAGTAATAAATTATCAAACTAAATTTAACATTTTATCAAATTTACACCACGGTTGCAGGCAAGGAAAATCAACACAGGATAGATATTTAACGTCGAAGATTATAAAATTGGTCAGTTAGATCATACTCTTTTACCAACGTCAACTACAAAAGATTTGGTATATTTTTAAATTCCATTAAACTTATTGCAAGCTTGTAGCTCACCGAAAACAGATAGCAAAAACCGGCCAAGTGTGTGTCGTACACGAATTAAGATAGGGTCCCGGCCCGTCCACTTCGTGTCTAGTCACCTGTCACTTAACAAAAACCTAGAGGCTGGACACTAGGTACTAAGTACTCATATATCACATAACCCAATCCTGAAAATAAAAATTTCCAGCTTTGGCCTTAATAAACTGAACTTTCAGCATTTGCAACTATTCAAAAACTTAAACAATTATTTGTGACTTGTTCTTTAAACAAAACAAAAGTAACAATTCATTTTATCATTTCTTGGAAGGTCATTGTGTCCAAGTTTTACCATACATAAATACTCGTAATCCCAAAGTTTCTCCTGTTTTCTTCTTTTATTTATTAACTAAAGTATTTGTCAATTTTAATTAAACTACATTTCTCTACAGAGAATTACTTTCTATTGATTCGTTTCATTTATACCCAGATGTTGGAGAAGTTTGATCACGCACAATAGGCAGTGGTGGTAGCGCCCTCTGTTGGGCGCCGACGCTACTTTGATCGGGCTTTGCTATATAAAGTTTTACAATTAATCTAACTTTAAATTAATATTGTAAAGAGAAAAGATTTGTTCGTTCTATTTTCACTTACAAAAAAAATGCTAAGTTATTTTGAGCTCAGATTGTTCTTAGCTTTGAATCATCACTAGACTGGCGTGTCCGAGAAACTATAGAGAAAACTAATTTCTTTTTGTTAAAACAAAACAATGGTTTTAACTATGTTAACTTGTCCGTTCGTTTAGCTCAACCGGGAGACTCCTGCTGGATGAAGGCCTCCTATCATGTCTGTTATCATAAATGTTATCATAAATGACTTAGAGCTTATTGCGTAGACCGAAGATAATGTTATAGAAGTAATAAATTGCCGTGATAGATAACTACCAGTCAAAATTTGTTTTCTTTCAAATTTATATTTTCTAAAATACTTTTGAGCCCTACTAACTAATTTTATATCATATTCAATTACACATAAAACATTTTTAAATAAAATATTCTCATCAGCCTAGATTATTGTTAATCAGTTAACTGCAAGAAAAAGTTGTGTTCCGATATAACTTTTTGCGTCTAACAGACAATCTTTTAACAGAGTACTTTAAATCTTCGTCTAAACTATTCAAGTCATAGGTAATCATTTAGTTGAACGAAAATATATTCTACAAAAGATTGTGAACGAACCAGGTAATTAAATTATTGTTGCTAAAATAAAATATAATAAAATTGAGTAAGTAAGAGAAAAAGTAAGACATCTCTACTTCTTGTATTAATAATATTGTGTGAATTGTTTGTAAAATTTCTGTCAGATTAATTTTGTTACAGAACAAAGTAGAGCCTCTTAAGTATAAATGCAAATAAAAAATAGACAAGCTGAAGAATAATTTAAAGAAAAGTGTCCCTTTCGTTTCAACTCCTGTTTCGGTCCATCGGAGGAACCATCCTCGTATTGAAAACTAGTTTGCAACTAAGTCTGTTAAGTTTTTAACTTGAAGAAAACTAAGGACAAAGACTTTCACTGCCAAAGAATAACACTTTACACCCTTAGGACTTCAGTCCGCTTATCTCTGAAGTGGTCCTATACCTATATAAAAGTTTATTACATCTTCCAACAAACACGATTTGTTTTGATAAATGCTTTTACATAAATATATTTGACGTCGCAACGAAGTATACAGTCGATTTGATTTTTGTTGAAGTGATGGAGAAGGACCATTTATCACGATCAAAAAGTCCTACAGCAATAGGTTTTTCCCTGGATAAACCCGGAGCACTATTTTATCACGTCGAGTCGCAGATGAGCAACGGTGTTAGTTTTTGGCGCAACAAAAGCAGCTGAACGCAGGGAAATGGGCATAAGATACTTTTTATCGCCATCAAGAGTTCCCACGAGAATTGAGTAATACCGCGGGGCACAATATCTCCTCGTCGCAAGAGAAACGGAGTGACTTGATTTTCTGCACCTGAATAGTCGACAGGACGGAAAACGAATACATTTTATCCCAATCGACAGTTTTAGGGCATAGATATTTCCGCTAGTGATACTGCCCGGGACAATACTTGTCCACATAGGAACGGATAACAGGACTCATTTTTAATAGCAATAAGTCTAAGGATGGAGTAGGAGGTAAGATACTTGCTGTCCCACCCTAGGTTTATACGAGAATAGTTTTTCTACGGGTTAAACCGAGCGACACTCTTTTGGAAGGAAAGAGAAAGCCTTTGAATATTGTTCATCCCGAACTAGAGTTACCATGGTAATAGAGTTTTCCGTGGGAACCACCGTCTCAATGGTGTATAAGAGTCACTTGATTTTCGGCATAGGGTTAGCAAGGGGTAAAAAGACACTCTACTCTAATCCGGTGGTAACTTCGATGTGTGACGCAGCTGTCTTTGCAACTATAACAGCCATCTAAATAATATGAAAAAGATTATCTTAATGATCTCTGAAATAGGGGTCGAAATCTAACAGTGTATATTAACTTACCCCACGGCATATAGGGTGTCAGAATAGCGGGCCCTAGTGTACATATTCCATTTTTACATATTTTAATTTACATACAGAAACTTGGTATCTAACTGTTAGCCTCTTAAAAAAGCTCAGAGTCACTCAGCAAGCTGTGGAAAGAGCTACGCTTAGCGTTTCTTTGCAAAATTTGGCGAAGAACCAAAGCTAATGTCATAGCCTAAAAAGTTAGCAAACAGGCCTCATCACTCGTCAAATCGATAACCGATAAGGAAAAACGGTTCTCGAGTGGTGCCCACGAATCCGAAGACACAGCGTGGAATGGCCTTCTACCAGATGGACAGACCATCTGGTTAGAGCCACAGGCCATTGTGAAGATATGGGAGAGGCCTACGTTCAGCAGTAGGCGTCTTTCGGTTAAAACGATGAATTGACATAGATTTTGACTTCAAGCTAAATATTCAAAATTTCTTTTAGAGCCACACCGTATAGAACTTGTCTTGTTCTACTAGAATCCTACAAAACTAATTCATAATCTTATCTAAACTAATTCATAATCTAATCTAAAACTAAATCAAATAATCTTAACTATTTGAAATTTATATAAGGCATCAAAGTTTCCTTTTGGGAAGGAATTTCCTTTATTTCATTGTTGAAAGTCAAAAGCGTAATGCACGGATTCCCTTCCGAAACAAATTAATTACATAACTTACGAGTGGTTAAGTAGAGCTTGATCGAAGAGTTGACAATTAGAGAGTGAGGGCGATGTGCGATGGGTGGTGAACCATTCGGCTTCTTTAAAAAACGTTCTTTTGCTTTTAATAGTTATATGATTTTACCTATGTTTCTAGTTAAGTATCTTACTGACTTGATTGGAAGCAATGGACGCTTTCTGAATGAGATGATGATAAAAGAAAGCTAGCTAGTCAAATGTCAAAACTCGTGCAATATACGTTCGTTTTTTTTTGTCTCAACACATAAACAATGTTAAAGAGATAAAATATGTATAAAATTAAAAATGCAGACAATAATATTGTCTCATACTATCATAGTACTCATAGTATCATAGTGCGAGTCTGGCTCGCGCACCGAAGGTTCCGTACAAACTTATTATACGTAGATAGTTCTCCCATCATGAGATCAATTCTCACAGGTTTATGTCTTAATTATCAGTTTTTGGTTTTTTTAGAAACTTGATTTTTTCCAACTTTAGATTACCGTTGACTTTGGTATTAGATATTAATTTCAACTAGATATCTCTACGCGTTCTTGAGAAAGTACTTTGAAATATTCATTATTATAAGAAAGTAACATAATTCAAGATATTTTTATGTTATAAAACGAAACGCAATCCTGTGATAATGTTTCAGTACTTAGGTGACCTTGAGTAAAATCTACTGTAACACCACACCACGCTTAAGACAGTTATCTTAATAAAAATAATAATAATATTAAATAATAAAAAAAAAAAATATATAATACTAAAAATTTGTGATGGCGAGATACTATCTTTAGCTTAGTTTTTTCGTCTGATCTCAAATACTTGAATAATTCTATTGACAACAGCTCTAAAATTAAAAGGAAATATGAGGTGTTTTTGATGTAGAAATATGCGACAAAATAATACGAATCCAACTTACTTGAATTAAGCTAAGTGCAGCCGCATTGTGTTCAAACTTCCACAACGGTTTGATATTAATGGAACAAATCAAATAAAATCCCCAGAAGGAGGAAACCAGTGGTAGTGGCCGGACACACACCCACATCATAATGTGATGACAGCCTAATTTTACCAACCACCTTTGTCCAGATACAGTGTCCAGTCCGATGTCGAGTTTACCAGCTTCAGGGTCATAAGTGGTAAAATAAAAGACAACCGGACAACTTTATAAAATTTACTTTCCTTAAAAACCTTATTCAGGCTGTTTAAAAAATAGCCGAAACGGTCAAACCGTTCTCAAGTGATACGCTTACTAACAAATAGCATTTAATTTTTTTTTATGCATAGCTAAGTCCCGCGGTTTCACCCCCCCTCAATTCGGTTATGATGTAGGATTTCAACGGCAACTCCTCAATTATAGAAAAAAAACCGTTTTCAAGTAACCTATGGGATATCTCGGGACTAAAACTCGGTACAGCGGTACCAGACAGACAGAATTACGTTCGCATTTATAATATTACTATGGATTATAGATACAACGACTTTTAATCAATGTATTTATCAGACTAGAATGGAAGAGAATACTGAGTTCAGGAATAAACAGAACTGAAATGAAATATATAAAACGCTTATAATGCGTAATTTAATAAAATAGTACTTAGCATTTTAATCAAAATGTCTATTTCTATTTCGTGAAGGTTTTTTAGGTTTGTATCAATATTTCAGATAAATTAAACAAAATATTTAAAAGGAACTACAAACGTAGGAAATGGAAATATATCCATATTTTTCTTTAAATCACACTAATTCCGACCCTTGGTTATAAGTTAAATTACCTACTCTGTAACTCAAATACCTCCATTAATTTAAATATTTTCAATTAATATTTGCAAAACACGTTCATCCTCAAATCCTCTCAACTTCAGACTCATCACATAACTGAATAACTTTTCAGCTTTATAAAACGAGCTTCATATAACAAGCCGACAAGTAAATACCTTCGTCAGAATAGTTATCTGACAACTCGTTACAAACAAACCATTCGTTTGTCGCTGCAGTTAGAAAAGTTGTAGTGTCGCGAGTTTTACAACTAGTTTTATATTATAAAGTCCTTCATTGGTACATATTATATTGTATACCTAGTGTGCGCAGTAAAGATTGAACAAATGCTGCCGCCCAGGTATTTTTTTTTTATTTCTATTTAAAAGTTTCCGTGTGATGCTCGAACAAAGTGACAAAAAATTAAAAAAACGTTGATTTGTGTTAAGTACCGTCCTTGTTACAATATCGCTGTACCGCTGATGAGGGACGGTAAGACACAATGGGCGTAGTAGCTGTACCTATACTTACAAGTAGATACAACATGGATTTCGAGACATCAAAACCGGCACCAAACCTTTTTTTATTGTTAGTCGGCTAACTCATTTAAAAACGACTGATGACTGATAAAACCTATGAAAAGGTAGTTGACTACAAAAAATTTTTGATCTACAAGAACACGATAGCTTATAGTTAAGTAATAACATTTACCATCCTAACACCTCCTTACTTTATATATATTCATAGATGTAACTATTGATTTCAATATCTTCAGATTTATTCTATCGTATCGATCTCATGTCATTTATTTTTTACAATATTTATTCATAAAAGAGCTGGTTTTAAAGCCAAATTTTACCAAATAACCGTTATTTTGCCAAATAACCGTTAGAAATTTTATCATTATGTTAAAAGGTTTATTGTTTCCATTTGCTACGTATAATATTACAAATGACCTAGGTATATGTCACCCTGTTGAACTTCAGAGCTTTGTTAGGAGTCGACGCACTGTTTGCCGCACGTGATCTGATCGAATTTCATTGTTGTCTGAATGTGTGTAGAGACGATTACACAAAAAGTATCAGATTTCATCACCATATTTTTGTTTGTGAGAAAATTATATTATAGTGTACAATTAATAGTCTACATCAATTAAATAGACATAATCGCCTTTGTTTCGGCAAAATAAATTAGGCTAAGGTCGGTTTAAAAATATTTTGATTTTTAAATTTCAAATAATCAATAATAAGTTGTATATTTGGTGTATATTTTACTGCTTATAACTACAAAACTGATATTTATGACTTATTGGACATATATTAAGACACTTTAGTCCAGATAGGCTGCTATCAGAAGCAGTGTTCCGGCTATGGGCTTACCACCTGTCACGCAGGATTGTGGTGGTTTTCGAATCGAGGCCGTTTCCCTACATTGTGGTGTTGGTATGTTTCCAGCCACTGGTTAATCTCTTCGGGGAATAAAAACCGTGGCGACATACATAGTACAATAATCTGACAGCTGACTCTGTTGGTGGCTGACCCGAGTGGCGCAAACACAGACACAGACATATAATGAATATTTGTGTTTGTCTTGAGTCTAGGTGATTTCTATGTACCTATAATATGTATACGTTTACAAAGAAGTATATGTATAAGTATTTCTATGCGTTACCGATATACAATCTTTTATTTTCTCGTAAGTGTATTATAAAGCACTATGTATCACTTGGGGTTAAATGCGATGTCTACCTCGTGTGTATTTAATTCAAACTACGCCCTCGTTAGGAATCGGTCACTTTCACCCCTCGGTGAACAATGTACTATTGCGTCATAACTAGATGTAATAATCTCCAGATTTTTCGTTTTATTTATGCTGTGAGATCTTGCTGTTTGCAAAATTACGTGATTCCAGGTCAACGGAAAGTACCCCACCTAATATACAAATGCGTATTTCTGATTGCGTTGACTTAGAAGCTTGATTTTCTATAGCTGAAAGTGATTATAGACTAAGTATTTGATATTAATTTCATCTTTATACTCGTGGAGCGTTGCTGAGAAAATAGGTCCACAGACAGACAGATAAATGTTTTTGTAATGAGATATTAGGACATATTAAACATTATATTTCTGGATTTTATGTATTGACATATTTTTGGATTTTTTTTTCCTACTTGGGCTCTGAGACCTTGCTTCTTGCTAAAGTCTTGATTCTAGGTCAATTTAATGGCTGTTTTTTTATTACAAAGATATAATGTAGGTGTCTCATTTGTGATAATTGAGGGTGAAAATAAAAAAAAAACACTGAATGGATGGATATCTTATAATCACTGCATTGTGAAGAACTCTGTCGTTATTTCATGGCTTTGATTCTTATAATAATCGCATACTGTCACACATCACTCGGGGTTGACAGAAATACTGTAACGTTAACTGTTACGTCGAACAGCTAGCTAACAATGCCTGGACATCCAACTTTAACCAATCGTTTTCCGTTCTAACAACCAAGTTGGTCTCATTGATTTTTTTTTGTAAACTATTCAACTCTATCGCCCTGGACCCTGTAGAGGTACGTAATTATTTTATTTTTACTCTCACTTTTCATAAAATGGCGACACTTTACTATAGTTACTTTGGTCTGGTTGTATCTACTATGGGCGATTAAAAAACTCTGACAGTGGTTTTAGCCTCTGATCGGACGCGACGTCAAGTTGACTACTAACTAGAGATTAGATCAGCTGGGACACAAACTTCGTTTGACAGTTCCTTCGTATAAAACTTATGACCTTTGCTGATTCCGTGACTTGATTCCAGGGACAGAGCAAGGGAAAGGCAGAGAACTTACCCACAATTAACTAGGATCATATTTTTCTTACTAAAACTTTCATTAACTTTAAAGATACTTGATACAACTTAAATACCCTTTGAAACAAAATGCTCTCAGAACCTACTTAACTCCAAACTTATAATTGAATAACTTTTCAACTTATGAGCTTTGACTTGGTAATACGTTCCTGCGTCAGAATAGTTTTCTCACCAACTCTGTTGGGTAAGCTGTGAAAGTATGAGTCGTTGCATCTCAAACTTCACTCAAGGCAAGCCTTATTAAAAACACGTTTTCATTATTCAAATTTCTATGATAACCATTGCTCTAACATTGTGTTGAAATTTTTCATCGTCAAATTTATATCAAACTAGCCCACTAGGGCAGTGTTGCCAGATCTGAAAAAAACAGGATTCCAAAGAGAGGATCTGTTTTTCTACAGATTTTTTAAAAGTTTTGCCTGACTAAATTAAATACTGTAATGTAATTTAAAGCTAGTGAGATGAGAAAAATCTAAATAAACTTAAGCGAATAAAAAGAAAAAGTCTTAATTATTTAAGCATTTGCTTATGGTCACCAACAGCCTCAATCCGTGATTTTATGGACGAAAAGAAAATTTTCTTTTTATTATCCTATATATTTTCTATTCTATATTATATTAAATATTATCAACAAAATTTGCTTTCGTTGGTCGTCAATTCTAATTCAGATCCTTTAGAATAACGCGTGGCTTACCCACGGAAGTAAAAAATATTTGTCTGATTGGAACTAACAGTATTTTTATACAAACACATTTAAAAATAACTATTATATATTTATAACTCTATATAACTAGCATTCCGTGTAATTTGAAAATATGTATCAAGTACTCTTGAACGTAGTTCTGGGAATAACATTAAAGCAGCAGACGGAAATTTCATCGCCTCTGCATTTCTCCAGAGAACAACGTAATTATTTTATAATAAATTTGTGCAAACTGCAGTTTCATTTCAGTCGCTGTTTTAATGGTAAATAGATAAGGTTGCAAAATTGCTTTTTGGCGTAAGTGCCTATATTTAATACCGAGCAAGTGAAGGATTCAAAAATTGAATCCTAAACAAAGCCAGGGATTCTAAAGCACGAAACCCAAAAAAAAAAAACCAGCAGTGCCAAACACACAATTTTTCATCTTACTACAGCGAGGAAAATATTAAGATACAAAACATTGTTGAATACTACTTATGAATGGAACAAGTATACTGATTTTAAAAAGTGTAATTAAGTAATACATGATAACAACATTATAAGTCTCTGAAATAGGTTGATCGCCTTTTGTATGTCTGCTTGTAGTCAACAAGCAAGTCGCACGCTCAGAGGTTCCTAAACCTATTTTCGCGGGTAAACTTATATGTTTTACGTGAGTTATGGAGTTACTCATGTTTTTTAATTATTAACTTTAAGTTTTTATAGTTAAAGTAATATATACTATGTACCTACATAATTCCAAATAAATGTTTTTTTCTTATTCTTTTTTTAAGGTGCGTTCCGAATTTGTACCATGCCAAATTTAAAATTCTTACAACATAAAATATACTCAAAACTTATTTATTCTTATTGTATTAAATAATTTAACAAACTACAATAAATTATTTATTAAAAACATTTAACAAAACAATATTTTCAATGCAATAGTAATAAAAAATAAACTCAACTGTTATTAACGGATCACTAATGTAGAAAGTAGTAAGGACAAACCAAATTTCTGACGGTTTCAATATGTTTTTTTGTAGAATTAAAAAAAAACTTTTTGCGCGCAAGCGGATAAATTAGGCTTTTCCACGCAGATTTAATCAGATTTTAAACGACAAAGTGAGCCTTTCCGAGCCATTGAGATGACAAATAATTTTCAGTTCAATTTAACAACCATGTTAAATTGAATTAAATGTTAAATCAAAACGTGCTTGGGAACATTTATTGACTTTTCCATATAGAGTCTTGCATGTTGAGAAAGAAAACTCTGATAAATCTTTTCTTACTAAAAAAATTAAAAAAAACTGTCACACATTTCAGCCTATTTTAGTTAATTCTAATTTTTTGTTCATTTGGCAAGAAAAATATCACCCGTTCTATTGAATCGAAACTCGCTGAGGGAGATATCAAAGGTGCTTCTCGTTTAATTTTTACATCTGATGACTTTGCTCCTGATACTACTGATACTCTAATTGAGCTCCGCTCTAAGCACCCTCCTGCCTCTGATAATTTGATTTTTCCAGATCCTTTTGACTCATCTAGTCCATCGCTCCAGGTTTCTTCTGAGGATGTTTTAGAAGCTGTTTATTCATTTCGAAGCGGCTCACTCCACAACACCTTAAGGATTTACTGAGTGTGAGTTTTGGGAATACAGGTTTGTAAATTTAATGCTAGATGGCCGTATAGACTCGGAGTTTACTGACATCCTTTATGGGGCCAATCTTTGTGCTTTACAGAAAAAGGATGGTGGCATTAGGCCAATCGCTATTGGTACAACGTACCGCCGCCTTACCGCCAAAACTTGTTGTAAAGAAACATTCAACGTTCTTAGTCATTACTTTCAACCCAATCAATTGGGATTTGGTTCGAAAGGAGGTTGTGAAGCCGCAATTCATTCTCTAAGAACATTTTTACAAAATGAGAAAAGTGAGGTTGTGCTGAAAGTGGACATTAAAAATGCTTTTAATTGCATCAAAAGGGATGCAATGTTATCCGAAGTTAAAAATAAAATTCCATTTGCATACAAGTTTATTTATCAGTGTTATCATTCCCCATCAAAATTGGTATTCAAACAAAATCTTTTAGCATCAGAAACTGGTTGTCAACAAGGTGACCCTCTCGGGCCGGCAATATTTAGCCTTGTCATCCAACCTATCGTGCAAAAATTAAAATCGAAATATAACGTCTGGTATTTAGATGACGGTACGTTAAGTTGTGACGCAAATAGAGTTTTAGAAGATTTAAATTATATTATACAAGAGTTTCGGAATACTGGTTTAGAACTTAATCTATCAAAATGCGAACTATTTCTATGTCAAAATGATAACAATTCCCATATTATTAAAAGTTTTCAGTCTGTTGCTCAGAATATTAAAATTGTTGATAAGTCCAAACTTCGCATTTTAGGTTCCCCTATATTTGATGAATCTTTTTCATTCAAGAAAAAAATCATCATTTTCAGTCTATTCTAGACAAACTTTTAGCTATAAATTCTCATGCAGCATTTTTTATTATTCACCATTGTATATTTGTACCAAAATTTACATTTTATTTACGTTCATGTTATTTTTGGAAATTTTCAGACCTTTTGTGCAGTTTTGACAACGTTATTAAAGATACCATTTCAAAGATGTGCAGTTCAATATTAATTTCAATGAACGTACGTGGCTACAGGTAACCTTACCTGTAAGATTTGGTGGCTTGGGTATTTGTTTAACTTCCGCAGTAGCCCTACCAGCTTTTTTATCTTCAGTTCATAGTACTCAACCCCTTATAAACAAAATTCTTTTTCCTCTTAGTAATTTCGAGATCTCATTTTTAAATGAAGCTAAAAATACATGGAGTCTTACCTGTCCAAGTACTGATTTCCTATTGTTTCAAAATCACAAAGATGGTGGGACGGGCCGCATTGCGAATTGAACCGGAAAATACTTTTGGGTACGGCTGTCAATTCTGCAGATCGTGCTTGTCTTCTTGCAGCTTGAACATGGGAGTCAGGGCTTTGATTACAGGCGCTTCCATCCGCAAACACAGGCACCCTAATGGATAATTCCACATTTCGACTTGCATCTTGCTTACGTGTAGGAGCGGTCACTTATATACCCCATCGTTGTCAATGCGTCGACATGATCGATCCCCTCGGTCACCATGGCTTATCATGTGTTCGAAGCGCAGGCAGAATGTTTCTCCACAGCAGCTTCAATGACATTATACGTCGAGCCTCTAGTGAGCAACAACACTCCTGCTATTTTAGAGCCTGGTGGTATATTTAGAGATGATGGTAAGAAGCCTGATGACATGAGTCTTGTGCCTTGGAAGATGGGTCGACCATTAGTTTGGGATGCCACTTGCGTCGATACCCTAGCCCCGATTTATCTTCCTGGTACAGCTTCTGTGGCGGGAGCTGCTATCACTTCTGCTGAAAACCTCAAACGTAGAAAATACACTACTGTAAGTAATAGTTATATTTTTGAGCTGTTTGCGGTTGAAACCTTCGGGCCGTGGTCGCCGGGGACTCATCTTTTGTTTAAAGCGATTTCAAAGCGTTTGGTCAAAGAATTTCAATTGCAATTCAACGAGGAAATACTGCCAGCCTTTTAGGTAAACTGCCCCATCAGGTCAACTTGGAACAGGTTTTTTATTTGTAGTTTTTATTTTGGTTAATTAATAGTTTTTAATTTAATTTTAATTTTTAATTTATTTTAAATTTTTAATTTAATTTTAATTTTTAATTTAATTTTAATTTTTAATTTAATTTTAATTTTTAATTTAATTTTAATTTTTAATTTAATTTTAATTTTATAACTTCTTGACTTTGCTTAGTATTTTTAGTTGTTAAATAAATAATTTACAGTGGAAAATATATGATATATTTTTTGTAGAGGCAACTGTATTTTTTTAAGTTTCATAATTATTACAACCATGTACATTCATCCAAGGAGTTTTTCTCAAACATGCTACGATATGCAACCATATCTTGCACAAGCTTCTTTGGGATAAATCGTACTTGAAGTATAGTATCAGAGAGCGACCTGCAATGTTTTAGCCTTCCGCTCGAACGGTTAAATATGTAATTTGAAAATGGAACGAACTTTTTTTAACCCGAACATCGATAACTGAAGACAAAACACATCAAGTTTTATTTAAATATTGGACTGGCACAACAAAATTAATGCGCTATTAAATTAATTTAAAAAAGTAAAAAAGAAATCGACATTTGAACGCGGCGAATTAGCGGCAAAATTACCTTAACTATTTTTATTATTGTCAATACAGTTTTTAATATAATTAGTTTTTTTACACGCATGTATGAGAAAAGCAGTATACAAGCCTTGGGCACAACTGACCATAACCAAACTCTGTGATGCGTGCCTCGGCTATGCCTCGCATACTCACGATCGCCCGGTTACGCTGCGTTTGCGGGTCGCGACAGTAATGTTCTATATTGGCACCTCACATAAAAAATATTCAAATACACATAAAACATTTTCTATATTTGTATCATTAAGTTTTGATTTCTATTTTTTGACCCATTTCTGTAACTTCTCTTCCCAACAATTATTAAGATTTCAATATGCCAGTTATCATCGCGCTACTTTAGGTCTCTAATACGAGTATGCTAAAACTAAGTAACGGATTTATAATTGAAAATTAAAATCGACGTCTCTGTCGATTCCAAAATATTGCGTAATGAAAAAAGCCCGTTTCAATTTTAAATAATTATGTTTTGTGACCTGATGCAAATTTAAATTTAAAATTTATTCTACACTACAATATCATCCTACTAATATTATATTATATTAACTATAAATGTATTGTGTAAATATATTTATCCCAAAATGCTTCTTAATATAATGATTATTTTAACAACCTTTAAGCAACCTTTAAAAATCGACCTTTCCGCGCTACTTGAATGGGCGCCAGCATATTTGTATGAAAATTCATATTTGTTGAGTTTTGATGAACGACCTTCTAAGCTGGTTTTATTTAAATGACTCGCATTGTTCGAGTGAAGCACTATACAATCGTTGGTATGCATTGACCGCGCCACTGGCCAAGTTATGATGGCCTCGAGCTTAGCTTAGCTACGCTCTTGGCCTTAAAGCTGGTCATCATTGCAACCTTTGCTGCCCGCGCTATAAAGATCGTGACCTTCGGTCTTGGCCTTTTTTTCAGCTTGTCCATCAAGCACTGAAATGTTGATCGTGCTGTGATGGCCTAGAGCTGCGCTACGCCGAGCTTTCGGTCATCATCAGCGCTGCCAGCAACACAGTCATTACAGACTGCGGCAGTAATGTACTGATGTTTTATGTTCACCAGAATTTACACAACACTTTCAATTGCTTTCAAGAGTTCTAAGTGGAATAGATTTTCCGCAGGTAATACAAAAGAAATTTATTTAATTTCTATTCTAGCTACTCAAGTACCAATATTTATAGATAAATTAAAATAATGCCCATAATAATATACGACACGAACTTCTTATTGTGTGGCTACATCATAATGTCTGTGATGTAGGTATCGCACCCATTGTGCTTTTGTTATGTTAATGTAATGATAAATGTGTGTTGTAATGTGTGTTGTAATGGTTGTCGATTCATCTACGTCGCTGCCTTGATAAAAATATGATAAATACATTTTATTCCACCTACCTATACAGCTACGTAATTATTTAAACTAGCTGTGCCCAGCGGCACCAGTTTTATTTTCCAGGCAACTTTCCCAATTTTATTTCCTTAAAAACCTTCAGACAATAACGAAACTTAAAAAAAAATGGCCAAATCAGCCCAAAATGATGCGCTTACCGAGTAAAAATGTTCAATTCTTATTTTTGTAGAACGATAAAACTATTAACACAACATGATGTTTAAATTGATCTAGATAACATAATTCAATAAAAAATAAGTGCCCCTTTGACTTGATGACTGCCTTTGATGACTTACAACATAGATATTAAGGAATGGGCAATATAATTCTGTCCCAGGTCTTTAATTTCACCGCTTATTACTTTAAAATTGGTCATTTATGACGCATGGAACATATGTAAAGCCACCTTAGTCCAGACACAATGTGTCAAAAGCAGTGTCGCGGCAATAGGCTTAGTTACCACCAGACCTGTCACACTCACGCAGGACTAAATTGGTTGGTGAAAAGAGGTTGTCACATTATGATGTGGGTGTGTGTCCAGCCACTGTCTAACCCCTTCTGAGGATAAAAATCGTGAAGATATATAAACACACATAAAAGGTAAAGATCTCTTCCCTCTGTACCCTTAATCACTTTTCCTCCATTCGCCTCTTCCCTCTCTTCTTTTCCTCCGACACTCCACGCTCAATCCACACTAATACGTACGAACTGCAGTTCAACTATAATAAATATACAAATTCTTTAAAACGACCCACGCGCTACCTACCCATCATAAAATGATTGTAGAACATTATTCAGAAACCTTCCCCTCGTGTGCGCAATCCACCAAAGTTTCACCGCAATCAAACGAACGCATGGATATATGTTGATATTTATTTATTTACCCATCGGTTCCAGATGCCTTAATATGTGGTTTCCTTCGTGAAAAACACATATAGAGGATATAAAAAAACAATAAAAGAATATGTAATGGTCTTAAGTTCATTAAAAATACAATAGCATTAAGCAGTTTTAGTTTTTTCCAAAATTTTAAATTTTCCAGACAACTTATTCAGTTTTTCTTTACATTAAAAACCTTTTTATGACTATAACAAACATAATAAATTTAATTCTTGTTTCAATAAGCCAAAACGTACATCATTTATTTTTTATTTATATAGATCAACAAATTAATTAATTTACATTTAAAATGTTTCACTCATAAAACTGTCTTCTGTATCAAAATAATCTTAATTTCGATGCACTGCATCGCAATGGCAACATTCATAATAAAAAAAAACTAGACAGACACTTACTAAATTAGCTACTTATGCAACTGTAACGAAATTAAGGTAATTATAATATGGGTGCTGTTTTTTTATAGCATGATGGTGCGAGTATTAAAGTACCAATTTCGTGCATATAAAATTTTTCTTTTACTTGCTATATTAGCTCTTTCCGTAATATTTTAAGGTGTACATGTCACTATCTGACGTGGACATTTGTAATAATAATAAACAAAAAAAAACTCTGGCTAAATGTGTACACGTATAGTGCTTGTTGCACTTTAATGACCTTAGACCTTGGATGTTTGGTCGATAGTGTTGTTCTTAATTTACGCCATTAAATTCCCTTGAAAACCTTGCGTCTTTCTACATAAATTTCCTAATCCCAAATAAAATAATTTCTTAGTAAATGCCTGAAAAGAAACTGATGCCAAATCTGAAGTTCCTCGGAGGAGCACAACACGTCTAAACATTGGTCTGCCAGCACGTCTAAACATTGGTCTGCCAGTAAGTCAATAACTCAGGAGCTTTTTTACGTTCCAGTCGACCAACCAGCGAACGTTGTCTCGCTATAGTACCCCTCTTCCGCGCGCAAGCGAAAACACAAGAACTTAACAAGAGGTGGTAACCAGTGACCGGATAGACACCCACATGAGAATGTGGGGGCAGCTCCTTTTCACCAACAACTTTAGTCTTCCGTGACAGACGATGATCCTATCGCCACTGCGGCTATGACCACATTGGTCCGAGTTAACATTTATACTAAAGGGCGACGAAGACCTCAAAACAAAATTGCGGCGCTCCCCCTTCCGCCGCGCACGATCGGTCACAGTCTTCACTTAATTTAAAGACTTATTCACGTTAAAATAATTCGAAATGAAGGTAGCAAGTTGTGTGACTCTTAAAAATCCTTTGTCAATTAAAAGTAAATAACTTCGTTACACGATTATCTCAAACTTCAATTTATTCTCAACATTTTAAACGATATAATAACAAGCTTGAGGCGGATTCTGAGAAATTACATTACAGCAACTGGCAGACATCGCTTCTGTTCGCAACCCACGGCCTCGGCCTCGCCCGCCTCCAGGGGAAATCTAATTAGTTTATAATTTGTTATTATTATACTTTGTATCTTAGTTTCCATTAGTTCTGTTTTTACAAAACTAAAATCAATTTTGGTAGTTGTAATTTAATCAACGATATAATTAAAATTTGGTACTTTTCTCTTCAATTTTTCCAAGAAATTCTTTTAAACTTGACGCTTGTTAAAACCCAAAAGAATGTAATATCTTTTTTCACTATAATCCATATGCGGATTTTTGAACGCCTGTTCGACGTTTGCAGGTTTCTCGCGATGTTTGATACAACTTAACTCTTTTTAAATCAGGTAGTTCAACAGATCCTAATAATTTTCGGCCTATTTCAATACTATCTATACTTAGTAGTTTTCGAAAAAAATCATACTTTGTCAATAATATAAAGCCATTTTTGTTTTGTGTAGCAGATTACAAAAATAGATACCTATCAACCGTGAAAGATCCCCGGGATCAGCAGTCACTGTGGGAGTCTCTCAGGGTTCAATTCTTGGTCCTTTTCTACTTCTAATTTACATTCATCTCATGTCGTATTTCATGTAAAAAAAACCATGACATTGTATTATTTGCTGACAACACCTCTTTACTTTTTAAAGTTAAGAGACGACAGACATATTGTGATGAATCAATGCCCTCCCAATAATGCCCTTTCTGAGATTGTACTTATTGTAGCGAGTGAAGTATTTTATTTTGTATATGTAGTGTGTAATTAGCTTTTAATTAACCTTTTGCGTGTTATGTCAAAATCATTGTAAAATTCTATATCCATACAGGCATGGAATGCCATACTCATTTACGTCAACAGTCTTTTAAATCTGATTTTTAAAAAGATGACAGATGGAAAAATATTCAAAGTCGGTCTGGTTGAGATTTGCTCAAAGAAAGATATAAAAAATATAAATTTGAAATTTTATATAGAAACAGATAATTTATTATTTTACCTGGTGCAACTTTATCGGCGTGGACCATATATAAGAACCTGTGCTTGGGAATAGATTTGATGAAAAGGAAAACACATAAGGAGGTTTGATTTCCTGGATTATCTGTCGACGGTTTGTGAGTTACCCCATAAATCACACAGAAGGTACCATATTTCTGTTTTATTAGTAAGGTCTACGAAGATCTTGAATTTTTGTGAATTGGGCCTTTTTGCCTTTATCGAATTCCCTTTTCCGTATCCTGAAAATTCGGGAATATATGAAGTTGACATAGATTGTCGTAAACCATAGGATTCATCACGTCGAACCACGATTTGCCAACTTTGGCGTTAATAGAGTCGACCGGGGAAAAAGTGTAATACGGTCGTCAAAATAAGAAAAGACGGCAAAATGAATAATTTCCGAAACGAAGAAGTTAAATTGTGTATGGCATAAAAGGGTTTAAAATTGATTAATTTTTGTATAGTGATCGTATAAGGAACTATAATAAAATTGTATTTACGAACTACACCTATTTTTCATTTATCTTCCCCTGGGGAATTGAGTCTTCACATTATTAAAAAAAACAAATTTACATTACCAAATGTTATTCAGATCCAGACCTCTATTAATATAAATGGGATGCAACTAGAACTTGCTGATTAAACAATCTTTTTTGGTATAACGGTAACCTCCAAACTTCAATGGGTCATTCATCATTATCACAACGTAGCCTAAAAACTTAGCTCTTCTGTGTATGCGATTAAGAAAATAAGACGATGGACCGATGTGAACAATGCAAAAATAATATATTTCAGCTATATATTGGTGGGGTAGCGCTGCTGATGTAGACGCCATATTCGTTACAAAAAGGGCAATTCGTATTATTTACAAATGAGGATCTAGGATAATAACTCTGAGAGAGCTGTTTAGGAAAGTAAATACTTTAACTTTAACGTCGCAGTGCATATATAAAAAAAGAATACTACAAAATTTCAGACTATATGGTTTATAAACATCCATGGGACTGAGATGCTCAATTACAGGACGCATAGTTAAACCAAAGAAAAATAAAAATAATATAAAATTTTATGGCATAAAATAACAAAATAATATATTTAATAGTGTTGTTTTTATTGTGTTATTATTATTATATTTTTTTTTTATTCGGAACATTAAGTCATCGGTATAAACGGAACAATATACTTACTAGTTCAGACATATAATCTTTGGTACACACTCCCTCTCTCAAACGCGAGGCAGACGCCAGAAACCACTAACGCTTAAGTTAAAAATCTTAGGTAATCAATCATACCCAATTGACCCGTATTTGAAAATGAATCGCTCAAAACTAACCTAGAAATCTTTGCTAGTATTTTTGTTAGTACTAAAAGCAATAATCATGGAGTTCCAAAAGACGCTACGTCACATGGAATATGATTCGTATCATCGCTCCACTCCACCACCGCCCAGCCATCCCGAGATCTCGGTGCTTGCAACAGTATTCAAACATGGCTTAGCTTGAGCTTATATCGAAATATCTTTTACTAAATATTGGACTTGAGCTTAATACCTTCAAGTGAAAACCGACCGAAAAATGTGTTAGTGTATCTTAAAACATTTTATATGTAAACTTATTATTTAGTTTCAAACAATTGATAAACTTCATCGTTATCGTTCTTCGTTATACGAATATGTCCTGCAATAAAAGTTGTACTTACCTACCTATAGATTGTCGCGCACGAACTGAAGGGAAAAAAGCAGTGATATAGATAAATTAAGACAGTGCTAACAATTACTCTAACTAACTTCGGATATTGTGCATATCCGACACGAGTCTGCCATTGTGTGTAGCTCTAGCGTCTCCGTCGTCGGCGCCATTGTGATTTCCCCTTTTTGTTATGTTAATGTAATGATAAATGTGTATTGTAATGGTTTTCGATTCATCTACGTCGCTGTCATGCCAAGTGTATAATACACTTCATATATCACTCTATTTACTACACAAGTACCTATACGAGAATTATATGATTCTACTTGATTTATGTATAAACTAGCTGTTGCCAGCGGTTTCACCCGCCCTAAATTCGGTTATCGGTGAAGGATTTAAATTTTAATAGGGAAAATATTAATTATTATAGAAAAAAAGCGACTCACAGTTGTCGTTTCCAAGTAGCCTATGTCCTTCCCCGAGACCCAAACTATCTTTATTCCAAATTTGCCCGCGGTTCCACTAAAATTCGATTATCGGTGAAGATTTTCAATGGCAACTCCTCCATTAACGAGAAAAACAGACTCACGCTTGACGTTATCAATTAGCCTATAACCTTTCTCATGACTCAAACTATCTCCATGGCAAATTTAAAGACGTAACAGGGAGATAGACAGACAGACAGACAGACGGACGGACGGACAGAAAGACAAACAGACAGACGGACGGACGGACGGACAGAAAGGCAGACAGACAGACAGTTAGTTTCACATTAATAATTTTAGTATGGATAGCAGATGTTGTCCTGCTCGGAAAAGCAGTGCCACATTAGATATGATATTTTAAATTTAACATTTACATTTATTACACATTTACACAATTACTTCTAACGAATCTGCGGTTAAGTCATTATTTTTGGATATCTTACTGTTTACTATGACCTTTATGTCTAAATTATTTAATTCTTAATTTTCATCCAAATCTTCTATGGTGTCAGTATTGGCGCGCATCCTTTCTTTAAATCCTTTTGATTTTAAGCTAGCCCTTTCGATACGTTTTTACGTTCTATGTAATGTGTCGCTTCCAAGCCACAAATTTCACAATGATTGAAGTTGTGGTATTTGATGCAGTGAATGTTGAATTCATTGTCGTACATTCAATCTTTGCCGTTTAGAATAAGATCAGTGACACCCCGACTGCAGCGCCATCTACCGGGTCCAATTGTATTATCAAACCACGCAGGGACCCACTTGAACGTACACAAAAAATATCATTAACATCTTCCTTGCCGTTTAGATCAGTGACACACCGACTGCAGCGTCACAAATTTGTGAATTCAAACCTTGCAAGGACGCACTTAAACGTACACTGTGATCCAGGAACCCATTGAAACATTCAGACAATATTTCACCCAAATCTTTCCAGCCGTTTAGGAGGAGTTAATAATATAGATAAATAAATAAATAATAATAAATATTTTCACTTTTGACGTTTACAAGTAGCCTATGTCCTTTCCCGGTACTCATACTATCTCCATGCCAAATTTCATCTTAATCCGTACAGTAGTTTAAGCGTGAAGAGGTAACAGACAGACAGACATAGTTACTTTCGCTTTTATAATATTAGTATGGATAAAAAAAAATTAAACGTTACCAAAACAATAAAACTGCTAACTTAAGACATAATCAAACACGGTGAACACACAAAGCTGTCACTTCGTCGCTTCTTAGGCCCGGATTAATAGTCGTGGCTTAGACAAAATAACATTAATAAAATTAAATGCAATAACAAACATAACTGAGAACCGTTATAATAGTCGTTGCTTAGACAAAGTATTACTTATTGCTAAGACATAGGCTTAGCTTGAATAATGTAATAATAAACACTGCTTACACACACACGTTGCTAAGCATGCTCTTATTCTTAGCTAAGCCTGAGTAACGCATTTTCTTTACTTAGGAGAGTCTAAGCACACAAAACATGGATTCAAATGCTCAAATATCCATGAATATTTTTTTCCTAGCTGCTTACGTCGACTTATGTAAGGGCACTATAGGCAAATGAGAGGTACGAGGCGGTAGGAAAATAATTTTATTATATAAGTACCTACAGTACCATCGTCAGTACGCAATTTAAAACACGCACTCGACCGGTTATTTGCTCTTTATGGCATTTGATGCGCGCAGGTAAAAGGAAAAAGTTGTCGATAAACAAAAAAACACTGTTTACAATGAATTGACATGAAAAACAGTATAGAATTTTAGGTACAAAAAAGAAACGAAAGCCATTTATGAAAACCACCGAAATTAATTTTCTTAGATGGCTATTATAAATGGCTTTCTGTTTTTGAAAATCTGGTAAATATGACTAATATCAGTAGTAAGTATGGTATAGAATTCTCCAAGTAAGACTTGCAGAAGTATTACTTAGAAACGACTATTAATCCGGCCCTTAGAAAATCTTGCTATAGGTAGGGCTGCCATCCGTCCGGGTTTCCGCGGATTTGTCCTAGTTTGGATGGCGTCCGGGGAGCGTCCGGGCGGGGTTTTAATTGCAGTCCGGGTTTAATCAATAAGGTTTATACTCCATAAGAGAGCCAAAAAAACATGTTTGTGAAGTTGATTTATTATCAGTTTTGAAATGGTTTGATGTGGTCTCTACTTCAAGAAGTTTCGTCGTGATTCCGTCATTTTTTACATCAAAATATTGAATTACCAAAGGAAATAATTTGGTTTTTCCATGGTTGCTGGCATCAGTAGCCGCGCTCATAAATAGTATGTTTTGTAAATCGTTTTTAACTTCGGCAATCGACAAAGGGCTTAAAACTCCTGTAGCTATTGTTGCAGCTTTAGTGGGATTACATGACAGTTTTTTCTGCTGTATCTGACCCCTAGAATGTTTCGCGATTGAGAGCGCAATACAGTCCAGAAAATTAAAGAACATGTAATAGTTGACTGTTTGATAAACAAGCGCGCCTTCAGCTGGTAGAATTTGGAAGTCTGCCGGCCTTGATATCACAAAAAATGTAAATATATTTAATATGCTTGGTTTCTCATGTTAGTTTTGTGTTTTTCTGTATTCAAATGGACATTTATGTTATAACTTTTTTAAAAGACTGTAACAGCTACTAGGTTCTTTAGTTAAGACGTCGTTTTGTTGCTGCCTGCTTAATTTTTTTGAGATAGTTTTGTTGTATTACTAAAATTTGAATGGTTCTATGAATAAAAATAGCAAATCGTATTTTGTTTGATTGCAATATGAAGAAATAAACATATACGACTGATAATAAATAATTAAAGAAATAAAAATGCAAGACTGCTAATAGTTCCTTGGTAAAAGTTATAAATTATATTTTTCTATTTTTAAAGAATTTGTAAAAAAAATAAAACAACAATTAAAACTTTTTTTATTTTTTTTTTCACTAACTGGGTAATTGATAATTATTTATGTTAATTGAAGTTTAAAAATTAGCTAAAAATGCACATACGTCTGTTATTTTATAAAAGTGAAGTTATTATTTACGAACCCCTAGCACACACCAACACACACTATGTTATCCGAAAGAAGGCCTAAAACTAATTTTTTAGGGTTCCGTACTCAAAGGGTAATTAGCGGAACCCTATTACTAAGACTTCGCTGTCCGTCCGCCCGTCCGTCCGTCCGTCTGACCGTCTGTCACCAGGCTGTATCTCATGAACCGTGATAGTTAGAGAGTTGAAATTTTCACAAAAGATGTATGTCTGTTTCCCCCAAAAAAAACAAATACTAAAAACAGAATAAAATATCTATTTCATTTTTTCAGTAAAACAAATAATATTATTATATGTCAAAAAATTTGCTCTTTTTGAAACTAGAGGAAACTTATGGTGCTATGTTAAACGAAAAACTATTCTTTTAATAATAAAGTGAAATAGTCTTTTATTTGCCCTTCCCACTCCTGATGGACTTTACACAGCATCCAAGAGAGACGGTGAAGGAAATAAGCCACTACGGGCTTCTGTCCCCTAAAATACAAGAGAATTCCTCGCGGAAAAACTACAGCTTCAGCTATAGCTTGCTATAGCAAACTCCGGTACTAAAATCAAGTAGTTACCGTAGGAACTCCACGCCGATGACCAAATTTAGCGCGGGTGGAGGCTTGGGCTGAGTTAATACCATTTGAACCCGTCCGTCAGTACATTTGGCTACGAATACTTTACGGGTATGGCCTTACGGTTTTATTATTTTGTACTTAATGATATCTGGGAGACTTTTAATGTCTTCTATGAATGACTAAATATAAATATACGCATAACGGTTTACACACTTGTCCGATTTTGATTATACTTTTAATTAAATAGTGTTAGTTGGTCAAAGGTAAAGCTCATGATCGGTTATTTTAAAAAACGATGTAGTACCTACTATTATTGCGTAGTCAATGTTCATACAGTGTACCTACGTGACGTAGACTGCTACATTTCTTGAAATGATAATTAATTATTGATATACATTTTAATTGGATACCACAAGTTAGTAAACAAAGGAATTTAAAAAAATAAGACCGACTTCAAAAGTGTAATTTATATAATTAATAACTAAAAGGGTAAATAAAAGTTTTACCCTTAAAAAATCTAATTTGAATATGCCAACTATTTTATTGAGGTCGGCGCCAGCGTTAACATTTGAAATAAATGTTGTCACTTGGTAAATCCATGTTAAGTGCAGTTTAAAAGTCTATTTCAATAAAAAATATTGAGTTTGATGTCAGCGAGAGCCACTTGTGAGTTGATGTGAGGGCACACGTCGTTGCGTACGGACGCTTCTGAGTGGCACCGACCTCAAAAAAAACTAGCAAAGTGCGAGTCTGGCTCGAGCACCGAGGGTCCCGTACAAACTTATTATATGTAGATCATAAGATCAAGTATCAGTCACAGATACACACACAACATTTTTTTTAAATGTGTTATAACTACAAATTAACGAATTTCGGATATTTCCCTATATCTGTGATATAGTGACCTTGCTTTATAATTTCATGATTCTAGGACAACAGGAAGTACCCTATAGGTTTTGATTTGCTTGTGAATGCCAAAATATGCGACAAAAATGGCAGTTTTTCCGCTGTGTATTTATACTGAGTTGACTTGATCCTATAAGGGTTCCTTTTTTCCTTTTAAGGTACGGAACCCTAAAATAGTCGGCATATTGAATTTAATTTTTTAAGGAGTAAAACTTTTATTTGCCCCTTTTTAGTTATTAATTAAATAAATTACACTTTTGAAGTCGGTTTAATGTTTCAAAATTACGTTTTTGTATCTTCATGTTTTTAATTAGAACTAATTTCTTAATCATTTTCTGTTCGAGTACCTTTACTAAATTATTTCTTTGTCTTTTACGTGTAGTTTAATATGAAATTATAGTATCTACTATGATACATGAAGTGTCGCCATCTAACGATTGCACGATTACTTTGTAAATTGCTAAGCCACTTTTTGAAATTTTTATCGAGATTGTTTAGCTAAAGCCTTACTATTTGCATGCAAACATTAAAATAACATGCATAATGACATGTTTTAGAAGTAAGCTATTAAGCCAAAACGTCACGTTTTCCTCGTGACAAGTTTTTGAGATATGCGTGGACAAGCACAAACATACATACAAACATACACTTATTAAATTTTGCACTCATGATCAAAAGCTGGTATAGACTAACATACATAAAAACTGTGCAATTCTGACAATATCACATACATACGGGTCGAATTGATAACCTCCTTTTTTTGAAGTAGGTTAAAAACAATGAAATTATTTATAAAATTTACATCTAATAATATTCAGAAAGTGAAAATTACTTAACAAAACACAAAAACACGTTGCGGGACCGAAAAAGTTATCGAATATCAGAGGAAATATCAACTGCTCGTCGTTACATCGCAGAACTAGGCCGGAGCCGGAGCCGGAGCCGGAGCAAACTAGTTATAAATGTTATCCGACAAGTTTCTAAGAAGATTTTGCCAATTACGCAAAAAGTCCCTAACGAGAACCTTAAATCTGCAAAAGTTAGATATCGGGAGAACTTCGCCGCGTCTCCAATTAGAGGGCGTCCAGTCTTGTGGCGGATTGTGGACACTTTTGTCAACTTCTCTAATTTTTTAATACTCCGTTATACACTTGAAACGCAAATTTCAACCTTTGAAGTTTTTATTAATAATTAATTTGAACCCAAAAATAAACAAAGTTATTCAGTCTTGCAAATTAACAATGGCTTTTGAAATCGTAATTAAATGAGAGTCTAAAGTTATAAAAATAATGTGTGCGCCCGTGTAACGTACCCATTGTTATTATAAATGAATACCTATTTAATAACTGTTTTAATTATAGTAATATTAATGGCGCCCATTATGAAGATTAATGCGCAAAACAGAAGTATTCTAAACAGGTGAGGTAGTGGTGGTGGGCGAACAGGAGACCATTAAAAACTATTCACACACACCGACGCGCCCGCTGCGCCCGCCGGCCGCACACAGGGTGCGCAAGTTTTCACATTAGCGGCCCCGGCGGAGTGCGCTCCGCAAACAAACAAACAAACTAGATGCGGTTATATTTTACGCAAAATTTGCATAGTTTTTGAAGCGTTATCGATAATTTCACTAACAAAAACAAAAAGTTACTAGATACATAAACATTATGTAAACTCTTTTTGTATGAAATATCTAATACGACATATATTTTTGAGTTCGGCATCAAGAACTTCTAAATTGCCATTTAGAAATATTTTTGAATTTGCCGTGAAAATAAGTCGTAAGTCATTCTTAGTTTACATTTTTAAGCTGTTAATTTAGCTGCATGAGATACTGTTCCACTTTCTTGTTGTTTAGGGATGAATGGTAGAGTTATTTTTTGGGATAAAGACACCTGAAACAAATTAATTTATTATTATCACTATTATTATGTTCATTGTTTATAGTATGTTAAGTATACTTCCGATTAAATTTGCACAACTTGCCATATATGATTCTTAATGAGACGAGTTTCAAACATCTTTCCTGATACACACGCAGCGATGAAGTTTCAGTTGACAATTCGACTAGGTTTGGCCTTCCTTCTTATGAGCTGCGTTCGGTACGATTCCGCAACACGAACTGACTGGACGTGGAATGCGATTAGAGCGATCGCCAAACAGTCCATTAAAGTTAATTAATCTTAATACTTCTAAGTTCTACCACATCCATTTTCTGTATATCAGTGTCTGACCCAGTTGTTTGTTGCAGGGTGTGCGCGATGTTCCTGCCAGAGTTCGCGAGCTTTGTCGCCGCCATCTTGTTCGCCGTGCACCCAATACACACCGAAGCGGTAAGTCACTTACACACTATCAAACGTAAATACGTAGTCACAGAGGTATCAAGAAAGGCTAAAAGGTTTGGGACACCATCAGAAACACTAACTATATTAAAACGTCAATTATGTAATTGACCCCGCACGGCGCTCAAGCTGTTGATCGCTACACATTTACTAAGACATAAGTACAAAACTGTATCGAATTTGATATTATTTTTTAAAAATTCCTCTTTAATTAATATTTTTAATTAAATATTAATTATGGGGATCAAAACATTGATGTAGTACAAGAAACTAAGTTTCTTGGAGTAAACTCAGGTTGATTCGGTATGCTCTAAATTAAACAGATTTGTATTTGCATTGCGCCAACTCAGATATATTACATCAATAGCAACAGCCTTAAAAGCATACCATGACTATGTTAGCTTTGGTTTTGGTTTATTAGAAATTCCATTGACATAGAAAGAGTATTTAATAAATAAATAAAATCAATGTGTGGAGCAGGAGTCTTAGATTCGTTTAAACCATTATTTATTAAGCATAAAATTTTACCTATTCCATGCATGTATATTAAGCAATTGGTATTATTTGTTAAAGAATATCCCCAATTTTTTATTACCCAAAAAGAAAACAAGCCACGTCCTCTCAGAAGTAATCATAATTTTAATATATAAATAAAAATAAAATATAAATATTTTTGGACATTACACACAGCGCCGTCGGGCCCCAAGGTAAGCAAAGCTTGTGTTATGGGTACCGGACAACGGATAAAAATACATAATTACTTTTTTTTCGTAAATATATAACTATCATACATAAATACACCCAGACTCAAGAAAAACACTAATTTATATTTATATAATGACATAAATGTTTTTTTGTCCAGTAGGGGAATCGAACCCACACCCTCTGCACAGCAGCTGGCCACACTACCAACTAAGCTACGAGGGAGTCAATTGATAACTCCCACAAACAAGACCATGATTAGGAAACAAGCGTACTACATGACGATAACTGCCTTTAATTATTTACCAACGCAATTAAAAGAACTACCGCTGCATCGGTTTAAAACAAAGGTGCAAACATGGCTACTGGACAAATGTTTTTACTCGGTTAACGAATATTGCAATCGATAGTGAAATGAAAATTCCAATTAAAGTAATATAATTCTTATAACATAACTGTTTATAGATATATATGTCGCAGGAATATGGGAAAATCCGTGTTTTGACCAAAATTCTAGGGCTTTGGTCAAAACCGGGCGGTGCGGTGGTAAGTTAACCGAAGTTACCATAACACTAGATTTTTTTAAGGGATTTGGCAATTAATTCCGATCCGAAATTATTAGCTTGGTCCATTAGCACGAGTTCTTATTATATTTAAATAGCTTAGACCATTTAACCCTTAAAGTTTAATAGTTACGTGAAGTGACGTGAATAAACAATTTTGTATGAAAATAAATAACGGCGCCATGAGTGGGCGTAATAAAGTTGAACTTACTACACTTCTCATACAAAATCTTTGTTTTACGTTAACTATTCGGATATAATAGGCACTCATGCTTTGCCCTTGGAGTTACACGAAACAGATTTCAGCGTTTTTTATACGATAAAAGTGCAGATATAGGCAAATGTTCTGTACGTAGATAAAAGTGTAGGTATATGCGAATGTTCTGTATGTAGCTAAAAGTCTTGGTATATGCGGATGTACTGTATGTAGATAAAAGTGTAGGCATAGGCGGATGTTCTGTATGTAGATAAAAGTGTAGGTTTATCCGGATGTTCTGTATGTAGATAAAAGTGTAGGTATATGAGGATGTTCTGTATGTAGCTAAAAGTCTAGGTATATGCGGATGTTCTGTATGTAGATAAAAGTGTAGGTATAGGCAGATGTTCTGTATCTAGAAAACATTGTAGGTATAGGCGGATATTCTATATGTAATTAAAAGTGTAGGTATAGGCGGATGTTCTGTATGTAGATATAAGATACTATATTTACGAAATGGTATTTGGATGTTTACTACATAGTATTGTTGTTGATTCAAATTTGCGGCAAATTTTTAATACTTCGTTTTTTAAAAACAAACTTAGGTTTGTTCTCATTAAAAAAGTTACCCAGACAATAATGTACCGCCTGGAGCTACGACACAAACTTGTAGCGACTTCAGTTTTCATTAAAATCAGTTATATTTTTTTTCATTTTTTAAATACTTTGAGCTTCTACGTACAAAGTAAAAGCTTATGGATCAAAGTAAAATCAACAATGTTCGGTTAATGTTGTTATGTTATAGTCCAAGGGCGGAATCCGTCAAACCTGCAGATTGACTATTCAAAGCGCGATGTCACAAAGAATGATTTGTTTCGATACGTTATTGTTTAAGTTATGTTAGTAAGCCAGTTTTATTGGACCACCATTACCATAACATACCCCTTTTTTGGTCCCTGGGAAATCCTTATGGATGCCTTTGTGTCGTGGGTTAGGTGTAAAGGTCATGCCTGACTTTTACCGGCTTAAACCTAGCAGGGTTTACCATGTACGTGGCCACGGGCACCCATTAGCATTATTCAATCTACGTTTACCGCCACCGCCCCTCTTCCTGGATTTGGGGGAATCATGAACGGAAATTTCTTTACTCTTTCTCATGTAAAGATGTACGGGGAACCACTCGTATCTTCTCTCCATGGGAACTGCCCTGTAATGCTGGGCCCTGCCAAGCCTGAACGGTCTGAAGCCCCCATGGAGTGGCAAGGAAGGTTCTAATGAATTTTATATATGTAGTTTTTTATAGAGAAAGTTTGTCGCCTTGTGGCACAGGCTTTCAAGCCAAGGCCATCGCTGTCATCAGATTTTCAACGACGGCACAATGTGCACAATAAAGTGGGTACGAGCCCGTCTACCTTCTTTTCTTTTTTTATACCACTAAGGTGGCAAATAAGCTTACGGTCCGGCTGATGGTAAGCGGTCACCGCAGCCTATGGACGCTTGCAGCACCAGGGGTATCACTTGCGCGTTGCCGACCCTTTAGAAATCGAATAAATTTTTTCTTGAAGAACCCTATAGTCCTTGAAGAAAACCTTTGCAGGGAGCTTCCTCTGCATCCGTTGATAAACTCTGTTCTCAGAGAAAGTGCATTCGGAGCAGCCATAAGTAGCGGTCTGGTCTCAAAGGCTTCACTTCGTACAACCGCTACCACTGGTTGACTTAAGCGTCGACCGGTCGTACATAGTTGTCTCTTGGTTTGACACCGAACTGGATTGTCCCCCCACCGCAACGGCAAGGAGTTCACTTCTTGCAGTAAAGGGGGAGAACATAACCTAACCTTACCTAACCCATATCAGATGTCTTCTATATCAAGTTATATTTGTTCCTTTCACTATGACATATTAATGTTGCTTGTTTTTTGTCTCTTTCTCCGCACGGCCAGGACGTTTTCTGCATTTAGTACATTTTACAATAGGTGGCGCTCATGTCAAGGCACATATTGATGTATTTCTAATCACGAGCACCACATCTGCCCTTTTTACATAAATTCTTTGCGCACAAATTCTACTTTATTATTTTGATTCTTGAAACTTATATCTTCTTTATCCAATAATAACGATATGAAATGCTTTTTTTATAGTCTAGTCCGTAAAGCACAAAATACCTTCATCAAAATTTTCGACGAACCTGGAACCCTTAAATATTTTTGTGTTTTCAACTTTCCTATTTCACTAATAAATAATAACATACCTCTTAACTCAAATATAACACATTTTACAGCTTTTATTGAGGACTGAAGTTGATTTTTTATGAGCTTGTCGATACCGTAAAATCTTTTAAAAATTGAGGACAGTTACATTAATTTTTTTTTTTGCGATAGTCCGCGTGCAAACAAAGTGTACATTCTTAAAGTGTGCGACATTCGCGTGCATTAAAAATAGAAATGCAAGTTCTCCGATAATGAACTCCTTGTAAGAAAGAGTAGTACATTCATTAATAATTTATTTTATAAATTGACTATAAACGATTGTGTGAGTTATATAGTGAAAGATAGTTTAATATAAGCGAGAAATTTAATGATTATGTTAAAAAATACTCTGAACTATTTAAAGTAATCTGTCTAATAGCAAAAACACGTTTTTTAAGTGAAAAAATTAAAAATAGTAATGATAAAATAAAAACTACATGGAGTATTATTAATGCTGAGACTGGAAATTCAAAATGTCATCATAAACTGATTATTGTTAACTGGTTATAAATTAATTGGACTATTTTTAACTCAGAAACAGATATTGCCTCATTGTTCAATAATTTTTTCCTAGATATTCCAATCTCAACTACCAACTCACTAAACTCTTCTCCATTAATAGCAGAGACTCTGTTAAAAGAAAATGTAAAAGAATGCCCAAAAGAATTTAAACTTAGACATGTAATTCATAATGATGTTTATCAAAGCATTTAGTTCTCTAAAAATAAAAAATACAGCTGACCTCTGCGTTCATTCAGTTTCCATAATTTCTGTGATTGCTCCCCAACTAGCTATAATATTTAATAAATCTTTTGATTATGGTGTATTTCCTGATTTAATGAAATACAGTAAAATTATACCTATATTTAAATCAGGTAGTACTACTGACCTCTCTAACTTTAGACCTATCTCTATACTACCTGTTTTCAGTAAAATCTTTGAAAAACTGATCTTAAATCAAATAAGTAGTCATTTTACTTCACAACTGACTTGCAAACAGTTTGGGTTCACAAAAGGTCGGTCAACAACCGACGCTGGCGTTGAGCTTATTCAGCACATATTTGATGCATGGAAGGATTCAATGGATGCCTTGGGTGTTTTTTGTGATCCATCCAAGGCATTTGATTGCGTCCAACATGAAACCCTAATTAGGAAATTGCAACACTATGGTTTAAGGGGTACTGCACTTAAACTCATTAGCTCGTACCTGGACAATAGGATTCTGACATAATGGGAAGCGCGTCCCTGGATCTAAAATTAAAATGGGCGTTCCACGGGGCTTCATCCTGGGCCCATCCCAATTTCTTATATACATTAATGATTTGCCTCCGGCAGTCGTTAAAAACAATCACGAGATAGTATTGTTCGCAGATGACACATCACTTTTGTTTAGAGTTAAAAGACGCGAAGCAGTTTTAGATAATGTAAACAACTGTCTGTCTAAAGTTGTCCACTGGTTCAATATGAATAATTTGCTTTTAAACAGTAAGAAAACCAATTGTATTAAATTCTTAACGCCAAATGTTAGTCAGGTTTGATCCAGTGTACTTATAAATGGGGAGCAATTGGATGTTGTAGATAGCGCTGTATTCTTAGGCATTACTTTAGATGCAAAACTTCAATGGGGCCCACACATAGCTGGATTGGCGAAAATACTTAATTCTGCAGCTTTTGCGGCTAAAAAGATTCGTCAACTTACAGACGAAGTAACAGCCGGGCTAGTATAGTTTAGTTACTTTCATAGCGTGATGTCCTATAGTATCTTATTATGGGGACACGCAGCTGATATACAGACAATATTTGTACTGCAAAAGAGGTCTATTCGAGCAATATACAATTTATCTAACGGACACTCATTAAGGGATAAATTTAAAGAGATCAATATACTAACTTTACCTGGTCAATATATATTTGATAATTTAATGTATGTTCATAAGAATATTAATCTTTTAAAAAAAAATAGTGATGTTCATAATCGAAATACAAGAGATAGACACAAACTGGCTCTGATCCACACAAGGCTTGAGAAAATTAATAAATTGTTTAAAGGACAATGTGTCCGTTTTTACAACAAAATCCCTGCAGAAGTATGTAAACTGAATTTAAAAAAGTTCAAAATTTTTGTTAAACAAAAACTTATCAAAAAAGCTTACTATTCAATTAAACACTATCTTATAGATAAAAACGCATGGGAATAACTAAAATGTTGCTATCATAGTACTTGTATTAGGAAATGTATTAATCGTTATATAATTAAAATTGAAAAGAGCGACAGCTGGAGAGTTTCTTTCGCCGTTTCTTCTCCCCAGAACGCCATCTTGATTCCGAAACGGCAGTAGTTTATAAATTCCTTGCATATTATACTGACGTCAAATTATATTGTATCCTATTTTTGAGAAATAAACTATTTGAATTTGAATATTTTTTATCAGCTAACTAAGGCTTTTATCATCAACTAAGTGGTTTTTCTGGGAAAATTACTATGATGACTGGACTATTAGGTACTGTACCGATAATGTATTGTTGTCGTAGGCGCTCATCACTCGTACGTAAGTTATGTCTTTATTATAATTTTATGTAGAAAAAAGTAATAAACAGTAATTATTAACTTATTTTTAAGAAAAAATAGGTTATATTACACCCATTTCTGTTATAAGTGTGAGTGAGTGTTTGTTGTGTCAAGTAAAGCCTCTGTCGGCCTCGGTCACTCTCGGTCACCCTCGGGAGCTCCATTGTTCAAATTCCAATCTTACTGTGGTTTTTGTGGTTTTACCTTTTTGCATTCCATTGATCCATTTCAGGGATAATTTGTGGTTTTTTTGAAGGTCATTAGAAAGAATGATAATGGGATTAAAATGTATAGTATTGATTGATAGTTATTTATGTAGATTATCTATACTAATATAATAATGGTTGTTGTTTTTTTATTTGTTTTTTTGATTCAAAGCGTTAATCATTGGAACTACTAATCGGATTAAAATAAAATCTTTTCGATAGCCCAGTTGTTGGAGAAAGTTTAGTCTATTTTATATAACGGTCGGACCCTTGGCTTAGCTTAGCGTTAAATCGTGGTTAGCTAAGTTTGAACCTCTTATGTATTACCGTTTTAACAACAGAAGAGCAGAAACAACAAAAGCATGTTTTTTTTTTAATTTTTACTTTTTTAAAGTATTTGCCATTATAACACAATATTCAAGCCGTAACCTACTTCGATCTAAAAGATAGAGCCCTTTTAAGGGCAGATAAACAGACAGACAGCGCAGAGTTAGTAAAAGGTGTCCGTTGGCTCCCTTTGGATACGAAATTATAAACATGAAAAACAAAATTTCGTATTATCACATTTGGCGTTTCAAGTGAAAGTGACTGTGAACTTAAAAAGGAACTCTAAAAATGCTTAATACTTGTGTACCAAAAAGTACGATTAATACATTATTTAATACTATAATACAATTTTTCTGCACAAATCGTGCACTATCTATACATATAAAAGGCTTTGTCCTGAATGACTGATGGATCAACGCACAGCCTAAACCGCTGATCGTAGAAACCTGAAACTTGGAGGGTGTGTTCTTTATATGACGTAAGCATCCAATAAGAAAGGATTTTCCGGAATTCTACTCCTAAGGGGGTGAAAAAGGGGGGCAAAGTTTGTATGGGACAAAGTGATTCCTCGGTCCAATCTACTTAAAATTTTGCATAAACCTTTTTTAGCAGAATTGATGGAAGACGTATTTCGTATTTTATTGAAATTCATCCTCTAACGGGGTTAAAAAGAGGTAGAAAGTTATTTGGCGGTTATTTGCTTCGAAGTTGATATCAATACTCCTTAGTGCTTTTGATTTAAATTACATTTTATTTTGACACATGTTTGAAAACTCAATCCGATTTTATTCAAAAAAGGTTGAACTTACTTAAAAACATAAACAACTTCAATATTCTTTAAAATTGGAATGTCACCGGACTATGTTAGTGCCTCATTTAAGGGGTCTCTAAGCTCAAAGAGGTTATGCGTTTTTTAGGCTTACATGAAATGAAATTTTTAGCTGTTTGATTTTTTGTGTACAATAATACTTAAAGTTTTCTTTTTCTACCTATTTTATATACATATAAAATGCTTTGTACTGAATGATCAACGCGCAGCCTAAGCCGCTGATCGTAGAGACCTGAAACTTGGAGGGTGTGTTCTTTGTATGACGTAGTGCGAGTCGGATTCACGCAATAAGGGTAAACCGATTGTAATTAAATTTTGGTAAGTTGTTATACATACGCCGGGGAATGTTCCTGAGAAAAAAAAAGGGTCAAGTGCGAGTGAGACACAGTCAAGTGCGAATCGGACTCGCGTAATAAGGGTAAACCGATTTTAATGATATTTTGGTAAGCTGTTATGCACTCGCCGGGCAAGGTTCTTGAGAAAAAAAAAGGGTCAAGTGCGAGTCGGAATCGCGCAATAAGGGTAAACCGATTGTAATTAAATTTTGGTAAGTTGTTATACATACGCCGGGGAATGTTCCTGAGAAAAAAAAAGGGTCAAGTGCGAGTGAGACACAGTCAAGTGCGAATCGGACTCGCGTAATAAGGGTAAACCGATTGTAATGAAATTTTGGTAAGTTGTAATGCTCACGCCGGGGAAGGTTTCTGAATTAGTACAACCCTATTAGGTTGTTTTAAAAAAAGAAACAACATTCGCCGGTTCAGCTATATTTATATTAAAGAAGAAATTGACTGGCTGACTGACTAATCGATCAATGAACAGCTGAAACCGATGTGCCTAGAAGCATGACATTTTGCAGAAACGTTCCTTAAATGACGTTATTGTGCACTAAGAAGGGATTTTTGGAAATTAATCCCCTAAGGGGGTAAAATATGGGTTGGCAGTTTGCATGGAAATGGCTAAAACTTGGCTTAAATGGTAAAAATTATGATTCACGTGATTCACCGTTTTCGAAAATTTATTCTCTAGACAGCAAAATAGAGTATGAAAATGTGTATGAGAATTCCGATGTTATTGTATGTAAAACAGTAAACAGTCAAAAGCTGTTTTTTTTTTTAAATTTACGCATACGAAGTTGCGGGAATAAGCTAGTACTAATATAAAGTTATTCTGCAACAAGTAAACCGGCGCTGACTAAGGAATCTAAAGTGTCTATACCTTTCATCATCTTTCTATACAGTACTTACTTACTGAGTATAAACTCGCAGAGAACAACCTTAATTCCCTGTATGAAATCAACAAGTTGAACTAACACCATTAAAAGTGAAGCGTTCCCGTACGTGATATAATCAGTACTGAAGTGCAGTTCGTTACCCTCGTGCAGTGCGGACTGCGGACCGCGGGCGGACTGCACAGTGCACTTGTTTTCCAATCAGTGGGTTTAGTGTTTACGGCGCAGTTAGTCACTTTCACATTACGCTGCTGCGTTCTGTTACAACACCTGAAATAATCAACCTATAACTTGATTTTGATGATTGTTTTGTATTTTTAAATACTGTTTTTAAAAAAAAATTGCACAAGGACTATCACTGTTCATAGATATCTGATGCATACGTTTCTATAGAGTCGCAGTCTTGAGCCCCACAAGTCAGGGTTCACCAGCAGCTTAAATCCTGCGAGGTAGGTGGTGATGCGATCACCGCTACCCTGCTTCTGATAGAATACATTTAGACTAAGGTGAATTCATAGTATAATCAGGAAATTTATAGACAACCAAGTATTTACTTCTTGGCCAAGTGTAACGCTGAAACAAATAAAATACTAAGTAAATCAGCACGACCTAAAGCACTGAACGTTTCGAACGTATCCGGATGGACGATTGAACATGTTCATTAATTAATTTGGCAAAACTACCAATACAAGGCTTTATTACCGCAATAAATGATAAACACTCCCAAAGTCGGTGGTGGCCAAGGGGTTTAATTTAAACTTCATGTCCGAAGTGGCGGAGGTTCGAACCCCGGGGTCGGCGTGTACCAATGAGTCTTTTCTTGATTTCTCAAGTACACTGATTTATTCACACCACTGGCTATTCGGTGTAGGAAAACATCGTGAGGAAACCAGCATACGTCAAAACCACCCTCGCTTATAAGGGTAGGCCGTGCCCCAACAGTGGGGACGTATGAAGGCTGGCAAGGAACACCCAAAGTTATTATTTACTTAAAACTTAAATAATAGAAAGTTGTAATCACTCTATGAAAAGATTCAAATTAACACTTGCTTAATGGAAGAAGAATCAATGAAGCGTGAAACACTTAGAAGTAAAGTAGATACTAGGCTAGGTGCTTAGAGAGAGGGTTTAGAGAAGAAACAAGGGTTCGCAAGAAGAACCTTCAATTATAATTCACTCATTTAAGCTTACTCAACAAGTTGTTCATTGATTAGTCCTTAAGGTGAATATTTAAGGTGATTCCTAGCCCTTAAAATAAACAATAATACCTAAAATATATTTCATTCTTTCCCTACCAATCTTACAAGAAAGATAGAAACCGTAAGACTACCTAAGCGGATGCGATGCAAAATTCGGAGCGGACGTCTTAAATTTTACAAACATTTGATTTAATGAATCATTTTTTCTAGACGCGATCAAGTGAAAGTGCGCCCTAAATTTATAATCTGTGAGTGCAAAATGGCTTGCGCGAGTGTGTAGCGTGTAGTATGGCTGAGCCGGCGACGTCACCCGTCTCACATAGGGATGAGCGTAACGGGTCGCAACCGGACTTGCGACAGTCGGTCTTGCAAGATTATGTGTTAATGAAGCGTGAAAAAAAAAAACAGCCAGAAGACGATTTGGCTCACAAATTCGAAAAGTTTGAAAATAGGATATTTACTATGCTGACAGATAAATTCAGCGAACTTACAAATAAGGTCACTGACCTCTCAAACAGATTTACAAATATTGAACAGACCTGTAGTACCCTGACACAAGTATTATCAACTTTAAAAAGAGACTTTGAATACCTAAAATATTTTGCATCAACAAGTACGTCAGCCGTCAGATTGCTTTGATTTAATATTTATCTGGTATCGTTATACATATACGAATAACATAACACAACATCGTTATACATATACGAATAACACAACTTCTTGTATGCTAAACGCAACCAAACAGGTTGGCGATTGGTTCATATGTTATGATACAAGTGCCGTTACTAAGTTATTAACTTATTACACACGATAAACGTCTTAGCGATAACGATGAAAACAAAGACTCTTTAATAGTATTAATTTATTTAAAACCATTGGACTATCGCAAAGGAAGCGATCGTTACGACTCAAGTGTTTCAAACTAAAAGGGGTGTCTCAGAGGTGTAATAAATCAAACTCTCGGTAAATGTCACAAGTAGAATTTGCGAACAAAGTGACCTCGCGGCAACTTCCCCCAACTCTTACACCGAATTTTATTTATTACTCCCCTGAGAGATGTTGTTTCATTTGTTAGAAAAATATCAAGAAATTTAAAATTCTGAAGCTAAAAATTAAGGCCAAGTTATGTATATAATAAGTTAATACCTACTTTGTGAATCAATCGTCACTTATTTTTTAACCGACTACGAAAATTGATTTGAATTTGGGGGTTTTCATTAGGGTATTCATATAAGGGAAATAGGTATAAGGATTTCATCGTGGACACCATGTTTAGGAAATATGTTTTCAATATCTGGGTTCGTATTTTTGAGTGAATAAGAGGTAGTATTGTACCTTAACATGTACGAGTAGGGTTAGTTGGCAGATAACTTGAGTCAACATAATAACTCATGCTGTATCCAACATTTAGTAGTTTAGTAAAAGATAAGCTTCAATTAAATGCATTGTTCAATTTCGTCAAAACAGTCAAGTCACGGAGTGCGTTACGTTACGTTACTTGCTTCACAACACAAAATTGACACTTTACAGTATGAATGAATGTAACTGGTTCGACTGCTACAATCCCTTCAGTTGGCAGTGTTGGCAGCTGTTGCTAGTTTTATCCATCACAAATTTGTACTTGGCTGTTCCGCGCAATTTTTAGTATGTATTTTTATTGAAAAGCACTTAAAATTCTGGTGCAATTTCAGCAATAGTTTTATCAAGGGCAGTCAATATGAATTTAGAAAATTGAACACAATTGTTTTATAATGTTTTCAAACTATATTTGGTGTTTTCCACATTATTTGTTAAGATTCATAAGCTAAGCTATCGCCATAGAGAAAGTCACCAAAATTCAGAAACAACTAATGTGTTTGTAGTTCCCACTAAACTGTTTACAAGTTGCGCGCCAACATTCCGGAACGTTGTATTTTCCTCTTCTGTCGACTTTTGTTATTTTCTCTTTCATTCACTTCACTGGTTTCTCTATAAAGTGTCTAGATGTTTTATTACATACTAAAATATAGCAAATCAATCGGAATCGACATGTGCATATATCTGTATATAATTTGCTAGTAAGATAGCTAACAATCAACTGTGACAGAGAAACAAACAAACACTAAAATATCACTGCAATCTAGTTAAGTTGTTTGCCGAATTTCGTAGACTACTATAGTCCAACCGCGACCGCTGTACTGCGCCTTGGATGCGACTAGTTTATGCACCCGGGTTAACCTGATTTTTAAATTACCCGGGAATGCTTGTTTCTAAAGCAAACATGTATTTTATAATTTATTAAACAAAAATTGACATTATCAAACTTAATCTAAGTCTAGTATAACAATAATGAATATTACAATATACATAAAATACTGTAGAAATAGAAGGATTAGCAGCCGTGCTAGTACGTACCTGTACATGTTATAGCTGCAAAAAAAATCCGAATGTAATGAAACTAGATTGCCCTAATTCTAAAAAATATATAAAAAGGGCGGCTTCGAATACAATTACATATAATAACTCACAATAATGTCAAATTCGACAACAGTCCAAATAAAAATGGTCTGTATTGGAGAACGGTGGTCATCGTGGCCATAATTTATCATCTAAAACATATATCCTTCAAATACCATTAAATTTTTATTTATTTTTTATTTTATTTTCATTGTTTTGGTACATACAGTCATTACAAAAATTTTACAAATCAAAAATACATAAAAAAGACAATGAGTACCCACAAACAATTAAAGAAATATCATATAAGTTTAAAGCTATGCTAACGGAACTAATAATTTAGAAATAATTAGGAAAAAAAAGGTTTAAAACAAATTAAGAAATAAAAAATGAATACTTAACTTAATAATATGATTATTGAGATCAAAAATATATAAAAGAAAATCAAATACAATGAGTTATAAAAATTGAAATACCTACGTTTTTGAAGACAGTATGTGTTTGAGTTTATTTTTGGGAGTTATTGAACAATTCAACATCATAAATTTTTTTATTAAATATATTAATACAGCGATAGAAAAAAATATTTTGAGTGTAATTTTTATGTAGCTGAGGTGGTACAAATGCGTTTGTTTGTCTTGAGGAGCGTACGGGTAACCTTGCTTAAGTAATAAAATTCAATTTGGATAATAATAAAGGAGAATCAATTTTAAAATTTAATAGTTTATAAAGCAACATTAAATCAAATTGTGTGCGACGTTTACTTAGTGTAATTAGGTTAAGACGTTTGAGAGATAGTTCGTAAGGTTCATTAATGATACTACTGCGATAATTTAAAATCTTTTTTTGGACTCTTTCAATACGGTTGATGTAAACTGTATACGGATTCCATACAGTACTACAAAAGTCTAGAATAGACCTAATGAAACTATAATAAAGAATTTTAAGAGTGTTGGTTTGACTAAATGGTTTAGTAATCCTATTAATGAAGCCTAAGGTCCTAAAAGCTTTTGAAACAGCATTATCTATGTGAGAATTAAAGGATACTTGGTCAACCATCATAATTCCCAGATCACGTATGGTTTTTACCCGAGTGAGATAGTTACCATCTAGAACATATTTGTAACTAATAGGGAGCTTTTTTTCGAGTATAGGTTATAATAGAGCATTTGTCAGAATTTAAAAATAATTGGTTATTTAAACAGTACTGAGATAAGTTATGTACATATGCCTGTAACTTGTGGCAGTCATCTAATCCAGACACTCGCCTGTACAGCTTCATATTATCTGCGAAGAGCATAAATTCAGTATTATGTAGGTAATCACCTATATCATTTATATACAATGAAAAAATTAATGGACCAAGGTGAGAACCCTGTGGTACTCCAGAAGAGACAGGTAAGTAACTAGAGCAGAATCCTTTGACACAAACCGCCTGACTCCTATTTAATATATAAGATTCAATCCATCTCAATAAATTGCCATGCACACCGATGCTTTCGAGCTTTTTTAAAAGGACAAAATGATTTATTTTATTGAAAGCTTTGGAATAATCGGTGTACACGACATCAATCTGTATATTAGAATCCATACTACATAGGAAAAAGTCAGTAGAAGATATCATATTCGTCTCGACGCTTCGAGTTTTTATGAAACCATGCTGCATATAGGTCAATATTGAGTAACTAATTCATTATGTTTGTTCTTAGATATGGGGGTAACTAGTACTTTTTTCCAAATACTGGGAAAAATTCCAGTTATGAAGGACTGATGATAGATACGTGAAATAGGCTTTAATAATTCATTTGCACATTGAGAAATAAATATTGGTGGAATACCGTCCGAGCCAGCACCTTTGATTATATTTATATTTTTTAGTTCATTAAGTATAATATCATCAGTTAAATAAGTAGAACTGATATCTACTGAGGGTGAGTGGTTGTTTTGACTATAATTATAATTTACTGCTGGGTCCGATACAATGAAAGCAGATTAAAAATATTTATTAAATGCATCACATATCTCTTTACCACTGCTTAGGTATTTACCATCATAAACCATGTTTTCAGGAAATGAGGTGAAAGGTTTTTTGATTTAACAAAATACCAAAAAAATTTCGGATTCTCTTTAATTTTATCTTCAGAAAACGAAAGGTAATTTCTGCAATGATCACTTTCCATTTTACGCAGTCTAGCCCTTAACAGTGAGAAAAATCGGTAATCAGCTTTTATAAGTTTTCCATTTTCTATGGTATTTACGTTTCTCATTACTAAGTTTAATGAGAGGTTTAGTAAACCAAGGAGGATATTTATTATTATTTGAGGAAAACGTTTATAAGGGTACGTGTTTTTCAATTAAAGTTTTAATAATAGCATAAAAAGCGTTAGTCATTGCCTCAACTTCCATGTTATGAAAAGTTTGGTCCCAATCAATAAGCTTTAAAGCTCGTCTTATTTCATTATGATTAGCTTTAAAAAATTGTTTTTTCTTTTGTAAATTAGGTTTAAGGGATTCAGGTAACCGTAAAGTCAAATCAATATCCAAGGCTTTATGGTGAGGATCTTCGGGTACTAGTGGGTTTAGACCAGAAGAAATCTGGCAATTAATACTACAAAAAACGAGGTCCAGAAGTCAATAATTTATATTAATTTCAGAATTGTATTGATTTAATTGAGCTTAATTTAAAAAATCGGATGTAAGAGCTGTTGATGAGTTATTATTGGTTTTGATTATCATACTTAATTCATCATCATTATATACCCAGTCAGCATAAGATATATTAAAGTCACCGAGTACAAGGAAAGTATCAGCAGGATTAGAATGTATAACATCGATCAAAGAACGAACCAATTATCGATTTATGATTAGTGCCATGAGGTATGTATGTACAAATTACATGTAAATAAGATATTTCAGACCCTAAGGAGTCAACGGATTGCGAGCGGCCAGTTTTATGAAGTGGAACACTAATCCACAACTCGTCATGCGGCGGCGGCGCACACCACTCCGAGCGAGCGAACTATATACTATACATTTGAATTATAGCCAGGAACACTCTCAGTCAATACAAGATCTTTAAAGTAAAGATATCTATCTATTCTGTGTAGTGGTTTATTTTTCATAATTTGTTGACTGATGATCAGAAGCTTTTTGTCATAGTAAAATAATAATAATAATAAAATAAATGTCTATTGAACCATTTACTTTCTATAATAAAACGGTTCCTCCTTTTGTAAGTCCTTGATATATAAGCCTGAAAGCGTTCCTTACGAGAACCGACTGGATAGTTGAGATGCACCTTAGAAAAAGGTAAGTAAAAGAAAACCAGGTATTAAACGAATAACTACTTTACTTGTATATTATCCAAAGAAAGAAAGACAAAATTATAATCGAAACTTTCAAACAACTTCTTTTTCCCGATTAACAAATTACAAAAAGAAAAGGAGATTTAACTCCACTAATTTAAACAAAATACATTTATCAAAATTTATTTAAAGACACGGGCGTGTCCCGTCATCCCAAAAGATTGAACAATCCCGATTTGGACGGTGTCCCGAAAACGAAGATCTCTTGCATCCCACCATTTCTTCATTCCCGTTTCGCTCCCAGGTCCCTTATTGGCTAGGCAACGTATGGGGTTCGTCATATATAACTAAATTAAACTCCGTCGAACTAAAGGAAGAACCATCGGATCCGATATTTGGTCGCCGACTGAAAGAACTTTTATTGACGAAATCACTGTACTCTTAAACTTAAAAGCTGTGGTTTTTATTTTTTCAATTAATTTTGATTACATTTATTTATTAGTTTTTAATTTTGACATTTCTTTATTTTTATTTTTTACATTTTGACATTTTCATATTGAATATTGATTCAATTTATTTATTTTTTGTTTAACATTTTTGACATCTGTTTGTATTTGTTTTGAATATTATTATTCCTTATAATTTTATTTTTGTATATGACGATCTTTTTATGAATTTATTATGTATATTTTATAAGACATAATGTAATTTTTAAAAAGAAATAAATAACATACATACATATATTATTTATGCTAAAATATGTTGTAATGCTGCAATACAAAGATTAAAATGTGGTAATAAATATAGCCGTGATATAAATATTCCAAGAGGGATAGATCGCAAATAGCGCGCTTGTTTTAGTCGGTCACAAAACAAGCGATCGTTTGTTTTATTTATTTTATAACTGTGTGCCCCCTAAATGAATTAGTTAAAGTTCCTAGAAATAAAGTTCCTAAAAATTTGATAAATCTTCAAAACGGGTATCCGGGGTTTTCCGCAGATCATAAAATTATTTTTTTACTTTTTAGTAAAATTTTCGGGTAGATTGAATTTTTTTGTTATCCTAATGTTTTAAGAAAAGCAAGTTTTTAAAAATTCTTTTTTTACTTTTTTTTTTTAAATAAGTAGACGCAAGTTTCAAGCATCACTAAGCGGCCATTATATTGGGATATAATAGAAATAGCTAAAAAAATGTATAAATAAACAATAGATACAATAATTTTATTTTATTTTGCAAAAGTGAACGGAGCAGAAAAAAGTAAAACAGCAGGCATTTCTCAGTTCCATTATCTTCATGTTAAACTCAATTCCAAACTTGCCACAACCATTTATCAAACTTGAGATAAACTTATTTTGTAAGAAAAACAGGAAACCCGCGTCAATAAAACCATGTCATGTCTCGTCGTCGGACAATGTTCTACGTCTACTATTACTTGTCTCTCAGAGTCAGGGTTATGTTACTAACTAACAAGAATAACTTAAATTTTTTTATGGCTTAAGTTTATTATTTAGTTACAGACTTTAGGATGTTTATTATTATATATATAATTCAGAATTTCCTACCTATATACACTTATTGCTAGTTTCAAAAATACGCGAGTTCGATGCACCCTGATCAAATACATTTATTTCCCTGTTAAATGCAGCACTGAATTGTGTGACAACAGGTCGCACTTCACCGGGACCCGCTAAAAGGTCTGGTGTTGTGGCGCTTTATGCGGGACCTGAATACTGAGAGGAAGCATTCTTGAAGTAAAGTATAATGTACAGGGCTTTAGTACAGTGTATGTATATAAAGTGCATGTCTTACACGCATTTAGCGTTGCGTAGAATAAGAACACTAATTTTATTTAAAATAATTTTGCTTGGGCCAACCCATATGACCACAATATAAGAACTTTGTAAATACTTATTTATAAAAAATTTTTGTCAGATTTTGAACCCAAAGTTCAGAAGTAAGAAGAGAGGATTTACTTTTCTAACTTTGGAAGCAAAACTAGCAAAATATACATTTTAGAGACAAAGTTACTAATGAACGTCAAATGCATTTTTGTAACTCTCCAACGATACATTACACAGTGGGGTAAGCGAAAGAAGATAGCGAGGAGTATAGTTGGGTCGTTTATTTAGTAGAATATTTGAATGGGTAATTACTCAAGCCATATTCAAAATGAAATTAAAATGCTATAGGTACTTCCCTTTAAGATCATAGTAAGAAATGTTCCTGAATGACAGATGATTCAAAGTCGACGAAGGTAATAGAAAAGCAATACTGACTTCCAAAGCAATTTCTCTTATTTCGTACACAATGTGTCTGTATTGTCGTCAAGAACAAGGCGCGTTGGCAGCGTCGACTCCGCCCGCCCAAGTTACACAGACGGCAGGGTGAGGCAAAAACCCGGAGGCATTGTGCAGAAATTCGTAACAACAAAGAAAGCTTTTAGAAGCAGCAAAAAATGAGAGGGTTAGAGATATCTCAAGTTTTAGCTTGCAAATAAAGATTAAATTTTTTTTCTAAAAGACCACAAAGTAGGTATTTATGAAATTTCAAACGTAATGATAACGAAATCAACATTGTATATTTAACATTTTTCTAAAATTAATAATAAAAACGGTCAAATATAACATTTTATTATATGTATAATATTACGGTTTTAATTCCCAAAAGAGGGCGGCTGGACTCACCCACATCAAATTGTGGGGAACAGCCTCAATTTCATTCTAAAAAATAATATAATTGCAATATATATCATTAAAGTGTTAATTTTGTTACGATACGTCAAATTTATCCTTAACAAATTTTTATGATTTTACTACAAGTGTTGAATCAGCGCAGCAATAAATCTTTCTATATGGACTGACTTTTTCACAAAATTGATCCGAAGCAATTTACAATGTGACTTGAATGCGCTCGTTCGCGCCACTTCAATTCGCAATCGACTTCGACAACTGTCCGAGAGCCAATAAAATGAACTGAAATTATTCAGCCTGAAACATTGTAGACATTTTATGTATAGAGGTTTATCATAAATTGCTACTCGCTCGCTACTTTGACTATTTTATGAGATAATTCTCACGAATTATTTTTGCATACGTTTCCAGTTAATAAAAAAAAATATTATCACTGGTACTGCCAATGGTATATTCTATTGATTAACTCTCATTTAATTTCAGAGATTAAATAGCTATTATTTCAGCTATTGTAGTTTCTGAAATCAAACAAAATTTTATCTCAGGCATTGATTTCTGGAAACAATTTTATTTAGCTTCTGATATTTTACAAAATATAGATAACATTTTTGCAGATTTCTGTATTACAGTTACAAATAAGTGTATTACAAATAAGCTTGCTTCTGACCACTGTGGTCAGTTAGTTCAAATTCAAATGTTAACTAAGGACAAGTCTATGGAAAAAAATATTATTAGACCAAAATCCAAAAGACACTTGGAAATATTAAAAAACAATTTATTGTGTAAAAATTCCATCTGTGGTTTATTAAGATGACCCTAATATTGAGTATAATTTTTTTTAAATGCATTTAGAAAAGACTCAAGACTGTCTTAGTTAACAAAAGTCTATCTTTTAGTGATTGGGCTACTGTGGATATCTGTAGAAGTTGAAAACTATTTTTTAATTATACAGGAAGAAAAAATGTTATATAAGTGAGAAATTTAATGATATAAAAGAAATGGGTGACCGCGTAGTTGAACATTATACATTTATAATAAATATTAAGCCAAGTCAGAAGCCTTACGAGGCTTACGGGCGGCTTGAAAACTCTAACAGTCAAGTGGCCACTAGCTCGATAACGTCCACCAACCTGCACCAGGGCAGCGTCGTGGACTATAGCCTGAGTCTTCTTATTCATGGAGAGGCCTGTGCCCCTGCTGTGGGGCGAATAACGGCTGAGGTGATCAGTGAATTATGCGTTTCTTATTTACAATTTGACCTCAATTTTAAATTTAAATTTTAGATATCAAATCCAATATTTTAGTGAACCATTAGTGTGGCATCTTGTCTCAGTTGCTAATTAAACTCACACCGAACTCGCATTCGCCTGTGACTGCATGGACTGTTTGTCAAATATGTGTTTTAATTTATATTTTCAGGCTTTCATCACAGATAAAACATATATAAAAACCAAAACAAACGAATCCATCAAATCCTCAAAACTCCGTCATTATTAAACCGATTTCGAAAATGTTTACGTTTAGGGAAGGCTTAACCCACAGATTGCTCCCATTTTAATTCAGTAAGAATTGGTCCAAAAAACGAGTTACGTGAGAAAAAGTTGTATCATTTTGATTATTCAGACGAGTTTTACCGGTCAGTTTTTTATACGTCTAGACAGGCCACCTAAGATTCCGCCTGGCGAAGGTACCACTGTGAATGGGATTAACAAAACAATATACAATAGAATTTTCGCTCCGCATCTGATACGTGCAAACTTATATGTATGGAATTTAAAGTATTTATCGTTTTGAAGTCACATTGTTTGATTTTTTGCTACAACTTATAGTTAATCTCTAGATAACAATCAATTCTAATCATTTAATTGACTTTCATAAAAACCAAATGCAAAACAAGCTTTAAGAATAAATAAAATAAATAAATATTTTTGGACATTACACACAGCGCCGCCCAGCCCCAAAGTAAGCAAAGCTTGTGTTATGGGTACCAGACAACGGATACAAATACATAAATATTACTTTTTTTTTGGTAATATATACATAACATACATAAATACACCTAGACTCAAGACAAACACAAATGTTTATATTATGACATAAATGTTTGTTCAGCGCGGGAATCGAACCCACACCCTCTGCACAGCAGCTGGCCACACTACCAACTAGGCTGCGAGGGAGTCAAGTAAATGTGCTCAAGTTTTGAAACAATGGTCACTTGCAGATTTTTTTTAGCATTAAATACAATAAATGAAAATCATTGTGTAAGGTAATGCACTAGGCAAAAGCAAGTTCTATAACACATATTTTATTCAATCTTTCAGATGCTATAATTTTGCTACAAAAACGGCGTATTTACGTCTATCTACCCTATATCTTAGCCTTTGGAGTGGTCCGCAAATGTAAAAGTGTTAAACAGAATCAATCAAAACATTTATAAAGTCACCTGGATGTCTCTTTGATTTGAGACTAAGGTTGTGGAAATCTGTAGAGGCCTGTGTTTAGCAATAGACTTCAAAAGGATGCGATATTAAAAATAAGAGACTTTTCATGTTTGTTTCTGAAGTAAACGCGAATGCTGTTTTCTAAAACCAGTATATAAAACACAAATACAGTATATTATCGTTTGCTGCTAATGTAGATACAACCTGTAATGTTTCTCCTAATTGACCATTAACACAGGGTAAAAATAAATGGTTTCATTTTTCCTGGAGACTGGTACATAGTAAGTACTGTGTTCTATTCACAAGAGCACAGCTTAACTAAATCAACATTTCTAGTGTTTCCATTTTCGAATTTATATGAGAATTTTTAATACCGAAAAATGGTGATTATTTCTTTGCTGAAAACAATTTGTCACTAGTGGCGTTTTGTTGACCGACATAATGTACATAATGCGGTAATCCTACCAAAGAGAATTAACGAAAATTTGTACTGAGTTATATAGAATTTATGTCTTTTTAAATTGGCAGGATTATGACATTAAACGCATTGAAGCAATCAACAAAACGCACCTACTATTATCATCGACTTTTTCATTTGGACGGTTTTCTTTTTTTTGTCTATTTATAGTATGTATGTATTTAGGAAAAAGTTTTTAAGTATTCGTATCCGTTGTCTGGTGCCCATAGTGCAGTATAGGTTATAGCTCTGCATGCCCATAGTGCAGTAAAGGTTATAGCACTGCATGCCTAGTTCAAGCTTTGCTTACATGGCGCTTTGTGAGATCTACACGAATAGTTTTAAGTATTTCACAAATTATTTCACCAAATATCAGTTTATTTATTTAATTTGTGTTTTATTTAATAAGCTACACTATTGGTTTGTTAACATTTAATCCATTTATCAGTTTCAGTAAATAGATATTATTGGGCTTTTCCTACCTTATGCTTGTATATGTCTACCTACTATGTATTACTACACTGTTGAAGAGCGAATGGAACGACATTCTAAAAAATAATTGATACCTATATAGACAATTGATTTTTTGTGTGTTTTGCGATCGATAGTTTTTCCGTCGTGCTCTATAAGAACAAAATATTTGATGGCAATTCAGTGATTAACTTGATTTTATTCACTTCTAAATGTCAATATAGCAATACAGGCAATAGTCATGTTACTCAATCTATTTATATACTTATACTAATATATAAAGCTGAAGAGTTTGTTTGTTTGAACGAGCTAATCTCAGGAACTACTGGTCGGATTTGAAAAATTCTTTCAGTGTTGGATAGCTCATTTATCGAGGAAGGCTATAGGCTATATATCATCACGCTAACATTAATAGGAGCGGAGCACCAATGAAGAATCGGGTTTTTTTTTATCCTTTTGAGAGCTTCCGCTCCGTGCGCTGCGTAAACGGTTAAAGTTTCGCAAAAATCATGTATCACAGAATTGTTCCCCTTTAAAAGTTGGCTCACTATAACCTTTTTTATGCTAACCAATTTTGTTCTAAAATAATGCATTATTTGCGAAGGTGTTTTTATAAACATGATATTAATCCTTATCCAAATAAATACGTTATTCATCACAAGTATTTAATTTAAAACAAAATTGCCCTTTACATCATTCGATTTCAATAATATCTTATAAAATAACGTCGCAGCAACATAATTATCAAGTACTGCGCGCGCATTTATGATGTGCGATAGTCCTAGTGTGCTCAAAAAAAAACTGCAAATCGATGTAGAGTTTAGCCGTTTGGCACACAGGTACTTTAGGGCAAAACAATAATTTTGAGCCGCAGTTCCTCAAAATATTTCCCTTAAGGGTGGGGTTATGGTGTCATCACCATACCTTCTTTGTTTTTTTATAATATAGAAGTTGTCATAAGAACCCTATGCCGATAACCGAATTTAAGGCGGGCGAAGCCGCTGGCAAAAGCTAGTCTATTTTTTTAGTCATACAGAAAATAATCACGTTACTCAATCTATGTATATAGTGATACAGACAATAGTCACGTTACTCAATCTATGTATATAGTTATACAGACAATAGTTATGTTACTCAATCTACTTATATAGCGATACAGACAATATAGCGATACAGACAATAGTCACGTTACTCAATCTATGGATACAGTGATACAGACAATAGTCACGTTACTCTATCTATGTATATAGTGATACAGACAAAAGTCACGTAACTCAATCTATATATATATATATATAGTGATACAGACAATAGTTATGTTTCTCAATCTACTCATATAGCGATACTGACAATATAGCGATACAGACAAAAGTCACGTTACTCAATCTATGTTTATAGTGATACAGACAATTGTTATGTTACTCAATCTACTTATATAGCGATACAGACATTAAAGCGATACAGACAATAGTCACGTTACTCAATCAATGGATATAGCGATACAGACAATAGTCACGTTACTTAATCTATGGATATAGTGATACAGACAATATAGCGATACAGACAATAGTCACGTTACTCAATCTATGTATATAGTGATACAGACAATAGACACGTTACTCAATCTATGTATATAGTGATACAGACAATAGTTATGTTACTCAATCTACTTATATAGCGATACAGACAATGTAGCGATACAGCCAATAGTCACCTTACTCAATCTATGGATATGGCGATACAGACAATAGTCACGTTACTCAATCTATGTATATTGTGATACAGACAATAGTCACGTTACTCAATCTATGTATATAGTGATACAGACAAAAGTCACGTTACTCAATCTACTTATATAGCGATACAGACAATAGTCACGTTACTCAAATTTTGTATATAGTGATACAGACAATAATCACGTTACTTTATCTATGTATATAGCGATACAGACAATTGTCACGTTAATCAATCTATTTATATAGCGATTTAGACAATAGTCACGTTACTGAATCTATGTATATAGTGATACAGACAATAGTTATGTTCCTCAATTTACTTATATAGCGATAAAGACATAATAGCGATACAGACAATAGTTACGTAACTCAATCTATGTATATAGTGATACAGACAATAGTTATGTTACTCAATCTTCTTATATAGCGATACAGACAATAGTCACGTTACTCAACCTATGTATATAGCGAAACAGACAATTGTCACGTTAATCATTCTATTTATATAGCGATTTAGACAATAGTCACGTTATTCAATCTATGGATATAGCGATACAGACACTAGTCACGTTACTCAATCTATGTATATAGTGATACAGACAATAGTTATGTTACTCAATCTATTTATATACTTCTCAGAAGAAACAAAGATCGTAGTGTAGCTTGCAGTGAGCCGCGATGTAGTCGCTGTAGCTAATGGACTTGCTATTTTTATGTTTCTGCCCGCCTACGCGCACCGCCTGCGCCCGCCTCCGCGCCCTTGTACCGCGGGGCATCTTACTCAAATAAAGCTTTACTACCTTCTCATTTCCTTCTTCGTCTGCAATTTCAAAAATGAGTCAGTCTGATATAGAGTAAAATAGCAATCCGTCAATTACTAATCTGCGTAACCTATAACACTCGGGAGATAAATACCTTTCATTTGAGACCTCATTTATCGTAATCGGTCCAGCAGTTAAGGCTACAGGAGATTACAATGAAATGAACATACCAACACACATACGCGCGAAAACCATTATCATCCTTCTGGGTTAGTCGGGTAAAAATAACCAATGGTAGAACCTGACACGAGGGAGTAGAGGGTTTATAGCCGAATGAATACGAGGCAAAAACTGTTTAAAAAATATTTTTTTTCTGCAACATTTAGCTAATTATGTGTCAGTCTACTAAATTTTAGATTTCAAAAACTTGGGTGGTAATAGGGTCAGCAATTTCTTTTAACATTTTCGGCAATATGTCAAAAACTATATGTCCTAAAATTTTGAAAATATATGTTTGGTATGTGCAAACGAAACCCTTTCTTTCATACAACACTCCACTTGCCATGCCCACTTTAAGATTTTCACCCATTTCAAAAAACAAAAAATAACCACCCCTATTTCTGGTTCTGATTGGGTAGCCGTGGTTTTTGTCATTATACAATGAACTCTAGCTTTCCTGAAAATGTCATTCTTTCAAAAATTTACAGTTTTTATGCGGCCGCCGCAAAGTCTGCTATAAAAATATGTTCGTTTTAATCAATTTATTTGGAGTTTATAAGTGATAGGAAGTTTTGACTACTACCAGAGCGCGGCGCGGCGGCTGCGATTGTTTTGACTACTACCAGAGCGCGGCGCGGCGGCTGCGATTGTTTTGACTACTACCAGAGCGCGGCGCGGCGGCTGCGATTGTTTTGACTACTACCAGAGCGCGGCGCGGCGGCTGCGATTGTTTTGACTACTACCAGAGCGCGGCGCGGCGGCTGCGATTGTTTTGACTACTACCAGAGCGCGGCGCGGCGGCTGCGATTGTTTTGACTACTACCAGAGCGCGGCGCGGCGGCTGCGATTGTTTTGCATATGAGAACAAAAAAATTATAATGTTCAGTTTTACTTACTTTTATGGTTAAAGTGTTCCAAAAAATAATAAAACTGTTATTTTGACAGCTATAAACATTTAGCTTCGAGTCTACCAATACTTATAAAACGTGCTGAGAAGCTAACTCTTAGGACTTCAGATAAATTTAAATGTTTGTCTTTACAGAGTTGAGGAAACAGACATACAATCTCGGGACACCTTATATGTTTGCAGTCCCACAAACTGTTTGCACTCACCCTGACTGCTGTAACTCGACGCTTCGGTGGAGGGGACCGCCCTCGGCCTTCCTCCTCTATGTATGTTATTTTATGCCTCACTCGCTTCTTTCTAATACGGCACTATCTGCTCTCTCTATATTGAGTTACATTACATTACGTTTCCCAGTACTAATATTTTAATAATATTTATTCTTCATTCAAAAACTTGGTGGACTTGATTCTTAATGACAATGTATTCTCTACCATTACTTTACGTATTTTTTTATTTCCCTACCCTTTTTCAAATAAATGTTTGTCATAAATTCAGTCATCCATTAATTGTTTTCCCACTGATTCAGTCACCTTACTAAATTTGTTTTTGTCAAAGTAACTTATTAAACAAATTGCGACTTATAAAGCAGCAACCATTGCTTCACTCTGTTAAGTACACTCAGTTTTTTGGACACCAGCTTCACCTTATCCTACAAATGATCTCGGAACTGAACATCGCTGGAGATGACAATACCAAGGATCTCAATCCACTTGGAGATAATGAGGGGAGTATTCTGGAATTGTGGTACCTCAGTGAATGGGGTTTTCTTACCGGTGAACGCACAGACTTGTATTGACTATTGTGTATTTTTGTAGGGTTGAATCGGACCGATTTGAGACTCAAGTTCTCCGCCCTTTTCCTCCGTAACAGAACAAGAGATGTTTGCACGGCCCGTGTTATAAGCTTCTCAAGTACTGTCACCTACATAGCAATGTATGTTGTTGATGTTCAACATGTGATTGATATGCAGTACAAACAGAGTAGGAGACAGCACAGAGCAATGTACCATACACCAGTATTAATGTCCATGCTATCAGAGCAACTTCTGTCAACTACGGTTCTTATGCGTCTGCTGGGCAAAAAGCTAGCCACCCATTTGTACAAACCCTTGGGCGCTCCGTATGGCAACTTCGACAGAATACCCAATAGAAGACCCGATAGCCTTCCTCTCAATGGCTAGTACCCATCGGTGTGCCACAAGGTTACAAGGCAAAAGCCATATTTACAGTCGCTGACCAGGTCGTGATTTTCTAGGTATTTTAGAAGCTGTGTTTTAATCACACATTTCTTCACATTGAAGAGGAAGGGGTAATAGCGATAGGCCTGTAATTCGATGGATCTGATCTATCGCCTTTTTTGGGCACCGGGTGCATATTCGCAGTCTTCCATGACACCGAAAATTGCCTAGTGTGGTAGAAAAACGCAAAGAGCTGCGTAAGTACATGACATAACTCAGGAGCACACTGTTTAAGCACCACTCCTGGGATAGTTGTCTAGCTCACTCGACTTATGTTGGATTGGGTTGTGTGCATGACACTTGGTTCCAAACGAGGCAGTGGTCCGAGGATATAATAGGCGCATCCACTGAGATGCAATATCCGTCCGGACGTGTAGTCAGCAGAAGATAGGCGTTAAAGTCACCCGAAATAACTAGTTCTGCCGTGGGATATTGCTCCAGAACTTTTTCAGTCGTCAAATTAAGAGCCTGAATAGTGCGTGTCCGAGTAAAGGCACGCATAGATACGGGTGATCTACCGGCACCTAGAATATTGATAAGTCCCTGTCTTCGTGGCTATGAAGGCGGCGACAGCAGATATCCTCTTGGATATAACATGCGTACCTACACCGACACGATTCAAGAAACTGTGTTCGTGTTTGCAGGATATCTGCGTCTTCGTTAAAAAAAGAATGGGCGGCCAGAGGTCAGGTCTCCTTGACCGCGCCATCGCCATACAAGCACTCTGCGTCTACGCCGAGCGAATAACAGCAACGAGTCCCGCCGGTCCTCCGCTATCCGTGCAAGGAGCTCTGGCAACCTTACTCACAGCCAGGAACACAATACTACTCAATGTTAGCATTATTGTGGGCACGGTTTTGTGTTAGGCGGAAAAAAAATGAAAAAAAAAAAATAAGGAAAAGAGTTTTTTCAGCGGCCTCTCCATCCACATTTAATGTGGACTTTTGCAACATTAGGGGTATTCACGCAAATCTTAACGAAGTCCACCATCACCTCGAGACTGCGCAGCCGACCATTCTTTTTCTAACGGTGACGCAGATATCCTGCCCAGCCGATACATCATACCTTCATTATCCCGGCTACAAACTTGAGCACAATTTTGTGAGTTGTGCAGGTGTATGTATGTTCGTCCGGGAGGATATCTTCTGTCGCCCCCTTCATAGCCTTGAAGACAGGGATCTGTCGATATTGTGGGTGCACGTAGATTACGGCGGCCACACTCGTATCTATGCTTGCCTATACAGATCTCATAGCGGTGACACGGACGTAACTCGACTCTTCACGCACCTGAGTTTGACGACTGACAAAGTTCTAGAGCAATACCCCACAGCAGAACTAGTTATTTTGGGAGACTTTAACGCCCACTATCGTGAGTGGCTCAGTTCTCGAACCAATAACTACGCAGGGATATCTGCTCATGAATTTGCTCTGACCTATGGATTATCTCAGCTGCTACTTTCTCCAACAAGAATACCAGATAAAGGGGACCATACAAGCTCCTTACTGGACCTTCTGCTGATCACACGTCCGGGCGGATATTCGGTCTCAGTGGATGCGCCTTTAGGCTCCTCGGACCACTGTCTCGTTCGGACTCAAGTGTCATGCACACAACCCGATCCATCTGGGCCAACTAATTGGCGTCGTGTGTGGCAGATTAAAATAAGACCATATAATATAAAAAATATGAAAAAACCTAGCAAGCAGCTTTAGTTCAAATTTTTGAGGTTCCGTACCCAAATGCTATTTATATAGAGCTTTATTCATTTGTTCTAGTTGTAGTCTTCTTTGCCTTTGCGTACTGTACGTCCTATCTGAACTGTCCTAACTGTTCGACCTTTAAGGGCCTCTACCTTGTAGACCGAAACTTTAAACTACTATTGCGTAATCTCTATAGTAAAACAACAAATGATAAAAACTGGTCAGGTGCGAGTCGGGCGTTATCTTATGGTGCAGAACTAGAGCAGGGTGACCATTTGTGCCAGATTTCTGCCATTTGGGCAGGTTTCGCTCCTAAATTTCAAGTCTGGCAGAACAAGCTGAAGATTTATAAAAGTGGCAGAAATTGGCAGATTTCAAAGAAATCCTTATTTTTTTTTAATAAATATAGAAAACTCATAATTTTTTATGTCTTATTGGATATTTTTTTTATGACTTATTTGGTAGAAGAGTATTTTACTTATTGAGCTGGCAACTTTAGTCTTATGCCAGACAGCACGGGGATTTCCTGTTAACTCGTATAGGTACGCTATATGATTATGAACGGTAAATAGTCAGAAATAAGGTTTATTTTTTATAACATAATTGATCGAGGTTCCAATAATTTTTTGTTGTCTTGTCACTTTATTCTCTTCACGCAGTTTAAGAGGGCGGTCCCGGTACGAAAAACCACGTCTATATTTAACCACTGATGACCAAATGACGTCATAACCACGGTCCCGGTACTTTAATCTAAAATAATCCACTTTAAACTAATTTACCACGGGCACGTCAACGTCCATTGTCAAATTTTTACTACTAAACCCGGTGATTTAATATATTAACTTTTAACTTTAACTAAGTTAATACGTGGTATTTTGTGATAAACCTCGAGGACCGCGCCCTAAATGTATGCGCTTGTGTTTGTGTCAATGCTAATCCGTACATGATGAAAAGCCTTCCTTTCTTCCTCAGATTTCCAGGGCTAAGGAGGATCCTGATGTTGCATTTGCAAACTTACAAAGGTTATTAATTTGACCAGTATGTATGTAATATTTTAAGAAGTGCGTATATTATTTATACATTCCCGTCTTTATGATGACAGTAATATGATAGCAGATTTTTGGCATTTTCTGGAGTCGAGATTGGCAGATTTTAGCAGATTGTTTGCTCTTTCTGAGATGGTCACACTGAACCAGAGTCCACAAGTCTTGCATTTAGCCGTTTTTATTTTTATATATCGTATCACATTCACGAATCTCCAAAGTTAAGTGGCCGTGGCTCCGACACTTTTGTAAATCCAAGATGGCGGATGCGATATGTGTCCATTATTTTCACAAAATTCTTTGATATCAAGACAAATAAAGAGAAGTTTCTCGCGCTGTAGTGGCTGCTGAATCAATTTTGAAGTCAGTTCCCTATTCGACGACGCAGCGGCATTGTTACAAATAGAAACTGTATAAATATAAAATAATTGGATTTCTCTCGTGCCAGAGCAATAAATTTAAGAAGGCTTTAAGTATCATCTTTTTTCGTTACGTCTGAGAAATATCTGAAAGTGTTAACGTGAAAAAAAAATTTAGTATATAAATATTAAATGATGTTCACTCTTTTTTTTTAAATCTTTTTTTAGAATTGTAGAAACATTTTTCGTGTCTCATTTGTACCTTGGAGAGCGTTTATAAAGTAAAGATGTGGAACCAACAGTGGTAAACTTAATGAAGCAAGTTCAAGAAAGTTACCTATCGTTTTCATCTGAATTAATTTTTATATTAATAAAAAAACGATTGAAACAATACATGCTTCATCGGTTCTCCCAATAAACCCAGACACGCAAAAATTATAATTCGAATCTTAAGTTAGGTATGAGCTAGACTATTGGAAACTTTCATCATAATGTACTGTGGTGGTAACTTACAGAAAAACTCACTTTCTTTCACAGTTGACATATAACGTTTCCAATTATTATTATCTGAATACCGAGAGATTTAATCTTTCGTACCTACAGTTCATTTTGATGGCTGAAAGAAGTGTACTCTCACAGAGTTTACAAATAATATATATAATAGAAAGACATTCTATCATTTTACCACGAAAAAGTAACAGTTAACTATCGAATGCGAGCCATTTAATCTTTGTCTTTAAACAAACATCGCTATTTGTATAGTAATAGTCCTAACAGAATATTCCTAATTCCGAAAACTTGACAAAAATGTGTAAAGCAACACTACACGTAGGAACATGACGTAACACGTGCAACTTATTTAACATTTTACTTGTAATTGGTGAAACAAGGCTGTCACTTTCATTATCATGTGGGTGTGTTTCGAACCACTGGTTAACAACCCCTTCGGGGAACAGATTCCGTGATGTTATATGTACATTCCTAAATATTAGATACGATGTTCCCTTAATTGTATTTTATCTGCTATTTTTAATACAATAACTGAAATTATTTAAATATAAGCTGAAGTTGTGATAATGGAGTAGGGATGCACAGACACCACCCTAGATACGGGTATATACATTTAAATTTTCGGAATGAAGATAACCCTTAAGGTGATACATTATACACTACTATATTTGAACGTTCTCTCATAACTCCGAGCCGTTGACAAAAATAATGTGAATATCAGTCCAACTTAGAAAGTAATATCTCTTACCTCTGTGTTGTCAGCATGAGGAGAGACTGCGGGTAAACAGTCGTCGGCTTTGTACTGAAACTCAGAACAATAACAACGAAAGCTTTTAACAGAAGTAAATAAATATCTTGTCATTTGTAGGCTAAAGAAAAAACATTACCTAACAACTTAACTTGTAAGTACAACCTGTATACCTATCCCGTCACGTGCTGTTTTGTCCTATCTACGTAACTATTACATTCTCAAAATAGGGTATTGTTATTTACTCTTGTTATGGTTGTAAACCGTTGAATTTTTAACCAGTATTTTAACTCGGAAGGACCTAAACACAGTTTAATTTCATATTTACCTTTATTAATACTCATTTGGATTGAAAATAAATGAAAAAAATTATATATTGAAGATTTTTAGTTTATTGATACAGTTTTTCATTAGCATGGCGATATGGAGATAAAGTCAACAAGCTTTTCTGACCCGTATGGTCACTAGTGTCTTGTAATTTCACACCATTTTACTATGGCAGCTGTAGTTTTGGTGCTTGACCACCTGGTCAGGAAAGTTTGTTGAACTTTACGAAATAATATAAATTATATGTAAGTATTGATAGATATAATTAAAAAAAAATGCAATAATAATTGACTTATGACTACAATATTATGATATTTTTCCTAAAATATAAATATTGATTTGCGGGGTCAACATTTACTCTATATTTCTATTTTATTATATGTATATATTTCTCCCTCTCATTTACTTTGGGGTATATCGGACTCACTCACACGAGTGAACGTCACTTGACAACATGAAGGAAATGATGAATATGCACAAAATTCTAACGGCCGGCCTATAAATTCACAAATAATATTTAATAGACAATTAAAGTGGGGACCAAAACAGGGGGTAAGCTTTCTTAAATTTCTGCCAGCGGCTCCGCCCGCCCTGAATTAGGTTATGGGCGTGGAACTCCTTAATTATATCGTTAATTATACTTATGAAGTTTGCTATATCTATTGTTCTTTAAACTCTGCTATAGTTATTCCCGCGGAAACTTTTGAATTTTTCGGGATAAAAAGTAGCCTATATGCTATTCCAGGACCTAACCTATGTGTATGCCAAGTTTCATCTCGATGCGTCCAGTGGTTAAAGCGTGATTAAGTAAGAAACATCCACCTAGACATACAAAATTTCACATTTATAATATTAGTACATAGATTATATGTAGTAGGTAAGTGACCGAACACAAAGTAGCATGGCGAGTAGCCAAATACGCCGGACGGACGCCTTGAACCAGCGACCTCGAAATTACTACTGGTGTGGAATCCCATCCCAAGTTGGTGTGGAGTTCTCGTTGGTGGTACGAGGGAAGATTTCCCAAACACTAGTTTTAAATGTTTTACTTTAGCATTCTAGTAAGAGAAATCGCATTCTCTTATATATTAAAAATTAGCTTTTGCCAGCGGCTCCACCCGCCCTAAATTTGGTTATCGGTGTGGGATTCTTACGACAACTCCTTAATGATACTAATGAACTTTGCTATTGCAAGCTATAGGTAGATATATGCTTTATTTAACACTATACAGTTCTTAGATACAATTTTATTAAACAAAAGTATGCAATTAAGCGGTCTTATCGCTTAGTAGCGATTTCTACTGAACAACCTTGGGGTAAAGGGTAGAGGATACAATAATAATAAAGTAATAGACTATACTTAAATAATACATATGTACATAAAAATCATAAATAAATATACATAATACAAATAAATATAATATAATGTGCTATGACATTTACAGCTGGTGTCATTAAAATGAGATTTTATATGATTTTTAGAAGTATTTACAGATTGAGCTTTTTTTAATTACTAAAGGAAGAAAATTCCATGATTTGATGGCTTGTACGATGAAGTATTTGTGATAGAAATTAGTGCAATGAGCAGGTGTTTTCAAAAAGAGTATTAGTGGAGGGAAAAAGATTGGGATTAGAAAAATACTTAAACTGGATATGGTCTACTAGGTATGCAGGAGTTGACGGATTAAACATTCTGTTTATTCTCTGCTGTACAAAAAAGTAAGGACATGTATATTCTGGCGAATACGGACTGGAGGATACTTGAGCTCTTGGCGAAAATAGAAAACACGATCGATCATACTTGCGAAGTCCAAAAATTAAACGTACACAAAGATTCTGTAGACGCTCAAGTTTATTTAATTGGTCATCAGTGAGAAAGTAGCTGGCGTCAGCGTAATCGAGAATGGGATGAAGTAATGACTGCACGGGTTCGAATTTAGTAGGAATAGGCAGAAAATTACGTAAACGTCTTAAAGAACTTTCAGTGGCTTACAATTTCTTATTTAATTCCTGTAGATGAGGTGCCCAAGAAAGAATATTACCAACATTCTTAACTTTTTCGTTTTAGGGAATAATAACACAACAAGTTGTACTGGGTTAAGCTAAGAAAAAATAATTTTTGGTATCAATTTTAGACTGCCGATTATTATAACTTGGGTTTTTTAAGTATTTATTGTAATACCATGAAGTTTACTCCACTGTGTTAAGTAGTTTAGGTCGTTATTTATAGTTTATTAGATTGTTTAGAGACGATTGAGCGTAATTTTGTAAATAATCTGCATACAGGTGATAAGGAGCAGAAATTCCATTAGATATTGCATTTATAAATATAGTGACAAGAAGTGGAGACAATACACCACCTTGAGACACACCAGCGCATATGTTGCACCAAGAAGAGAAAGTGTACTCAACCTGAATTCGTTGCTAGTGACCCTGCAAATAACTGTGGAACCATTCGATTGCCGCCTAAGAATTTTTTTTAAAAAAAGTAATCTTTTAAGTAATATACCAAAGTCAATGGTGCTAAAAGCGTTACTTAAATCTAAAATTGCTAGAACAGTAAGTTCAGTGGGATGCATTCCCAATGATATATTTTCAATAATCTTGGTAAGTGCAGTAGTCGTACTAATACCAGGACGTAAACCGGATTGGTGAGGATTATGGAGGCTATTTGTCGTCAGAAACTTATTAAGTTGCACGTGGTCAAGGAGTTCTAGACCTTTCGATAGGAAAGGTAGTATGAAGATGGTACGGTAATCGGAGAAGGAATTAGGATTGGACTTTTTTGGGAAGGGAACTATTTTAGCCTGTTTCCACAAATTACGGAGTTTACCAGACAGAATGAACGAGTTAAGGATATGGATAATGACAGGTGCAATTATGTCAAGATTACGAGGGATCGTATTACGATTAATGCAGTCCGTGCCAACTGCACTAGATGTAATTGATTGTCAATCTTCTTAACAAGACAGCAACCTGATTGAAAATAAAAGGAGGATAATCAGGAGTTGGGATCCTTAAAAGATTACTTACAGTTTGGCTTTTCTTACTACCTTCAATATTGGCAGAAGCCGAAAAGTGCTGATTAAGGAGGTTAGTGTCGAAGTTATTGGACGGTGACCCAGAACGAGTTTTCCCTGTAGCTGTAGCTATAGTTCTTTTAAGCTCGATTTTAGTTTTTCCTGTGGAAATTTCCCTTTCCCTTTTTTGGGATATAAACTTTCTTTTGTTCTTTCCCGGGATTGAAACTATCTCTATACTAAATTTCATCTAAATCGGTTTAGCGGTTTAAGGTAACAGATGGATATACAGAGTAACTTTTGTATTTATAACATTAGTATGGATATGGAGTGGTGCTAAGTAGGCGCTACATTGTTAACTAACAAAGTACCTATAATGTGTATCCCGCGCCCGACTCACTGACGCGTGACGTGGCGTTGGCAGTCTATTGTGATCGCGCACGAGGTTCACTCATTTTCCAATTACTGACGCTCATGTTAACGACAGCGTTACTTGTCTTTATAGCACATTAAATTTTCACACAATAAATACCTAATAGTACAGTCAAATAAGATAAATTTTTAGGCTAAAAAAACATTAATTGGTAGAGTTTTGAATTTTGGTGTACTTGTTCATTAAGACCTCCCTTTGAATGTACTAAAAGTCCCCATCGATAGCTGTTGCGTTGACGCCACCATATTCGAAAAAAGGTATACTTTTTTAGTTTTTTGCTTATATCTTGCCAATTATTGCTGATACGGAAAAGATGCGTATATAAAAACTATAGATTATTAAATGTCCTATAATAAAGCTCCTAAATATTACTATTGTATCTCTAGTATTTAAGCTGTAATCTGGCGTTAAATAGGAAAATTATTTATTTTTTGCTGCTGATATACCGTTTGTTTCATGTTTACGCCAACAAAATGGTTCAAATATATTTTTAGGTTTATTTCGCGAAACTACCAGGAGAGAAAGAGAGAGAGAGAGACAGAGATGAGAGGGTGAGAAAGAGAGAAAAAGGAAGGGGAGGGAAGAGGCAAATGCATTATGTGACATGATGTTTATGGCTGGGTCGGAATGTGTTTTGGGGCCACTTGGTGGGTATAAGTACCACGAAATAGCCGCGACTGGCTATCCCAGCGGCCTCACCACTGAGAGTGGTTCATTGGAACGCCAACTCAGTGGTGAAGAAAAAGAAGTTGATTCTGCAGTTCTTGCGTGACTGGAAGGTTGATGTCATGCTTATAAGCGAGACAATGCTAAACGAGCGTGTAAACTTCAACTTCCCAAGCTACACAACACATCGAAAGGATAAGAAAACTGAGAAAGGCAGGACTCTTCGAGGACTGGCCATAATAATAAGGAAATCAATAGTGCACCAACTTTTAGAACCAATCGAGTCCAATACATTCCAGGCGATCGGCATAACAATCCAGTTTGCCGGTCAACCCCTGCGTCTAATCGCAGCCTACAAACCTCCAAACTCAAATCTCGACCTAACCGAATTTCGCCAATTACTACCGTCGCGCGAAACGACCGTTATAGCCGGAGATTTGAACTCCAAGCACACAGCCCGGAACTCCACTGAAATAAATAGCCACGGCCGACGTCTATATGAAGGCTCTATAACCCACGACTATAACATCGTGGGCCCCTCGGAGCCAACACACTACGCCCAGCACAGTACCAGTGACGTGCTGGATGTGGTGGTTTATAGTGGTCTACGCACTCCACCACTACAGCAAGTCTTAATTATAAATAGATAAATAAATATATTTGGACATTACACACAGAGCCGTCTGGCCCAAAAGTAAGCAAAGCTTGAGTTATGGAAACCAGACTACGGATACATATACATTTAATACTTTTTTTTTATTATAAATACATAAATATCATACATAATTACACCCTCAGACCACCGCCCAATACTACTGACCTTCAATAATCTACCAATCAGAGTTTTGCCACACATGCTAAGGAGAAAATTGACTGGAAAAAAATCTCCAAAATCCTTAGCAAAACAACATCTACGAAGCCCATAACCACTCCGTCGGACGTAGAAGAAGCTGTGGAACGACTGACAACAGAAATTCAGACCGCACTAAAATCCGCAACCAGCACCACACCAGCGATGGAAAAGAAGCAATCCTTGCCTCGCTGGATACAAGAGCTCATAGCCAAGAAACGACGTCTAAGGAGACTATGGCAGTGGTCTCGTTGCCCAGTGACCAAGTCAGAACTCAACGCGATCACAGCAAAAGTCACCAATTCCTTAAAAAAATTATGCCGCAGAAGAATGGGATAGACATATCGAAACCATCGGTGACCAAATTCCCTCAGTCCACCGATTGTGCCGCCAGTTGGCAAATACCAAGGCACCTATAAAACCTTTGCTGGATAAAAACGGCCAGCTAAAGTTCCAAGCCGAGGAACGTACTGAGATACTGGCTAGCAGCTTAGCTTAGATCCCCGTTATTGACCAGGACCACGAGGAGATGGTCTCGCGTCACCTGCAGGAATATTTTGCAGCGCCAACACCAGAACACGAAACAACAGTCTTCTTTAGCCACAGCCAAGTGCGCAGGGAAATCCAGAAGACAAACCCAAAAAAAGCCCCGGGCGCAGATAACATCACTAACGCTGCGCTGCGCTGCGCCAGTTACCGCATAAAACCATTGCAGCATTAACGCGCATTTTTAATGGTATTATGCGCACAGGACACTTTCCCAGTAAATGGAAAAATGGAAAAGTGATAGTCCTGCCCAAACCAGGGAAGGACCACAAAAAGGCAGATAGCTACAGGCCAATTACGCTGCTCAGTACTCTCTCAAAGGTCTGACAAAACTCAAACCGCACATCATACAGAGACCAGAGCCATTCGGCTTCAGGCTGAATCACTCAACCACTCTGCAGCTCACCAGAGTTCTGGGTGAAATGGAAGCGAGACAGAGGAAAAAAGAATCCACAATTGCGGTCCTTTTGGATATGGAGAAGGCGTTCGACAGAGTATGGCATAATGGGCTGCTATACAAGCTGTCGACGTCCAGCACGCCGAGACACATTGTCGAAGTCGTGGCCTCCTTCCTCAAGGATTTCACGTGACGGTCGGAGGAGTTTGTTTCGGAGAGCGAGCGATCCTAGCAGGGGTCCCGCAGGGCAGCTGCCTGTCACCGGCATGTTACTCACGTTTTACGGACGATATCCCAGTGCTAGAAAACGTGCAACTAGCGCTTTTCGCAGATGATGCAACTCTCTATGTTAGTGGAAAGAACCTTAAGTACCTAACAAAAATGATGCAGCGTACACTTAACACCTTACCAGCATGGCTAGCACAATGGAGGTTGTCCGTAAACGTAGCCAAAACACAGGCCATTCTAATTGGCAAAAAGCAGATACCCCCCCGCCTCACGCTTCATGGACTACCCATCGAATGGTCCCCAAATGTCACTATTTTGTGTTTGGGGGTCACTATCGATTGAGGCCTCACAATGACCACTCACGTAAGCGAGACGGTGACCAGGGCAAAAATAGCCAGAGGTCTACTGAACCCAGTATTAGCGTCAAAACTTCTCCTCAGGACAAAAGTAGGCATTTATAAAACCTACATAAGATCCAGACTCACATACGCAGCACCAGCCTGGTACCACCTGATTTCAGACAATAATAAAAATAGACTCCGAGCACAGCAAAATTTAGTGCTTCGTAGCGTAGTCAGAGCACCGCACTATGTTCGGAATCAAACTATCTCTAGGGACCTACAAACCGAATCCCTAGACGAATTCGTCCACCGTCTACGGGAAAAAATGTTCGAGCGTGTTGAGGGGTCTCAACATGCCCATATAAGGGACTTGGCACCTCTCCACGCACGGCCGCCCGATAGACGGACAAAACGTCATTTGAGTCCATCACACCTTGGTGAATCAATAAATTCCAACACGGAACTGCCTAACAAAAGAAAGGCAAAATAACAATTTATAAGAGTCTCTAAAATATAAACCAGATGTCCTGACAACGTAACAATTATCCCTCTGCCGAAGACAAGACTCCTTCTACAAAAGTGTCAGGAAGGCTACAGGAGTATAAAAAGCAGTCACGAAATCGCGATGGAAGGGATGAAGCCTGGCCTCCAGGCTAACTGCAGCTATAAAGCTATTAAAGTCGACAACCTGAGCGCCATGTTTTTCTTCCAAAGACTAAATTAATCCCTGTTATGACAACTTAAAGGCAGACTGCTTAGAAAAAACTTAGAGTCGTAATGCTTGCTGAGCACTAAACCAGTTGACACCAATCATGACCGCGAGGTAGACAGTGAGGTCAAAAGTAGATGCGCTCTCCCGCCGCTTACCTCTCTAACTCCTGTCATTGCAGACGAATTCTGCAGACTATCAAAATTAAGTTTACTCCTGATTATGATATTAATAAGTATTTTTAACGGGGCGATGTCGATCTACATTTTTTCGCAACGCAGTTAGGGTTAAAATGTCCTAAGCCCTCGTCATATAGATAATATAGTTTACTAAACGCTTTAAGTAAACTTTATTAACGGTTACTACTACCACGGTTATCTTATTTATTAGACACTAAGTATAGACCTCTTCACCAAAGTCATTTCGGATTTTGGGCAACAGAACAGTGGCACTGCATCACAGATTTCACGGAGCACATTTATACCTATAGGAGCGCCATTTTTGTGGCGTGGCGACAGCGTTCTATAAATACTAACACAACGGTTTTTAAGCTTTTACATTAGGCTGTTCCACATACACTGAGATCGCTGTAAACTGGTTTTTATTTTATGCACTTACTTATAGTAGCTTGCGACTTACTATTGGGTGACAGATTCTATGACCACATCAATATTAGAGATCAAATGAAAGCAGGAATGAGATCTAGCTATGATAAGCTGATTATTTTAAGAGCTTTCTTGAATTTGTCCCAGCTTATCACAGTCTGTCGCAGTGGCTTCGTAGGCCTGGGGCCCAAGGGATATAATAACGCTCGGGTACGGGCCAGTGCTTAGGGACCAGTGCGTCGACCGCGCGCTTTGTTTGTCTCACACCCCGCCCGGACGGAACACGCCTGACAGTCGACTACCTCTCAGGCGTGTCATCTGCTTAACTTCACGATCGCTTAGCACTCGTTAACCGACATATTCGCCATGTCATACAATATGTTTTTAGTTTTAGCCTACAAATTTTTAAATATTTATACCAATTAGTTCTTAAATTTACTTACTACATGCGTTGTGTAAAACTGTAAGTGTAGTATTTAATTGTAAATAATAAATAAATAAATAAAATAATAAATAAATAACCTAGAAATTGTTAGAGCAAAGTTCATCCAGTACTCGTATGGAACGCAAACTTAGGCTTATGTTCTGCAGAAACGCTATATTGAGTACGTCCAGCCTATGGTTGTCATTAACGGCGTAGTTAGCAGCAGTCATAATGTTAAAATTGAGTTTGTTTATCAGTCTGTTGAGAACCTTACCTACGTTCTACTCAGGATAGGTGGTTTTTATCGGAATCTAACGCGATGATGATCAGCTGATGGTTGGTTAGTCTAGCCTAGTGGCTATGCTTATTCACCAAGCGGACTCCGCCCTGCTATACACATCATGTCGCATAATGCATCTGCCTCTGAATTATCTCTCTCTCTCTCTCTCTCTATTTCTCATCATCTCTGTTGGTCTTTCTATCTCTAGGTCGTGTCATGAAATAAGTTTTTGAAGATATATATGAACATATTAGAAGTAAACAGAAACAAAACTGTATATCGATAGCAAAATATAAAAAAAACTTTTCAATGTCGGATTACAGCTTAAGTATAAGCTTTTTTATAGAAAATTTAATAAGTTACAGTTTCTTATTTACACAATTTTATCGTATTAATAATTATTGCGCGAGATATAAGCAAAAAACTGAAAAAGGGTACCTTTTTTCCACGAAAGCGGCGCGAGGTATCGCTGTGGACTTTTAGTATGTTCAACGGGAGGTCTTTATATACATGTACATCAAAATTCAAAACTCTACCAACTAATGTTTTTTCATTTTCTAATTTGATTGGACTATAAACGTGTTTATTTATATCTGTTACAAAATTTAATAACTTAAAAGATGATATTTAGGAACACATTAAAGTACTAAATATACTTACTTTATGTCAAATACCTTACGACGAAATGTAATTTTTTTTTATTTATTACAAAATTACTGAAACATTCTATTTTCCGTTGAATATATTATTACTTTTTTATTTATTTTACTGCCACATTTTTTTAATGTTTTGGTAAAAAGATTTGTTTTTGTTTGATCTACACTATTAACATATTTATTATAAAAGATTTAGTTTTGTGTACACTTAATTAGCTTATTACCAGTTTTCGTGGTCCCATCGTCGTATTGGTTTTGTTCCGTGCGGTGCGACTTACATGCTAGCATGCTACTAAGAGAGGGTATTTTACTAAATCATTTATCAATTACTGATGAAATCGTGTAATTTGGACGTATGAACGTTGAACGCCCGCGACCATTTTTTAACCGATTTCAAAAAATGAGAAGGTTCTCAATTCATCCTAATCTTTTTTTTATGTATGTAACCTGATTACTCGAATATGTATGGGCCCGTTGGAGAAATTCTTTTTTTATTTATAAGTATACCTATACTTTCCATTTTAATGTAGTAAAATTTTAAACCAAAACTTTTAGAGAAAAAACATGATGTTAATTTATAACTGGTGAAGCGTCTTTTATGTTTATGATTGAATAAAATTTGTTACGAGTTTGGATGTTTTAGTGTACGAGATGAAAAAGCAATTCGTCTCCCAAAAGTAAAAAATAAGTAGGTACTTTTTAAGAAAATAATTTGCTTCAAAACAGGATTCTTTTTGTTTAAGTTCTTATTTTTACTTTTAAGACTAAGTTGTATTATTTTTATTAAGTGACTAAAAAAAAAATTAAAATAAAGTGTAACTACTGTGTTTCTCGATGGCAATAGCCGAACCGAGAAGACTCGCTAATAAAATGATTCCGAAACGGTGGTAAAGTTAAAATAATTATAGTTAAATTTACGATTTTAAAGTGCTGTTTAAAAGTCTACTTGATTAAAAAATTATTTTAGTTTAAGCTTGAAGAATTTGCCCGGATTAAATAGACAGAGCTTTAGAATATCTAAAAATATTATACCTTGAAGGGTGGGACTTTTGACTTCGTATTTTGATGTCGCCAATCGTCCCCTTTGACAATCATCATTCTTAGAGTGGCAATAAAGTGAACAACATAACTATTACTGCGCTCGCACTGAAGAGGTTCTCGTTAACAGGATCTTATGAGTATATTGAGATTGTAAATTGTCTCGCTCCACTTGTTACAAAAGAACATTGTTTTAAGTAACACGAGCGCAATGATTAACTCGGGTTCTTTGAAACATAAAAATTTGCTTTACCGTGCAGTTTCTATTTGTAAGATACATCTATTGACTCCCTCGCAGCCTAGTTGGTAGTGTGGCCGACTGCTGTGCAGATTGTGTGGGTTCGATTCCCGCATAGGACAAACATTTATGTAATAAACATTTGTGTTTGTCTTGAGTCTGGGTGTAATTATGTATGACATGTATGTATTTACAAAAAAGAAAGTAATATATGTGTATTCGTTGTCTGGTATCCATAACACAAGCTTTGCTTCGTCGAAATATTATATATTTATTTATTTATTAACCTTTTCGGTTTTCGGTACTCTTGAAAACCATGAATCTCTAAAATTAGAGAATCCTGCGACAACGTGACCCTCTAAAAGGGATATCTTCCTACTATTGAATGTGGAAAAGTAATACAATTATTTCAATTCTTATTTCCGTATGTAAGTACATCCAAAAGTACAACAGCTTAACAGCTTGTGTCGTTACAAAGGTTGTTGTTTGCGGTCCATTAAGTCAAAAGTAAGACGTGCTGCATGTGGTTTTTAAAAGTAGTCATGAAATAGTGTTGTTTGCATAAAACTTGAATCTATTTTAAATAATGGAAACAGCTGTCTGACTAAAGTTAATTTACTCTTAAATATCAAGAAAACCAAATGTTTCAAATTTTATTAACTAAATGTCAGGTAACAACCAGTGTAATTATAAACGAGAAGCAGTTAGATATTACACATATACATAACACAGTACGATTAGGTAGGTATTACCCTGGCTTGACACAAAGCTTCAGTGGGGCCCAAATCCCTGCAGATATAATTAATTAATGAAAATTTAAAAAGAAATATCAGTCAATAATTTATACCTTAAAACATTTGTTTAATTTTAAGTAAAATAACTGATTTAAGTTCTAAATTGGATATTGGAATTGGATGGGCCCTGTTTCTTGTAAGGCCATTCGGATCAGTTTATTAAACCTTAATTTCAATAAAGATTTATAAGTTCCTATTTAATTATTTTTGCTTATTATGATAAATAATAAAAAAAGGTAACCTTATACTTATTTTGTTTAATTTGTCGTCAATACAGGAATCATATTGTTTAGTCGTTACGGCCCATCCATATTAAAAAAAACAATTTTGTCGTTATCATCAAGAGTATGCGATCCGAGTTCGTTTTACAAAAATAGAACCGTTATTGAATTAACAACTATATTTCATAGCTAAATCAGGAATTTTATCGTATAAAAATGTCTTCATAAGTAAAATATTTAAAACACAAAGACTGGCCAAAAGCTAAGTATAAATCGATGAGAAATCTCATAAACAGTATTAGTTTTTGGCTCGTTTTGTTTATCTTACAAATTAATATAAATTTTTTAAAGATTGGTTTAGTCAACACGATATTTTAGTAGGTAGTAAAACTTTGCACATTATATGCTAGTTAAATGCACTAAACTTACACTGAACTTATTCAGCTGTCGGTTTATGGCAACACTGTAGGCGACGACGACTGGCGCCGCCTCAACTGTACCTCTCCTCGCTTTGTGACGCTTTATGACAGACCTGAACACCCGGAGTAGTGTGGCATTTTTCACACAAAAATACATTGTTATACCTATTGTTCTCAATAAAATACAATGTTGTGTCTAAAGCAAAATACAAAGAAAAGTTACACATATATATTATAAAAAATAAAAAAAGATTCTGTCAACAAAAGAAAGAAAATAGCACTTTTACTAAGCCAGAGACCCCGTCTTAATCTTTTAAGCTTCTAAGCCTTCATCCTAAGAACCGTGTTGAGAGTTTAAACACGTCTTAAAATTTTAAAATTACCATAATATAATGACCTAAAGATATTTAATTAAGCCATCAAAGTAAAATATTTTCATTTAAATATAATTTTAGAGAGCGCCTTCGAATCATCAAATTTCGTTATTTAAATGTATTACCTACTAAATAAGCCCTGCAAATCTTATTACACTAGACAACTGAACTCTACTTTCTCCCCAATGTTTCTTCTTTCGTCATCCAGCGCGTCTTTTCCCGTACATTTTTATACGCATTTTCATCGAGATTAAATGGTGATATGACTACGTTTTAAAGAATTGTCCTGAAACATAGTTGCGAACTCCAACACCATTATCGGTAACCAGTTCAGCTTATCCTCCACAGCGGCCGCCCGCTCGCGCCTATCGGCTTCCTGCGACTCTCACCAGGTCTTCTGTCCACCTGGGAGGAGGCCGTCCGACGCTGCGTTTTCTGATCTGTGGTGGACACTCGAGAACTTTTCCTATCGGTTATAGGTTTGACGAGCGATGTGGCCTGCCCATTGCCACTCCAGCTGCTACCTGTTTGAGCTATATCGTAACTTTGGTTCTTTGGCGAATTTCCTCGTTACGGATTTTATTGCGCAAAGAAACACCAAGCGTAGCTCTTTCCATAGCTCGCTGAGCGACGCTGAGCTTATTTAAGTGGCCAACAGTAAGAGGCCATCTATGCATTTGGCTGCAGCCTGCTCCAATTTTAGGAATAGCTTAAATATCCTTTAAGCCGCAATGACTAGTTTATGAAGTCTATGATGTGTGCAAAGAGTTTTTGTGAGATTTGCGGCCCACTGATGCTCCGAGCTTTATCTGTTAATCCCAATAATGACTTTAAGTTTAAAGTGCCTGTTTTAGAACATATAGGCACGTTTGTTTCTTCTTTCTGAAAACAGTACCGCTGTTCGATAGAAATTGGTTAAATTTTTTTCATAAAAAAAGGTCAGTCTCAACGTGTGAAATTGTGTCAGTTTAATAGCAAAGAAATGAACTGTGCGAGCTCACTTGTATTATTTGTTTATTTTTATATTTGAATGTTATTCACATTAGTTTAGAATACTTACTCTATACATCGTATCACTTTCATGTGTAAGTAAATAGACGTTCTGTCAATACTTACTTTGCTGTCACGAGTTACAAAGACATAAAAATCTCGGATCACCTAATGTGTTTGTCTCCCCAACAAGAATGTTTGCTCTAGAGCCGTAACTCGATACTTCGGAAGAGCGCTTTTCCTTCCTTGAGCTATGTTTGCTGTTTTATTGTTAACTATAACTTATACTCTGTGACTATACCTACATATAACACACGGCTCGCTATTACTATATTTTTCATCACATTACATTTACTTTACAGTATCACATGTCTTCTGTCTTAACATAATACTTATTCAATGATTAATTGTAATCAGTGTTACAAAGCTACGTCGCGTCATTAGATTTTTTAAAATAAATTGGTCTAAAAACATGAAAAAGTATCTCTATATTTATATTAATTTTGAATTAATAACTTAAAACTTTATGTGACTTTCTGCTTGACCTTATTTATTATTAAGTTAAAAAAAAAATATTATTACGAGCTACCGGTTGTCCAGAATGTAAATACTTCATCGAGACCTAGTAAAAAAAATTTAAACCTTTGCATTAGAGTTTTATGTTGAACCTGTCTTTCTAAATTGTGACGATGGTCGTATAACGATATAAATAACATAAAAAAGTCTAAAGTTATCTTTATATTATATGTAGTTATAGGCTATATATCACGTAGGGCACAGCTTGCCTTATAATTTAAGGTAAGAACTAAATAAGAAATTGCCTACGCCATGAAATAATTAATTACGTACCTATTATTTAATAACCTACTGAAATGAAGTCAGAATTTTCGGTACCATGTTTATCGTCTTCAAATAAGCCATTATTTTTCATGGTACGATTTATAAGAATTATCTGTGGAAATAAAAAATAATTGGATCTCTCGTCTGCCACAACAAGTAAAGAGCTGTACGACTGTCTGCTTTGTCAACTTGTCATTTGAATCAATTGACTGTGAAAGCTGAAATGGTATAAGTGTACGACTTTGTTGGACGGATTTATTCAGTCGAGTCTGATAAAAACATGTTCTCTATCTCGATATCTTTGTGTAATTTATTGTACATACAATCTATGAATTATCTTATGTAAATACGAGACGCCAAATACAAAAGAACAGCCATGTTTTCATCGTAATGTTACAAAGACGAATCTGTTCATGTTGTACATAGTAGGTACATGGGAATATAAAATTAGATCATGTTTTATAAAGAAACTTGGTTGTTTGTACGAGTACCTACATGTCACACTTGCACAAAGGCTAGGTTATCACAAGATATTTTCAGTTCGTTTCGACATCTTTGTAAAAGTTGTGATTATATTATAAGGAACAATGTGTCGGTCAGATAGACATGAAATTTTATTGACGAAGGTTCTCTCTCAACAAAAAAGTTTTTGGAAAAGACCTCTAAGTTGTGGGTTCGATTTAGTCCACAGTTGACGTACAAAACTGTGAAACTTGTAAGTTTTCACTTGTTTACTATTTCCTCGCTTTTCAGTTATAGCGAACTAAGCTAAAACTTTGTCAATAAGTTTTTCTGAATTATGTTACAGATTTTTGTTTTGATCCAAACTAAAGTCATTTGTCTAAGACGTGACAGCTCGGTGGCTTGGACGTAGTCACCGAGTCATATCGGTGTCATCCAGATAATCATAAAACATAGTGTTTATGATATACACACATATTATCAACTTTTGTATCTTTTAAACTTAGGTTATATTTTACGGATAAAAATAGCAGCTAATAAAAACAAGTGATTTTTTAATACATTGCGATTATACTTTTTCCGTCCTATACTAACATTTACATCCAATTTTTAAAAAAATTAAAAATCTCGTCGCCACTAATAACTCATAGTTAACTAACAAAGTACCTATAATGTGTATCCCGCGCCCGTACTCACTGACGCGTGACGTGGCACTGGCAGTCTATCGTGATCGTGCACGAGACTCACTCATTTTCCAATTACTGACTTCATGTTTACGACCCGTTACTTTTGTCTTTATTGCACATAACATGCTCGTATTTCGCTTACGTACAACGTCACCTGTCGATTATATAAATAAAAAGGCATTATTACGCTTTCATTTTACAAATAAACTTTTATCCACTACTACGGTTCTCCTGTTTCAATATGTTCCAAATATAAAACTGACAGTTGCCTCGCAATGATCTTCATTTCTTAATGAAAACTAGGCAGAGAGAATTCAAATTTAAATGCTTTATTTCTAAAAAATAGTATATCTTTTCACTTTTTTGAAGTCATAAGTTACTAGTTAATACCGTTTCGAAGTCAAAATGGCGTTCTGGTGAGAAGAAAATTATAGCGGATATTTGCAATCTTTTGTCCAACCCTCGCCCGCGCCGCCCACGCCGCGCCGTCCACTCCGCTGCGGTACTTATTTGAACTTAAATATTGTTGATCTAGGATTTATTATTATTAATGATTTAAGATTTTATTTTTCTTAACTGTAAACTTAATAACAGAGCTAGAGTGACAAGGAGCAGACATGATACCTGTAGAAAAACCTCCTCATTAACATTTACTCGCACTAATGTATAAAAATGTCACAATGTAAGAACATATTCATAAGAACGAATCTAGGATACTAATCTCTTCGAACAAAGCATTTCCTATAATAATTGTGGTAAAACTAACTATAGATAATTTTTATGAAGTAAACATTATTAATTATATTTAGTATATTATTATGTTTAAGTAATTATATTTATAGAATATTTGTAAAGTAAAAATGGAACAAACAAGACATAATATATAAATGTAATGTTTATGATGTTTAGGAACATAGTTGTAAACAGGATGTGATTCTTCATAGCTGATGAATAACGTGTCGTCTCCGAATTGTTTTTATTTCTTTTCTGTTTTGTTTTTTCGAGTATCTAAACTAACTCCGAGATGTTTATCGTATAACAATTATATTCACGCCGTGGTTTGCCATTGTCACGTGCAAGTCTCGTACAAGTGGCCATTTTCATTTCTCGAGTTCTTTATTTGTACATAACACAATTTAAAAATTAAGAATTGTAGAGCTTTATTGATTTCCCATTCACTTAACACACATTGAGTATGGCATCAGGTATTAATGCATTTTCAAGGTTCTGATCCAAAATAGGTATCTGGCCGAAAAGTATGAATGAAAATTTGCGCACTCGCGTTGTGGCAGTTTATATGACCTTTACACTACTCATGCTATGAAAGAACCTTCATGCATAGTCGAAAAAGTTGTTAGTACGTGTTTGCAGATATTATTACTTTCTTGCCCGTTTAGAGGGAAGAAAGTAAAAGTAAAAAAAAAGGCACTTTCTATTTAAAAGCTGACGAAACAATTAAATAGCTTCTTTTTATTTGGTACAGTGCCATCTGTGCTTATAAAAGCGAACCAATTTCACTTTGAAAAAATAACTCACTATTTATAAACAACAGAAAACATAACCATAGCTTATTCGGTACAGCGCCATCTATGTTTATAAAAGTGAATTATTATTTATTAAGTAAATTAAAACTGTAATTAATTATATTTTATTATCCTCGCATTTGTAGTGTAAAGCACTATGTATCACTCGGGATGAAGGAGTAATCAGTCACTTTCACCCCTTGGTGAACAATGTACTATTGTGGGCCTCAACTATAAATAATATCAATAATAACTACCTCAACACTGAGAGCGACCGGGAGCACACCCACGCACATCGAGCTGCTGTTCTACAATCTGCACTCACAAATATGCATTATTATATTGCTTTTATAAAAAAAAAATACATCCGAAAATAAAAAATGTTCCTTAAAGATCAAAGAACACATTCATGAAGCCTTAAAGTCTCTTTTATATTTCTTAAGCTAAATAATTCCAATCTTTAATTTCAGCTGCCCGGGAGCTTATGTACTAAAATTATTTTAATTGGTGCCGTTTCTCTGAGTGACGATCCTTAATGAAAGCTCGGAACAACGTTTAATCTATACTTAGTATAATAAAGCAGAAGAGTTTGTTTGTTCAAATCAGATTTAAAAACATATTTTTGCGTTTAATAGCTCAATTCTAAGTAGAGGTGGTCAGTGGTTGAAAAAGAACGCGGAAATTGCGGAATCCTGCTTGTTGACGTGGCTGATTCTATTGTAATCTAAAGTCTTCGTCAGTGTGTTCAAACTGATTTTAAAGAATATTTATATATATTTGTCACAAGCCTAACTGATCTTTAGTTTGCTAAGGTTTGCTTTATCACCTTTCTCGTAACAATATAGTAAAATTGTTGTAGATCTGGGCCACAGTTTTGGGGCGATTCTTTTTCTATTATTCTATTGAAAATTATTTTTATAACACGTAATAAGGGCTCTAACATTGATTTTAATAACTTATTAGTTACTTTATCTTCTCCGGGTGTTTTATTTGTTTTTTTATTTGAACTACAAAATTAATTTGTGATGCTAATAGTATCTATAGTATCTATATATATGGGTGTATTATCGCCAGTCGTGTTCAGCTTTACGTAATTTAAATCGAAATATGTTCGGTAAGACTAGATACTTCTATAGAATTAAGTTGCTTCTTTCGTTATATCTAAACGTTTTGATAATTGTTTTCCTGTCCGTCCTGTTTGATACATTAGTTACCCATTTTGATAATGTTTTTCCTGTCAGTCCTCTTTGATACATTAGTCACCCATTTTGATAATGTTTTTTCTGACTGTCCTGTTTGATACATTAGTCACCCATTTTGATAATGTTTTTCCTGTCCGTTCTGTTTGATACATTAGTAACCCATATTGATAATGTTTTTCCTGTCAGTCCTCTTTGATAAATTAGTCACCCATTTTTAAAATGTTTTTCCTTTCCTGTTTGATACATTAGTCACCCATTTTAATAATCTTTTTCCTTTCCTGTTTGATACATTAGTCACACATTTTGATTACAGCTAAGTTGACTTTTTAAAGCTCCGGTTTTCAAAAATACTGTTCCTATGATTTGTTCTGTTTTTTGAGACTCTAATTCTTTACTAATGTTTGTGATTCTTTGCTTTACCACTTTTTCTCTGCTGTTCTAATACAGCCGTTTTATTTCTTCTAATAGTTGATTAAAGTATTTATAAAATTTGCCTCCTTTTTTTCACTGTGGGTATTTGTCTAATCATAATTTTAATTCTTTTCCAAATTTATCATACTGGTTTTGTATATTAGATGATGTTTGTATATTATTTGTAAAGCCATTAAATTGAATGTATGTATCAACAAAACCACTGGGTATTCAATAATTCTTTGGCACATCATTTCATGACTTAATATGATTTTTTCGACAATTTTCTAAGGAAACTCCTTAATTAGAGGGAGTTAAATGCTACAGATAGTTCGTTCACATGGATTTCGGCTACAGTTTTTTCTTTATTTCTCCTTCGTCCCTTCAATAACTCTGTGCCAAAAATCAGCTCATTGGCTGTTTCGTAGCGACGCTAAGCAATTACAAAAGACTTCTACAAATATATATTTGTGAGAATAACATATTTTAAGCCATCAAATATATATAATAGTTATAGACGTTTATTGCTCCGACAGTTGTATGGAAGATATATGATTCGGCTTCACGTGTAGGGAGACCAGTGCATCAAAAGTAGTTTTGTGAAGGATTGAAGTAAAAAGAGTATATCCCCTACATTGTAATATACTATTTTGTACTTTCTTTGTCAGTTCTTGACGAAGTATTACAAGGTTAAAGTCAAATTATGAATTATTAAAAAAATTAATGGAACCTTTTTTAAGTATTTACAGAAGAACCTACTACCATAATATGTTGAGTAAACTTCTATTATACACTTACTACTATCTATCAAAATCCCTCTTTGTGAATGGTTTATCTGCAAACAGTATATAGTTTCGTTCTGATTAAATCGTAGTCTATATAATTTAAACAATTGGTAAGTTTTGTTTCGCGAAATTCTAACAAATTCGTGATTTGCTTCTGACTACAAGGAACTGTCTACTTCAGGAGCTTCGTTTTTTTATAAGAATTACAACTTGGAATTCAAAACTCAAAATTAAGTAAAGCGTGTTTGCCACCTTAGTGCTATTAAAAGTTCTAGTGACATTTTTCACGTATTTTAAAAAAACACTTATAAGAATCTGAGCGAAATAAAAATCTATGTATCTTTTTTAATTTTTATATTTGCTGTTTTTTAATGAAAATTTTTTTTTTCAACAATTTATGATTTTTTTACTGAATAAAGTAGTTATTATTTCATTTGTATTGTAATTATTACCTTTAATTTATACCAAAACTATTATCACTATAATAATCATTCAAATAGCTCCACTCCATGTGCTTAATAAATTACCTTGCGACGCCCCTTAAACAAAATAATTGTACCTACAGGGTTTCTGACAACAATTATATTATCAATCTATAAGCTTTTCTGTACTTGAATCAATTGCCAAAATGCGCTCCACATATTTTGCAAGCTCAAGTCTATCCAGCTCCCGGTCTATTTGAGTATATATATTGAATAATTGTGTGCAGGTGACGGGGGTTGTCGGCCGTGCAGAGATGCTGTCTTCAGCGTTTTTCCTGCTGGCCCTGCTGAGCTACGCGCGCGCCGCCACCAGAAGGAGAGTCACAGGTACCGACAACAATACAAAACAGTCAGATAAGTACTCGTAGAAACGAGTACGTTCATCTTCCCGTCATAATTTTAGGTGTCAAAAGTTTATAGAACGGGGACAGACTGAACCCATTGCCACGTGGGACAACCTAAACAAATCCGTGCCAATTACATACTTGCTAACAAGAATAGAAACGTCAATAATATTTTTGGCAGTGTACAAATTAACCAAAATACTGTAGGTAGGTACAGCCGTTTGCACAAGTGCATACATACAGAATTAGTTAACCAGACCAGACGTCCAGACTAGACATGTAGGCATACCTCCGCGCCGATCTAAATACTCACAGACTATCAGGAATAACGAAAGTCGTGCGCAATAAACGACTCTTTAGTGTCGTTCAATGGTCGTTCGTCTTGAAGGTTTTTGTTATTGATATTGACAGATAGCAGTGTAAATATATGAGTGAGTGATTTACAGAATCGGTTTCGTGCTGTTTGACCTCTATCTAAGCTATGCATGCACCATTGCCCGTGACTATACCATCTTGTTCCACACTAACACCACAGAATATACCAACACGTCTATACAAGCGCATACCTACGATGTACACTCATTTGCAAAACTGCATATAGAGTTTCAAAACAAAATAGAATGGCAAGGCGTAGTCACTTACACACTTAAAGAAATAAAGTAATATGTCTTGTAGGACCTGAGTAATATCAGTTTCATTTAAAATTAGATATAATAATTTCACAACAAAAGTTATCGTATCCGTAGCCTAGTGGATAGACGCATCAGATCTCAATACGTGTTTTGAGAGCAATGGAGGTTGAGGAGTTACTTTTTACGAATTCTGAATATTGTGATCAGTTAAACAGCTTAGACCAATTTTCTAATAGCTATTAAGTTAGATGCGGATGCTACGTAGGTAGACATATTATTATTGTCGTTCGTTGCCGATTTGTTTCCGGGGGTATGTGCTGACAAGGTTGTTTGGTGTTTTTATTCAGCTATTAAGTTAGATGCGGTCATTACTAAGGTAGCCATTTTTTTTTGTCGTGTGTTACTGTAGGTGCTTGTGTTGATAAGGTTGTTTAGTGTTTTTATTAAATTTCTTTGCTAAAAATAATATGCAGGCCAATATTAATATTCAAGAGTGGTTGCGTATTATAGAACTATATAATATGGGTTACAATATATCTCAAATTTGCAATGAGACTGGTTTTACCGTAAGTATTTTGTTTGATGTTAATGTTATATCATATTTTTTTAATAGCACACTTTTTTGTAAGTAATTATCTAAAAAAAAATTAAAATATAATTCAGTAGTTTATTTTAATCAGGCATTTGGTTTTTAGTGGATTACCGTCAAGCGTTGGGTCACACGCAACCAAGAAGAGGGGAATTTAATCAACTCGGCCTCGAAGTGGACTCTCGCGGCACATTGATGCGACTCAAAGAAGATTTATGGTGGAACAATGGTTTCATACCGACTGCTGTGTTTGGGAACATGTTTAACACACACTATTCGTCGAGCACTGCATATTGAAGGATTGCATCATAGAAAGCCAGCTAAAAGACTGTTTTTAACTAATACCCATAAACAAAATAGATTGTTGTTTGCAAGGGAGTATTTAGATTTTGACTGGGAACACACCTTATTCACCGATGAGAAGTCGTTTGAATCATCTGAAAACGGGAGGGTTTATTTGTGGCGCAGAAATGGAACCCTTTATGCAGAACAAAATGTTGTCCTAAATATGGAATCTAGACGGATATCACTTAATATGTGGGGGTGGATGACTGCGGCTGGTCCATAGAAAACCTATGGGGTTTGATAGTGCAGAGATGGGACATGCGAAATGAAAGAACTACAGAGTCATTAGCGCTCACTGTGTAGGAATTTGGGACAATATTAGAGGAACAGATCTGTTCTAATATAGTCGGATCTATGCGGCGGCGCTTGCTTGCTGTAATTGAAAATAATGGAGGTTATATTAAATAGGCGAGTCGGACTCGCGCACGAAGGGTTCCGTACCATTATCTATAAAAACGGCAAAAAAATCACGTTTGTTGTATCGGAGCCCCCCTTAAATTTTTGTTTTATTTTAATTTAATTATTTATTTTTAAAGTAACTATATAATTAAATATTCTGTAAATATTGTAAGCGTCTACCTGTTGACGTTATCAATATCGAGCAAAATCGAGCAAAAAAATCACGTTTGTTGTATGGGAGCCTGCTATTATTGCTTATTTTATTCTGTTTTTTAGTATTTGTTGTTATAGCGGCATCAGAAATATATCTTCTGTGAAAATTTCAACTGTATCTATCACTGTTCATGAGATACAGCCGGAGTCTTAGTAATAGGGTTCCGGTAATTACCCTTTGGGTACGGAACCCAAAAAATAAAGTACTATTTTTCTTACAGATATTTTACATTTCAATATATTTAAGACATAACATATTTTTTTTTACTTTGTTGTTTTTCAAAATATAGCAGCGTTACCGAATGAATGGTGACTTGTATTTTTTTTATACTTTGTAAGGTCCTAAGGCCTTAATGAATTGATTGACGCTACTTTGTTTTAAATTACGGACGTAAAGACGCGGAGAGTTGTTTATCGATAACCAATTATTAAACCTACACCTATATTGTATATAGTGCCTATGATTCCTAAACTAGATTATGGTAATTCCACTTACTGGTTTACAGTCGTGCGTAGACTCTCTCTATCTCTTTCTCTCCCTCTCGTTTCAGCTCAGCCATGTTGTGTATCTCCCTTTAAAACTCGTACTACCGGAAATTATCCACTCTTTTATCTCTTTTTATTCACCTGGAATTGGTACAAATACAAGTGTATATATTTTGAACACAAAAGACGTTGTCTGCTGCAAAAGAAAAATCTCCCTTTTGGGAAAATAGATAGTCCTTTCCTTGTCTCCAAAGTCGTAATTTCTGTTCCACGAAGTTTAGGCTTCAGAGATCAGAAAGTAAGACTTGCCCAATGAATGACCGAAGATGGTAAAAGGTCAATCACCCTCAATCCAGAAAGGCCTTTCCGAAAAGCGCTTTCCTTTTTTACACAAGGACTATCTAGACCAAACTACGTTACAGTCTGAAAATACGACACTTAGAAACAAACAAAAGTTCTCACAAAATTACAATAAGTGTCGAATAGTTATTTACGTTAATTAAATTACGGGTTAGGATGGGCTCTCCGAGCCTGGAGTAAATCAGAACTGTCAGGATAAAAACGTTAGTACACAAATTAAAACAATTGCAATTATGAGTCAGATGAAGATCTAAGATACTTAACTCAAAAGCTGACCACTGCCAACCGTTGCCAAAAATTGACTGCCCCCAACCTTCCCATTTTCTATCCTCTCTTCCTCTTTTCGCGCCATATTTTTCACTGTAGACAACTATACCAGCATACTCTGTAACTCGTTTAAAGTTTAGTAACTTCGCCTTTATTGCTCTCGCAATAAAGCCGACGACCCCTCTTCATCCTATCTCTTTGCTAGCTATCTCGACTCGTCACTCAGACTGGCCCCGCCAGCGCACGGTCGTAAGAGCGATAGGGACAACTACAGCACGCTCCGCTACTGTCGCTTACGTATCTTCGCGCGTCTTGTTTTTCGCGCCAAGATTGCGTTCCCAATCTCAACTCTCTCAACTTACTCGAGTCTGACACATGTGTTTCGCGTTACTCCGAAAGCGTGGCCGGTTTTTAGAATCTTCTACAAAAAATAACTTTGAATGACTGCAACAATTGCCAATTGAAGCTACAGGGGTCTTTTGGGTCGCCTATGTTTTATACCTGCTGCGTATGATGTTGGATTTTTAACCGACTTATTTTTGGAGAATTGAATAAAACATGATATTACGTAATAAGTATATAACAGAATTTTATTAGGTATCGGGGTCCTCACATTCCCCTCCTCGCAGATCCGTAAAGTTGTGATAGTAACTTTATGGGCTCTGCGTAGATCTAACCTACTACAACAAATGTAACTTTCTTATTTAGATGTGAGACGTTCGTACTTTGGTAGAATATTTCCTTATACAGTACGTGCCTGATTGTGAATTGCCGACGTTGCCTGTGTCGTTTTAATATTACTTGGTTAATGGCGAAATCCTACGTAGAGAACTTGAATAATTAGTATGACCTTAATATTGGTGTATAAAATGAAAAACATTACGATCCATTTCACCTATGTATGCGCGGTCTATAACTTTAATGTAGGTATCAAAATACGACGGTTTTCCTAATTGTGTGTGGGTCACTTTTTTCCTAGACGTATTTTTCCTAGACCTTTTTGTATTTTAGTTTCCAAACAATACATTCTGACTAAGTTTTGCACGAATCGTGATAGGTTTATTGAATTTAGATTTGATTGTATTTGTTATCATTTTGTTATCGGCTTCGATTTGTTTTTGTTTCCTCATTTCTTTAGTCATGAACTCGTTCGCTCGGGAATTCATCGCTGTCATAAAACACTGCTATATACATATATACACAAGCTTGCATAAAGTTCTATTTCTAGCTCAATTACAATTATATATAATACATTCCAAGCTACACACCTCTTAAATCTAATCTTAGTCTAACATGCTATAAAAGCTTTTACGATGCCCTTACTGAACTACTTTATTATTTACTGTCAAGCGGGTTATATTTCACGAAGCGGCGGATTCCGTTGCAGTAGATTCAGACTTTATTGAAGTACAGGCTCAACTATTTCTCATTATTTTGTCTATGTGTGTGAAGAAATGTTATCCAGTCCCAAACAGTTACTAAAACCGTGCACTCAATGTACCTTTTTTTTTTTTTTTCCTCCTATGCACTCGTGCTCTTTAGTATTATAGCTTGGTACCTTCTAGCCATAATTATCTCAACCCCGTCCTGCCGTGATAGACAGGCCGGTAGCGGCTTCACGTAATTATGCTTGAGCGTACTTGTTATAATAACATGTATGTAATTTCCTAGTTCGCGGGGCCCCATCTAAATACTTTCAAGATTGAGCTGTTTGGCCGAACACATCTCTCCACATAGACAGACACCGCGCTATCTAACACTCATTTTAAAACAATGGTTTAATGGAATAACTTTAGTCCTCTTTGATAGTGCCATAATACCTAAATATGTGCCTTACGTTGTAATTTCCTCTTATTTTATCGGTTTTAGGGTCGACAATAATGTATACATTATTATTGTGTGCGGCGCCTATAACATACGGTCCCTCAAACAATAAGGAGAATTTACGCAATAACCCTTTTGCTTTGTTTGATTTTGGGAACGTTTTAATTTTAACTAGGTCTCCTATTTGTAGGGTCAGTAAATTGTGACGTTTATTATATGTTGTCTTTCTTTTTTCCGCTGATTTTACGATATTATCACGAGCTATTGATATAATCTGTTCTCGATCTAAGTTCATAAAACTGTCTATTCCGTGTTTTCCTAGTATTTTGTCTTCCGGTAACTCTAAGCTCTTTCCGTTGATTACTTCGTACGGAGAAAATCCTGTACTAGAATGCATCGTGTTATTGTAAGTATTTTCTACCTGTGATAGAATATTGACCCAACCTTTGTGATTTTTATTACAATAGGACCTAAACAGTCGGTTCAATTCGCGATTTACTCTTTCTACTGAATTCGGTGACGGGTTAAAGACACTGGTATGTGATATTTCTATACCTAGATTCCGAAGTCCTTCTTCCCACACTCGCGAAACTGTTGTTTCGATTTTTGACATATGTCACATGCTTCTAACACCCTACCTATAACAGTTTTCATTTTGGGAAAGTAGTATCGTTTTCTCATACAGTCAAGCACCTTTTTTCTTCCAAAATGACCTAACTTTTCATGTACGGAAATAATTAATTCTTCTCTTAAACTTTCAGGAATCACCAACCGTTTATTTTTACTATTAGCGCTCAAGAAAAATATTATATTGTTTTCCAATCTATAGATTCCACTGTATGGGCTAACTACGTTTTCTACTATTGGATTTAAAGTTAATCCCCTTTTTATAATACTGCACTCTGGATCTTCGTTCTGTAAGTCCTCTATTTTCTCTAATCGTTCTAATATGGTTTTCTGGTTCGACGCATGAAATAATAACAACTGTGGACATGGAACTTTATTTTCTTGTTCCGTCCCCTCTAAATAGCGACTTAATATATCAGCCGTAGTTTTCATCCGTCCGCTAACGTGTTCGATTTTATAATTAAATTGGTTTAAAAAATGCACCCACCTGATCATTCGCGCATTTAAAAATTTCCACGTGTATATGAAACTTAAGCTTTTATGGTCAGTGCGGATTATGACCTTAGCTCCTATTAAATAAGTTTCAAACTTTTTTAAACAATATATAATCGCGTAAAATTCTATTTCGCTTACAGACCATCTTTTTTCAGTTTCAGTCAGCGCTTTACTGACAAACCCTAACACCATCGGTTCATTGTTGTCATCTAATTGATACACATACCCCGCTATCGCAATAAGGCTTCCGTCAGTCTGTACGTAAAAATCCTTTCCGGTAATAGGGTGAGATAACATTATCGTATCTAAAAACAATCCCTTTACTCGATCAAAACACTCGTTTTCTACATGGGTCCATTTAAACTGCACGTCCTTTTTTAACAATCTACACAATGGCTTTGTCTTCTCCCCGTAGCTATCGACAAACTTTCTAAAATAATTTGTGAGCCCTAAAAATGCTCGTAATTGTTTAACTGTCCTAGGGGCTGGGAATTCACGAATAGCCTTTGTTTTTTCCGGGTCCATTTTTACGCCTTCGGTATTTACGATGTGCCCTAACAACTTTACTTCGGTCTTAATAAACTCACATTTTTCTAAGTTACATGTCATGTTGGCCTCGCGTAATTTTGATAATACTATGTCTAAGTGTGCTAAATGATCAAAAATGTTTGTCCTCGTATATACCACTATATCGTCTACATATGACACACAATAGTCGCTAACTGACGGCCCTAGCACTATGTTCATAGCCCGACTAAAGGAACCTAAAGAGCTTTTCAGACCTTGTGGAAGAACAACATAAACATATGTACATAGGAGAAACCTGTATACTGAACCGAGTCATCACTTAAAGGCACCTGAAAATATGAATTTTTCAGGTCAATCAAACTAATATATTTGACCCCCTGAAACGACTGAAGTATTTCCGATGATAGTTGTGGCGTCTCCGTGTCCGCTTCAGTCCTGCGATTAAGCTCACGAGCGTCTAACAATAATCGAACCGATCCGTCCTTTTTCATTGTATACGTAAGAGGACTACTAAATTGCGTCGCTTGCTTTCTAATAATACCTAAACCTTCCAGTTCGTTCAATTTTTCAGCTATCTTTGCTCTATGTGAAATTGGTATAGGATATGTTCTTTTAACAAAAGGTGTGTTATCGGTCATTTTTATTTTATGAACATATTTGTTAGTTCTACCTAATTTTGGTGAAAACGTTTCTTTGTTTTTTAATAGGATAGGTATTAAATATGACCTATATTCGTCCGATAAACCTACCGATTCTATATGCGTCTTAATATTTTGTTCCAAATTTGCCTCCTCACTGACTTTTGCCTGACTTAGAAAACAATTTAGTAACTCCACGTCCAGGTTTCCCCCCTCCTGAAATGTAGTATCAACCTGTATTTTTATACCTAACTGTTCCATGTATAGTAATTTTTCCGGCCCACATATTAATCGCGCTTTCATTCTTTCTAGCCAATCATATCCCAGTATTAATGGTTTAGGTAATCTATTCATAACTAAGACTGGAGTATCAATTTCAACACCATTCACACTTAACGTTATTAAGATCATATTCGTAATTTTTTCAGACTTAGATCCAAAAGCGCCTTGTATCTGTACTGAAGGAATTGGTACTGATGGTAATTTAATACCGCTAGATTCTATTTCGTTATACAGATCCCGCGAAATACACGTGACTTGGCTACCCGAATCGATTAACCCACAAACTTTCCTAACATTAATCTCCGCTTTTAATATTGGTAATTGCGGCAAAGCCATGATCATGTCCACCTCATCGTCGTCTTCAAATAGTTCACTAAATATTGAGTTCATTTCTGGCGAGCAACACTGCATACACGCTATGCACTTTATACTGCTGTCTTCACATATATAATTTTCATCGAATTTTAATTGTGACAGTAAATCAATTATTAAGCTGATCTCATTCGTTCCATTCATCCGTGCTTGGATTTCCGAACACACAGTATGCCTAGATCCACACAGTTTTTTACCTAGGCCCAAACCTGGCTTCCAACCCATCTTACACATATATTTATACGCATTTATTAATGCATTCGTTCTTTCATCCATTTCGTCACAAACTATCGTATTGCCACCCCTTCCTATATTTACATGAGTTGACCGATCGAGGCTATTATCGTCAACTAACGTTAGTTTTTTGTACTATTTTCCCCACTGCAAGATTTTACGTTTTGAATATTTGAATTGGTAGACGGCCTCACATCATTATTAGCCTCATTACTAGATGCAATGAAATCGATTGCCCTGTACTGTTCACGCCCTGTATACCTATTATTTTGCCTAAAATAGTTCCCGCGCGCACGCCTATTCCCGCGACCTCTGGATGAAACTCTTCCGCGATACGACGGCCTGGCTTGTATCGTGTTAGTCTGTAACCCTATACCTATAGATCTGTCCGCCCTATGAGGCTGATATCCTCGTTTCTGAAACGTCTCAGAACTGTTCCTAGTATACTTTGCCTGCGGAGCCTTAAGCAGGTTTTCGTTGCGAAAGGTCACATTGCGCTCTATGTCCCTTATAAACCTAATTGCATTCATTATCGTGCTATTGTCATTTCGCGCGAACCAATGCGTCTGTATATTGGCCGAGAAATGACGCATCACGCAATTAACCAGGTCATCTTCCGTGAAGGGTATAGTAAGATTTTTCCCTACACTAATCTGCTTGGAAAAATATTCTTCCATAGTCAAACCCGAGCTGATATTGTAAGAGCTATTAATAAGTTTGTATTTTATTTTTTCCTGCTCACTTTTGTTCCAGAATACTTCCAAAAAACTAGCTTCGAAGTCATTAAAATTTCGCCAATTGTGCTGGTAAAGTGATAAAATATCGTATGCCGACCCTTTCAGGCATTGCATAGCTATGTCAAGACCCGTACCGTCACCTTTAGTCAAGTTTATATATTGTTTTAATTTTTTTATGAAATTTACCGGGTTGTCCGATCCGTTGAAGTTCGGTTTCTCTGGCGTAGGTTTGAGAATACATATCGTCTGGTTTTGACCCGAAGAACTGCCTACTAACTCCGACCTTGTTTCTGAGCTCGCGAGTACTTCATTACTTAACACTGAAGTTTGGTTACTACCACTGAATTCACTCCGATTGCTATAATTTTCCTGCCTATTCTCTAACTTTTCTAGTCGTTTAAGTATTTCGTCTAATTTCATACCTAAATCTAGACTTCCTGTCACGTTACTGAGTACACTGCACTCTGCTACCTGTTCAGACTCTAACAAATTAGATCGTCTACCCCTCCTAGACAGAACTCGTCTCGCCATAATTATTAGTTAGGTCTCCCCTCCTAAAGTGAAACTATTCGTTGTAAATCCGTAACTATCGAAATTAGTGTAAGAAAAATTCTTAAACAATCACTTTTCCCACAAGATCTGACTTATTATAACGGACTCTGCTTAACTCTACAATAAACCATACAAAACCGAAACCTATCACTAACTGCTATAAACTTTCTAAAGATCACTTCACTGATAAAGTAATTCCTGCAAAATCTCACAATTTTATCACACCAGTTTTACAGCCTAAATTCCCTGCCGTATCTATTGTAATGAGGACAAAAAAAATATTAGTAAATATTTTAGAGATAAGCCCGTCGCACACCTGCGGTTCAATAGAATTATGTTTTTGGTAAACCTGCGTTGTTTCTTGGAAACCTATAATAGACACAAGTTTGTTGATTAAATTCTAATTTTGCTTTTAACAGTTGGATTCGAAATTGAAATACCTAAACTTTATACTGTTGGTTTTTCACCACCTATTTAATTATTTAATAAAATTGTTTTGATTTAAATAAATAAAGTTTTATTTATTGTAAAATTTCTATTTTATTTAGATATTTAATCGTTGTGTTTTAATCGTTGTGTTTTAACCGTAGTAACTTATTTATTTAATTGTTTAGTCGTTTACTTTAAGTTTTCAAAATGGCTCAATGGATCGTCTGTTTTCGTGTTGAATCTAGAACTCACTAGTAACCTAGGTATTACTTTTAAATAGTTATTTTGTATTTAATGCAATAAAATATATTTTACGTTGTGTTGATTTTTTTTTTTTTTTTTTTAAAACCGTAGTAACTTACAGGTTTTTTTTTTCTTTGATTCAAAATTGATACTTTGAATTTTACACAAAGATCCCTGGGAGCGGAACCACTTTGTAAGGTCCTAAGGCCTTAATGAATTGATTGACGCTACTTTGTTTTAAATTACGGACGTAAAGACGCGGAGAGTTGTTTATCGATAACCAATTATTAAACCTACACCTATATTGTATATAGTGCCTATGATTCCTAAACTAGATTATGGTAATTCCACTTACTGGTTTACAGTCGTGCGTAGACTCTCTCTATCTCTTTCTCTCCCTCTCGTTTCAGCTCAGCCATGTTGTGTATCTCCCTTGAAAACTCGTACTACCGGAAATTATCCACTCTTTTATCTCGTTTTATTCACCTGGAATTGGTACAAATACAAGTGTATATATTTTGAACACAAAAGACGTTGTCTGCTGCAAAAGAAAAATCTCCCTTTTGGGAAAATAGATAGTCCTTTCCTTGTCTCCAAAGTCGTAATTTCTGTTCCACGAAGTTTAGGCTTCAGAGATCAGAAAGTAAGACTTGCCCAATGAATGACCGAAGATGGTAAAAGGTCAATCACCCTCAATCCAGAAAGGCCTTTCCGAAAAGCGCTTTCCTTTTTTACACAAGGACTATCTAGACCAAACTACGTTACAGTCTGAAAATACGACACTTAGAAACAAACAAAAGTTCTCACAAAATTACAATAAGTGTCGAATAGTTATTTACGTTAATTAAATTACGGGTTAGGATGGGCTCTCCGAGCCTGGAGTAAATCAGAACTGTCAGGATAAAAACGTTAGTACACAAATTAAAACAATTGCAATTATGAGTCAGATGAAGATCTAAGATACTTAACTCAAAAGCTGACCACTGCCAACCGTTGCCAAAAATTGACTGCCCCCAACCTTCCCATTTTCTATCCTCTCTTCCTCTTTTCGCGCCATATTTTTCACTGTAGACAACTATACCAGCATACTCTGTAACTCGTTTAAAGTTTAGTAACTTCGCCTTTATTGCTCTCGCAATAAAGCCGACGACCCCTCTTCATCCTATCTCTTTGCTAGCTATCTCGACTCGTCACTCAGACTGGCCCCGCCAGCGCACGGTCGTAAGAGCGATAGGGACAACTACAGCACGCTCCGCTACTGTCGCTTACGTATCTTCGCGCGTCTTGTTTTTCGCGCCAAGATTGCGTTCCCACGCAAACTTACTCGAGTCTGACACATGTGTTTCGCGTTACTCCGAAAGCGTGGCCGGTTTTTAGAATCTTCTACAAAAAATAACTTTGAATGACTGCAACAATTGCCAATTGAAGCTACAGGGGTCTTTTGGGTCGCCTATGTTTTATACCTGCTGCGTATGATGTTGGATTTTTAACCGACTTATTTTTGGAGAATTGAATAAAACATGATATTACGTAATAAGTATATAACAGAATTTTATTAGGTATCGGGGTCCTCACAACTTATAGTTAAGTTTCAATTTTCTTTTCATTACGAAAACGAATACTTAAGCTATAACCATAGGATATATATATATATAGAAAAAAGAGACATTTATCAAAAACATTATTTATGATTTATAAAATTTTAATAAAAACCATTTTTATTTGATTGCATGTGTTTTAATTCTTGCAAACAAAACAAAAAGTTCTCATACCAACGGGTCCTTTTCAGAGAGAACTAGATGTCAAAACATAAAAAAAAAATTTATTCCTAACAAAAATACTCAAAGCGGAAATAGCGTGATTTGAACCATAGGCTCGCCGGCTTAAGTCGCAACGCCTACCTACACTACCACTACACCACCGGGCAGATTACATTTAATGCGAAATAAACAATACGTATGTACAACAACACTGCAGTTTACACCTAATTAATTTGTTAGGTTGAGAAACCAAAAGATAGGTTTAAGTAACCGGTTGGTATAAAGAAAACTAAACCTAATTTTGTCGATTTAAGGTTAATTTTATTGACAGTTCTGATAATGTTAATGTATGAGTGCGAGATTCACAGAATGGCTTCACGTAATTTTAACCTTTACACTATGTATGAACTATTACAAATGACCATACATATACTTATAAACTACTTCAAAAACAAAGTACCGAATTAGTCGTTTCGTTCTTCACCAGCTTTTTTTCTTGTTTGCATTGCTAAGTTTTTAATTCGCTCGTAAAGAACCCAAAAATTCACCTCACATAAACACGAAAGGCAACACTTTTATATTTGCTAGAATTTTATGACCAATTTCCAAAAGTAGCACACGAAGCGTTATTTTATTAAAGAAAATACTCTATAAACCCTTTTCGGTCCGCCACGAATTTATGCTTTTACCTTGTATTATGTAAATGTGGCAAATGAAAAACGTTACGACGGACGTCTACCTGCGCCGGGTGCCGGGTGCCGTTCCGTCTCACATCGTCACGTCATCGGCCCCTCACTGCTCCTGTGTGAGGGCCTTTACTTTACTGTTCCATTTGATCCCATCCCACACGTGCCGGCTTTAGCGATAACCACGCAATTGAGTATTACGTCACAGCATTTATTTTAAAAGTAATTGCCATTTAAATTATGTTTTTATTATTAAAGTAGTATTAAATGTTTTTATGTTTAAGGGGGTACCCGACGTCTCTTCGTACAAAGCAAATTTCAAAAATGTACCAGTACGTCGACATTTAAAACTTGCTAAAGCTATTGTTGCAATGTTTTACTAGGTATATCTTATTTAAACCACAGATATAATCTAGAAACAACAAAATGCATTTTCAAAATGCTTACAACTAGGTTTATAATTCTGTTGAAATCGGTATTTCAACAGGCATTTTCTAGATTCACTTTGTACGAAGAGAAACTTAATAATTCAAATTGATTGGTGGCGCTGTAACTAGCTACCCCGTGTGGTAGCACCCTTTAAAAGAGATATTGATGATAATTTTTGACTACTTAACTATTTTTTTCATTCCACTACTTTTTTGTATACCACAGCCTAGACATTCATTTAATTTAATTCTAAATATGTGTGTTGTGCAGAGTGGCGGTACGTGGCGCTGTGCGTGGCCAGCATCGGTGTGGCCATGCTGTGCAAGGAGCAGGGCATCACCGTCACCGCCGTCTGCGTGCTCTACGAACTGTTCGTCGCACAAAAGGTAACCATATACATCATAGGCGTATCGACGGTTTTTTTATTCTGGGGAGGGAGCTTATCCTGGTAATTACAATGTTATAACAAGAAGATAGAAATACATGGACTTATCCATTAATTACAATTTACATTATTCGAAATTCCTTATTTTTTTTAAAGGTATACTAGCTTTCTAGATAACTTAAATTGTATTTACTAGGCCGCGCGCAAACAAATATAAAGCAGGATGAGCGTAAACTTAAACTAAAATATTGCTCTTTGAAAGCAATTCTCCCCCTACCGAATCCTGACTTACTTCTTATAGTTCGTCAAGGACTGGCACGGGGGGTATTTTAACCTGTCCCCGATCTTTCGTTTTTCCACTTATTACTTTGACATATGGGACATATATAGAGCCATTATAGTCCAGAAACACTGCATTATAAGCAGTGTTGCGTTAACGGGCTCATACTCTGTCACCTATCACCTGTCATGCAGGACCATTTTAGTTGGTGAAAATATAATAATTGGTGTGTTTCCAGCCGCTGATACCCCTTCCTAAAGAATACATTTTATATTTTCATCATCTGAATTATCGTACTCACGCACTAAGGAGAACCATCGCACCATCGCATAATATAAACACAAGATCGATGTATGTCGTAAAAAATTGTGAAATAACTGAATTGTTACGAATTTCAGCGCCACGTAGCCCAGCTTCCTCGGTAATTAAAACGAAGCCCCGACCACGAAGTACGGTTCTGCTGGTGCTGGGCCGCTGCGTAGTGGACTGTATAGACGTAGATAAACCGTACGGTACTGCTTGGCCGCAGCATAGTGGACTGTATAGATGTAAATTTTATCGTTCGCTCTTGTTGTCGGCTGGATGGAGAGAAGCCGTATTGTAGAGCTTTAGAACCGCTGACCACAAAGATTCATTCACACCAGGAATAAAACCGCTGTATTGAAACAGAGATTACTCGCTGAATTTATTAACATTAACGTGTACAATACACGTGTCGTTTTTGGCAGTTTTTTTTTTATGATGCTTGTCATGATGATGGCATCCTTGCTTGCTTCCCTGTAGATCTTCTGCTGCGATCTGCGACCGTTACCTGGTGTCGTCTCGCCCTTTAAGGGTTAATGGATAAACTGTTTTTGGGAGTAGCCCATCTACAGTGGTTTTCGGCGATAATTGTGTACATCGTAGAACGGAGCATAAGCTGTGTCCAGGTCACCTGCTCAATTCACTTCCGAAGGAGGATCTCTTCAAGTGATTTGGGGCTCCAAGCTCCTGGCATCTAAAAAATTCTTTATTTAAGGTCTTCGACAGTGATCAGGGCTCGATGACAACTCGAGCCCTCGTGTAGCGTCGCCAATCGTCGTCTTCAGAAGGTACATAGCTCTTTCGCAATACAAAGTATATTTTTCTACAATAAAATGCCAGAACATGTGGTTAATTTACCCTCAAATAAATTTAAAATATATGATAAAGATAGTTTTATGAAAAAAAGCTATAACAAAGTTGATGAATACATAAATGATAAAAATGCTTGGAAAAATTAGAACTTAATTGATTTGTATTGGGGCATTTGAAATATTTTTTTAAATTAAAACATTGTATATTATGTTATTACCTAGTGTAAGGCTATATTGTATTTTTATATCATGTATAAAAGATTAACTAGTGAGTTTATTGCCGGTGCTTCTCGGTAGTAAAGCATTACGCTTTACTACACACATTGTAACTAGTACAATCGAAGTTTTATTGGAGTTGCTTGAGTGTGTCATGCTCTCTCAAAGTGTCTCTGCGATGGTCGCGTGTGTGTCGGGTCGTTCCCTAAAACATGGTTGAGCGAAGCGATGGCTGATTCATGTGTCATACTCGTGAACGGGTGCCGCCTGTGGAGGCTGGTCTGCTCTTGCAAACTTCTTTGTATTCTTAGTATTTAGTCTTACTTTTTTGTTTTATTTATTAATACTGTAAGACATTGATTATTTCTTAGTGATGAATACATAAACTGTCTTTTGTTTATATTAGATACTTTTTTATGTTGTGCTTGTGCTTTATATTTCATGTTTTTTTATGTTTGTTATGGAAAGTGTTTTATGATAGGGAGGGCATTTTCCAATATTTTAATTGGACGCTGTAAGACAAAGAGAGAAAAGAAATGCCCTTGCTGAGTTTCTTGCCGGTTCTTCTCAGTACAAGGTCTCCCACCCTGTAGACTTACGAACCGATGGCGTAGTGTCATTTATAAGTGCTCAATTATTGTAGCCTAAACTGAATAAATTATATTGAATTTGAATTTGAATTTGAATCCTATAAAATGAGGTTGGCTTGATCTGTCCGCACGCGCACGCCAACGCGTCGCGTCGGTGAATTATTGTAGTGACCCAACACGGAGATCTCTCGCAATCGTGGAGTTCTTTTAGCTTTTGTGTCCTTCGTAACCATTGGTTTTAAGGCGCGCAGACAAGGGCATACCAGGCCGGTGCGGGGTACGTGAGTCAGACTTTTAAATAGGTTTTCAGAATCCCGACTTTCGCGCGAAGAGAGATCAGGTTAGGTACAACGACATTCAACTGGTTCAAAAAAGCAATAACTATGTATTTTAAGGAACGCATAATTTCATATGAATTGATTTACGTTGCGCTGACTCAGTTAGTATCCAACCTATGTTACGTAACATAAAAACATAAAATGTACATAATTATCATAAAAAAATAATACTTATAATGTTCTCAATATTTCTCAACACCGGCTGCTCATAAATTAAAGACGATACGAAATTAAACTGGCTGTTGTAAATTCTAAAATGTTTTCCTCAGCGCCCCTTCATTTCTTCTTAAGTACCTTTTTATTACATCATTGTAACATCCTTCCTCTAATCCATTATTAAACAGGGAGCGCGCGAGTATTGGCGAGTTTACTCACAAAAACATTGTAACTATAATAATATAATATATATGTATACACTGAAACAATTACCTACTTACGAACAAAAGTACCTACCTCATAAAACGTTAGACGTCTAAATTCTAATTATTTGTTTCAAGATTTATATTACATATATTTTTTTTATAGCACTAAGGTGGAGAACAAGTAGTAGGACGGTCCGCCTGATGGTAGAACACACATAGGGAGTCAAAGTCTCTCTTCAGTCTTAAGGTTCGATACGGCTTGTAAGTTTGGGATCGTCGACGATTCTCTCAGCCCGTCGTTGAACCGAGTCAACAGGACCAAGCTGGTTTCCGGGTGCACTCGCCCAGAAATAACTCCAGTACTCCATATGGGGCCGGACTTGCTGAAGGACTGAGGTGAAGTACTGCTGTACTCAAGTTTTTTAGACGTTATAGCTTCACCTTGTCTTGCAAATGATCTCGGAACTGAACATCGCTGGTGATGTCAACACCAAGAATCCCAATGCTGTTAGATGGTGAGGGGTTTGTTCTGGAATTGTGGGCCCTCAGTGAATAGGATTTTGTCTTGTGTCTTCGTAGGGTTTAATTTTCTTCCCAGTCAGAGACTTTGGACAGAGTGGTCTCGATTTTGGACACAATTCCTTCGTGCTTTTCCTCCACAACGAAACGCGAGATGTTTCATATTGTATATGATAAATATTTATATGAATTGTTTAAAATGTACTTAAATGTTAACTCCTTATTTATTTGATAAAAATTAAAGTACTTAATAAAAAACATTTTTGAGATATTTCGCTATTTATTATATTAGCGCCATCAACCAAAATATCTAATCTTATAAAAGATCATTTCACAAGTAGGTTTACTCGTATATGTAGTGTATAAGCAATCGTATAAGTTCTTTTTTAGAAAATAAAATTTCGAGATATATGCGAGGTATGGTAATTATTTATCAAAGAATTTGTCCAAGGCTGGTCTAAAATAAACATCTAATGCCCAAATATACGATATATACCAAGATTTAAATTCTTAATCACCGTTCGATGTAGTCAATAACTTGATGATACGGACAGACAGTAAATAAGGTATTTAAAATGATATTGACATTGAGTGGAAATGGGGATAGCGCTCTGTGATAAGGCGGTGATTATTTACACGAATATGAGACTTATTCATTGATTATCAACACACTTGCTCATAAATCACCCTTTACTGCACCGTTTCAGCATTAAATAGTGTCCATTACGCACTTAAACGGTAATGACAATTGCTTAACTGATTATGACATAACAGTCGTATAGCACTTGTGAGCTCTGCTCTCTAGTATCATAAATTGTACTATCACCTACAAAAAATGCCGATATCGTTTTCATCGCCTTCTCGGTAAAAGAAAACATCGTGAGGAAAGCATACGTCAAAATGACGTAGTTGAAGTCCACAATCCAAGGTGAGGGACGAGGGTGTAGGGACTTTATGGCAGTTAAGCATATAGAGTTTTAAGAAGTTTCGCTTTTAGGATTCCGTAAAACAACTACAGAAGAACTTAAGAGTAGAAAAACGTGACATCTTATAGAAGTACACTTCATGAACCAGTGTATCGTTTCTTTCTCATCACCCTTATACGTCCCAACTGTTTGGGCACGGCCTGCCCCCACCGAGAGTGATTTTGGCCACTGCCCTAACGCGGACCCAGTACGGATTGTTGTTGATACGTCTTTTTTGAAGTGAAAACAACTATAGCGGCGTTGTGCACTTGTTTTGTGACATGTAAAAAATGTTAAACTCGCGTCAGGACACGTGTCCTGATCGAAAATTCGTAAGACGGAGGGATTGTAGACCACCGGCGCGGCGTAGGAGAGGAAGTATCTCCCTCTCTTTCTATCGTGCTTCGAAAGTTCTGACGTGTTAAATTTTTTATGTAATATAAATTGTCATGTTTGTGTACGATAGCACAATAAATTAATATTGTATTTTACCACATAAATGATAGTACTTTTATACTGATAATAAAAGCAATTCGTTCGCAAAATTCTTCCCTAACCATTCCAAAAAATCAAAAACGCACAACGTTAATATTCAAGTTTTCACTTCTGCCGGCACTCCCGGAGTGCAACTCGCTTTTTTTTCTGATGCATGCAGGTTTCTTCAAGATGTTTTTCTTCACCGCTAAGCCAGTGGTGTAAATAATTAAGAACAAGACTCATTGGTACACGCCGGCTGTAAACCTCCGCTACCGCGGACACATGGTGAAATCGAAATCCCTGGACTACCACCGTCCTTTCTATATGTATAGTTTAGTTTCGTCTAATTGCACATTTTAAAAATAATGTCTTCTTCTACTTTTAAATTCTAATAATTTAGTTACTTACGCTGGGTTGCACCAACTAACTTTAACGTAAAACAGCCGTCAAAAATAGGAGATTGTATGATAATAAACTAATCGGCCTGCCGAAGTTCAGCAAACCACTAGCTGGTTAACTTTAAAAATAGTTGACGATAGAAATTTCCATACATCCATTTTTGGCGACTGGTTAACGTCAAAGTTAGTTGGTGCAACCCAGCCTTATTGCTATTTGGTTTTGCTAGGTTCCACATAATGCACCAGGCATAGACAATACAAAATGAAACTTGCTCATCATGTATGACTTCAAGGTTTTATACGAAGGCCGTTCCTATTCTGCTAAATACCTTCACGTGTTTTAATTTATAGCTCCGATTTATTTAGTAGGAAGAAATGGTTCAGTTATGGTGGCAGCACGCCAGAACAATCTAATTGGATAAATCAAAAAATACCGCACAATACACCAGATGGTCCCACCCTGTCCTGAGTATTGCCGCAGTCCCGGTCGATCACCGGCTTAACCCTCTTTACTTTACGACGATTCTCATCTGGCATCTCTTATTTGCCTTGCATTTATTATGTTCTACAATAACCATAAATTTACAAAGATAAAAGCAAAGGATCCTGCAGATGGTGCCTTTTACATAATTTTCCTATTGTAGTAATCTTGATCGATACAAATTTTTCGGCAAAACATCTCTTAAACATGTTATTTCAACATTTAACGTGAATGAGAAACGTACATTTTTTGTTTCTCCAAAAATCTTTTAGAATCGATTACTAAATGTTTAAGTTTTAATGTAACTTATGTTTATTTTAAAAAAAAAGGAATATTTTTTTATAATTGCTTATTAACTTTATTTAGAGCTAAAGCTAGAACAGTGAACCTTCTTTAGTGTTCCGAAAACAAAAAGGAACATAATGGTGAATCCTACTTTGTTCCAGCGTCGCAGCTCCAGTGGTGTGGGGCGGTGGTCGTGGGAGTGGTGGGGGAAGGGTGCGTCATGGGGGGGTGCGGGGGGACGACGCGCAGGCGCAGTGTGCTGCGCGGCGCTGGCGCTGCTTGCGGCCAGGCTGCACGTGATGGGGAAGCAGCTTCCGGTGTTCACGAGGTTCGACAACCCCGCCGGCGCCGCCACCTACCCTGCCAGGTCACGATACTAATCTATTTTCCATTAAAATCTAATGCAACATTTTAAAATGGGTATTGGGTTCCTCGATGTCGACATCTTCAGTGATGTTAAGTTCTTAGATCATTTCGAATAGAAAAGTCAAACTGCCGGCCAAAACACATGATCATCTAAAGCAACAGTGTTCTAAGAAAAGGTGAGGTTAAGAGTACGTTACAATCGATAAACATTTTAAAACCACTGGCGGAAATTAATGAAGTAGAAGAAGTGTGCAAGGATCCTAGCAAGTAAAAGTCTGCCGTAACTGACTACCCTACCAGAAAACAATCGTGACGTCATGTAGGATTAACTAGTAAAGTTTGCACACGGCACACTATCCACAACTCACACCTTAGGATGTGAGTCGTGTGCAAACTTTACTAGTAAACCGTGAGAAAAGGATGGGATTAGATGCAAGATATTTGAATCTACGATATTTGAATCTACGGGTATTAGAACGTATGTGTATTTATTATTTAGACACTTGACGTTCCTGTACCTGCCGGCGCTGAACGCGTGGCTGCTGGCGCTGCCGGACGCGCTGTGCTGCGACTGGACGATGGGCACGGTCCCGCTGGTGCACGGGTGGCGCGACCCCCGGAACCTCGCGACGCTGGCGCTGCTGGCTGCGCTCGCTGCCGCCGCACTGCACGCGCTGCGGACCCGCTCTACTGCACTTTGCATGGTCGGTACACTCTTTGTATTGCTTGTAATTGCTATGTTCTACAAGATTTGTTAGTATTATATTTTCATTCTTTATTTACGAAATTTTACTTATATGTTTTATAGGGCTCATAGCAAAATAGTAAAAGTAACCCATAGTCTTCGGTGTCCGTCACAACTGTTTTTTTCAGCAACTAAAAATGCTCCAGCATCTAAATTGGCATTCTACAATTGCTCAAACTTGTGTTCCTTGATCTATCTTCAGTAATTTCAGTAAAAACTGGCAACTGCCAGGACAAAACTCCAATTAGTCAGCCAAAATGGTTGACGACTATAAGCTTTCCCTCAGGGAATCGTGCTTCCTAGTTGCTTGCTAAAGCTACCGAAAGAGTGTTTTGCCAGTCGTCGTTACAACCACTGCAAAAGACCGATGGTGGTTCAGCCCAAAGAGCTAAAGACACTGTTGATCAGGGTAGTCTGTTTGCCTCAAACTTCCAACTCAAAGCCGTGTACCACCTTTTAGTATACCGGAGTGCGGTAAGACCATGCCGAAAGTCCCATAACACAACGGGAGGTCTGATGGGCGGTGCCTTCTCTCGACGTTCATAAGTCAAGAAGGCCAGACGGTATACTAGCAGTTGTGTTTCAACAGTGTTCTCCTGAGTTGTGTCCTTACACACACTCACACGTCTCTTTGCGCTCTCCTACCACACAAGGCAATTTCCGTCTTCATGGAATACTGCGAATATGCAACCGGTGCCCAAAAAGGGCGATAGATCAGATCCATCAAATTACTCTTCTCTCCAAGGTGATGAAGCGTGTGATCAACACACAGCTAAAAACTTGCTGTACTCAACAAAGCGAAACAGTACTTCACGTCCTTTACAAGTCGCAGGTTCGGCCCCATATGGAGTACTGCTGCCATCTCTGGGTGGATGCACCCGTATACCAGCTTGGCCCTTTTGACCCGGTTCAACGACGGGCTGTGAGAATTGTCGACGATCCCAAACTCACTTGCCGTATCGAGCCCTTAAGTCTAAGGAGAGACTTTGCCTCCCTGTGTGTGTTCTACCGCCTGCATAATGGGCCTGTTTGTTCTGAGGAATTGTTCGCAATGATGCCCACGGCTACTTTTTACCATCGCACCGCTCGCCATCGGCAGGGAATTCATTTTCACACTTTAGAACCGAAAAGGTCGCGTGCAGTGCGGTTTCAGAAAAACTGCCTCCCGCGAACGCTTGGGTTGTGGAATGAGCTCCCTGCAAAGGTTTTCTACAAGGACTACAGTATGGGATTCTTCAAGAAAGAAGTTAGTAGTTGGCAACGCGCGAGTGATACCCCTGATGTTAAGAGCGTCAATAGGCTACGGTGACCGCTTACCATCAGGCGGACTGTGAGCTTGTTTGCCACCGTTTCTGAAATAAAACCTACCTAGAAAAACACGACCTGGTCAACGATCGTCAATATGGCTTTCGCCACGCTCGCTCGATTGCTGACCTTCTAGTGTATTTTATACACTGATGGACACTAGCCATTGAGAGTCAGGGGGAGGCATTGGCATGTAGCCTAGACGTAGCGAAAGCTTTCGATTGAGTCTGTTATCGGGACTACTATCGAAGTTGCCATCTTAAGACTGACCGAGGGTTTGTGAAAATGACTTTTTGTCCGGCAGACACATACGAGTCGTAGTTGACGGTAGTTGGTTGGTGTCCCGCAAAGCTCTGTGCTATTTCCTACACTGATTCTACTGCATATCAATGAAATTCAATTCAATTCAATTCAATATAATTTTATTCAGATTAGGCTACAATAATTGAGCACTTATGAATGTCACTACGCCATCGGTTCGTAAGTCTACAGGGCGGGAGACCTTGTACTGAGAAGAACCGGCAAGAAACTCAGCAAGGGCATTTCTTTTCTCCCTTTCTTTTACAGCGTCCAATTAAAATATTGGAAAATGCCCTCCCTATCATAAAAGGACACTTTCCATTACAAACATAAAAAAACATGAAATATAAAGCACAAGCACAAAATAAAAAAGTATCTAATATAAACAAAAGACAGTTTATGTATTCATCACTAAGAAATAATCAATGTCTTACAGTATTAATAAACAAAACAAAAAAGTAAGACTAAATACTAAGAATACCAAGAAGTTTGCAAGAGCAGACCAGCCTCCACAGGCGGCACCCGTTCACGAGTATGACACATGAATCAGCCATCGCTTCGCTCAACCATGTTTTAGGGAACGTAACGACCCTACCAACAACATACGTTGCTATGCAGATGAAGGTACTAGAAACGCTTATTACACGGGTCGTGCAAACATCTCACGTTCCGTTGTGAAGGAAAACCTTAGAGAGCTTGTGGCAAAAATCGAGGCCGCTGAGGTCCAAGAAGAGTCCAAGGTCTGTGACTGGTGATGGCAAAACTTGGCCCGATTCAACGCTGCGAAGACACAAGTCCGCGTTCACCACTAAAAAAATCCAATGTGTAAAGACTCATCGTTGCAGATTAGCCTAGGAAAAGGGATTGATGGTAAAGGGCCCTTTAAAACACAATGTCCAGGGAAGTATAGTATTAAAAAAGAAATGAATATTGAATAGGTCTCAACTGATCTTCTGTGTCGGTAGGGATTGGCGCTGCTGGTGCTGCCGTTCCTGCCGGCGTCGAACCTGTTCTTCCCTGTGGGGTTCGTGGTAGCGGAGCGCGTGCTATACATGCCCTCCATGGGGTGGTGCGTGCTGGTGGCGCACGGGTGGCGGCTGGTGGCGACGCGGCATGCCCGGCTCGCTGCCGCCGCGCTGCTCTGCCTCGTGCTGGCGTTCGGAGCGAAGACCTACGCCAGGAATTGGGACTGGAAAACTGAATACTCTATCTTTGCTTCTGGACTCAAGGTAAAGAATTAAAAACGATTTTGTATAAGAAATACGGTTTTCTTCACGCCATCAAATATATATATATCAAACAAAAATTAAGAGAGGTAGGGCACTGCAAGTACTCGCTCGAATAAGCCACCCGAACAACTAAAGCAGGGCATAGCGAGTACTTGCTCGAATGAGCGGCCCGAACTGGGGAAGTACCTCCACCTTACAGAAAACCGCGGCCACAATAACACTAACATTGAGTAGTGTTGTGTTCCTGGCGGTGAGTAAGGTTGCCAGAGCTCTTTGAGGATTCGCTGCGCGGACAGCGGAGGACCGGCGGTACTTGTTGCTGTCATGCTCGGCGTAGACGCGGCGTGCTGGTTCGGCGGTCAGGGAGACCTGATGAAACGGCTGACCGCTGGCCGCCCGCAGGTTGAACGGGATCCCGAACCCAGGGATCACTTAATCTCCGCCCTGGGAGGCTGATTCGCCAGCCTGTGTAAAGTATCTGAAGTGGTAGTCGTGCCGGAGAAGGAGACCGGAGTGGACCCGGCTACTACAACAGAGGGGGATCAGGGGCCCTTCCGCCCGCCGTGCCAGCAACCGTATCATCTGTGGCGAGCTTTGGCAGTTCTAGTACCGCACCTTTTGTCCTCTAAGCTGTCAGTGCAGTGAATCCTCATCTTTAATCTAAATAACACTTTCAAAAAATAAAAAATATGGCAAGAAATAAAAAATATGGCAAGAAATAAAAGAAAAAGAGTTTATTCAGCGGCCGCTCCATCCACATTTAATGTGGACTTTTGCAACATTAGGGGTATTCACGCAAATCTTAACGCAATCCACCTCCATTTGGAGACTGCGCAGCCGACCATTCTTTTTCTAACGGAGACGCAGATATCCTGCCCGGCCGATACATCATACCTTCATTATCCCGGTTACAAACTTGAGCACAATTTCGTGAGTCGTGCCGGTGTATGTATGTTCGTCCGGGAGGATATCTGCTGTCGCCGCCTTCATAGCCTTGAAGACAGGGACCTGTCGATATTGTGGGTGCGCGTAGATTACGGCGGCCACACTCGTATCTATGCGTGCCTATACAGGTCTCATAGCGGTGACACGGACGTAACTCGACTCTTCACGCACCTGAGTTTGACGACTGACAAAGTTCTAGAGCAATATCCCACAGCAGAACTAGTTATTTTGGGAGACTTTAACGCCCACCATCGCGAGTGGCTCAGTTCTCGAACCAATAACTATGCTGGGATATCTGCTCACGAATTTGCTCTGACCTATGGATTCTCTCAGCTGGTACTTTCTCCAACGAGAATACCAGATATAGAGGAACATACGAGCTCCTTACTGGACCTTCTGCTGACTACTCGTCCGGACGGATACTCCGTCTCAGTGGATGCGCCTCTTGGCTCCTCGGACCACTGTCTCGTTCGGACTCAAGTGTCATGCACACAACCTGATCCTTCTGGGCCAACTAATTGGCGTCGTGTGTGGCACTATAAGTCGGCAGACTGGGATGGATTGCGAGAATTTTACGCATCGTACCCGTGGAGGCAGATCTGCTTTAACTCAGAAGATCCTGACGTCTGCGCAGCCGCAGTCACTGAGACAATCCTTGCTGGTATGGAATGCTATATTCCTAACCCGCGAGTAGCTGCCGGCGTCAAAAAACGACCGTGGTTTAATAGGTCTTGCAGAAAAGCTAAAATTCTTAAGCAAAATGCATATGAGGCTTGGACCACGGCTCGTTTTAATAAGGATCCGAATATTTCTGAGTTAAAACGCAAATTAAATGCTGCCTCGAGGTTCAGTAAGAAAGCAACTGCCAGAGCAAAATTCCAATTCATCGGCAAAATAGGTGGGCGACTTGCGAGCTATCCTTCTGGGAGTCGTGCTTTCTGGTCGCTTGCCAAAGCTGCCGAAGGGAACTTCTGCCAGTCGTCGTTACCACCACTGCGAAAGACCGATGGTGACTTGGCCCATAGTGCTAAAGAGAAAGCCGATCTACTGGGCAGTCTCTTTGCCTCGAACTCGAATATGAACGATGAAGGCGCTGTACCACCTACTATACCGTGGTGCGGTAAGACCATGCCGGAAATCTCCATAACGCAGCGGGAGGTCAGGCGGGCGTTGCTCTCTCTAGACGTTCATAAGTCGAGTGGGCCAGACGGTATACCAGCAGTGGTGCTTAAGCAGTGTGCTCCTGAGTTATATCCTGTACTCACGCGCCTCTTCGCGCTTTCCTACCACACTAGGCAATTTCCGTCTTCATGGAAGACTGCGAATGTGCACCCGGTGCCCAAAAAGGGCGATAGATCAGATCCATCGAATTACAGGCCTATCGCTATTACCTCTCTCCTCTCTAAGGTGATGGAGCGTGTGATCAACACACAGCTTTTGAGATACCTAGAAAAACATGACCTGCTCAGCGACCGCCAATATGGCTTTCGCCACGGTCGCTCGACTGGTGACCTTCTAGTGTATCTCACACACCGATGGGCACTAGCCATTGAGAGTCAGGGGGAGGCACTGGCATGTAGCCTGGACATAGCGAAGGCGTTCGATCGGGTCTGGCACCGCGGTCTTCTATCGAAGTTGCCATCTTACGGAGTGCCCGAGGGTTTGTGCAAATGGGTGGCTAGCTTTTTGTCCGGCAGACGCATACGAGCCGTAGTTGACGGTAGTTGCTCTGATAGCATGGACATTAATGCTGGTGTCCCGCAAGGCTCTGTGCTGTCTCCTACGCTGTTTCTACTGCATATCAATGACATGTTGGACATGAACAACATACATTGCTATGCAGATGACAGTACTGGAGACGCTTTTTACACGGGTCGTGCAAACATCCCTCGTTCCGTTGTGGAGGAAAACCGCGGAGAACTTGTGTCTCAAATCGAGACCACACTGTCCCAGGTCTCTGACTGGGGACGGGTAAACTTGGTCCGATTCAACCCTACAAAGACACAAGTGTGCGCGTTCACCGCTAAGAAAACTCCATTCACTGTAGTCCCACAATTCCAGAACACTCCCCTCTCCATCTCCAAGAGCATTGGGATCCTTGGTGTCGACATCTCCAGCGATGTTCAGTTCCGAGATCATTTATCAGATAAGGTGAAGCTGGCGTCCAAAAAACTTGGTGTACTCAACAGAGCGAAGCAGTGCTTCACGTCGGGGCAAAGGTTGTTACTTTACAAGTCGCAAGTTCGGCCCCATATGGAGTACTGCTGCCATCTCTGGGCAGGTGCACCCGGATACCAGCTTGGCCCTTTTGACTCGGTTCAACGACGGGCTGTGAGAATTGTCGACGATTCCAAACTCACTTGCGGTATCGAGCCCTTAAGTCTAAGGAGAGACTTTGCCTCACTGTGTGTGTTCTACCGCTTGTACAATGGGTTGTGTTCTGAGGAATTGTTCGAAATGATGCCCACGGCTACTTTCTACCATCGCACCGCTCGCCATCGGCAGGGAATCCATTCTCACACTTTAGAACCTAAATGGTCGCGTACAGTGCGGTTTCAGAGAAACTTCCTCCCGCGAACGCTTAAGTTGTGGAATGAGCTCCCTGCCAAGGTATTCTGCAAGGACTACAGTATGGAGTTCTTCAAGAAAGAAGTTATTAGATTTCTGAAGGGTCGGCAACGCGCAAGTGATACCCCTGGTGTTGCAAGCGTCCATAGGCTACGGTGACCGCTTACCATCAGGCGGGCCGTAAGCTTGTTTGCCACCTTAGTGGTATAAAAAAAAAAAAAAAAAAAAAAAAAAAAAAAAAAAAAAAAAAAAAAAAAAAAACATACAAACTATTCTTTTTTGTTAAATAAGTTTGATTATTTATTTGTCTTGTCTAACCAAAGTCACCGGATAATGACTTTACACGATAAACTTTAACTCTTGGATTAGTCCAACCAAATAAGAAATTGAAGAAACATTGATTATTCGAGTTTTAAAGTTTCATTGTAAATGTTCATTACAGCTTCCCATTTAACATTCTAAAAGTCCCTATCGATTCCTGTTGCGCTCGCGCCGCCAACTTGGAAATAAGGTACCTTTTTACCGTTTTTTGCTTATCCTTTTTCAGTTTTTTGCTTATATCCAGGTAATAATTGTTAATACAGAAAAATCGTGTATATAAAAACTGTAACATATTAAATTTCGTATATAAAGCTAAGATATACTATATTTGAATCTCTAATACTTTAGCTGTAATCAAACATTAAAAAACAAATTTTTATATTTTGCTGTCGATAGGTCTTGTTTCTGTTTACTCCTTTGTCGTTTAAATATATTTTTAAAAACTTATTCCTTGACACTAACTATAGAAAGAAGACCGACAGAGATTATGAGAAAGAGAGAGAGAAAGTGAGAGAAAATGAAGGTGCAGATGCATTATGCGAGATGATGTGTATGGCAGGGCGGATCGCCTTTCGGGTCCGCTTGGTTGGTAACAATAGTGAATAGCCTAGACCGACCAGCTATCAGCTGATCATCTTCGCGTCTGATTCCTATAAAGACTTAGTCTACTTTTCCTGCGTAGGGCGGAAGCAAGGTGCTCGACAGACAGAACAGACTGCTACTAACTACGTAACCATAGGCTACTTTAACGCTTTCGCCACTACGAAAAATTGCGCTGCTGTGGATAGAGACGTGCTCCGTGATGCAGTGTCCGTGTTGGCCAAAAACCGAAACGACCTTGGTAAAATGTCTATGAAATTACGTAACCGTGGTTGTGCTAAACGTTAATAGAGCGTACCAAAAGTGTTTAATAAACTTATTAATCCTAGCCTAGGAAGTTTTTACACTAACAACGCCGCGAAAAAATCTAGTGCGACATCATCCCGTTAAAAATACTTAATTTAATATAACGGCCAGGGGTAGCCTCAATTTTGATAACCTGCAGAACTTCGTCTATAAAGTCTTCGTCTGTCTATGGCAGGCGGAAAAGTGTATCTCCTTTTGACCACACTGTATACTCGCGTTCTTCTGTTGTTTTAGTGCTAAACGAGCATAATGACTATTTTCTAATCTGCCTTTTAGTCGTCATCGTCAGACGCACGGACTGATTTAGGCGTTTAAAGGGAGGCATGGCACTCAGGGTGTCGATTTCAATAGCTTTATAGCTCCAGTTAGCCTGGAATCTAGGCTAGATCCTTTCCATCAGGTTTCCGTGACTGCTTTGACAAAATTCAGCTATACCCTCCTTGAGACTTTTGTACAAGAAGTTATAATAGGGCCTGTCCTCGGCAAATGGGTGGGAGTCAGAGGGACATGATAATGGGAAGAAGGTCAAAGCAAACTCCGTCTAGCATTTCTACAGAAACTTAAGCTTACGTTCTGTAAAAGCGCTATGTCAAATATGTCCAGCCTGAGGCTGTCATTAACAGCTATGAGAGTAGCTGTCTTTAGAGCTATAATATTCTTAAAGTTGAGTATTTCAATCAGTCTGCAGAGAACCTTGCAATTTTTGCAAATAGTCTTGTAGTACCATAAACGGTGCTTGGTATCTATTAACATTTGCATGTAGTCACGTAAATCGGCATAAGTTGCCTTAGTCTTTATAAAAAGTGAGGCATACCTACGAGATGATGGTCAGCTGATGGCTGGTCATGGCTATTTGGTTTTGATAGCCAGTCGTGGCTATTTGGTAGCTCTTATTCCCAGCGTTCCCACGCGTTCCGATTCCGATTCAGTCGTCAGTTTTTTTACGGCAAAAAAAAACAGTTTTTTAGCGATGAAAACAAACTGCTGGACTGATTGTCTTTAAATTCTTTTCAGATCTGAGATATGACGTGGCGTATCGATTGAAATGGTCACAAGACAAATTGGTCCATTCGTTCTTTAGATCGATATCTCAAAGCTAAGCAGGAGCAAAAAAAGCTAACCCTCATACATAAATACACATTATTATTATAATAACTTCCCTAAAGAGAAGTTAAAATGTATTTGAACAATTTTGGAGTAAACAGAAAACGCGGTATATCGACAGAAAAATAAACAAATAACATTCCTCTTCGACGCCTGATTACAGCTTAAATACTAGAGATACAATAATAATGTGTATGAGCTTATTTGTAGGATATTTAATAAGCTTTAGTTTGTTCATGAACATTTTTTTGCGTATCAACAATAATTGCTGAGATACAAGCAAAAGACTAAAAAAGGGTATCCTTTTTTCCAAGATGGCGGCGTGAGCGCAAAAGCTATCGGTGGGGACTTTTAGTATAATCAACGGAAGGTCTTAATGAACATGTACACCAACATTCAAAACTCTACCAATCAATGTTTTTTTTTAAGCCTAAAAATATATCTAATTTTACTTTACATAAAAATTAAAATAATGAGATAGAGATTTTTTTTTTTGTGCCAAAAACTGTTTTTTCTAAACTGATCTATATTATGTGTTCGATTTCAGGTAGATATTGACGTGAATTATAACTTTCCTATTGATCTGCTGATTTGATAATTAACCTTATTTTCTACACATGTCATATAGGTAGGCTAGTTTAAAAATCAAAGTTTGGATCGGAATGAACTGTAGGTAAATAACATGGTGTTACAAGCTACGTAAGCTTTAAATTACAAGAAATACCTATTTTCAAAAGTTGCTATTACGGAGACACTCACATTTAAGGATTATTAAATTTTATAGGTTAACCGAAACAACGCAAAACTTTACAACAACGTCGGACACGCGCTAGAAGCAGAAGGTCGCTACGCTGAAGCACTGGAGTTCTTCAACACGGCGGTCAACGTCCAGCCGGACGACGTCGGTGCGCACATCAACGTCGGCCGGACGTACAACCACCTAGGCCGATATCAGGAGGCCGAAGAAGCCTACGTCAAAGCCAAATCCTTACTTCCCAAAGCTAAACCTGGGGAATCCTACCAAGCCAGAATAGCCCCTAACCATTTGAACGTTTTCTTGAACCTTGCCAATTTGATATCTAAAAACGCCACTCGTTTAGAGGAAGCTGATATGCTGTATCGACAAGCTATTAGCATGAGAGCTGACTATACTCAGGCGTATATCAATAGAGGGGACATCTTGATAAAACTGAACAGAACAAAAGAGGCGCAGGAGGTGTACGAAAGAGCACTCTTGTACGATAGCGGTAACCCTGATATATATTATAATGTAAGTACCTACTTATGTAACGTAAGTACCTTCTCACGTTCTCCCTAAGGAATAAAAGCCGAAAACAAATAATTAAATACCTCATTCGGTGCTGATTTAAAAGACACCCAATAAAGCTTTATTTGAAATAGAACAAACGAAAATCCACTTGTCTCCCACGCCACACGCGTATTAGGTATTTGTCCTAATGGAATCCATTATAGGATCAAGTAAGGATAATTTTTTCGAGTTGGTATTGAGTTTTACTTTCGGCAATAAATTTATGAGTAAAATAATGTAATTGATTTTATCTACCTAGGTACACAGGGCCACACGCTTAAATACACCAAAACCATTTGAAGATGAACAAATATTTTTCATCTCACTGGCTCGGAAAGACTCACTTTATCGTTTAATATCTCTGTTGAAAAGCCTACTTCTTTCGTTTTTGCGCAGGTTTTTTTTAATTTTACAAAAACAAACACAATGAAACTGTCCGTAATGCGGTTCGTCCTTACTATTTTATACATTAGTGATCCGTTAATAACACCTAAGTTTAATTATTGATACTATTGCATTAAAGATAATGTTTTGTTTAATGTTATTTCATAGGTAGTTTGTTAAATTATTTAATACATACGACAAGAATAAATAAGTTTTAAGTATAATTTTTGATCTAAAAATTTTAAAATTGGCATTGTTCAAATTCGGATCGCGCCTTAAAAAAAAGGAAAAAAAAGTACCATTTATTTGGAGTTACGTGGAAAGTACATATTTTCGGTTACTATAAAAATTTTACTTTTACTAAATAAACTTAAAGTTAATAATTAAAAAACATATGTCACTCCACCAGTGACGTAAAGTACTTACCTAAGATTACCCGCGAAACTCAAGCCAAACTTAACCTATTTCAGACGTAAGTCATATTTGCTTATAATGTTGTTATCAATACTTAATTAAAGTATTTAAAATAAGTATACTTGATCCATTCATATGTAATCAAACACCAATTATTATTTTTCTTCTATCTTATATATAATTTCCTCGCTGTAGTAAAATGAAAAATACTGAATTTCTTTTGGGTTTCTTGCCTTAGAATCCCCCGTTTTCTCGCTTCGCTTGTGGGTTCAACCTTTGAATTCTCTGCTTGCTTGGTATTCAATATAGGCACTCACGTCAAAAAAAAATCCACCCTTAGCATAACAAATAACTATTATCTGATAGGGATACATATAAATTTCTCGCTTTTACAATTACAATTTCAATGACCGTGACGCATTCATGATAATCGTCGCTTTTAAAACAATTTTCTCTACCAATAACATAGAAAAGCAGGCTAAGTGCGAGTCGGTCTCACACATTTACATCTTTACAGTTTTACAACTCACGGCTTAAGACTGGATCTTATGCAACTTTTGAATCATATTTTTTTGGCAGAATGCCTCAATAAGAAAACTATATAAAAATTGTATACAAGTAAAAAATAGGTCTCTCAACCGTAACCATACCACAGTATACCGGGATATATAGTTGCTATAATTTTTTTGCAGGCATTATTTTATTTGTAAATACTAGCTTTGGCCCCGTAAGTTATTTACTATATACCATTTGTCTATCCTCGGATGCTAATTAATACCCCTGCCAAGTTTCATCAAAATCAGTTCAGTGACTTAGCCATGACAACGGAAATGATAACAGGCAAGAAAGCAAACAGGCAAGGCAACAAAAAGATTATCTGCTTTCTATTTTTGCGTTTATTAAGTATGTAGGCTCCGTGCCTCAGTGGGTAATGACTTGACTGTTGAATCAAGGGGCGTGGGTTCGATACCCGCACAAGACAAACATTTATGTGATGAACATTTGTGTTTGTTTTAACACTAGGTATTCTCCATGTATAATACGTATGTATTTTCAAAAATATTATATGTGTACCTATTTCTACCTGCTTAGTTTGGGACCAGATGGCGTGTAATGTCCAAACATATTTATTTATTATTTGTACATGATGTGACGTAGGTTGCTATTGAGTGGCCTACTAAGTAGGTATTGGTTACGTATTTTATTTCATTGTACACATTGTGAAGGGAATCAGATGAACATTAAGAAAGAAAGAGACAAAGTTACAATGATAACGTAAACCCTGCACAAAACGATGAACGAAATAGGGTGGGATGGAACGGGGTAGCAAACCTGGATATATTTATTGGATTGTACTATGTACAATTATATTTATGACTTGGCTTTCCCTACTGGACTCTACTCTCGTTTCTAGTTGTGTTTCAAATTAGGAAATGAAAAAAACATTGATTAGCAGAGTTTTAAATTTTTGTGTACATGTTCATTACAACTTCCCATTGCGCACATGTTGCGCTCGCGCCGCCATCTTGGATAAATGGTTCCCTTTTTAAGTTCTTTGCTTATATCTCGACAATAATTATTAATACGGTTAAATCGTGTAAACAAAAACTATTAATTATACAGGATTTGTTTCTGTTTACTCCAAAGCCACAACCAAAGGCTGGACATACGCGACATACGGTTCTATTAAACATAAGCCTATGTTTAGACTCCTTGGAAGTGATAGGTGAACTTCGTCCTAATAAACTTTTGGTTATTATGTCCCTTGGGCACAAGGCCTACGAAGCCACTGCGACAAAGACTGTAATAAACTAGGACAAAATCAAGAAAGCTCTTAAAAGAATGGGCTTACCTTAACGAGATCTCATCCCTGCTCTCATTAGATCTTTAATATTAATGTGGTCATCGAATCAAGCTACTATTAGCAAGTGCTTAAAATAAAAACCACTTTAGAGCTATCTTAGTGTATAGTGGAACAGCTTATAAATTTAGCAGCTTAAAAACGGCACAACGGCCAGAATTTATTGAACGCTTTCGTCACTTTGAATTATGGCGCTCCGTAAAATCCATGATGCAGTGCCCCTGTTGCCCAAAGAACGAAATGACCTGAGTGAAGAAGTCTATGAAATTACGTAGCCGTGGTAGTAGTAAACGTTAATAAAGTTTATTCAAAGCGTTTAGTAAACTAAATGATCTATATGACGAGGGCTCAGGACGATTTTATCCTAATTAGGCCGCGAAAAATGTCATAGTGTTTAATATATAAAAGATTTACTTGCATCAATGGACACACAATATTTGATTAACCTAAGCTAAATATAAGGTGGCGTCATAATATTGTTTTAATAAATTTTAAATGTACATTTACATAGTGATGGTTGTAAAGAAATTTGGTACACGGTATACATATTTCGGTAGCTGGGCGTGGTCCTACTGGAGCAGGGTAAGCCGTCGCAAGCGCTCGCGTACCTGGACAAGGCGCTGGAGCTGGAACCAGAGCACGAACAAGCGCTGCTCAACTCCGCCATCCTGCTGCAAGAGCTCGGCGCCGCGGACCTGCGACACCTCGCGAGACAAAGGCTTCTCAAACTACTGGACAAAGATGGTCAGTACACCAGGACGGCTTTATACATATACTCAGCGCCACCGTTGCTCCACGTATAAGGTGTCCGGTGTTTTACGGCAGTTTTGGCCGAAGATATATAGTCTAGTTTTTGTTAGGCCTTTTAGCGATGAAATACCAGACAAAGAATCCCTTGACGAGACAGTGACTTGGATGGAATGGACAATGAGTTGTTATCATAATTATTGTGAAATTATAAAGCTGTTTACTGCTTGTTTTTATTTTAGTTTAATACTAAACTATTTACAATTTAATAATCTGAACTGATTCTATTTATATTTAAAATAGGTAACCTAATCCAGCTTTCGGGGCCAAACGCCGACTATATATAGCAGAGACCGGCTTTCTTTTCTTGACTTGAAAATCGTATCAAAATTATATTATATATTCGTCGGTGAGCCCGTACCGTACCCTACTTTGGTACATTGGCGTTGTTTGTTAATATTCCTCAGAGAGCAACGAGCGCGTGCACTTCAACCTGGGCATGGTCTGCATGGACGAGGGCGAGGCGGAGTGCGCGGAGCGGTGGTTCCGCGGCGCGGTGCGGCTCAAGCCGGACTTCCGTTCGGCGCTCTTCAACCTGGCGCTGTTGCTAGCAGACACGCGCCGCCCGCTCGAGGCCGCGCCCTTCCTCAAGCAGCTGGTACGGCACCACCCTGACCACGTCAAGGCGCTAGTGCTGCTCGGCGACATCTACATCAACTCCGTCAAGGACCTCGACGCCGCAGAGACCGTCAGTACCTCTCACTACTCACTCATACTCATTCATCCGTCTTTGGCCACTCTATAGCACTATAATCTCTTAAAAAACCGGTATATTCAGAAGGCTGAAACGTTTTGTCGCTTTTACCAGAATCAAACACCTTTTAGGAGAACCACCACGCCTGTATGACATGCTAGGAGCGTATCACAGGATGGAGTTACAGCTCTAAGGTCATAAGCTGTAAGCTATACCTGCTGCCAACAGGTTTAAAACGTCTACGTGTCTTCCAAGATCTCTGGTTTGGACAAAACGAAGTTATCGTCCTTAGTCTTTCGCCTTGCTAGCTGACTTCGATCTTGTCAGTCTCAGAGTTTGTTCCGAGAATCTTTTTTTTTCTACCTGAAATATGATTTTATTAAATTTAGACCTGACCGTCTGGACAGTTTCCACTTTTTTTTCTGACTAACTATGCAGTTGGCTGTCGCAGCCATTACTGCTTCACCGGGCTTTTTGGGGCAAGACTCTGAAGGAGCCTCAGCTCATATAGCGCCCAACGCTCAAGGGCTCCCCTCGGTGGGAGCGTCGGCTTGAGTTGTCGCACTCGGGGGCGTCCCTTCGACCGGCGTGAGTCTCGAACCTGAAGGTGAGTCAGCACCTGGAGGGGAGTTCCCCGTTACGCGGGTGCGGTTGCGATTGAGTGGGGGCGAGAACGTCGGCGTCATGTTAGAGGGGAGGCCCTATAAGGGGAGGTCTTAGAGACTAATCTCAACATCCGGACAGCGAGATCGTCATCTGGGGCCGTTAGTACGTGCCTAGGCCGCCTAACGATAGTTTTACGACCGTGCCGAGGTCGGTCGGGGGGATGATACGTTGTGGATTGCACAATTAATCGATTCGGGCGATTTTTTGTTCGCTCGATAAAGCGGACTGCCAGGTCTTTGAGATATTGGGGAATTGTGGGGAACTCGAAGTCCCTGTGTAGGTCCGCATTGCGGACGTACCAGGAGGCTCCGAAGGCCGCTCTGCGAAAGCGGTTTTGGAGGGTCTGGAGTTTGTGCAGATTGCGTTTAGACAACGCATAAACGACGCTAGCATATGCTAGTATGGGGCGGCTGCAAGTGGTGTAAATATTAAGTTTATTTTTAAGCGACATCTTACTGTACTTGCCTAGCATTGGATATAGACGACCGAGGACAAAAGCGGCTCGGTCTCTAACTATTTTGGTGTGATCGCGGAAGTTCAAACGCCTATCCAGGGTCACACCGAGATATTTGGACTTGTTTTGCCAAGGAATGGCACGGCCGAAGAGTGAGAGGGGAGATGTTCGCGGAGGGTGGCCTAAGGTAAAGAGAACGGCAGAGCTTTTGTCATTCGCCTAGGGCGGTGATAGCGGGTTGGAGTATCTCAGTGATTCGACTCACTTGCCTATCGGTGGTATAGATAGCGGTATCGTCCGCAAAGAGGGCTAATTGGGTACCTATCGTTTTAGGGATGTCGTTGGTGTACAGAAGGTACAAGATAGGGGCGAGCACGGACCCTTGCGGGAATCCTGCTTCTATGGGACGGGGGGAGGAGAGAGTGCCTTCTACTTTGTAGCGAAAGCTACGATACGACAAGTAGTCTCGTATGATGAGCACGAGACGGTCTGGCAACTGGAAGTTGTACAGTTTATAAATTAAACCGTTGTGCCAGACTTTGTCGAAGGCTTTCGCTACATCGAAGAAGACAGCGCCCGTGTGGCGGGGCTTACCTAATACTGGTTGAAAGCCAGTGAGAATATGTTCCGTGATGGCGTTCGTAGAGTTTACCAAGGGTCTTTAGTAAACTTATAGGTCGGTAGGAGGACGGCTCGGAACGAGCTTTGCCTGGCTTGTGAATACTTATAACAATTGCATCTTTTCATTGAGAAGGAAAGGTGCAGTTTTTGATAGCAGCGTTGAAAATCGCTTCTAGAACGCAGGGAAGGGGAAGAGTGGAAGAAGAGAACAGTTTCCACGGGCATATTGTTAGTATATACCGTTTACTATCGGACACTTCATTGATTGAACTGATTTTTTCTGGATTTTGCACGTGATTGGTTGTTGTTTGGAGCGGGAACTTCATCAGACGTGATCTAGGTAGATTTACGTGGTTGGTTGTTGCTGAGAGCGGGAACTTCATCACTCGGGATCTAGGTAGATTTACGCTCGTGTTTTTGATCTTGTTGCTTCAGCCGTTGTTTCTCCCCTAGGAATTGGCAAAAGTCAAGCTATTGGCCACACTATCAGAATTTTAAAGCAGTCCAAGGCGTTTGATTTGACTTAAAGATTTCTGTCATATGAGAACAGCTAGTATTTTAACCGTAATATGAAGGTCAAAACTATTATGTTTAACGTTCCTAGCAGATTCAAAAGCCTTGATTATAATTTTCAGTGCTACCGTCGGATTCTGGAACTGGAACCAGAGAACGTGCAAGCTCTTCACAACCTGTGCGTGGTGGCCGTGGAGCGCGGGAAGCTCGCCGTTGCAGAAGAGTGCCTCGCTCGGGCTGCGAAATTAGCACCACACGAGCAGTACATACAGCGCCATCTAGCTGTGGTGCGAGCGAGACGGCAAGCTTCACAAGCCGCCGCCGCCACTACGCCTAGTCCTGCTTCCACTACAGCTACAGCCACTACTGAAGTGCGAGCAAGATGGAACTATATTCCTCAGCAACCTCCCGACCCGCTCGAAGAGGGTACATCATAGCGAAACACGAATGAAGACTAAACGCACAGCGTATTTGCTCGCAGCACTGTTCGATAGCGCTTGTGAAGAACTTTCTCAAATTACCAAAACGCCAGGCGTACGCGACGGTACAAATTTTCTACACGAGCGCCATCAGTCACTCCTGCTGCTTTGGATAATGTTAATTTCCATTCCGGGTACAGATGTTTCAATATTTAGTGTTTTTGTTATTGTAATTATTTATTTTCTAAAGCTGCTCCATAGGTCCAACTTACAAAACATTAAAATCAATTTAAGCAACTCTCGTCTGAAACATCTCTTTTTAAACGGCTGCACAGTTATGGGATACGCATGAGGTTGGGTACCGCAGAGTTAAAATAAGCCAGCAACTCAAAAAAAATGTGAACCCGAATAAAAACCTAGATATCTAGTCGTACTAGTATCGCTTAATTCAACTTCCTCCGTGGTTGAGTTCTACTATTTCTGTTTGTAGCTTGGTACTTAACTGCTCCCTTCCGTTGCAGTTTAAGTAATGTGTATAATACATTCCAAATTCTCAACACCTGTACCCATGGAATTAACAGTACATATATGTAAATATAAAGTTGTTAGAAACGTTGACTCTTCACCGATGACCGGCCAATACCCTTAAGTTTAGGGCCTAAACTATTTGGTAACTGTCTTTGATCTGATCTATGACAATCAGGGTACAGTCTTCGTTGTGTAACTATATTTCTGCAAAGGTTTTTTTCAACTTATAAGTAATACCTAAATTAGGTATAATAAAAAAAAACTATTTTCTTTATATTAACAATTGTGAACAATGAGCTAATAATTTTATCCATTCTCATTCTCTATTAAATGGTCCTATTTTTTTTAATATGTCGAACTTAATTACACATTAAATGACTTGTTATTATAAGGTTGTTATTAATCTATGCTTTGCTCTTTTAAAATGGCTTCATGTCCCCAAACAACTTTAACAAATTAATAAGACTTTTCTTCGTCTTTGTTCACAAATAATTGAGACTATCTGTATAGATAATAGTTAACAGATCAAAGAGAGGATAAAGGAGATGGTTTTGATAGTTTTCGTGATATTGTTTAACTATAATTATGTACTAATTATATTATGTGGTAGGTACTCGTACATCGGATCGAGCTTTGTCATTAGTCAGGCATAGACAATAGTGAATAGAAGAATCTATTTTGGATAACTCCGGTCTAGTCTAGTCATGCATGACATGTTTATTTTGGATAACTACATAGGTATTTCAATTTCAACATTATTTGTAAGCTTCGTCTATATATGCCTTTGCTTATTTAAAGAGAAAAATACCTGCCCCATGTCTGCGCCCATAGATTAAACAGACAAGTATAAGTTTGTAATCTAGGGCTAATATATTATTCAAAAATAACCAGGAAATTAAAATGATGTGGCAACACTGGCATTTAGGTACTTATTTGTTTGACAAGATATATATATTTTAGTTATGTAATCATAGATTCTTGAATAGTAATCAGTTTTTTGATATTTGTTAATATTTTTTTAAGATTTTTAGCAAACGTTTTGTTGACCCTCAGGTCTCTTTAATTACGCCTAATAAAACATATTTTGGCAAACAATATTTTTTTATACATTTTTAACAAGTCATGCAATAGAGGGTTGCAATACAAATGCAAAAAAATTCAGTCTTATTTTTGTAACTGTAAAAGACATTGGTTGTCAAACCTAATATGACTTGGCAAAGTTTGTTCATTTAAGTACCTAAATACTCCGATAAATGCAATAGATTTAACTCATAAACAAGTTATCAGCAAAACTTTAAGCGTAGATTAGACATCCCTAACAAATTTTATGGGGGACTGCTTCGGGGAATGGGGATTGACACCGACTTAAAGTTGTAAGTAGGCAGGTATCTGAAACATAAAAAATATCGTTTGTTGGTATACTTACTGCAATTCATTTCCCCTTGTTAATCAAATAGTACCCTATACCTACTTTTGTAAAAAGAGGTTATTTTCCTAAGCTAATGTTATATGGTGTAAAATATAAACCGCAAGTGATCGACCGTTGTTAGATTTAGACGTGGAAATGTAATGTTGTTAACGTTTTATTATAAAAAGGTAACTTTTGTATAAAAAAAACTGAATTTTTATAAGGTCTAGTAACACCGTAGGCGCGGGAGGCGCGCGCGTTGAGGTACTTGTATCGACCCCCAATATTTATAAACAATTTGTCGTCAAAACATTTATTTTTGTAAAATAAATGATGTTTCAAATGAATCTGGTTTTTTTTTTATTTTAGAAACAAACCGAAGGATTTTTTTCTAACCAAATATAGGTACCTTATACAAAAAATCGCTAAAAAAGAACTAAGTACTTAGATAGTGTTGGTTATTACCTATGCCACCAGATAAGAAATACAATAAAAACATTGTTTGACTACGAAACCCTAAAAACAGAGAATTGCGCAAGTGGTTATCAGAATAATTAGTTTACGTAAAAATATCCAACGAATTGAGAAACTCCTTTTTTAGTCTGTAAAAAATTTGTGTCGGACAACCGTCCGGAATCGTGACAACTTGTGCCTTTCACTTTTTATGTCTGTCTCTCTCGCTCTTAGGCGGGCTAACCATGCCGCGTGCCTCTCACTCGCTCTCATTGTGAGCGCATAACGTGAGCGGAGCGTAACGCAGTTTCTTGAAGTGTCACCCGGCAAACCAATTTATAAGACGTTGTCACGTCAAAAAATTGTAAGTAACTTATAACGAGTTATTTGCTTTCAAAACAAAATCGTTTTTTTTGGATATTCGTATTCACATTCTACGGAACCTTAACTCAATGCGTGTATATAAGTATAAGCCCGCACGCAATCGGCCGCTTTTTTTTAACCGACTAAAAAAACCAAATTTATCAATTAGACCCGTATGTATGTAATATTGAAAGAATTGCGCAATATTCATATTTTAGCCTATGGAAGCCCTCAAAGGCACAAAGGTGTGCCAAATTTCATAAGTGTATTTATGTATGATTGTCTACATATTTCTCAGAAAATTATAATCGGATTTTAATAATTTTTTTTTTGTCAAATAAGATATGGTCTGTTAGTGTGTACAAATCACTAGACTACTTTTAATTCCGGACGATTATAACTTCCCTAAGGAATAACTATACCCGAGTTCCACCTGGACGGTGTAAGTCGGTCAAAACGGTTGGGAAGCGAAAAAAGTCGCTCAGTCTAAAGAAAGAGAAGATAAATGTTTTTCGCATACATTTTGGTTTTGTGCGGAAATCGAGCTGTTTTAGTTCGTTGGTTCTAGTTCTTATAATATAGATCAAAATAATCTTCGTTCGAGACTCCCTAAAGAAAACATTTCATAAATGCCATATCCATGGCTACATCATCAATATAAACAAATATTTTCATAGCAAAGGCAAAAGCTTAACTTTGAGCCAGAATTTGAACCTGCAACCCTTACAGTATGTGTAAGCGCTCTGCCGTTTGCGCTATCAAAGCAGAATTCTTGCCAATGAAATTCCTAACTACATCTTTGAACGTCATAGACACACAATTACTAGGGAACTTATGTTTTGCTCCTATCAAATAAATCTTATAAATTACCAGTTTTTCATGAACCTAAAACAATATAAATACATATGCGCAGGGATAGTCTAGCTTCATTTGACACCTAGTCACCTAGTCTAGTCGTCATCGTAGTTACAATAACTTTGATTAATGTCTCAAAAAAGCAAAATTTTCTCGTTTAAGGCCTCATATATAAGACTAGTTGACCCGGCAAACGTTTCTTTTTTAAACATCTGCCGCACCAACCTAATAGAGTTGTACTAATTTAGAAACCTTCCCTGTCGTGTGGATAACAACCTACTAAAATTTCATTACCATCGGTTTACCCTTATTGCGCGAGTCCGACTTGCACTTGACCCTGTCCGACTCGCACTTGACCTTTTTTTTTCTATTTCAGAAACCATCCCTGGCGTGTGCATAACAACTTACCAAAATTTCATCACAATCGGTTTACCCTTCACTTGACCCTGTCCGACTCGCACTTGACCCTTTTTTTCTCAGAAACTTTCCGCGGCGTGTACATAACAACTTACTAAAATTTCATTACCATACCAAATTTATTTCAATTGATTTAACCTTATTGCGCGAGTCCGACTCGCAACTTGACCCTTTCGGAAAATCCTTTCGTATCCGATGCATAAGTTATACAAAGAACACACCAAGTTTAAGGCCTCTACTATCAGCGATTTAGGCTACGCGTTCATCCGTCAGTCAGTCATTCAGGACAAAGCATTTTATATGTATAGATTGGTTTGTAAGGTTAATTTTTTATTTTATGTAGTAAAAAAATGGATTTCATACAGTTTAATAATATTTTGACCATACTTAGGTCAGTAGATTATTAATTTTATAGTTAGCAAAAATCTTATCTTTATACGCCAAATTTATCGATATGGATTTATCGACAGAGCCTCCTTCCCAACACTTTTCAAACTGAAAACGCCTATTTGATCGTGATTGGCTAAGACGCTCGGCTCTTTCAAAATGGCGAATGTATTGTGGCGACAGCGGTTTCAGTACTGTTTGAGAAAAATAGCACTTCTAATGACTTATAATGTTCTGTGGTGAATTATCCTATATTTTTTGACACGCCCCGAGCCTTTCACGAACTGAACTGTAAAATTTGTAAACACACATTTAGGGGTTCGGTTCTTTTGGATCAAATAAAAAAAACCAAAACAACACAAACAAACTGAGTCACATTTAAAACTCGAATGACAGCATTGACAGCGTCAGCGTGAACTTACTTCAAAATACACGGAGAAAAATCGCAATTTCGATTCATCCAAAAATGTCATTACGATGTTCATTTGCATCGGTATCGTAATAAATTATAGTCTCACAGCGGATTTTTCAGTAATAGTAATAGTTTATCATAACGCTAGCCCTATTCCTGTATATTATCTAGTTTGTCATAGAGTTTTGATGCCTTTGAAGGTTAAATAATTATACCTTGTCACATTAAATTATTGGTAAACTTTTATGATGACGTCTGGATAATTCACTATAACGTACTGATATTTTAAGTCGTTATCCCACATAATTTCAAAGACGGCTAGAAACAATAAACAGGGTCTTCTACGGATGAAAATTGGTGACAAACCATGAATATCGTAATAATTTAACTAGATAATGTAGTTACAAAGTGCGTGATTTTTTAAGCTGTTACGACTGCATTTGCTTTCGTGCTGTCTCTTACTGTTTTGTTGAAAAATCTATTTGCTATCCTGCTGTCAGCTGCCAAATTGCTATATTTGCGAGAAAGTGCAAGCTACAAAAACAGGCCCAAAGTATCATGAAGTGATATTAACAAGAAGCTTCCTTAAAAAATCTGATGCTGTGACGTCATGTTGTACGTTCTTAAGAATTATACGTCAGACATCCCTCCATTTCATATATCCTGTCCTTAAGAATTATCAGGAACAGTTGTGATGAAATGTGTTCATATTATTTATAATCTATACATTCATTTTCGGCAAATTACTATTCAACTGGCTGGCTCAGCGGTTAAATATGGTATGCATAACACCAGAGATTCTGCGATCGATTCCCACATGAATCAACAAAAACTCGTACGTACAACGAGTACGTACGTGTATGTGTGTATATACATGTTTGGATAGATATTGTGTATTTGATGGCTTGGTTCCTGCATGACTGATTGGTAACAGGTGTACATCCGGGAGTAAGCATGGTCTTACCGCACCACGGTAAAGTAGGTGGTACAGCGCCTTCGTCGTTCACATTCGAGTTAGAGGCAAAGAGAAAGAATTACATAAAAAGATTTTGGCTCAGCGTACATCCAGCATCTTTGGAGAGCGTCATAGGACGAATAACATTTGAGAGGTATACTCCAAATTGAATAAATTAATCAATAAAAACTTGATTTCCGTGATGCGTTTGCAAAATATTCACAAATTGAATGCAGTATCTAAAAAACGAAAACAATCAGACATCAATAATGACGATTTCATAGTGCACATTCAATGCAATTTTTGAACAGAGAAATAACATTAGGCCACGCATTTCAGAAATTGCGTTAAATAGCTAATTAGACTATTAAAATTATTTGTTACGAATAGTATCTATAATATCTGTCCCATCACTATTTGATTGGGGGATTCATGGGAACTAGTAAATAGAACCCGTGATACCACTGGTACACCGTTGTATGTATTTGACGACCTGGGGGTGCCACAAAATCAAGTTCCCGTGGCGCCCCCGGAGGGGTGTCCTCCAGGGGTGCCATGGGTCCGGAATGGCCAAAATGGCAGCCAAGTGTATTTTTGCCCCGAAAGTTTAACAATCGGGTAATAAGTAAAACGAACGCAATTTTTAACATAAAATATTGAGAAAACGGTAGATCGGAAAATACTAGGAATAATACACAAGGGCAGCTGATGCGATAACAAATTATTAAAGCGCTATAAGTCTTTTACGGATTTAAAGATTCATATATAAATCATAATGAACTATAATTTTTTATTTTATTTTTATATATAGAATAATAGATTACAATAGAGAATAAACTTTAGAATCTAAAATCAGGTATTTTTTTCAGCTGAGCAATTTTCAACATTGAAACCTAAATTTTTTATCAACAGGAAATCTAAAAGGATACATGTACGTTTCTATTTTTCAGTCATAATTGCAACCAGGTACAAAACAATGAGGAATTTCGAACAACTCCAATAAAATAAAATGCATTTCTTTCTTTCCTTTATTGCGTAAAAACGGAGTGTATTGTATTATCTTTGATCGCGTATATGAATCTTGTTTTATTTTTCCCAAAACCACAGCGTAAAGTATAAAAACATCTTCCATCCAGTTATTAAACTAAATAACTGCTTTTAATGTTTTTTCACATTAAACGGATGCCCGGCGGCGAAATTTATGTAGGTTCCGGATAGTTTACGCTGGTACATACATATGAAAGCTCCCATACAAATGTCTATACACTTCGCCGCCGGCTGTAGGGCAGCCGCAGCATGTGACAAGGCACTGCGGTCTATACTATGCTGATTTCAGTGCTGCAGTTTACTATAAGACGACACATGACATACAATGTCTATCCAGGCGCAGAAGAAATAATACTCAAGACCCAAAGAGTGCTGCCATGCATGAATCATGGCTGACTATAAACCACGAAATAAAACAAAATCATTATGATAGGCATAAATAAAAGTCATTGTTGTGTAAAAAATCAACTATATTGTTTTGTACATGAGCATTCAACATTCAAAACAATATCGGCCGCTTACACACTAGCGCCGCCCGCGTCGCCACTCGCCGACTTCATACGTACAAAGAAAAGTAGTTTAATTCATCAGTAAGTTGACTGCATAATCTAACTATATTTTACATTTTAAAGTTTTAAGAAGTGCATAAACGTTTTATGCTTGTTAACTGTTAAATCGACGTCTTACTTCAGTTCCAGTAGAAATTTTTTTTTGCCACAAATAGATATTTTAAAGATTATTCTTCACTAAATGTAATTAAGTGTTGGCTTTTAAATTACAAGTAAGAACCCCGTTTCTTTGCCTCTAAATATTGCCTTTAAATAGCCTCACAAGTTGCAATAGAAATGTACAAGAAGCACTTTCTATGAATGTTACGTTTATCAAGGTGTGGTTTAGTGGCGAGATGCTGTACGGTTTTATCTTTGTAACTTTGTAAGTTTGTTTGACAATAATTTATGTATCGTTGCTCCGATCTGTATGATTTGCGGCACACGAGTTGTTGGGGCCCGTAAAGTATTGAAGTGAGAACATGAGCAATATCGGTCTTGCTAGGCTACAGAAATATGGGGTGCAAGAGGGGTGAAAACTAAAAGAGGAGAATCAAATCTTTGGTGACAATAATTGGGTTCTATGAAACTGATCTTTCGGTAGGTATATAATATTATTCTGATCATTATTTTTTCGTTTTTGTTATTGTTTCGTTGTTTTTTTTTTAAGTTTTAATTTAATGTTGTCCTTAATTAAAAATAAAAAGCAAATGGGTTTAAACTGAATCCCCAGGACCACGGGTATTTCAAAAATGTGTGGCTAGATTTTTAACGAAAAGAAAGAGCTAATAACTTATTTATTTTTATAATTACAGGTAACATTAAAAACAAATCTCATATTCAGTGTTTTCTTTCCATGTACTTAAGATAAAATTGTTTTTTCTATTATTTTTACAAGTACTTACATTTTGCAGTTAACTTACTGACAATTAATGAAGACATAGTGCATAGTTAGAGATTTCACCACAACTGCGTACCTTCTACATTAAGTACTAGCACGGCACTTATAAATCCATACAAATGTATGAAGAAAAATTATAAAATATGTAATATCAATAAAGAAATATAATTTAACTATGTATCTATGTACATTTACCCCTAAAAGTCATACAAAATTCTTTTCCCAGCCATCAACTCTTTGTTCAATATTCCATACATTTTCGACATTTCAAACATGGTATTGACAACATTTCAAAAAATTTTAAACAATCAATGCACACACTGTACCAAACTGAAAGAAAAACTTATGCACATTAGCTTTTTGTTATGATAAACTATATATTAATAATTAATAATACTGAATAAACTCTTGCAATAAGAATTTAAAAAAAAGTCAGAAAAATACAAAAAAAAATTTGAAATATAGTCAATAGCTCCAAATCTTAATATAAAATTCTCGTGCTATTATAAAAATGACAACAATTTTATACTACGCTAATTCGCTGTCTATAGGTACACTAGAAATCCCATCATTTGCGAAACAACTTAAAACATATTCTATAACAAAAACAATTTAAAGTAAACCAATCATACTTCAACAACAGTCAGTTATATAATGAACATTAGAATTAAATTATAAGTAGCAAAAGTTGTTACACATTTTACTTTATTAGAACTTAATGAATTAGTATTTAAAAATTAAAAGAAAATAGTCTCATTTGGAAAACTAATAATATTGTTGAGCTACTGTTTTGGCAGAGTTAAAAACATTTCTCGTGTTTAGTAATTGGTTTCTCAAAGAAATCTTAAGAAAAACCTATAAAATATTGTCAAACAAGAGTAGCTCAATTAAAATTCTGGTGTCTTGTTTCATTCTTAATACAAGGAAGAAAACTGAAGATAAGACATCGGCAGGTGGATTAAACGAAAATACTGTCATACCTTGTACCAGACAATTCCAAACAATTCAGATCCACAAGACAATATCAAACAATTCAGATCCAATTAGAGTCTGTTGCCGCAGCACATGTGCTTCGAGTCAGTGATCACAGTGAAATTATCACTTATTATCTACTTTCATCCACTTGTAAGCGCTTACGCACTTTCTTCCCAACTTATAAGTATTCCATCCAACATATGCTCTTATCAGTGGTTATTGCAACTTATAAGCGCTAAATGCTTCTTATAAGTGCTAATTTCCACTTACAAGCGCTTATTTCCACTTATAAGCCATTAATCACTCACACTCAATTGTAATCTTCGCCCTCGTAGACGGACATATCTTCCTCTAGCTCTGGCTTGGAAGACATTTGCTGTTGCTGCTGTTGTAAAAGAGCCAAAGGACCCTTTTTGTAAGCAGTCATCTCCTGAAATACGATTTAAAATGTTAGTGATATATAATAGTTCTAGAAAGTATTAGTATAAGAATAAATATTATAAAAATAAATTGTCAACAATAGTAACAACAAAAAAAACATATAAAACATCAAACTGATTGAGACAGATTAAACCCCGTGGTTGGCGACAGTCCATGTAAACACTACAACCTGAACTAAAATTGTATGGTTATAATATTTTTATTTTAACTTAAAAAGGGCGCGTTCGTTTTGGGATAAAGAATCATTATTTTCATTACTTTTGTCACCTGTCATCCGTTCGTTAAGCATTGGTATCAAAAATAAGAAAATTTTAGTATTATCTGTAACAAACTGTCAAGCATTTGTTTACGATATTTTTATTATTTTTGTCAGTTTTGCCACCGAAAAATAAAACTTTAGACCCATGTCTAGAAGTAGGGTTTTGGTGTTATTCAGTCAAACTGTCTATACATATTCATTATTTATGGTAGTGTCAACCGTTCATTTTGCAACCAAAAGTGTTGTTAGTAACGTTTCAAAGCTACACGAACGATGGGTATCGGTGGCAAAACTGGCGTTATCAAAAGTGTGACAAGAGTCAAACGTGGGAACCCACGTTTATATCCCAAAATAAACGCACTCGAAACAAGAATACAAGTGAAACTTGCTCTTAAGAATACAATAAAAAATGCACCTGCTAAAGAGTTTCCTGTCGTAGACTTTGACGTCACAATCGAACTACCCATTAGCGTTCTGTTTTGCTATTTTGAATAATGCTTATATTTTTTATAAATTGAAATTCATAATTATAGGATTTATTTGAAATATATTCGTTCGAATTAAATTTAGCCGACAGGTCAAGTGTGATACGCGAGCGTTAAAGTGTTAAAGACAGTGTGGTGACAAATATTGAGTAAGGTATGTTAAGGTGGTTTGGACATGTTAAGAGGATGAATGAAAATAGATGCACGAAACAAATTTATAAGGCGAAAGTAACTGGAAGGATCGGTCGATAAAATTGAGTACGCTGAAAGAAAGGGCGAGGTCGAAGAGCCAACCGTCAAATGTATATGTGTATGTGCAGTGCGTGAGTGTATGTATGAGTAGCGTGTGGGTGTTTGTGAGTGCATTGTGTGGCTATATGTCCGCACAGTGTGGGGGTATATGTGTGCTTAGTGTGGGTGTGTATGTGTGCGTAGTGTGCGGGTATATGTGTGCTTAGTGTGGGTGTGTGTCTGTGTTCGTGTGTAGATACGTGTGCATGTGTGATTATCTTTTTGTTTGCAATGTATTAATCTTTTTCAAACAAAAAGTTATAAATTTTGCGTCGATAGAAAGTCAGTTTCTCATTACCACGCTTATAAAGTTTGTTTGTGTCGTATTTTGCAATCGTAATTTCGATCACTTCCCGACTAGCTAGAACGCTCACATTTTCTGGAAAGCTCAGAACTCGGTGACAATACAATAATCAATTGCGAGCAACACCATTACACAAATTTTAACCGCCATTTGAAATTTAGTTCTAACAGCGCCATCTCTGTGATGTGGCAAGTAGCGGGATAATGAGTTGTGAACGATGTAAATGTACCAAAGTAAAAATTAAATCGTGTTGTCGCTAGGTGGGGTAGCGACTTTACAAGTCAATAATCAAAGGAATACATATAAGCTCCCATACATAACAGGGCAAATAACCGTGGGCACATTACAATTATCATGCAATATAAAAGCATCAGTCAGCATTACAGGAAAATGAAAACTGAGCTCTTTAGCATTTTAGCGGAGTTTTAAAGTTGCCACTAACGACATTCCAAAACATTATCCATGATGGTAGTAGATCGATTGTTCTATAGAATAGTATAAAACATGTAGAATTTATGAATGGACCAAATTTAATGAAAATCCATTGCGAAGTTGAGTTGTGTCAAATGTTATTACGGATCATGTTTAATATAATATACTGACCCGGTCGTATCTGGCTTTGTCCTGGTCAGAAAGCGCCTCGTACTTGGCCTTGACCTCGGGCCCGGCCGCAGCCCAGCGCCGGCCCAGCTCCTTGGCAATATCTCCCATTACGAACTCGGGGTTGACCGCCTTAACCTTTGAGCGCTCGTCGTTGCAAAACAGGAAGAACGCCGAACTGGAGATAAAACAACGTTATATTTTTATTCACCCGACTGCGCCATAACAATGGATCGAAAACATAACCCCCCATGTTTTTCGAATGCCTGTATGTATGTATATTTCTTTGGCCTGCTCTGGGCTAAACGGCTCGATGAATTTAAGCTTGAGGATTTCTATTTCAAGACCCTCGAGTTGGGTATTAAAATTCAGGGCTTTAAATGGCGAGTACGAAAATATTTACCACTTATAAAAAAAAAGAAAGGCGCCAGTAAAAGAAACTGTGAATAAAATGAATAAAAAACCCGACTGCAAAAACATTAAGAAATAAATAGAAATTAAAACATACCAAATATTTAACTATAAGCAGGCTTATAACAACTTATTTCACTGCAAGTTCGAATAGAGTAGTTACTCACATTGCTCACACTATAGTAGTTACCTTTAAAGGAGGTCCGTCTGCTTATAGCTAAAGTCAAAGTCAATTTTTTTTATTCAAATTATGTTTTTACATACAAATATTTGGTAACCCCTTTAAATTTTTATTTTTTATTATTTGTAAGAAAGATGCAGCGTGAGTCGGCTTCCTACGGATATCGACAGAACCCGCAATACGCAAGTTTAACAGAGTAAAAGTTTTTTATTCTGAACAAATGTTAGGTTCCTTATTTATTGTGATTAGTGTATACCCAATGTGCTTTCATCTGAGTTTTTCTAGTTATTTGTCCATTTATATGTTAATGAACTTGGCAATTATAATAATATAGTGATGCTGTAAACACATGGAATGACACAGAAATATTGAAGTATTAACTTAAGGTTGTGGAGACCATAACTCACAGCGACCGCTTGGGCGCGTTGGGGTCCTTCGGCTGTTGGCGCTTGCGACCGCGCACCTTTGCGTCTTTGGGTGGCACATAACTTTGCATCTCCAGATCGAACCTCCGCTTGTCACGCTCCGCCAACTCATGGAAACGTGCCTTCTCCTTCTCAGACATTGTCTGTAACAACACAATATTTGAATTCACTTAAATACCTAATTCTACTTATTTAAACTTCACTATCGCGGCAATACATTAACCAAAAAATGGGTAGTGGCCGAAATATAAAATATAAATATATAGATGATAAAATTGAATATATTATAGTAAAATCATTAAAATTGAAAAATAAATTTTGATTTTCCATACAAATTAACTGCCTCAATTCAAATAAAAAACTAAACTCCTTAAAATCCATTGTTCAGAAGTACATTGATTATTATCTATTTTTGCGTTTGTACCTGCTTTTGAATTACTATGGATATTATTGTAGTAGTAATTTTTTACCATTGCCACTAAAAAAAGTCATCTTAATCTTATTTTGAATTTGAAAAAAGTACGACTTGTACGAATTAGAAACAAAAAATAAATAAAACGTGCTGAAAGTACCTACATACTGGTAATAGACCACTTTACCTACAACTACAAACCCCGCCAATACTACTTGATTTTTATCTATTGAACCTAACTTATTGTTATCGTAGTCGTTTTATGTCATTGTTTTTTCATCAACCGGTAATAATTACCGAATATATATTATATTAAGTAAGAAAAAAGTAGCACTTTTTATTTTCTCGTAGTCAATGGTAAAAATTAGAGTATACAACACGTGAAACAAAAAAATTAATCTAGGTCCTTTTAACCCTCGCTACGCTTGGGATTCTACTCTGCCATCCTTCGCTGCTTTCAGGATCCAACTTAGTTCCTCGAATTAAATTCCCTTTTTTTTCACTAGGGGTATAATCAACTATTTTGTATTAATCTCAAAATTCCGGATTTATTGATTTTCAATCTTATACTGCAGGGCCAGAAAACCTATCGGTTCTCCGATTCAGGTAAGGGGCCGTCGATTTATCACGTGAGGCTCGAAAGGGGGGGGGGGGGGGGGTTCGGCGAATAATTTAAAATATGTAGGGTTTTTTTTCACTTCTGCATTGTAAAATTTCATCATGATAAATTACAATGTCATGTTCAATTTTGTGTACATGTCTCCAAATTACACTGTCATGTTCAATTTTATGTACATCTCTACAAACTGCCAGATGCTACAAATATCTGAGTTTACTATTTAATACAATGAAATTAATTCCTACTCACTTTTAATCTCTAATCTGGCTACTGTTAACTGCAGCTTTACTGGGCATCTTTGACTCAATTTACTACTCTACATAAGTACATACTAACACTCCACCGCTCCGCGCACTTCTTGGAGAATGCGGCAAAGACAACGCTCTCGTCAGGGTGCAGCTGCTTAAGCTCCTCGCGGAAGTTCTGCACGAAGAACGCGTACGCGGTCATGCGCCCGCGCGGCTTGTTATCGGCCCTTGCACGTGGCATCCTGGCACGCGGTGTCAGCGCCTGTTGCTGGCCCTGCTGCTGTAACTCCTGCAACAATACATACAACACATGCAGGACATCTGGAAAACTCGCAGGCAGGGCACACCAACTAAACATCACTAAATGGATATGTAAATTTCATACTGATGAACTGGTTTTTACCTAACCATTTTAAAGAGCCACCAATATTGTTATCCTTATTCTCCCAAATCTCAAGTATGCCAAAGCCTAATATTATGATCTCATATTCAGCTTATAAACTGGAACTTCTTTAAAACCTCTGCATTAGGTAAATCTACTTGAACTGCGCAAATACCATATCTCCAACTACTCCATATCTCTAACAACTTACAAGGCTACCCCATGAATTAAAGATGAGGGTGTGTGGGAGGGGGAAGGGGGGAGGAGGAGGAGGAAAAACTTGTATTTTTTGAGATATTTAAATTTGAAAATTTTGAGGTATGTTCCCAAAACATCTACAGTGACTAATTCAGTTGCACACTCTTATCAAAAACTATTTATAAAGGCAACCGAACATATCTTCCTTGCCACCTAACTCTTCAGTCACTATACTTAATTATTAACGTGGTTCAAACGTTGAAAAAACAGCCTAACAGCTTGTAGTAAACAGCTAAAGTAATTTTATATTAATGTGATAGTTTATTTTAATGATTTCCAAGAATAATTGCCTTAACAGAGGGGGAGAAGGGGAAGTGGGTTTCATAAAAGACAACCTGAAGCTTCTGATATTAGTCTGTTGCCACGGGAAAGATTATTTTAACAAACTTCACTTCTACCTTATCTCTGACATTGCAGGAATAGCCCCTCCACCCCTACGTAACAAAGGCACAGGCACTCACACTCTCCTCCGCAGCTTGGGCTTGTTAGCCGCCACCTCAGGCGTCGACTAGCCTCAGCCGTTACAGGTCACACAGTCCCTGCCCCCTTGTTACAGTGGATGGGAGCTGCTCTCCCTCCATGCCTCCAGGTTCTTAAAAATACTCTGGCTAGGGGTAGGGCAGACAAAGACCACGGCATGTTGGGTTGGTCAGTTTTTAATTCAAGTATTTTTTTCAAAAATCCAAGATTTTTTCACTATTGAATTTGTGCTCAAAATTTTCTTCGGTGATTTAACTCTTTACAGTGTGGTGAACAAAAGATGACTAAACCACAAATTGAAAACAATTTTTTTTTAATTGGGTCTATCCCAACTCAGGTAACCCTGAGAGCAGGATAGCAAACAAATGTTTCCATAGTACAGAAAGAGACAGCATGAAAGTAACCCAGTTAAGTAATTAATTTCAAAATTTCAAACTATTTCCTCAAGCTGAAACTTTCTAAAAATAGAGCTTTCTACAAAAAAATCACAAGCTGCAAAATTGTGAGGTAGTTTACTAAATTTAAGGCGGAAAATGGATGATTACGGTGTTAAACAAAAAAAAGTGGAAAGAAGGAGACTAATACATAAGAAAAATAGGATTGGGAGAGGCCTAGTTGACCTGACCTACCACTGTACAGAACTTACATAATGTAAATATTAGAAAATAAGCAAATAAAGGCTTCTATTTTATTATTATTACTGTCAACTGGAAGTACCCTTATAATTAATCTTGATTATGATTCCCTTGCAAGCATAAAAAATATGTTCGACTGCTTTGAAAGATTGCAGACCTGAGAATTTGATATTTATTCAGCTTAATACTTTCAAGGGTCTTTATTGACAGGCGGACAGAGAACAAATTGATCCTATAAGGGTCCATTTTTTTCTTTTTTGGTATGGAACCCTAAAAATAGATGAATTGCATGTGAATATATAAAAACTGTTGCACTTCTTGAAGGATCCCATAGTAGTCTTTAGAGAGGGTTAGTCCTCATTCCACAACCTAAGCTCCTCTAAAACCACACTTTTAGCATTTAGGTGCTTTTGTTTGAGATTAAATGTGTTGTGAGGATAAATTACTACAGATGGCATTTCATCTTTCATGTTGTACAAGCTGACAATTACAGAAAAAGATTTAAAAAATAACACAACCATGTTTAAGTCACTTGCGTTAACACTTACTTGTAGTGTTGCAGACTGTCGCTGCAACGCTGCCTGAATCTGTTGCTGCTGCACAGCCTGTATTTGATCATGCAACGTTTTCTGTTGATGTTGAAGAGACTGTGCCACTTGCTGTTGCAATGCAGCTTGCGCGATAGCCTGAGCCTGAGCTTGACTCACTTGTAAAGTCTGCTGTAAGCTCTGCTGTTGCTGCTGATGTTGTTGTAGCATCTGTTGCAATGTTTGCTGTTGGTGAGTTTGCTGCTCTTGTTGCAAGCTTTGTTGCAGTTGATTCTGTTGCTGTAATACTTGTTGCAAGTTTTGTTGTTGCAGTTGCTGCAACTGATTTTGCTGTTGTATTGCTTGACTTTGTTCTTGTTGCTGTTGCAAGGTTTGATTCTGCTGGCTACCGTTACCCTGCTCGTCTTGCTCGGGATCAGGACTTGGTTGACTTTGTGGCTGTAACGACGAATATAAAATCGGTCTTACACAACTACACACAAATGGTCAAAAATTGAAATTGTTTGATATTTTTTTTTTGAAAGGGCGCGTTCGTTTTGGGATAAAGAATCATTATTTTCGTTACTTTTGCCACCTGTCTATTTGGCTAGGGGCTACATTAAAATGACATTTTCTATCCGCAGACCGGATAGAAAATGTCATTTTAATATAGTAAACATGTTGATTTTCAGCCAATTCCTTCAGGTAATGGGTACCTAGGGGGGGGCAGCTCCCCGTACCTGTACCTAGCTACGGCCATGTCCGTTCGTTTAGCATTGGTAGGTATCAAGTTAAAGAAGCATCTGTAACAATCTGTCAAGCGTTTGTTTACGATATTTTTGTTATTTTTGTCACTTTTGCTACAGAAATATTAAACTTTAACCATAAAAACCATAGATGTAGCTATGATTAAAAACCATTGAACCAGTTCTTCAACTTGAGTATGTAATTTGGAACGCCCGGGTTCAGGGTGATTATTAATTACCCTAAAATTCCAAATTTACTTTTACGACTTAAGCGTTGCGTTTCGAAACACATCTTGTCTACCTTGGAAAGTAGATTTGTTTCCAAAACGTAATGTGGAAGTTATAAAAGTCGATTTGGAATGTCTTGCTCAGGGTAATTTTGCAGTGTTCTGTCAGGGTTACGTTTAAAAACGAGTAACTTTAGTAAAAATAAATGACTTCATCGGTTCCTAAATCTATCCTTAAGTTTTTGAACGGATAACTAAGGGCCCTAGGGCCATATTACTTCAAGTAGCAACGGGACATTGAGGTGACCTGATTTTAGCATAAGGATAGTTAGAGGAAAGGAGAATATCTAACAACAGTTTTTATCTCGATCCCACGTTAATACATTTTAGCTGGTGATACTGCAGTACTCCTGTTCGTGGCATCAGAGTAACAGGGTCACCTAAGTTTTGATAAACAGATAGCTCAAGTGATGTAAGACATATCTACATACTTTATGTCCCTGGGCTTACGGTACTTTTCGGTCATTTTTAGGGCTAGTTTATTAATAATGCCTTTTTCACTATTTCACACTATAAGACACAAGCAATAATAGTAACTTATTACAGCATGCATCTCAGTACGTCAAAGTATGAAAATTTACTGTCAATATAATTGAACACTGATAACTGCTAAGAAAAAAATTATATCTAGGGAAGAATCGTAAATGGTAATTAAGAATTGAGAATATAAGTTAATAATGACGTTTAAACATTTCAGGCTTTTGATAACTCCAGTTTTACACTTAGGTTTTACAACGGATATCATTAAGGTAGCTTTAAGACGTTACCTATCAAAATTACGGTTTTGAATATATTTTTTATTGTCTTCTAGAAAAAAACCAAACTAGATATATTTTTAACTTGGATGGATTATGATATTGAAATTTTAATCTTATTAATTTATTGGCTATCGTACATTAAACCAGTATCGCATCAGATTCTATGTAGTTAAGAGTCAAAAGAGGGTTATTTTATCAGCCAGGACAATCTTAAATTAAATATACAATGATCTAATGAATTTTAACTACAAATAAATTAATTCACATTACTATTTTATAGATTATTAGAAAATAAGGTAGACTATTGAAGATATTCAAAATACATTACCAGTTATGAATGGATTCAAATTGATCACAATTTTAACTGATTAAGGGTTTGAAATGATGATAAAGCTTTCAAAGTAAGAACATCATAAATATAAGCGTAGAAGCAGGTGTAGGCAAAGCGACCTTTTTTCTTATAAAGGATTAAAAAAAATGCAGTGTAGTCAATTCTAGGAAAAGCAAACAAAATATGGTTCAGATCACCTTTCTCTAACACACATTCACAAACAGCAGAATTTAGGATTAAATTTTTTTTGAGATGTACAGGTATGCAACAGTGGCCAAGTTGCATTCTGCAGATCATTGAAGTATTTTTTTATTAAGTCTGATTTTAAAAAATCAAGCTTTTACCGGAATATTAGCCTGGACAGTTGTGTAAAATATCAGCCTGGACAGTTGTGTAAAATATCAGTCTGGACAGTTGTGTAAAATATCAGCCTGGACAGTTGTGTAAAATTTCAGTCTGGACAGTTGTGTAAAATATCAGCCTGGACAGTTGTGTAAAATATCAGCCTGGATAGTTGTGTAAAATATCAGCCTGAACAGTTGTGTAAAATATCAATCTGGACAGTTGTGTAAAATACTCCTTTCAATTTAGATGATATCCTATGTTTGAACCAGTTAGAAAGTATATTCCTTTTTGGAAGAAGCAACAAATCCTGACATTAAATTTTGAAACGGAAATATTTCCAGCAATAATCGCTTCCTTAGCAATAGAGTCTGCTCTCTCATTTCCAGGAATGCCATAGTGACTGTGGATTCATGCAATAGGTACATTTAGATCTTAATTGAAAAAAATATTTAATTTTTATTTTTTAATTTTTAACAAAAACAGAGATTTGCTTTTCAAAATTAGATAATTTACGGGGTAATGATTTGGAAGTATTTGATGATAAAAAATGAAAAAAACTGTGAGAATCAGAGAATATATTACATTGCTTCAAAAATAGATTACTTGTGTACACTGATGTCCCATGGTGACATTTGATCTTTTGGACAATATTGAAATTTTTATGAAATATACCTACACCAACACAACCCAAAGGATCAGTTGAGAAGCATCTGTAAATATTGAATGCCAGTCAAACCAATGTTGATGCATAAGGCACTGTCAAGGCGGTTTTTGGCAAATTTGTCTTCTCTTTGAAAGTCATTGTTCAATAGTACAGTATTTAGTTTGTATATAGAGATGTAAAAGGGAATTCATAAATAAGTAAACAAATAGACATATGAGTCATGTACCTTAATAATTGTTGAATGCTCTGAAAACTTTTAACCACACAAAGAGTAGCCTTTAGATACCAATATGGAATATAAATTTTATATTATTAAAGAAATCAATTTCATATTTATGGATATATAGCACAAGTGCTATATTTATGGATATATAATCAATGTAAATGAATGTTTTCAGAGTTCTGCCTTGAAAGCTCAATTGCTAGAGTACGGACTAAAGATTGTTGCAGGTTCAGGTCCTAGCTCGAGGTAATTATTTTGGCTGCATCTTTAATCTGAAGATGTTTATAAAATATTTATTACTAATGATGAAAATCATTCGTTACTTTTTCCCATAGACTTTAAGTTCTGTAAACTGAACTATAGACTGTGCAATAGCCTAAGCTATAAAAAGCTAACTGCAATTATCCGTCTCAGTAAAATAAAACATTAGAAAGAGACAACTACTCACCACGGATTCGCTTAGACTCATTCGCACTTTTGCGTCCATTTTATTTTACAGCTGGCAGGTAAATGCGCTGTCCAGTCTCTATGTCTATGCTTTTTCCACAGCAGGCCGTTCAAAAACCGACTGAATCGAGTAGAGTTATGACTTGAACAGTTTAAAAACTGAGTTCCAACCCGAAACCGTCAAAAAACGTGAAAAGCGGTTACCCTAGTGTTAACTCAAGTGAACCTTACTCGACGCGGGTTCGACGGAATTTACGGCCATTTTTGATAAAAAAAAAGGTCAAAACAATGATTGCGAATTAAAAAAATATATTTTTATTTCTAATATTTTTTGTTTTATAATGCTTTACACTGCACTATTAAGTTTTAGTTTTTCTTTAGATTCTTTAGTAAATCGCCCTAAATTCTTCAAAATTCAGGACGTAAAGTTTAAAAAACCCTATTTATTTTTTATTCTTGCACATTGGGGACCTTGTTTACTAGACAAGGATACGCATCCCAACGTCGCGCGACTCACCTTGGTGTACTTCAACACGTAACCTCTTACTTTTGTGCTCTGACTATAATTTGTATATTTGTGCCTAATAAACAAGGTCTATAATGTGATGCTATCTCAAAAATGACGCGTCGCGTCGCGTCATGGTCTGAGCTGACCCTTAATTGAAAAAACCAAGATGATATTTGATACCCTGTTTATACTCAAATATTATCAATAAAAACAAAGCTTCAATTGTAGTTTAGTGTTCTCTCAGCCCTACATTGGTACTTCAAATTAAAATATGGCCCTGAAAATGAGCAAAATTCCTTAAAGTGGAAACATTGATTCAACTTTACAGATGCAACTCGGTTAGCCGATCAAAAACATTAGGGTAGAGTTAGGAACCCGATGACGGTTTTAAACTCAAGTGACTTGTTTTTGAACGCAACACTGCGTGCGTTCATAATCCCAACTCGTGTTAACCCAGGCAGGAAAACAGATACATTATTCTACGGTACAGAAAGAAACAGTAAAAACCCCTAAGTAAGTAGAGTGAGTTTTTGAAAGGGCCTATATTTTTTTTTCAAAATTTTCTGTTTTCTATTTTTTAACCTACATCCTTTTACGTATAACCTTAATATTTATATTAATAGCTAGATAACTAGATAGTCCATGAATGTTACTATATATTCTAAGAAGTCGACTTAGTTTTCTTTGTAAATATTTGCAAACTGATTTGGCGCTCATATTCATTTATTTCTAAAAGCGCTGTGGTCTCATATTTCACGGACATAATAAAATATAAATCATAAGCAATCACATCAAAAATGCTTAAATTGAGTTGTAATTTCAATTTTAGTCAAGGCAACCAATTATTTTTTAAATACATTGATAAGGTTGATGAAAAGCTGTCCCCGACTTTATGGTTGGTTCGGTTAACTAACGTAATACATTAATTAGTTAGGTATTGTCTCATATTAAAATAAAAATCGGCTAGAATTTCTATATAAAGCCAATTTTTTTTTTGTTAAAAAAAAACATGAAAAAATCAGCCAAGTTACATTAAATTTGAAAAAAATAAAATAGCATAACAGCATAAGTAACATTAAACGTAATTCAATTTTTATACAAATAGTTTTAAAAAGATTTCTTGTTTATAAAAACATTATACAATAGTTTTACACTTAATTTACTTTGTTATACCGTTTTATAATAATAAAGTATCAAAAATATTGCTATTAAATACCGTATAGTAGTAAATTAATAAATGCTTCTCAAGAATTAAAAAAACAAATTAAAATTGTATCGTATCTACAGACCTAGGTACTGTGTTTCATTCAATGCCACCTCAGTATTCATCAAGTTTTTTCTGTGAGTTCTCGGGCGTAAACACGGGAACATTCATTAAAAATTTGTTTCTTACTACCGATTCTTATGGAACTCGAGAAACTAATTCATTGTTTAAGTTTGGAAAAAATAAGTTGGCTAACATTCCTTAGACATACTTTGTTCTAGTGTAAATTTGTTGAACTGTAACTGCCAAGAACACTTATTTTATTATTACGTATTTTTTATTTATTGCATTGCATTGCATTAATAACCAACTTCAAAAAAGGATGGTTCTCGATTCGAATGTTTATATTTTTTTGTTTTTTTTTTGAAGTGAAATTTCTTTAGCGGCGTTGTGTACTTTTTTTTGGTATGGGTAAAAAATTATAAACTCGCGTCAGGTCACGTGTCCTAATCGTGGAAATTCGTATGACGGGAACCGTAATGCCACGCCTATTATAATTTTTATTTTTAGTATTCGCGATTATGAGTAGTACAGGGAGGTTGGATATGGAATTTTAATTCTATGACAGATTGCGATGTCAAATATACTACGTCAAAAAAGTAAATAAACAAACATTATTATTTCTTGACAATGTCAAAGACATGTCTTGTGACATATTTGAGTGTTAAGCGCGAATCGTGTGTAAAGGTTTTCACTTTTGCCGGCACTCCCGGGGTGCAACTCGTTTTTTTTTATAATTTATGTTCGGGCATAACTCCGTCATATATAGACGGATTTGAAAAAATATTTTTTAATTAAAAGGGTATACTTCCGATGTGGTTCATATTAATTTGAATTTAAAACATAAAATTTTCGTGAAAAAAAATAATTGGTGTTAATTTGGAACTGGCGAAAGACTTTTATGCTGATAATTCTATAATATTTTGTAACAAGTATGGATGCACTTCAAAAAGATGCACTAAAAATAAAAAAAGAAATGGTTTAACTAGGTACTGCAAAATAATGACCCCTTCTTAGTCGTGTGTGACACACACACACACAAGAAAAGAGAAAAAATAACACCAAACATTTAGTTTCAAAGAACAATTCAGTAACAATGGATTATTTTTGTTTTTTTTATTGATCTTTAATTCAAATAGCTATATTTACAAAGGTATCGTAAGAAAATAATATTTCCTACCGTAGGTGATGAAGTCTGTTGATGAGAATCAACGGAACCTGCATACCACCATTGCTGCTGTTGAGGTTCTTCTCTATTGTTTGAACTTGATACTATGCGATAGTCATAATTGCCAGCTGAATTATCACCAGTACTGTTAGAAAAGCCACCTGTCATTTTGTAAGTGAAAAGTTGATGAGTAGCTGATGCTGTACTTCGTACAACATCATCATTTAGTTGCTGTTGGTGCTGTAGTTCACCTGCGCTACCCGGCCACCACGAGGCATCGTCGCGCGCACCCCAAGCGCCCCCCGTCGCGCCTCTGTCCCCCATTTTACAGCCAACGCTTTTGGATAACCAGTTTCTTTATGCTTCTCAACCTATTTCAAATCGTTTTATGTAGTCCTCTGGCTATGTAAACCATGTCCTTTAAAACTAATGTTATCCTTAATTTACACTACACAAAATGTTTTCATACGTTTTGATATCAACACTTTTACATTAAACACGGTAGAGATTTCCTATAACAAAGACTCGTTACGATTATGAACAGAGTATCCCTTCATTATGATCCTATGAATATAACACTAAACACATAAAATCTACTGTGGCCAAAAAGCTGCCGGCAAAACTTCCAGTCCACCACGCGCGTACTTTTGTCTTGTCTTCGCTTCGTTATACCTACTTTACGTCAATACAGTTGGCAACGTCGCACAAAAGGACGCCAAACAAGTGAACACGAGCGCCCCCAACGCGCAGCGGCCAACAGGGGAACATTCGAAAATGTACGAACAGTGATCGAATATGCACGGAATGGCAACAAGGCCGTCCAGCAACCGGTCAATAAGACGATTAAGCGGAGCAAAGCCAAGCAGATCCGCGTTGGTATTTAGTAAAATTCTTTTGTTCACATTATAGTAATTAATTATTACAAATAGTTACATAATATTTTTATGTTTCATAAAGGTATATTGCTTTACATAATAGGTATCACTTCTTACATACCTATACATACGTATCTATAGTATATCACATTATTCTATCACTATAATGACTTTTATAAGAAAAATTTAAGGATTAGAATTTAACTCACTTACCTACTTACTTATTAACAATAAGATTGTATTGATTGTATTAATTCAACAATTCTTAATCTCTCAAATTTGTCGATAATGAATATTATTATGATATTGGAATTTTGACGAATGTAATAAAACAAAGAAGGTAAGCATATTTATATATATATTGTATTTCAGTAAAACGGATTTTTTATTAAGCTTCAGCGAATGATTTCATCACATAAATACCTTACTTCTTAAGGATTTCTACGTTACTTGAATAAATAAAAAAAAATTTAAATACCACCAATCAAATTGTATTTTTGCTTTTTGTTAATAATAATAATAACAAAATGCAGATATCAAATACAGCTCAGATGAAAGACCTATCCCATTTGGGATTATAAACCTCCAAAAAAATTGAATTGTAACTGAGATTTATCCGTATATTATATTATGCTAACAAACTTATACTTACTGAAATAACATTGATTTGTGGTAAAAAAAATCTAGGTACTTGTTTCTTTTCTATACCTGGATCATACAAATCTGGATAGATCCTAATAGATCTTTTCTATTATCTACCTACGTTAGACAAGATATAGTTTACTATTTATAATGTCATAACCCCAATAACATGTAAAAATACCTACTATACCAATAAATAGTAATTTCAGAATCCACTAGCATTTGTTACTATTCAAGAAATACATAACTTACCAAAGGCATTCCCTAGATGTTTGAGAGTCGTTGAAGGGGAAACAATAAATGGCCATCAAGGGAGTTCCATAATATGGAACCTAAAAAATAAAAATATATATTATACCAAACTATATTTATAGAGAAAAAAACTGTGTATCTCAATATTAATATTTTGCCTGTACAAAGAAGTGTTTGATGATGGATACGTGGCTCAATAGATGAAAACTTGGGTTGGTAAGTTTCTAAAACGTTAATTTGAACTAATTTTTATTAGACAACACACACAGTCCTAAAATATACAGAGCAACAAACCTTTCTGATGTGGTATAGGGTCGCTAGTACCATGTGAGTTCACTGTAATCTTGATTTAGACTGACTGATTTTTATTTTTGACCACCAGGTCAGAAAAGTTTGGCACAATGCAACTGTACTTATTTATTTCTTTAGCCTTAACGCATGCACCGATATGGATGGATATTTGAAGTGGACTTTACGGCAAATTCTTCCAACGGCACCGATAATATTTGAACAAGGTAGAAAGATAAAGGTAGAATATCCATTTTTACGAACTTTCGTCAGTTAAAGTAGTTCATTAAATTCAGGTATGGTGATTATGAATTTTCATAAGCAAAGCATCAACCGTGATACTGACGATACTCCACCATGCCGATTTCATTATCTATCACCTGCTATTTTATTGTAACCACCTTGTTATTTTGCCTAAAAAACAGATCACCTTCATGGAAACAAAATTCTTTGTAACAAACATCATTTATAAATTCATTATTTTCTAACAATTAGTAATAAAAAGGATTATCATGTGTGTTTAGAACTTTAGGGAAACTTTTCGTTCTTTCTTTAATATTAAATATTAAATATTAGGCTAGAATACTTACTTGCTTACTATATTAAAGAAAAGAAAATAAAATAGCCGGTGGCGGTAAAGGCCTCCTCCAAATATTCCCTGTTTTCTGTTTGATGTTCGAGTAACCTGGGCGTGGGCACGTTCACTTTAAATTAGAAATTTCTATCAGAAAGATATTTGGCTTTTGTTTTCTTTTTGACTATCGTCAGGTGGCTAAGATATTTGCCATTGATCTTTATTATTATGTTTTTACATATTTTTTTTAGAAATGTGTTCTACGACGATGAAAATGTCACTTTGTTTCACACCTACCTGTATTCCGAGGATAGATCCGGTGATTCTAATAACATCACTCTGGCTGTGCTATTTGTGTATCGCTCTCTATATACCTTTGCTACTTGAATGCAGTTGACATTAAATGTATGGAATAGATTTTATTTCTTTAGAACTTTCCATGAAGAAATGTACGAAATAAAGTCGAATGCTTAAGAGAAGTAAACAAAAGCCATGTACAAAGGGTTGTCGTATTCTGTGAATTTTATATTGTTTTTATGTAGGGTTATGTATAGTCAGTACAGTAAGTTCTTCCTGAATTCCCTTTGCTCTACAGGTTAATTTTCTTCGACTATCTTTGACATTCTTCTAAATGTTAATAATGTAAAAGCATAACAACAAGTTTCTCTTCAAGGTGATACAATGTAAAGTTTCGAATACAGTTAAAAATTTAAATCAACGACATAATGATAGTTTACCTACAATACACCAATGATTAACCGGACATGGTAAGACACAACTTAAGTAAGACTACTTTATTTAAGAATTGTTAACGTAAAATTCATTTTTTTATTTACGTGCTCTTAATTGATTTATTTACGTATTCGCATATCTGCTATCATTTATAGTAGGTAATGTACTAGCCATGTAGGCAATTTATAGTATCTAGATATTTGTTTCTAATTGCTACTTATGTGGTTATGGTTTACTTTTGTATTTAGTTAGTTACTTATAAAATAACTTATTACGATCTATGTTAGGTAGATATGTGTATTTTATGGTTAAAAAATTTTAGGAAAAAAGGTATTTCATTTCAAGATTTTGATTATGCCATGCACATATTTTCATAGCAAAATATATTAAGATTTATTAAGATAAAATTAGGAACAATAAGACATAACATAGACACAATAAAATTTGGAAAATCCAAAAGTGCACGCCTCATAGCGGTCATTCACATTTAAAAAAAAATTCTAAAACAAAAACTCAAGTTTTTTAAAATAAAATAACAAATAAGGTGAGGAAAAAATATACTATAAAATAAAAATAAAATATATATATATAGATATACAGTATACAGTGGTATATTAGTTTTTTATAAATTATAATTAAACGACAGTACTTAGAACGTTAATTTTAACTAGGAATCAGCACAGTGTAATACTTTATATATTAAAAACAAAAGTATTCCGGTAAGATGAATTTTTCGACCAATTTCTCTGCCACATACATGGTCACATAAACACAGACTCACGGACGTCCAAGAATGATTAGTTTTAATGTTATTATTTATTATATTAAACAAATTAATTGTTTATAAAATGTACCATATGTGCTAGACAGATTATTTAACTTCATATTATTGCACTCATATTATCCTGTAAGTGTTATATTAAAAAAAAAAGTCATTTAAGTTTCGAAAGACTGGGTTTTTTGACACCACCGCTCCGCTTATGAGGCGTGCAATACCTCACCGCTCCGCTTATGAGGCGTGCAATAAGAGGCTAATGTTTATTTTTAGATAATTATGGAAGTGCAACGTGACAGTTTTCCGATACAATATTATCTGGAGTTAATATAATACTTTCATTTCATCAACTTGAGAAAAACGAATTAATTTTTTATAAAAGTATCACGAAGAAATACAAATTTCAGAAAACAATCACGAATGCGGAATGCATTTCGCGCGTCTTTCACAAACATATTTTATTATCATACAGCCAGTTTCTTGTTTATTTTTGTTATCGATCTCTTTGGTGATTGGAACATTTACAATATCCATATTACAGATTGAAATCACTTTTAGTTCCTAGGGATTCAAGAGCTACTTTAGTCCCGGCTTACGAAGAATCATCCAGCTCTTTTTGAATAGATGTGATAAAAAATATTGTTTCTGCGGAACGCTATTCCTAATGTCTTAAAGATACTAACAATTATCCCGATCGACAATTCTCACAGGAATAGATTTTTCCGCAGGTGAAACACCGGAAACGTCTTGTAGTTAATTTTTGGATACACATTTTCCAAGAATTCTAAGTACTTGGTACTTAGGACATAATCGTCTATCCTTCAGAAAATTATTATTAAACAATCAATTGCCTACTTAGAAAGTAATAATTGATAACTGGCGACTTTACTTCGGTGCTTATTAAGCTGTTTTATTTAACTTCGAAATATTTTCTCCTAACTTTCAAAAATAATGTGATATTTTTCAATAATTATAAGTATTTTATTAGAATAATATGGCCTTATCGCAAGACTAGATAATCGTCTTTTTCTAGTCCAAAATGGTCATTATTCTTTAACCTGCTATCTGATATTAAGGTAGGTACTTGCAAGATACTAGGTAGGTACCTAGTTTTTTTTCTAAAATTATAAAATTAGTTACTATACCTAATGAAAACATAATGTGGGTTGGGGTTTACAAAAGGGGGCGCTGAAAAAAGTCATTTTTTCCCTTGCGCCCCCTTTTAGTTACTCTGACCATAATGTGACCTAAATGTTTTTATAAATACATAAATATAAAACCACACATAGCCGAACATCATAATTTACACACTGATAAATAAAGTATCTATTATACAGTAACATTGCACATACTATATCAGCAACCTACCTACCTATACTTATGCACACGATTATTACTGTCACTTTACTTCGGCAGCCATTTGCTTGCAGTATTATAATAAAAACTAATATATATTTTAGAGGTTATGGCGGTAATGAGTGTTGTTAACATAATTGATTCTAGTTACATGGATGTTTTCATATTTTTTAAGGAAAATCACGTAAATAAAACAAATGAAACTCACCAACTGTGTCTATAATATACACGAGCACACGATTTCAGCGCTTATTACGTAGGGAACTTCTCGCTAGTTGTAGAGCTGCGACAACGATATATGCGACAAGCAAAAATGATTGGTTAGAATTGAATGTCCCGCCATATTGCAGCCAATAAGATGATCAGCGTCAGCTTTATTTTTTGTTTCGTAAGCAAACATTACCTCCCCCGTCTGCCTGGCCTGTGGCCTCGCCTCCTTGCCCCTTATTGAGAGTCAAAACAACCGATTCAAGCATTGCACACTTGCAATCTTCTGTTTGCCTTTTTTTGTATTTTTTTTAATAAGCAAAATGATCTTTTTCAAGTGATTAAGTCAGTGTCAAGTCAGTGTAGTGATATCTTAAAAAAAAACTAATATTGTCAAATTAAAAAAGAAAACCCAAAAACTTCGAATGGCGATCGGTTTGACATTAATAGTAGACTTTTTGTTTGTACAGGAAACCTATCAATTTAATTTTTATCAATTGGTCTAAAGTATTATATATAAAGATACGCATTATATTGATTAATTATTATTGACAGTTTGGTGAAAGAACAATAGCATAGAAATTGTTATTTACAGCAGCTGTGCACTTGTATCCATATTATTACGTGATATACTTTGTGAATTAAGGCGTAATACAGTTATATATTTTTGCATTATTGCAGCGTTTAATGCCATGGTTATTATCAATTTATATCGTAAGACTAAATTACATTATAAAGCATAACCTCAATCTTGCATCATCAACGTCGATCTATTCCATCGCCTGGTGCGACGTGTCGGACAGTAGTGCTACTTGTTTGTTATATATGATTCAACGGGAGTATCAAATGAACAACGGGTTTAGTACAGGAGAAGAAGATTCAAGAGGTAATTCTGATCAAATATGCTGCCTTGTGGATGACAACGAGCGCTGCAGGCGGCCCTCCGGCAACGCCGCTTACAGCAAACGTATACAGAAGACCGTCACTCAAAAGAGGTTAAAACTAAACATTGACCTTCAGGTGAGGTTTTTTACTCTTGGTAAATATTTACGTATGGCACAAGCTATTTTTACATAAAAAATGTTTTAAACGATAAAGAACCATCCCCTAACACACAAATGAAATGCAAAACAGCAAACAATTTTCTTTTGTTTGGAATTTTTGAAAATTTTTGCTTGGCATGTATTAAACACACATCTCTGTGGGCCATCCTCGCTCCTCTCAGGGAAAAGAAAAAAACATTTCCTTACCTTACCACCAGTATTTCTGCATAAACTTTTTTATTTTGAAAATTTGTTTGTTCCAAAACTATTATTTTCTGCCAATTTTTGTATTTCATTTGTGTATAAGGAGATGCTTTTATATTGATTAACAATTGTTTTGTGCAAAAGTATCTTGTGCCCAATAAGTAACTATGTACCTTACTTTTTAATGTAAATAATGAATACTAACTCGGCCAGCATGTGGTGAATAAAAGTTACATCAAGAATGTGGCCGGGTACGTCATACCCAAATTTTAGTATTCAATTAATGTAGTTTTAATTATATTTTTTAAAATTTTATTAATTGTAATTAATAATAATTAACATCATATACTTAGTTAAATTTAAAAAAAAAACCTTAAAAATAAATAAATATGATTAGGCACTACTGTTGAGATCAGCACAATTATTACATACACACAAATTATGCATGCTCCATACATATGGGCTTGGTACATGCTTGCAGGAATGTTACATATGGGCTTGGTACAAGAGTTGCAGGAATGTTCAGTTTTTCTATCCGTTTTATTAGGGCAGTCCTGGCATTTGACATATTATTGGGGTACATCCTCAGGTTAAAAGCTCACTGAACTGGTTAGTGATTCTTTGGCAAATATAAACTGTTTTTTTTTTACATTTATTGATTTTAGATGTTTGTAAATCATGCATAGGCCCAGTAGTCTGGTCAATTTAGACATTCCAAGCTACCTACATTCTCACCAGGCTGAAGATCAGTTAGATTGTTTAAAGTATGATTAAAAATAAAATTTGAGAGTTCCCCATCTTTCCCCTGTATAGAAAAAAAATTATTCAAGGTCAAAGGTCAAAAAATGAGTTTTTCGCGATTTTCACCAAAATGGTAAGTTTTATCACAAAAACACTTCAGACAAAAATTGTAGATTATAAAATTATCTACAAAAAATGTATCAATATTTGTTTTCTACGAGCCACCATTTTTGAGATAGATTCAAAAAGTAGTAAAAGTTGTAATTGTCATAATATGCAAACGTTTTCACGCCACCGATGAGATAGTGTACTTAGCGCGTTTTTTTATTGTGGTCAAATTAAGGGACTGGGTTTCATTTTACCTGATATTCTTATGGTTATAACTTACTTATATTTTATACTAGACTTTGCCCGCAGCTCCGCCCGCCCTAAATTTGATGATTAGGATTCTTATGGCAACTCCTTGATTATACTAAAGAATTTTGCTATAGCAAGCCATAGCTGCTGCAGCTATGGTTCGTTAGTGGCATTTGGTAAGAGTTACTCCTACCTTTGTCCTTTTCCGTATCTTTGACTATCTCTGTGTGCAAAATTTCAGCTCATTTAAATGCTCCCAGTGCAGCAGGATTAAGTAACAAACGTTATAGTTATTCCCGCGGGAACTTTTTAATTTTCCGGGATGAAAAATCCTTCCCGGGGACTCAGACAAATTTCATCTAAATCAGTTGAGTGGTTCCCTATCCATCCAGTGGTTGAAGAGTGACAAACAACCAAACATCTGCACTTTCACATTTATCATATTAATGGGATAGCTGGTAATTAATGAACTTTGCTAGCTGCCACTCTGTCCTAAATTTGGTTAACGGCGTGGGGCTCCTTTATTTAATCTCAGTATTGATACTGTGATTTACTCCTTAATTACACTAGTGAAGTTTGCTAAATCAAGCTGTATCTATAGCTAGGGTTGCCATAAATATTTGAAACTAATATGGGATGTTTAAGGTCATATCTTTAGAGATTGAGAAGTATTTTTATGTAGACCTTACCGTTTTGGTGAAAATCGGGAAAAACTCATATTTTTTACCTTTAACCCTGAATAAATTTTTTCTATACAGAGTAAAGCTGGAGAACTTTCAAATTTTATTTTTAATCATATTTTAAACAATCTTACTGATTTTCGGCTTGGTGGGAATTTAGGTAGCTTTATTTTTTGGTCTAATTTGACCGGACTACAGATTACGAATGAATTATGTGCTCTTAGTATTTTCTTTAATATTACAAATGCAACTACTAAAAACACAAAAACAATAAAAATTATATTACGGCAAAAAAAACGTAAATAAATGTGGCAGGGTATAACATACCTGAGACAGGTTGGTGCACAAATATCCCAGCCAGCAGTCCACGACACACTATGATCACGCCATTATCCTTTCCCCCATACCCTGTCTATCAGCTACTCAGTGCCCTCATGTTGCCAGACAAATATTTAGAGAGATTCACAACTTTTTAAATTATACCTGGGTATGAAATACCCTGCCTCATGCTTGCCAGGTTAAATCTCAGCTGCAGGTTAAAATATTTTCATTGCCTTCTCCGACTCATACTCATTCAGGAATTAGGAAAACAATACTAGGCCCTAATTACTTACCTATTTTTTTTTTCTAGTATCTAACATACATTTAGTTGCTTCGATGAGCACTTATTCCGTAACATCACACTCTGTTAAATACATGTTCCCTGTGGTGCAGCCAGCCAACCAACCTTCACAACAAAATCGAGGCCTAAAAGATTTAGTAATCAAATCACTTTTCAATTTGTTTAGTTCAGGTTTTTTAGTTTAAATCTATACAATAGAAAACAAAAAAAATTCAATACCTTATTCAGTGGTGCAAGATTGATGCATTTATTGCTATATACATTATAATAAAAAAAAATTCTGTCTTAGATCGCCATGCTTTAAGTAAAATGTCTTTTAAAAAAAATTAACTATTAGGCCTGCATTCAAGAATACTGCTTGGAACTCTAGTTATTGCTGCTATTACTTGATTATAATAATGAATGAGTTCTTCAAGAAAGAAGTTATTAGATTTCTGAAGGGTCGGCAACGCGCAAGTGATACCCCTGGTGTTGCAAGCGTCCATAGGCTACGGTGACCGCTTACCATCAGGCGGGCCGTAAGCTTGTTTGCCACCTTAGTGGTATAAAAAAAAAAAAAAAAAAAGTTATTGGTGGTTTATTCATACTATTGTTAATGTAAAAATCGTCACAGTCATTCATAATCTTTACCATTGGTGCGCTCTATCTATGTTTAGACAGTAGGTGTTTTGTTTGTTGCTTGTACAAGCAACAAAATGCAAAAACATACATCCTAAATAATTTATTAGGTTTAGATACAATTTTGTTTTCATTGCATCTACAGTAAGGTGTGATGGGGCAAGAGTTAATAATTTTTTTTCATCCATCAACACATTTGCAATTAGTTCGACAATGTGATCGGGACTACCAATGGTTCCATCTGAAATAATAATCAGGAGCTTTTCTTTATTCAGCAAAAATAAAAACACTATTCCTTATAGTTTTAAATGCAAATACATTTACTTATTCTCCAGCTAACTCACTGACTGACTCAACTCATTCTTCTACTCACTTGCTCATTCACTCGTATTTGGCTACTTATTATTATGTAATCTTAAATAAACCCACCCACTGCCCGCTTGATAAGACCCTGAATATCATGTAAGACCTAATGCTTGTCACCACGTATCTAACGAGCCCAAACTGAATGAGGTTGTGTTGGTTCATTGCAGAGTTCCTTAGGGGTATCTTTCGGCTTTGTCATCAGACCCTGAATATCACGTAAGAACTAAATGCTATTCACGACGAATCAAACAAGCCCAAACTCAATGGGGTTGTGTTGTTTCATTAAAGAGTTCCTTTGGCTACTTTCTGGTTTCATAATTATAAATATCATGTAAGAGCAGTGGGCTTATCACGAGAAAAACTCTCAACAAACACTCTCCGTCGCATGCATGTACTATATTTTGCCATAATATTAGGTACTTACCTTTTTTGACCAATGCACATGTTTCTTGCCAGGGAAATGGCCCTTGCATTTAAGATTGGCCATTCATTTCGGCCAGTACATACACACACTGAAAATAAAAGTACATACAAGTTTAGTACTGTAGCTACCAGGTCACGACTTGCCCTCGGATTGACTGCTAAAGAGGCACTCAGGGCATACCGCCACTCTTGCGGCAGCAACTTTTGAGGATTGTGTCAGGGTTCGGGAATCAAAGATGATTAGGGTAGGTGTAACTTATTGTTTATTCACCCCTCTACTCTACCAAATTGATGACAAAATTTTGTTAATTTTCAAATTCAAATAGTTTATTTCTCAGAAATAGGATACAATATCACTTTTTTGACGTCAGTATAATATGCAAGGAATTCATAAACTACTACCGTTTCGGAATCAAGATGGCGTTCTGGGGAGAAGAAACGGCGAAAGAAACTCTCCAGCTGTCGCTCTTTTAAATTTTAATTATATAAAGATTGTACTAGTTACAATGTGTGTAACGATGGGTCATTTCCAAATACAAGTACTATGATAGCAACATTTTAGTTATTCCGATGCGTTTTTATCTATAAGATAGTCTTTAATTGAATAGTAAGCTTTTTTGATAAGTTTTTGTTTAACAAAAAGGGATTTTGTTGTAAAAACGGACTCATTGTCCTTTAAACGATTTATTAATTTTCTCAAGCCTTGTGTGGATCAGAGCCAGTTTGTGTCTATTTCTTGTATTTCGATTATGAACATCACTATTTTTTTTAAAAGATTAATATTCTTATGAACATACATTAAATTATCAAATATATATTGACCAGGTAAAGTTAGTATATTGAAACGAAATGTTACGAAATGAAATGTATAAATCTTATTCTAATACATAACTTTTTCGTTAATTGCAACATTGGACATCTGACATCATTGGCACATTACTTGGATGCAATATTCTTCCCTAATTATAAGAAAGAAGGAGCAATCCTCGTCATATATATAATAATTATTCTAAAATATGTAAAAATCTACATTATTTTTCTATCTCTTGACTCAACTGTCACTATAATCTTTTTCGATTTTCTTCCAATTGTTTGGATTTGAAAAAAACTCCTTTTTCCTTATAAACTAACCATAGATAAGTGGAAGTTTGAAAATAATAAGCTTGTATCGCTTCCACTTCCCCTAAATACATATCCGGTGTCCGACCCGTTACAGAACTTATCTCGTTTCAATTTTATTTTTGTGCAAATCACTGTGCATTCACATCTATGTAGATACCGCCAATTATCTCGTAAATTTTGCCTACTTTGAAAACGTGAGGTCGAATAAAATCCGGCTCTCGTTCGAGCGCGGCTACAGGCAGATCGCGCCCGCCATCGTACAAAAAACTGAAGCATTGTTATGTAAAACAAAACTTTAGAGTGTTGTGTGTTTTTTGGTGTCTACAATTAACTAAATTTCATTAGGTGTTCATTCTCATCCACAAGTTTTGAAAAGCTTTGGCTTCTAGTACAACTCTTAAGCCAGACAAACATTTTTTTCGTGAATATACTTTACGTTTTAATTTTTATTTCTATGTACACTAAAAAAATATTTATACTTATTCAGATAAAAAGAAAAAGATATGGTAAATAAATAGTAATAAATAAAATAAAATTTGTTGTTACTTTTTTAGGCAAGACACACATACATCTGTGACTACCATAAAAACATGATACAGTGTGCTAGAACTAAACAGAGAAGGCTGAAAGACTCTGAAGAAGACAGCAACGAGGCTGATATGGACACTCCAGAAGTAGACTTGACACAACTCCATCCTAACACATTGAAGAGGTATAAAAGGCATTACAAATTGTCGACACGACCAAGTTTCAACAAGGCACAATTGACTGAAGTAAGTTATTGTAATGCAACAAATATCCAATATATCAGTTTTAGTTAATACAAAAAACATCTTATTCTGAAGGATAGGTTTTACATTTTGTCAGCAATACAGATGTATTTAACATAGTTATATTTTATAGCATGGCATTATAACTAGGCAATGGCTGAAATAATCTTTCTTTTATGTGTTGTGACTATTAAACACTATTTTTTATCTGTATTTTTTGGAGCAAACTATACATTTACCTTTAATTGTCATTATCTTTCCTCTTATTTAACAGTTTTATATGAAGTTAGATCCTACAACACAAAAAAGCGGAAGTACTTTTTAGTCTTCCGTACCTAAGGGGTAATTAGCAGAACCCTATTACTAAGACTTCGCTATCCGTCCGTCCCCTTCATCAAGCTAAATCTCAGGAACCGTGATAGATAGACAGTTGAAATTTTCTCAGAGGATGTATTTCTGTTGCCGCTATAACAACAAATACTAAAACACAGAAAAAATAAATATTAAAGGGGGCTTCCATAAAGCAAACGTGATTTTTTTGCCGTTTTTATAGATAATGGTACGGAACCCTTCATGCGCGAGTCCGACTCGCATTTGGCCGATTTTTACATTGATACTGTGTAACATGACACCTACTAGATTTGTCTTTTACTTGCCGTGTTAGATCAACACCCCACATAATAGTGCAAGTGTATTACAATACAATATAAATAAACACCTGATGTGATAGTGAAACTGCATCAAAATATATCTTAACAAAACACACTACATGATAGTCATAGATACTGAATTACAATATATCTAATCAAACACCGTACATCATAATAAAACTGCATCACAGTAATAAACTTTAAGTTAATACCAATGACAGATGGCATTATAACGCGGATAATCCTCAAAATACCTATAGGAAATTCAAACACATTTAATAATCATGGTGAGAAAGCTTTGTACAGAATATGCATGTAATTTTTTTTTTTTGTTACAGGCTATACAGAAACATTTTAAAACATTGCCTGTAAATGAAAAAGAAATTATGACTTACTTCATTTACATGGTAAAAACAAATGGTAATAAGTTGGACCAGAAAAATGGTATGAACTCTGACTCCATATAGGCAGTAAATGTGAATCTGACATTTGGAATTAGAAACTGAAACAGCAAATATTAATTTCTCAGTTGTGACACTTCATTGTACCGTAGTGGTACTACAAATAAATAAATAAAAAAACAGATTTATTATCTGACTCCGACTTAACTATAAATGAGATAATGATACTTATATCACTTTTCAATCACACCCTAAAAAAAATTATTGTTATATTAATAAATAGATATATATTACAAAACTATATACCTACTAAGAAAATTATAAAAATAGTGTGTGCCCGCGTGGTAGAGTTCCAAGAATGCTGGCTGCATTTCCCCTCTGAATGAGCCAGCCCTCTTGTAGCCAGAAGCAGCTTTTAAGCGCGGTAAAATTGATTTAAAAAACCTATGAGCAGATGGACCCCATGGGTCGAGCGTCTCTACTGCAAACGGGACAAATATCTACCTAATCCGAAAGTAATTTACTATATTTGAGCCGCTTTTTCTCTAGAGTCGTCACGAATCGTCTAACTGGAAGACTTGACCAATTTTGAGCCACCAGAACAGGCTGGGTTTCGGAAAGGCTTCAGTACCGTAGATCACATTCATACTGTACGGCAGATTTTACAAAAAACTCAAGAGTATAATCAGCCGCTGTGTATGGCGTTTGTGGACTACGAAAAAGCCTTTGACTCCATCGAAACCTAGGCTGTGCTAGATTCTCGGCAGCGATGTCGTATATTGCGATATATTGAGGTGCTGCGATGTCTCTACAACGCTGCTACGATGACCGTCCAGTTCCAGGACCATAGAACAAGTTTCATCCCGCTGCGTAGAGGTGTAAGACAGGGGGACGTCATATCCCCGAAACCACCAACTGTTCACCAACGCGCTAGAAGATGTATTTAAAACAATTGACTGGGCTGGGTGGGGCATAAATATAAACGGCGAATACATCGCACACCTAAGGTTTGTCGACGACATCGTTATTATGACAAAGTCATTGGAAGAAATGAGCGAAATATTGCACTCCCTAAATGAATCCTCTCGACGAGTGGGCCTTGGCATGAATTTGGATAAGACAAAAGTCATGTTCAACCAACACGTCGTTCCAATGCCAATATACGTCACGGGTACCTTACTCGAAGTTGTACAGGATTATGTGTACCTTGGACAGAAAATCCAACTGGGCCGGAACAATTTTGAGAAGGATGCCGATAGGAGGATCCAGCTAGGGTGGGCAGCATTTGGTAAACTTCGTCAAGTCTTCACGTCGCCTATACCGTAAAGTCTGAAGACGAAAGTCTTCGACCAGTGCGTCCTACAACTCATGACTTACGCTGCCGAAACGTGGACACTTACAGCAGGGCTGGTCCACAAGTTTAAGGTCGCACAGCGTGCAATGGAACGAGCTACGCTCGGAGTGTCTAAGGGATCAAATCTGAAATAAGTACATCCGGAAGAGAACCAAAGTTACCGACATAGCTCGCAGAAATGGCAGAGGGCTGGCCACGTCTGTCGGAGGACCGATGACCGATGGAGCAGACGTGTCCTAGAGTGGAGGCCGCGTATGGGAAGGCCAAGCGTGGGACGCCCTCCAGTCCGGTGGACCGACGTCCTTTAAAAGGATGCGGAAGTCAGAGGACCGGGAGAAATGGCGCGCTATAGAGGAGGCTTATGTCCAGCAGTGGATCACTATGAGCTGATATGATGATGATGAGCCGCATGTTGCGCTCTGCATTTTCGGCAGCCGCAGTGGCTTTTGCACTCGTTTTCCTGAGATAAGATCGTGCCATGGTATCTACGCAAGTGGCGTCCTACAATAAAGCGCGGCCACGCTCCCAGGGAACGAGTGTCATTCCATCGGGCCTTTTACCATCATCACGCACTACACCTACAGGTTCTAAAACGGAAGGTACGTTATTGGTGGCAAGGGCCCACATTTGATCACATCATAAAGTGAGTCGTGACGGGAGAATCTGCCTTTTCCGACATGAAAGTCCATGGAGTCCAAAATGATCAACATCGCTACCACACGGGCATCTGTGAGGACATCATATTGCAACCCCGAGGCGAATACCAACAGCTACTCTGAAGCTGTCACTGACAAGCAGTGTACCCACATTATTAAAATTTTGATGTAAAAGAGTATGAGCACTTTGTACCTGTGGAGTGTCCCAAAGTTTTTGTTCATTTGGTTCCTTTGGAATATCTTAATATTTTTATAATTATTATTATATATAATTATAATTTGGAACTTAACTTAATAGCTAAAAATTTGAAATACATTTGTTTGTGGCTCAGATTTGTAGTTAATTGTTTTTACCTATTTTGCACATGAACTTTGCATTTTATTTTTTATTACCTTAAGAGATGAAATACAACTGTTGAATGTAAAAAAATGTGATTCTTTTGAATAAAAAAACTGATATTGTTGTTAGATCAAAATGTTATGTGTAAGTGGTATGAGTTATACTTATGTACTATTACATTTTTCACTTTAAATTTAAAGCATCCACACCTTGGTTTTGGCTCCTTATTTCAAAATGTTTTAATATTTTCATTAGATTCCTTATTTGGTATTTAATTTGCAAAATTCATTATTTCTTGTCGTGTGTGTTAGTGTAACACAACACTTTTTTGTTAAAAATCGTTATATGGCTCTATGTTGAGTATTGTCTGACAATGGTATACATGTACCGCATACCACAAGCCATTGTCCTACCTGCCACGGTTTGTGGTTATTCTGGTAATGATACCAGAAGCCATTATCATGGTACCTACATATGTTGATATATAACCTACATATATAAGTACTAGAATATAGTCTAATTTAAGTACTTATTAATATACAAGTACCATAATACCGTTAGCTTGTTTGAAAATAATATAAATTACGTAACGATAAATTTTAGTGTTGATAAATACTATCAAAACATTGTTGAATTTAGATAAAATAAACAGTATGGAATTTAAATGTTAAATAATGCATTAATTCAGAATACATTTTTAAGTGTTTAGTATTTAATAAATTATTTTTGTAGTCTAGTTACTTTATAACAAATACAGTTCTGACCAAGAGGATATATCGAAATGAAGTTAATAACATAATAATGAATAAATATAACAAATAATATTTAAAATTATTAAAAAAATATATACTTCATGCCAAAACGAATGCGCCCTCTTACAGTAACTTTTTTTTTTATTTTTCTTAATATAAAAATAAGTAAATGGAATAAGTATTCGAAATATTTTATTCGGTGCAAAGAAAATCATACTCTATTGGTAGTGAGTCATTATATTGATATACTTACGTAACACTTTCAGTTGATTTCTTTGACAAAATATTTTCAAATTAAAAATATGCAAGATATTAAAATAATTTGAAGATAGATATATATACATACTTAGGATTTTTTTTTGATTCCAAACACAACTGAAAATATATGGAGCTACCAGGTAATTATTTAAATAGAAGTAAAGAAATATTGATTCGAGAATCAGTAGAGAAAATTGAAGTATATTACTTCCTGCTACATTATTGTATGAAAGATGAAAGTAATATGAATTTGTCTGCTTGTAAAGTAAAAATTCAGTATTAAAGCAGTGCGCTAAATGATAAAGGTAAATATGTAAATAACGGAGATTGTGGAATGTATGTATTAGTTTAAGAAACTTTACTAATAGTTTAGCAATGTAGTAGTTAATATTTGAACAAATGTTTCTTTTGGAAAGATAATATATGTATGATATTTATATTTTAAATATATGCCTGAGATATCTTTTTATTATACTTCTTATTTTTTTTTTAAAGTTTGAAAGGCTAAATAAAGGCTTATCCCACAATAGAAGTTAGTCTATTTGTTGTATTGAAGAATAAGTTTGACAGATTAACCCTAGTAAACATATCTTCAGAGTTTAGATACATTCTAAGAAGTTTACCCTAGTTCATATACATTGTAATGAGTTTACATAAGTTAAGATACATTGTAAGGGATTAACCCAAGTTTAAGTATGTTGTAGGGAGTTTACCCAAGTTCAGATACGTTGTAACAAGTTTGCCCTATTTTTTTATACCACTAAGGTGGCAAACAAGCTAAGCGGTCACCGTAGCCTATAGACGCTTAACCAGAAGTCTCCTCTTTTCGATATTTTCGAAAATTTCTGCTTTGGGGCCAGACGGCGTTGTGTAATGTCCAAAAAATATTTATTATTATTTATTTAAGGGGTAAGTTTTCGTTATGCTCAGTCGGGATCCAACCAACATCATGAGCGCATTGTCACAAAGAATCCGTTTTTCTTTTCTCATATCTGTTGAGCAATGCAAAGCATGCCTTAACGCATTGTACAGTGGATTTAAACTGTCATTTAAAGGTTTTAGGAACCAACTTACTTTCACTTTTTGTTTATGCCGAAGGACCTTATCAAAGTTAAAAATAGTAGTTCGTGTATAAACCTTATAAAATATTTTCTATTTCTCTTGTATGGAACTACTGAAATTAACTGATTTTCTGTTTTGGGGTTGGTTCCGATTCGAAACCCTTTTTTCTTATTCTCGTCTACTCTTACTATTGTTCTGCACTATAAACGTGTGCATACCTAAAGCAAGTTGCAACTCAGCAAACGTTCGCGGGTTCAGCTAGTTGAGTTGTAGCATGTTTGTAGGTATTCAAATTTTCCGTTCACCATTCCATTCACTCTATACCAACGGTCGGGAGCCCCGACACAATCCCCCCCAATTTCTTTCTTTGAAATTATTCGTTAGAGGTATTATTTGTTAGTAGTGTAATGGGTATTAAAAATACCCTTTACACCACTAGTGGTGCAAGCCGGTGGTGTCAAGGGTCCAATCCGGTAGTGTCAAGGGTGCAAGCCGGTGGTGTCAAAAGTCCAAGCCGGTAGTGTCAAAAGTCCAAGCCGGTGGTGTCGAGGGTCCAAAACGTTATTGCAAGTCTTGTGTTTTTATGGTAAGTAAATCTTCGGACCTATGCAAGCAAATAAATTTAGGTAAAATAAATGTGGGTACTTAAAAGGCTACAGTACTACGTGACAGACTTGAATTAAAACAACGCGATATGTTACTAAGCGTGCGTGAGTAGTGCAGCTATATCTAAACTCACTGAGATTTTCATTGAAATACATGAAATAAATTAATAGTTTATTATACATCATTGTTATCGAAAGTTCCTTTTTCTCAGGGTTTAAAGCACTATCATGCCTATGCTTTAGCAAAGTTGTAGCACTTAGGACTTTGAAGATTTCTTTGCCATTTAAGAAAAAAACTGACCAAGTGCGAGTCTAGCTCGCGCACCAGATTCCGTACAAACTTATACGTAGATAGTTCTTTCACCACGATATCAAGTCTCAGGTTTATGCTTTAATTATCAGTTTTTGGTTTTTTTTTCTATGTGATGTTACCTACCTCTTGCTTCTTGACAAATTTCATGACTAGGCAAACACAGTGATCCTATAAGGGTTGCTTTTTTCCTTTGAGGCACCGAACTTTAAAAACAGTGAAAAGGATTTTGTTTCTATCGAACTAAAGTTCATTAATCGTATTTTCACGTTTTTCAGGGTTTCAACCATATCTCGAAGAACACAGTCAGTAAACTTTAGTCGGATTTGTTCAGCGGATCCAGAAAAACCTTTGCTAAAAATAAATAAATTTAGGTAGTACCTGTTGCCTCTTTGTAGATAAATCATCTGTAATTTTCAAGAATAAAATTTGTTTTAAGTGATTGCTTCAATCGTTGTACGCCCTGCCTCAGTCGTTGGACACAGGCGTCTTCGTGGAGTACGATGGGCAAGTGCGAATAAGATGACGTTAGTAAATGTAATGGCGACTTGACTGTCAGTTTTTGGCCGCCCCTTTAGCCCTCTGACTTGGCTTAACGACTGTTATGCAACTCTTAATTTTGTAAATCTGTCACTTGCCGGTCATTCATCAAGGTCTTAACGCGCCCGAAGTTGCTTTACTTTGCTTATCGTTCCCGATAGACGAATGCTATTTGAAATTTAAGTAATTTCCTATTAAAAAAAACTAAAAATCTTATTCAGTTGTTTCCTACGGAAACGCGGGTCCCACTGACACTTGACCGGTTTTATTTTATTATGGCGATATATATATATTATTAATGTACATCCCCGGATCAGTGGTTTTTCCAAGCCAGAGCAAAAACTATACATTAACGCCTTAACCACAATTTTTAAATCTTTTGACAAGGCGAATTTTTGTGACCAAATAATTTATTAATTACCTATTTGCTATTCTCGCAAACACTTGGGTTGTGGAATGAGTTCTCTGCCAAGATTTTCTCTAAGAACTACAGTATGGGGTTCTGAAAAAAATAAGTTACTAGATAGTTAAAGGGTCGGTAACGCGCGAGTACCCGCTTACCATCAGGAGGACAGCAAGCTTGTTTGCCACCATAGTGGTATAAGTCACGTGGGAACAACGGCATAAAAGTATTTACAAATGTGTTTGTTTCTGTAAAAAAACCGGCCAAGTGCGAGTCGGACTTTCGCACCGAGGGTTTAGGGTCGCTAAGCGGTCACCCATCCATTTACTGACCAAGCCTAACGACGTTGCTTGGCATTAAATATCGTTTCCAACAAACAAATGTGTTACTGTTTCGCTTGATAACTGTTAGATGGCGCTGCAACGGTGATTAAGGATGGTAAATGGCTCGGGCACGTCTCACACTTGGCCGGTTTTTATAATATATTTGTTGTTTAACTTTAGAGCTCACTCTGATCACTGCAAGATTGAAGCTTGTTTGTGTTACTGTTTTTACGATAGAGTAACTTGATTATTAAGTTTTTACCCTGTACCGCAAAGCCCCGCGCCCGAATTGGACCGTAAATATCACTATTTATATAGTACATTAGTATTCTGAATGTTATAGGGTGAAGATGACTATTATGAGATAGGCGCCAAATATATAATAGCTAGGTATTGCCCAAACCAGGCGTTTGTTAACCGTGGTACACCGGGCATGTATAAACGTTAAAAATTACCTACCTACCGGCTGCTCGACAGATTACCAATAGCGAAAATTAAAACTTTACACAGTTTTAACGTTATTTTTACCAGTAAATTAAAGTAAAGTTAATATTAACTTTATCCGGCAGTAGTGTCCAGTGTAGGTTTAAACGTAGTGGAATCGTTTTCGGCGTCGTATCGTAAGTATATTAAACATGCTACAGCTGAAACCCGTGGTGGACTGTGCAATGCCGCAAAAAAGGATGGACTCACCGTGCAAAAGTATGCATTTAATATTGTCTGAATAATACATTAACATTACTTATTATCGTTTAATAAACCCCATTTAAAACAAATTACATATAAAAAAGTGGAATCGTTGCTGAAAAACGTTAAATCAATTGAATGTAATTCATTGTTATTTGACATGAACATAGAAAGAATAGAAAAACAAAGATTTGCTTTTTGCATTTAGTTTTTTATTCGGAACTTACGCAGTTTGGGATATTTTAAAAGTCTTTGTTCATAAAGTATTTTGTGACTTGTCACTTCTACTACCTACCACCGACAAAAGAAACTAGTTTTACTTTTGTATGTTCATATGTTATATTAATTGGTTATCACTTAAATAAACAACTACTAGTCGTACTACATGAACTGTTCGTTTTGCAAAACCAATCATTTTGTTAAAAATCTTTCAAAGCTAATCAAACGACAGATATCAGTTGCAAAAAATACTAATAAATAATTTTATTCAGTATTAGAAATCCTTGAGTAGGTAAAACAGCCGGATTTTTCCGATGTGTAAATTTATTTTTTTAATTGCGTGCGATATCTATAAAATGGGTCTATTTTTACTTGCTTTTAAACTCACAAAGTTTTCTTTTTTTATATTTCCATCTTATGGTGGAATGTTGCAAGCTTAATTAAACATACTTCCTGTTATCACCCTTCGATGAAATTTTGCATACTTACTAAGCTCGGATGACGATACAATATTCCACAGCTACTTTGACCAACAACCCCCTCCCAGAGTTGTACCAGGGGTACAACCTAGAGGTGGAGATGAAAACTGGAAAAAATTTCAAAATGGGTTTCCGGGGGTTTGGTAATTTGAGGTTCGCAGATTACGAATTTGATGTTCATTTTGATGTTATCACCTTTTGGCAGATGCAGGAAGTGCACCTGAACGTGGACATTAGGGTGGAACGTGAAAATTTCATTACTAATTTATAATTATCGAACATTATATCGTTCTCCAAGTTCTCATCACCCAACTTTTGAAACTTGGGCATTAAACTAAAAAAAGTCAATTAAACTATCATTAAAAAGTATAAAATAAAAAAAAGTAAATTTTTTTTTTAAAAAAAACTTGCTTTTCTTAAAATATTAGAATTATATTAAAATTCAACCTAACAGAAAATTGTACTAAAAACCAAAAAATAAATTTTTCAAAATAAATTTTTTTTTTTTATATCCACGCACGACTGCAAGAAAAGCAAGGCTGGGTGGAGTGAATTTGGCATAAAAAAATTTTTCTTTTTTAATCTCCTGTATCATTAATCGATGACCCGAGGATATGGGAAAGCTTCCCCCGTGGAAAAAATTAAAAGTCTGCGACTTCATCTTTAGGTGGCGCACCTTGAACGTAATTTACAAAAACCTTACAATTTAAGTTCTAAATAATACCCGCAAATTAAAGTAATTTCGTAACTGTTTGTCATAAACATGATATTTTTAAGTTTGTTTAGGTCTTATGTTGCATGTGAGTGCATTGTTTTTAAGTAAAATTTCAGATATTCGGGCTGAATATAATTCCACTTTGAGATTTTTTTTTACATATATTCATAAAAAATGCCTATACACACGGAAAGATTTGCGGTGTCCTGTGTTTGGCGATTCACTAAAACTAAGTAGTAGTATATTACTTACGTATTGAGATGTGATTAAATATTACTTGTGTACAAGAAACAATATTCTTCAGTTCAATAATGGGAAATACCCTTCAGTCAAAGACTAATGTAAAATAATTGCTATTAACATTGAAAAAATATAAAACAAAGCGTCTATTCCAAAGATTAGTCACCAACAAGTCGTCGCAAGGCTGATATCGTATAACAATAAGTATAAGAGTGTGAAAAAATTCGCAGTCATACAAAAAAAAAAGAAGTTCTACGAGGATTCTCAGAGGAAGTTGTTTGATAAAACAACTTATAAGAGTGTGTCGAGAGCAGCATGCAAATATGTATTGAAAGTGCCTGTGGCCTAGGAAAAGTTCTTAAAAGACCAAAAAAATTATCGCGGACGGTTCTGTGGATAAGGTAATGATAGAATCTATCCAGCGTAATGAGGTAAGAAAACGAAAGTATGATGAGTTTGTTAAGAAATCTTTCGGTACCTACTCCAAGCCCTTTTTCATCTACCTTAGCGATAGGTTGGGTATTTGATAGTTCCTCTGACACATCTGATGAAGATGAGATTCCCATAATAGAAACATCGAGAAGATCAGGCAAAGCAACTCAACAGATGAGAGGTGAGTTGCAAAATCTAGCTACCGCGTATGAAATTAAAAAATATCCGTACCACACTCAGACAGTAGAACGGCGCGAAGCTCGTAACGAGGCTATGTTATCTGTCTGCGAAACAGAAGCTAGAGACAGTTTTATTCGTACAAGGATAAAAACCAGGCAAGACATACTACTTTTTAACACCAAATATCAGTATTAAAAAAGAAGGTGCGGTAACTTCTAATTTGAAATCATAAAACATGTCTTTCACTGGTTTTTTTTTTATGTTATATAATTGTGTATTTAGTAATTTTAGGTATTGATATTGTAATATTGTCTTAAATAAAGCTCTGTTAGTATACTAAAAGTAGATTTATTTTTTCAAATATGCAAACCTGATGCGCCACCTCAAGATATTAATTTAGAAAGCTGAAACTTCGCATGAACACTTCTAAGACTATGGGTCATTGATCGGTAATAATAATTAAAAAAAAAAATTTTTTTTCTCCACCCTAGTGCGCACTTACATACAATCACTTGATAAACTCTCAATTAATATCCACAATTAATAGCCTATGTCCTTTCCCAGTGTGATTTCAAATCCCAAATTTCTTTGGAGTCGGTTCAGTGGTTTAGCCATGAAAACAACGTAAACAGGCAGACATACCGTTTAATATGTCGCCTTCTAAACTTTATATCGCCGGGTGACCAAAGAGCGTAAAATAAACAAGTCGACGAGATGTAGGTAATCGAACACTGGATACATTTTTCGTCACAGTGAAAGATTGTGAGCAATCCCAAAATCTAGACATTTAGAAACCCTATGTAGCTCCGTTTCCTGGCATCGACGGGAATAACTCTGTCAAAAGTGATTCAGACTAACGCGCACGCACTCTAAAATCCATTTAGGATGCGAAACGCAATGTTTTCGCACTCGGCACGCACCCTCTTAAGGACGCCTCGGAGCGGTTGACTGTATATGACTATATACTTAGGACGCCTTATTGTAGATTCCACGTTCAGTCAACCGCATAGCACTGTTACCTACACCTACAGGCTTTAGGCGCAGCGCCCACCTACATGACATGACACGTGATCTAGGACTGCCTCTCATTCGTCGGCAGAGGAAGACGTCCAGACGGAGCAATTGTAAGGTAAGGTGCGCGGCAAGAGTGGGAGGGAGCGCACCCGACTAAGGTATGACGTCACATACGGCTAGTCTCGACGTTGTAAGATTTATCAAAGACGATGACCGACTATGAATTAAAGTTTAGGCTATGAATCTAGCCTGTTCCTACTGGACTGTGTGACTAAAAAAATCTTATTGTTTTCGGTTTTTATTAAAATTTAAATAACATTTTCGCTATTTCTCGCCAGGCAACATTAATGGCATTTTATGTTCACTGAGGTAGGTACGGAAGGACTTGAACAGTGCAACAAACTTTTCTGACCCACTGACCTTGGGTGTTTGATCGCTAGTGTCATTTTAATTGCAGCGTGCGGGGGCGTAATGACGCTACTTCTACCTTTTTACTTAATAGGTTTCGGAAATCTCTGCTAATGATAACACGGTATTGGGAGATCTTTTCTATTTAATCTGTGCTCTTTTCTATCGCCACAAGAATAAACATCATTTAGACACAACTTCTACCTATGAGAATTAATATACAAAAATAACTTAGCTGATGTACTTTTTCGATCATTAGGTCATCCTTCCATGGACCTCGGGTCGTCTTTCCATTACAATTAGTAACTTCTACATTTAGTCGCAATGGCGGCGATGCGTATTAAATATTGAATACAGGAGTATCTAATCCTAAGTCTACTGGCAATGTTAACCCATGCTTAATATTCTAGGGCTCCCTGATAGAGACAGGAATCGACCCTCCAAATTCATATAGACTTGTCCGATCTATATTTTTCACTGGAATGTCAATCAAAATAAAAATAATGACAAACTCTAAATTCCGATTGTTTTTATGTAAAAACACACTGGCACCATCTTTTATATTTTCATAAAAACACTACGAAGTATTTGCTGCGTATTTGCGTTCGCTAGCATATTTACTTCCTTTATACTTAACAAGAGGTCGTAACCTCTACAGTTCATACCATTTCAATATGGCGACTGTAGTTTTGATATTTGACCACCGGGTCAGAGGAGTTTGTTGCACTATAAGTAATCACTCACATTTTGTGACAACCTTAGTACATTTTCTGTGGCTAGACGTTTGAATAGGTACCTACCCTATTTTTTTGCTTGTTTTATTTTACAAACTAAAAATAAAGAAATCAAACAGACAATAAAATAAAAAGAACAGAGAGACTCAAATGTATTGTACCAATAATAGTGGTCTTTCATTTTTGAACCTGTCCTAGTTTTTTTTTTAATTTATAAAATAAGAAAAACTAAATAATATATAGGCTGTAGGCATTTTGCGCCCCGACGAGGAGTCGGGACACTTCGATTTTATCAATATCAATATTTTGAAGAGGTGAATTTTGTTTGTATGCAGGGGTAACCTTTGCAACTGTTATCCTAATTTTTTATTATAAAACGCCACGCCATCCCCGAGTAACATAGGCTATTGTTATATTGTTTTAATAAAAATAAGTTTTAAGTTGAGATAATTAGTATTTGCAAATCAAGTCTTGAGAAAAAAGTATATTTTTATACTGATAATAAAATGACCTAAAGCTTTATGTAAAATTTAATAGTCAATTTTTTTCTATATTAATCTTGTTCAGAGTCTGAAGATATTTCTATCCACTTGGAGTGCTCCTGCTTGGAAACTATCTCTGCGGTGTTCGCCTTAGTCGGGACAACTGTAACAGTGGAAAAAGATGACATTAGAACACTAATTTATCATAATATTAGTGTTACGTAAAAACCTGTTATGTCCGTTTTTCGGCACAGCTTTATAAATTCTGCAATTCTGATAGACGCAGGTATCTTATGTAAGTTGCCAGCGCCATAGAAATTTGTAACGAAACGAGGCTAGCTTAAGGGGTATACCACGAGTAAGCCGCCCAGTGATCAGTGGCGTGCCTAGGGTTACAGAATTAGGCAAGCCCAAAACACATTTCCACAGCACATAAATAAAAAAAATCTTATTTTTTCGCTCCTTTTTTTAAATTCACTTGCATGTCGTGGATAATCCCAGCAAAGCACACTGAAGGCATTCTAGTTTAGTGCTAGATTCATTACAATAAAACATATCAGCTATTTTTTGCATTCCATTCCTTATTGTTAACCAAAATTACAAATGGCTCTAACCACACGACACTTATATTCTATCTAGGGCTGCGGTCCGTATAGTACCGATGACGCAGCGGGCGCGCCTAAGCCTATGGCAGCCACAAACCCGTCTCTTGAGACATATGACACGGACAGGCGTCATATAAAAATCTTTCATATTTTGTCAAACATAGCCGTTCCCCAGACTAACATCACAGACAGCACAACTTAGAACACCTACATAAATAGTTACAATAGTATGTTTGTAATTATGCCACCAGCACTGATTTAAAATAAAAGTACAATGAAAAATATAGAAGAGATCGTGAAACAAGAAAGATAAGGTATGAGATGAGATTAACCAAAATGGTCGCGAACAGTGCGGTTTCAGAGAAACTTCCTCCCGCGAACCCTTGGGTTGTGGAATGAGCTCCCTGCCAAGGTTTTCTCTAAGGACTACAGTATGGGGTTCTTCAAAAAAGAAGTTATTAGATTTCTGAAGGGTCGGCAACGCGCGAGTGATGCCCCTGGTGTTGCAAGCGTCCATAGGCTACGGTGACCGCTTACCATCAGGCGGACCGTAGGCTTGTTTGCCACCTTAGTGGTATAAAAAAAAAAAAGAGATCTAAGCTGAGTTATGTTTAATAATAACTAGTGGGCTTTGAGGTGCTATAATTTATTTACTACTTTTATTAAAACTACTAGGTTAATTACCTCTCCGTTCAAAAAAAAATGTGAACTAGTAGTAAAATGTGAAATAGTAGTAAAATGAAAAGTAGTAATATCAAGTATATTTTTGATAGAAGATAACCAACCATCGTATTTACTGAACTCCTTCTCGTCTTCTTCCATCTTCACTTGTCCGCGCGGCTCCTCGACGTCGTAACTCTTCAGTCTGATGGGGAGCTCTCTGCGGCTCAGGGACAGCAGGTGCTGGCTCATTATCATATCAGAGAAGTTCACTCTTAGTCGTTTTTGTCTGAAATCATCAACACAATTATACCATAAAAGACTCATTTAAATATAAGGTACATAAGAGAACATGTCCTTCACATTATGGTAGATAATATGAACATTAAATAATATTATGTTAGCTAATAAAACATACGCGGAACCCCGCACTAAGCATGGTCAAAAATGGTGTTGACTGTTTTTAGGGTTCCGTACCCAAAGGGTAATTAGCGGAACCCTATTACTATATCCGCTGTTCGTCCGTCCGTCTGTCACCAGGGGCCTGATTCTCGTGCTGATAGAGATAATCTCGAATTCGAGATATGTTTAATTGATTAACTCTTGGCTTGATAATCGCGGTACCTGTTTTAGTCGATAAATCGACTAGTTTGAACTAGGTAAGTCAAAAAACATGGCGGATATAGTTTACAAATAGTTTTTTGGATTCTTAAAACCTCTTTTTAGGCATATGTCGTACGCTAGCGGTCGACATGCATCGAGTGGTCGGTAGCAGTAGAGATGGGATGTCACACAGAAAGTGATATGAAAAGGAGTCAGAATTAGTGAGTGAGGCTAAATAGTATTTAATTTTGGAGGGAAGGAGGGTTAGTAATATGTATCAAAATGGGAAGTTATACGGAAAAATCCCTTTTTTAAAATGGGGTTCATATGATTTCCCATTCTTATGCCTTTTGGGTCACAAAAACCCCTCTTGCGACCCCTATTTTTTTCAAAAAGGTGTCCAAATATTTCCCCATTTTAATGACTTTGATGACTCCCCTAAAATAAGAGATCAAAAATCCTTTTTTGAAAAGGGGTTTTTCCCTAGAATTCCCATTTTCGATAGAGTCCATCGATACTAGCAATGTTTTTACCTAACATTTTTTTGGGACTGTATTTTTTTTTAAAAAGGGGTTTCGATATTCCTCCCCACTCACACCCAAATCAAAACTATTTAGCCTTCAACCAATATTACTAATTCTGACTCTTTTTCATATCACTTTCTGTGCGACATCCCATCTCTACTGCTACCGACCACTCGATGCATGTCGAGCGCTAGCGTGCGCCATATGGCCATAAAGAGATTTTAAGAATACGAAAAACTATTTGTAAATGATATCCCTCATATTTTTTCAACACATCTAGTTCAAACTAGTCGATCTATCAACTAAAACAGTTACCGCGATTAATTAGATAGGATTAAATCAATTAAACACATCTCGAATTCGAGAATATCTCTATCCGCACGAGAATCAGACCCCTGGCTGTATCTCTTGAACCGTGATAGTTAGACAGTAGACATTTTCACAGAAGATGTATTTCTTTTGCCGCTATAACAACAAATACTAAAAAAACAGAATAAAATAAATATTTAAGGGGGCTCCAATACACCAAACGCGATCTTTTTGCTCGATTTTGATAACGGCAACAGGTAGACGCTTAAAATATTCACAGAATATTTAGTTATACAGTCACTTCAAAAATAAATTATTAAATTAAAATAAAACAAATGTTTAAGGGGAGCTCCAATACAACAAACATGATTTGTTTGGCGATTTTATAGATAATGGTAAGAAACCCTTCGTGCGTGAGTCCGACTCGCACTTGATTGGTTTTTTTATTTTAATAAAACAAGATAGTGGTCACCTCATGGTGTCGTCGCTAACGATGACCTTCTTGATGATATCGACGAGCTCCTTCCCCCTGTTGGCCGCACTGTGTATGGCTTGATGCAGCACCTGAGGCCGGTGCACGGCGGCCCCGCTCAGGTCGAGCAGGCACAGTTCGCGGTACTGGTTCACGCCGACCGCCAGCAGCGCGCCGCCTGTGCTCAGTCCTTCCTCTGTACTGCTCATACACACCGACTCCTCGATCAGGCTCGGATCCGATATTAATATACTGAAACATGTCAACAATAGTTAGATATGTCCGTCAGTGCGCTTTTCCTAAGTTAAATATAAATAAAAACTAAGTTAATTAATAAAAGCTTTATTTATTAAAAATAGGATATCATATAACTTTTTGGAACACAATAATCTCAAGTTAATAGTTAATACCTGTCTTAGTAGAACTGCGGGTCGTTACCTAAAAAATTGTATTGTATCTTAAACTAATTTTGAGTTAATTACTGATGTTAAAAGCTATGCAGTCAGGTTGTCCTGAGTCGCAGGGTCAGCTCACACCGAGACGCGACGCGACGTGACATCAAGCGGCTTTGAAATGCGTTGCGTCTCGGTGTGAGCTGACCCATAGGCCTCCACCAGATTCTTCGACTTGACTTGGTCTCGTGCAATTTTTTCAGCCCTTAGGTAAGTCATCTTACTTGCTCAATTTGTACGTCTCTTTCTTTTGCCACCTAGAGGGTACGTTATGTCTTTAGACCATTTGTCCAGTCGGGACAGCATCATGTGGCCTGTACATCGCCATTTGAGGGTTTTAACTTCACTTATTAAATTTGTAGCTATTGTTATACCGCTTTGAGGGTGTCCCGATTAATCTATCAGCTTGATAGCCAAAATGCTCCGTCCATTCGTTGGTTGCACACTTTGACCATGTCTGTCAGCCGTAATTGGGTAAAAGTAGGACACGTCGTCATGTATTTAAAACTTTGGTTTTCCCTGTTGTAGATATTGAATTATTCTTTAGAACCTCCTTCAGTTTCTAATACCTTGACCAGCTTTTGTTCACTCTACTCTAGATTTCCTTATTCATTGAATTTATTGGTACACTTGCTTGGCCTAAATATATATACATATATTTATCAACATATTCAACTTCTTAGTCACTGATATTTTAAATTTAGACCTATTAGTTATAACGTTTGTTTTTGATAACCCAGCACTTCTCCTTTCTATTGTAAGTTGTTCTAGCATAGTTTGTATGGTTTTCGGGTTTTTTGGGAATAGTACCAGGTCGTCGAAAAATCTTAGGTGACTCAATGTAGAGCCATTTATGTTCAGTTCAATACCCCACTGCAAATTTTTGAAAATTTCTCCTAAAACTGCTGTATAGAGTTTCGGGGATGATTTTCTTTTTATATTGGGAGTTTATTATTTTAAGTTTGTATTCCAGTGCAAAATTTACTAATATCTATCCATTCTTGTTTCGTTTACCATTGTTATATGGTCTAATCATATGTTCCTTTTAGTACCACTCCTTTTTGACTGTTAAACATGTCAATAACATACATTGCTATGCAGATGACGGCACTGGAGCTCTTAAAACACGGGCCGTGCTAACATCCCTCGTTCCGTTGTGGAATAAAAGCGAGGACAACTTGTGTCTAAAATCGAGACCACTCTGTCCAAGGTTGGCGAAGGGAAAACTTGGTCCTATTCAACCCTACGAAGACACAAATCTGCTTGTGCACCGCCAAGAAAACCTCATTCACTGGTGTCCCACAATTCCAAACCACGCCCCATCGGGTCCTATGTCTTATCATCTCTAGAGATGTTCAGTTTCGAGATCATTTGCAAGAAAAGATGAAACTGGCATCCAAAAAACTTTGTGTACTCAACAGAGTAGTACTTCACCTCGGGGCAAAGATTGCTGCTTTATAAGGTCCGGCCCCATATGGAGTGCTGCTGTCATCTCCGGGCGGGTGCATCCGGATACCAAGCGGCGCTTTTGACTCGGTTCAACGACATGACATGTTGGTGCATGATACACGTCTACACAAAATAAGTAACTCTTTTATGGGGCAATGTATACACTTTTACAACAAAGTTCCCAATAAAATTCAAAATCTATCAATAAGTAAATTTAAATCTTTTATCAAGCAGGTACTTTGTAAAAAGGCATATTACAATATTTCAGACTATGTTAATGATAAAAATCCTTGGGACTGATGATGCTCAATTACAGGATGCATAGGTAAACCAAATTAAAATGGAAATAACATAAAATTGTACGACTAAAAATCTTTTATTTAAAACATTAATTGTATTTTAGTGTATTTAAGTGTTTTTAATAGAGTAACTATCGAGTTTCTTGCCGGATTCTTCTCGGTAAAAGTCAACAACATTGTGAACCGGCGGGAAGGTGGGAGGGTTCAAAAAATAATATTTTATAACTTAATTCAAAAGTGATTGTAAAATCCTTATTTGAATAAACCATTTTGACTTTGACTTTGACCCAGCGAAAATTGCCGACGATCCTAAGCTCTCAAGCCGTATCGGACCCTTAAGTCTGAGTAGCGACTTTGCCGCCCTGTGTGTCTATGTCATACCGCTCTAATAATGGCATGTGTTTTGAGGAATGATGCCTACGGCTACTTACCATCGCATCGCTCGCCATCAGCATGAAATTTAGGGGGCATCTAGGGCATCACTTAGACGTATAAAAAAATGAACTTTATTTAATTGTAATACAGCTGATTTTGCTATTATTGTGGCCGTTTTTCAAACGAATCAACACATGTTGCCAGCACGCGCCTTTGGTAGCGATTCTGTATCTAGGGCAGCGAGTTTCACGTTGACATAAAAGTTATTGTGTAGAGTAAAGCAGCCGTTTGTGGCGTGCCTTGCTTTGCTACCTCGTTTGGCGTGGCGGTCATAACACGTACGCAAGATATTTGAGATTACCCCGTTCGCCATGAGCGACGCTTGTTCCTTGGAGGTGTTGCGAGTGGCGCTCGGCGCCCCCTATGACCCTGCGCCCGTGTGCGCTGTACACCCTACACCACAGGTAAAGCCGCCTCTTCTCTTTATTTCACTTTTTATCACACAAAATTCTTACTCATTTCCAAGTATAGCAAATGTGAGGCACACGGGGTAGTGATACAGCACTGTGGGTATTGGGTCCTTCTCAGTCAGCGTGTGTATGATAACGTTTTCACCGACCCTTGTGACGTCAGGGCGCTTGAAATGCGCTAATGACGTCACAGCCGCTATGCTCGCACACTCTATTAGGTTCCCCGCGTGGTTTAAAACTTTGATGTCCACTCGTAGTGACCATACCTGGAACATTACGAAGTTGAGAGGTTAATAAATAATACACTATAGATACTTACGAATTAATATGTGAATTTTTGCATCAACACAACAGCCAGTTTGTAATAAAGCCAGTTTTGTTATGAATAATCATTTGCTGTCAGAACATTCATCAAGGAGTACAATTTTTAATGCTGTGCTGCAATACAATCACTATAAATCAAAGCTTTGTGTAAGGCGTGCACTGTTCTAGAAGATCCAACAAGACCCTTATCAAATTTTTGATTCTAGTTGTGTCTATGCTAATCAAGGCTTTACATTCAATAATATATACTAGGACCGATGAAAAAGCAGTAATGTGGAAGTGGATATGAATGAGGATTTGATGATGTGGAAGGGGATGTAGAATAAAATAATCCTAATGTAGAAGACAGTTAGACACGCTTATACGAGTGTCCATCATCTCATACATTATACACATTTCTCTTTTTTACTTCAACAACGTATATGCAGCGGGAAAAGGACGTTTTTATGCGGTGCGACCAGGCATGGAGTAAATTAACGAAGAGGAATTCATAAAACCCATTTTGGGGAAGAGGATGCAGAATCCCAAAAAAAAAAAGGGGGGAGGGAGTTCCGCATTATGTGAAAGAGGAATCCTCATCGACCCTATTATATACAAATGCCATTTATAAACAGGCGACTGTAAAAAAAGATAAAAAGAGGCATGAAAAAGGCAAGATTGTTACTGCAGATTTCAAAAGCCTGAATTTTTTTTTATACCACTAAGGTGGTAATTGATCACCGAACTCGCGCGCGTTGCAGGCCCTTAAAAATCTTTTCTTGAAAAACCCCATACTGTAGTCCCTTGAAAAAATTATAAAAAAATTAAAATATATTTTGTGTTATTAAAAGGATTCCATTATAACAAGGCGTTAGACAGGGAGACGTAATTTCTCCGAAACTGTTTACTGCTGTATTGGAAGATGCCTACAAAATTCTGGAGTGGAAAGGAATACATCACTCAGCTTCGATTTGCCGACGATATTGTGGTCATGGCATAATCGATGGAAGACCTCAGCACTCGGGGCTCGAAGTTGTTGACGAATACGTCTACCTAGGACAAACGGTCCAACTTCGGGAAACTCCGCAACGGCTTTTCGTCGAAAATACCTCAGTGCCTCAAGACGAATGTCTATGACCAGTGTGTTACCAGTGATGACATATGGCACTGAAACGTGGCCTATACTATGGGCCTTATACGTAGGCTCAAAGTCATACAACAAGTAATGGAGAGGGTTTCTCTACGAGATCGAATCAGAAATGAGGAAATCCGTAGACGATCCGAGTAGACGATCCGTAGACGATCATAGCCCAGCGCATTAGCAAGTTGAAGTGGCAGTGGGCAGGGCACATAGCACGTAGAACTGATGGTCGATGGGGCCGAAAGGTTTTCGAATGGAGGCCACATAGCGAAGGCCGCAAGAAGACGCTGGATGCAGGCCGCTTCCAACCGTTTTCTTTGGAAATCTATGGGGGAGGCATATTTTCAGCAGTAGACTTCTTGCGGTTGAGATAATGATGATGAGAATTAATCTGTACAGTACACTCACGTCTATATCTTAGGAGATTTTTATATAAAGCACACATTTTTTCAGGTTCGCTCACTAAACTAAGAATTAAGATTTTGCATATTTTCCATGTGTGTCATTTTGTTATTAATACATACCTTTTCCTCAACAACAATACAGAGAGACTCTAAGTCAATGCACTTAGAGTCTTTATAACACTTCTCAAGAAGCCGGTTGAGGTAGACTGCCAAGTCGGATTGCCGGCCGGTCTCAAACTGGGGCCCGGCCATGGGGCCCAACTCTACATTAATGTACAGTATACCTTCATTAGGCCTGATTTGCTTAGGCTGGACCACTTCACACGACACTTGCCCCAGGACTCTGTAATTTGCTATATTTTATACATTTTTGATAATGATTAATTTATGGGGCATCGGGTATTTCAGGAAGGGTATATTACTAATAAACCGTGCTTAGCCAGTGAAGCTACAGGACAAACGTACAGATAAGCAGGGAAGCAAAAGGTGGCATCAAAATACGTGGTACTGTAAGAACACAGCTCATCTTCACAGTACCTAGGTCATATATCATATATTTCCATTGTCTATACAAACATTCTATTTTACTTATATATATATTTTTGACGAACGACGTTGTTGTTGTTGACCTGTAGTACTTCACCTAGGGAACAATACTGGTTATTACTTTACAAGTTGCAAGTCCAGCTCTATATGGAATATTGGTGCCATCTCAAGGCGGTTGTCCTCAAATACCAGGTTGGCCCTTATGACTCAGTTCAACAAGGGGTCTGAGAACCGTAGACGATCCCAAAATCACAATCTGTATCAAACCCTTAAGTCTGAGGGGAAGCTTTGCCTCCCTGTGTGTGTCGTACTGCTTGTATAATGGGATGTGTTCTTAGGAATTGTACAAAATGGTGCCCACGGCTACTTTCTACCATCGCACCGCGCGTTGCACAACACAGTGCAGGTTCACTTACTTACTTACTAACGCTTAGGTTGTAGGATGAGCTCCCTACCAAGGTTTTTTTAAGGACTATAGTATTGGTTCATCCAAGAAAGAAGTTATAAGCTGTTTGAAAGGTTGGCAACTCAAGCTCAAAGTTTTTTTCATTAAAGTAGTTCACTTTTAAACAGCATTTTAAATTGTCAGTTTAATTATTAATTTTATAAACTTTACCACAGGTTCGGAATGATTTACTACCAAGAAAAACCAGCAAGAAACTGAGGAGTTAATATTTGATATTTTTTCAACTTTATATTAAAATACAATATAGCTTTACACTAGGTAATAACATAATATACAATGTTTAAGTTTAAAAAAAAATTACAATTGCACCAATATCAAAACATAATTAAGTTCTAATTCTTACAAGAATTATCTATAAGAAATCTTAGTACTGCTGTACTGCATATGATTATATTGTACGTAAAAACCCAATTCAAAACATAATTTGATTCTTCTTGATCTTGATTCCTTAATTGAGTTCCAAAAAGCCACAGGTCATGAGGGATTGCCAGTCTCCACCATTCATTGACTTACTATTAGATTTTATTTAACACATAATTATATTTTATTTAAAATAGCCTACCTAGGCAGAATAAAATATAATATACTGACTGGCATTATATTAAGTCAAGCATTAATAGATAGTAGATAAAAATTAGCTGGATGTTTACTCACTTGGTTTCCCCTAGAGTCACAACACAACTGCCATATTCTGAACCTAATTTGATATCCAATTTCCTGCTCTCCTCATAGTTTCTCCCATCAAGTCGCTGTAGATACAAAAAGATACAATGATTTTAGATATTATTTATTGTGGTTAATTTAACTCGGTGGCAGCAGCTAATACAGACAGCAAAAATCTATTTTTTTTAGCAGGTCTGTAGCTAAGCTTGGTCCAGCTTGCCTGCTAAACCGAGGGGTACGATTTAATCCCCACACGGGTGAAACATTTATCTGATGAATATTGGTGTTTGTCTATAAGACAAAAAAAATTTTTTGACTATGTGTGTTTGTTGTCTTCGTATCCACAGGAAAAAACGATGAGCTTTACTTAGTTTGGTACCAGATGACATACTGACATGTAGTTATGTACAGAACGTCATTTTGTCAAGAAAATTAAAAAAAAAAAGGAAAAAATAGATACTGGTAAAAATATAAGTTCTAACTCATTAAAATGCTCTAATCTCAGGAAAATAAATCAAATTTACGTAATTTAAAAAATATAAATAAAACCATGCTTGTTTAACGCAGGAGGATTTCCACTTGCTACGATCTAATATACTTTTTTACAATGTACAAACTCGTCAATTGTAAGTACCTAAGACAGAGCAACGCCGCCTTCAGAGGACATTTTCATGTCTTTACTTCGCCTTTTCTAAAAACAGACTAAATTTTATCGAGATTAGGTATTTTCAAAGAGGTTACTTTTTGCTTCTTCTTTCATTCATCCTCTTGTCGACCAGATCATCTAAGTTACATTTTAAAGCACTTTTGGTATGCGGCGCAAAACTTATTTTAGGGCCCGTGGCAACGGTTCGCACCACTGGTGGTGTCAAGGGGATTTTTAAGTATTCATCACACCACCAACAAATAGTGTTGTCACTTACTTCATTGATGAATATCTGTAAAACTAGTTCTATTGAACAAAACACAAGTTTTTTCTTCTTTACGCTTAAACTGCTTAAACCGATTTTGACGAAATTTCGCATGGAGATACTTTTAGGATTCACTTCTCGCCTTACCATCTAATTTTGTCTTAGCCTGGTAATTTTTTACTTCTCTGCACCATTTTTGCAAATGGGATGCAGAAATCGGCAGCCGGTTTTTTTTTTGTTTTTGGAAAAAAAAAAAAATGTGTGAAATTTAAAAAATTTTGCTTGATATGTATTAACTCATCCATCATCAGAACACACACATCCCTCTGTGGGCTGTTCTAGCTCTGCTGCCCTCTGCTTGAAAAAAAAACATAACCTAACTAAGCGCTAGTATTTCAGTATAGACTTTTTTATTTTATTTGTGTATAATGGAGTGCTACTCTATTAATAAAAAAAAACTTTTACCCAAAAATAACTTGGTGCAGAGAAGTAAATATTTAACCTTAGGCTTTTTGTTCCATAATGTCCAAAAATATTTATTAATTTATACTGGGATGCTCAACTATTATCTATAATTTATCAACAAAAAATTTATATATAGACAGTATTAGGGCTGCCATCCGTCTGGGTCGCCCCGGATTTGTCCTAGTTGTGATGGGTTTAATCAAACTCCACAAGAGAGCCAAAAAGCATGTTTGAGAAGTTGATTTATTATCAGTTCTGAAATGGTTTGATGTGGTCTCTTCAAGAAGTTTTGTCGTGATTCCATCATTTTTTACATCAAAATATTGATTTACCAAAGAAAATAATATTGTGTTTCCATGGTTGCTGGCATAAGTAGCCACGCTTAAAACTCCTGTAGCTATTATTGTAGCTTTAGTACAAATACGTGACAGTTTTTTTGTGGTATCTAAACCCTAGAGTGTTCGCGATTGAGAGTGCAATACAGTCCGGAGATTAAAGGACATGTGATGGTTGACTGTCTGATAACAAGCGCACCCTCAGCTGAGCGAAATTGGAAGTCTACCGGACTTGATGTCACAAAAAATGTAGATATTTATAATATGCTTGGTTTCTCATATTAGTTTTGTGTTTTTCTGTATTCAAATGCACATTTTACTTTTTTAAAAGACTGTGATTAAATTTATTTGAATGGTTCTATGAATAAAAACAGCAAATTGTATTTTGTTTGATTGCAATATGAAGAAATAAACATATACAACTGATAACAAATAATTAAAGAAATAAAAATTCAAGACTTGCTAATAGTTCCTTGGTAAAAGTTATAAATAATATTTTTCTACTTTTAGGATTAAAGAATTTAGGAAAAAAAACACAACAATTAAAACTTTTATTTTATTTCACTAACTGGGTAATTGATAATTATTTATGTTGATTGAAGGTTCAAAATTAGCTAAAAAGGCACATACATCTATTATTTTATAAAAGTGAAGTTATTACTCACAAACCCCTAGCTATAACAAGTAAAACACACTATTTTATCCTAAAGAAGCCCTAAAACTCATTTTTAGGGTTCCGTACCGAAAGGGTAATTAGTGGAACTCTATTACTAAGACTTTGCTGTCCGTCCGTCTGTCACCAGACTGTATCTCATGAACCGTGATTGTTAGAAGGTTGAAATTTTCACAGAAGATGTATTTTAATTGCCGCTAAAACAACAAATACTAAAAAACAGAATAAAACAAATATTTAAGGGGGCTTCCATACAACAAACTTGGTTATTTTGCTTGATTTTGATCGATATCGATAATGGCAACATGTAGACACTTAAAATATTTACAGAATATTTAGTTATATGGTCACTTTAAAAATAAATAATTAAGTTAATATAAAACAAAATATTAAATCAAGTGATATTTTTGCCATTTTTATAGATAATGGTACGGAACCCTTCGTGCGCGATTCCGACTCGCACTTGACCGATTTTTCAAATCGTAAGTATGATGTATTTTTTAAACCAAGCTAAAAGCCAAAATCCGGGGTTTTAACGCTTCCGGTCCTGGGCGGCAGGTTTTAGAGATGGCAGCCCTACACAGTATTCTTATGAAGACATGGCTGTATGGCTAACTAGATACTTGGGCTTTCCACAAGGATCAAACATAGTACTTTACTTACTACTTTTACTTACTTAAAACTAACCTTTGCTAGTTTGACAATTATAGTATATTTCGGCTCGGCCTTATTAGCCTCAAAACAAAATATTCATAAAAAGACTCTTAATTCGATGGGCCCCTGTTCTGAATTGTACCCATTTTTCCCATTGCCTTTTAGTAACTGTGTCCGAATCGCATTAGACTATTACGACAATTTGCGAAAGGAACTTTTAAAATTAAACTTACATGCCCATTAGATATAATTCTCTGAATGAAATTTTTTTCACAATTCGATAAGTAAGCTTCTCTCATTTTATTAAATATATGTTCCTTATATCTCGTAGTTACTATTTTGTCATGTTGAAACTTTACAAAACAAAACAATTTATTTAAATCTAAGACCAAGTTCTTAGATTTAAATTTACTTTTATTTTTGTCGTTTTTATTTGCCAATGTGGCAGGCAAACGACTTAGTCTATACAGCCTTGTCTGATGTTTTTTTTTTTGTAAATTATGCCATGTAAAGTTATTAGTTAGTTCTTATTTTGAATTCACTTAAAAAAGGGCTAAGCAGGGCCGTAGCTAAGGGGGGCATTGTGGGGCAATGCCCTACCTTAAAAGTACCATAAACTAAGGTGTAAAGTATTTATATAAATTGCTTTTCCGTACTATAAAATTAATACCATTTTGCTCTTGATTCCCGCGAACCCACCCAATTACCCAATAACTTAATTACTCACGCTCACAAGCAGGTAAAATAATGAAAGATAGAAAAATTACCTGCGCTGTACCAGTGCATGAAACCACCGCTGCCCTACCTTAGATTCAGCTCTAGCTAAGGGGCTAAGCCAAGTTTTTTTTTTTTATTGTCTAATTCTTGAATAGAGCGGTGGATTATTGACAGAATCAGTCCTTACTTTGCGGAAATTCATTTTATGATAAAATATTATTAAAAAGAGCCACCCGAACAACTAAAGCAGGGCATAGCGAGTACTTGCTCGAATGAGCGGCCCGAACTGGGGAAGTACCTCCACCTTAAAGAAAACCGCGGCCATAATAACACTAACATTGAGTAGAGTTGTGTTCCTGGCGGTGAGTAAGGTTGCCAGAGCTCTTTGAGGATTCGCTGCGCGCACAGCGGAGGACCGGCGGTACTCGTTGCTGTCATGCTCGGCGTAGACGCGGCGTGCTGGTTCGGCGGTCAGGGAGACCTGATGAAACGGCTGACCGCTGGCCGCCAGCAGGTTGAACGGGATCCCGAACCCAGGGATTACTTAATCTCCGCACTGGGAGGCTGATCCGCCAGCCTGTGTAAAGTATCTGAAGTGGTAGTCGTGCCGGAGAAGGAGACCGGAGTGGACACGGCTACTACAACAGAGGGGGATCAGGGGCCCTTCCGCCCGCCGTGCCAGCAACCGTATCATCTGTGGCGAGCTTCGGCAGTCTTAGAACCGCACCTTTTGTCTTCTAAGTCTGTGCAGTGAATCCTCATCCTTAGTCTTAGTAACTTTTTTTTATATATTATGGCCATGAGAACGAAAAAGAAAAGAGTTTGTACAGCGGCTACTCCATCCACATATAATGTGGATTTTTGCAACATCAGGGGTATTCACGCAAATCTTAACGCAGTCCACCACCATCTCGAAACTGCGCAGCCGGCCATTCTTTTTCTAACGGAGACGTAGATATCCTGCCCGGCCGACACATCATACCTTCACTATCCCGGCTACAAACTCGAACACAATTTTATGAGTCGTGCCGGTGTATGTATGTTCGTCCGGGAGGATATCTGCTGTCGCCGCCTTCATAGCCTTGAAGACAGGGGCCTGTCGATATTGTGGGTGCGCGTAGATTATGGCGGCCACACTCGTATCTATGCGTGCCTATACAGGTCTCATAGCGGTGACACGAACGTAACTCGACTCTTCACGCACCTGAGTTTGACGACTGACAAAGTTCTAGAGCAATATCCCACAGCAGAACTAGTTATTTTGGGAGACTTTAACGCCCACCATCGCGAGTGGCTCAGTTCTCGAACCAATAACTATGCTGGGATATCTGCGTATGAATTTGCTCTGACCTATGGATTCTCTCAGCTGGTACTTTCTCCAACGAGAATACCAGATATAGAGGAACATACGAGCTCCTTACTGGACCTTCTGCTGACTACTCGTCCGAACGGATACTCCGTCCCAGTGGATGCGCCTCTTGGCTCCTTGGACCACTGTCTTGTTCGGACTCAAGTGTCATGCACACAACCCGATCCTTCTGGGCCAACTAATTGGCGTCGTGTGTGGCACTATAAGTCGGCAGACTGGGATGGATTGCGAGAATTCTACGCATCGTTCCCGTGGAGACAGATCTGCTTTAACTCAGAAGATCCTAACGTCTGCGCAGCCGCAGTCACTGAGACAATCCTTGCTGGTATGGAATGCTATATTCCTAACCCGCGAGTAGCTGCCGGCGTCAAAAAACGACCGTGGTTTAATAGGTCTTGCAGAAAAGCTAAAATTCTTAAGCAAAATGCATATGAGGCTTGGACCACGGCTCGTTATAATAAGGATCCGAATATTTCTGAGTTAAAACGCAAATTAAATGCTGGCTCGAGGTTCAGTAAGTAAGCAACTGCCAGAGCAAAATTCCAATTCATCGGCAAAATAGGTGGGCGACTTGCGAGCTATCCTTCTGGGAGTCGTGCTTTCTGGACGCTTGCCAAATCTGCCGAAGGGAACTTTTGCCAGTCGTCGTTACCACCACTGCGAAAGACCGATGGTGACTTGGCCCATAGTGCTAAAGAGAAAGCCGATCTACTGGGCAGTCTCTTTGCCTCGAACTCGAACATGAACGATGAAGGCGCTGTACCACCTACTATGCCGTGGTGCGGTAAGATCATGCCGGAAATCTCCATAACGCAGCGGGAGGTCAGGCGGGCGTTGCTTTCTCTAGACGTTCATAAGTCGAGTGGGCCAGACGGTATACCAGCAGTGGTGCTTAAGCAGTGTGCTCCTAAGTTATGTCCTGTACTCACGCGCCTCTTCGCGCTTTCCTACAGCACTAGGCAATTTCCGTCTTCATGGAAGACTGCGAATGTGCACCCAGTACTAAAAAAGGGCGATAGATCAGATCCATCGAATTACAGGCCTATCGCTATTACCTCTCGCCTCTCTAAGGTGATGGAGCGTGTGATCAACACACAGCTTCTAAGATACCTAGAAGTACACGATCTGGTCAGTGACCGTCAATATGGCTTTCGCCACGGTCGCTCGACTGGTGACCTTCTAGTGTATCTCACACACCGATGGGCACTAGCCATTGAGAGTCAGGGGGAGGCATTGGCATGTAGCCTGGACATAGCGAAGGCGTTCGATCGGGTCTGGCACTGGGGTCTTCTATCGAAGTTGCCATCTTACGGAGTGCCCGAGGGTTTGTGCAAATGGGTGGCTAGCTTTTTGTCCGGCAGACGCATACGAACCGTAGTTGACGGTAGTTGCTCTGATAGCATGGACATTAATGCTGGTGTCCCGCAAGGCTCTGTGCTGTCTCCTACGCTGTTTCTACTGCATATCAATGACATGTTGGACATCAACAACATACATTGCTATGCAGATGACAGTACTGGAGACGCTTTTTACACGGGTCGTGCAAACATCCCTCGTTCCTTTTGTGGAGGAAAACCGCGGAGAACTTGTGTCTCAAATAGAGACCACACTGACCCAGGTCTCTGACTGGGGACGGGTAAACTTGGTCCGATTCAACCCTACAAAGACACAAGTGTGCGCGTTCACAGCTAAGAAAACTCCATTCACTGTAGTCCCACAATTCCAGAACACTCCCCTCTTCATCTCCAAGAGCATTGGGAGCCTTGGTGTCGACATCTCCAGCGATGTTCAGTTTCGAGATCATTTACAAGATAAGGTGAAGCTGGCGTCCAAAAAACTTGGTGTACTCAACAGAGCGAAGCAGTACTTCACGTCGGGGCAAAGGTTGTTACTTTACAAGTCGCAAGTTTGGCCCCATATGGAGTACTGCTGCCATCTCTGGGCAGGTGCACCCGGATACTAGCTTGGCCCTTTTGACTCGGTTCAACGACGGGCTGTGAGAATTGTCGACGATTCCAAACTCACTTGCGGTATCGAGCCCTTAAGTCTGAGGAGAGACTTTGCCTCACTGTGTGTGTTCTACCGCTTATATAATGGGTTGTGTTCTGAGGAATTGTTCGAAATGATGCCGACGGCTACTTTCTACCATCGCACCGCTTGCCATCGGCAGGGAATTCATTCTCAAACTTTAGAACCTAAATGGTCGCGTACAGTGCGGTTTCAGAGAAACTTTCTCCCGCGAACGCTTAAGTTGTGGAATGAGCTGAAATGGCTTGGTAGGGAACCAAGGTTTTCTGCAAGGATTACAGTATGGAGTTCTTCAAGAAAGAAGTTATTAGATTTCTGATGGGTCGGCAACGCGCAAGTGATACCCCTGATGTTGCAAGCGTCCATAGGCGACGGTGACCGCTTCCCATCAGGCGGACCGTTAGCTTGTTTGCCACCTTAGTGGTTAAAAAAAAAAAAAACCTTGCAAATCCGCTAAAAACAATTCAGTAGCACTCACGTGCAGAAGTACACCATAGGATAGAGGTGTAATAATTATCGAACAACTAAATGTTTCCAATTCTCCATTGTTCGTATGTTTTCAAATAATAACAACAACCCATCAGGTGATTATGATGGTAAACTAAGTTCCAGTTTATTGTCGAAGGACGCATAAACAAATAGAAAATCAAGAAGAAGCCGAGAAGAAGCTCTGCCAGGCTTGGAAAGAACACGTGGCGATAACGAGCTCGCGATATTCTCTGGACATAAGGTCAGACTTTCTTTTTGATTCTTTATTTGATTATAATTTAGCGTATGGAATTTTCCAAGTGAATTAGCATACGACTATATTGCTTAGCAGTCGCGTTCAAATTCTTTTGGCCTTCGAGCTGCATATCCCGCAAATGGTTTAAGCTTCTACCGCTTTTAATTCACTGTCAAACATTTGTTTGCACCTAAAATCCCTTTCTTTATACAAATAAAGCGAGTGCAAATCTATACATCCCTACCTGGTTTCTACTTGCTATCAATTTACCTATTAATTCCGCTTCACAATAGACTTAAACAATAATTTTATTTAAATATGTGTTTTTAGACTCATTTCCATCATTTGCGTAACAAACTAGCGTGAGCGTCAACATTCCGCAGGTCCGCCATTTTAACTCGCCGCTTATAATGCTGCATGTTAGTTACTGTCATTAGGTAATTAGATATTTTTGTGAACTTACTAACTGACAAGAATAGTTCAACAAAATGAGTAAAGATACGAAGGGTGATACTATTAATCGCGCTGAAGTAGTACGTTTGAAACTGTTAGGCAACTGCGACGCTTTGTTTGGCCGCATACAGTCTGTATTTAATTTATCTTTAAAGGTTCCTACTGATGCCACATCCCGTGACATGTTCTTTGCTAACATGACAACACTAGAAATCATTTGAAAAGATTTTAATAGTGTCATTGACGAAATTAATGATATCGAGTTATCTTTATATCCTAAGTATGCGGTTAATTATGAGTCTATAAATTCATTTGAAGACTTATTTTGCCGTTGCAAGTATGTCGAGTGGGCGACTAATAAATTCGCGTAACAAAACTCCCACAAAATCAATAAGATTACCGGAATTAGATTTAATTGGATTTTGGTGATCCTATAAAATGGCCAATATTCTATGAATCATTTAAACAAACTATTCACGAGAATCCTGAACCACGAACACGTTCAATATTTAATAAGTAAGTTGTCTGGAAAAGCACATTCAGTATGTACTGGAATAATATCGAGCGCCGACTATTACCGTGACATATGGAAATTATTAGTAGAAAAATATGAAGGTAAGCGTAGTCTAGCTACTACATATTTATATATATTTTTTGATTTTAAATGATTTAGTACTGCGACTTCTAAGAACTTGGAAACATTTTTAAACCAATTTTGTACCGCTGTCTCCAGCTTAAAATAATCAAAACTAGATAACCTTCCAGATTTTATAATTTTGTATTTAGCTTTAAAGAAAATAGATCCAGAAACTGCTGGTTCATTTGAAATGTTAAAAAGAGGTACATCTATGGCTACATATAACGATTTTATTGTATTTTTACGCGAACAGTCAAAGATTTTTAGAGCGCATCCCCAGTGCCCCCCTGTCAACAAAACGCAACAGCGAACCTACTAGTTTTGCTAGTAGGTCTCCCGCCGTGTATACAAAAACTACAGCGCATTCTTTTGTTTCCAATGTTAATAATACTTGTGTACTTTGTAAACAAGACTGGCATTTTATTTAGTGCTTACAGTTTCATAAATCATCTATTGACGAAAGATTTACCTTTGTAAAAAAACATAACGGTTGTATAAATTGTCTAAATTTATGTAAGTCTCAAATGAATTGTCGATTTTGTGGCTGCCCCATTAACTTTTGTGTCGAAAACAGGTTTTTAATGAGGACCGTACGCACCGCGCTCATACGAGTAACTCAGTTCCGCAAGCGAATGCTGTGCGAGCAGTAACTTCGCCGCCGCCACACGCCCGTGTACTTCTCCCGCGCGGCTCCGTTGATGCTGCCACCGTTGCTGCGTGCGGGCCAGCTCGGCCGCAGCAAAATATATCACTTTGTAATTTTAATTCGGCCATTCTGCGTAACGAAACTTGTTTATTAGGAACGGTACAGCTGTTTACTACTGATTCTTATGGCCGTCAACACCGTGTTCGCGCTTTAATTGATCCAGGGTCACAAAAAAATTTAATTTTTTAAAATTAAGGTTAAAATGTTGCGAAAAATGAAATTTAAGTTTTAAATAATTGTCACGCGCGATTCGCGACACGATACTAACATAAAGGTTTCTCTTTATGCTTACGTTATCGACCGTATCACCGACAGTCTACCTACCGTGAAAGTGGATATTTCAGCGGTTTCTTATTTAAGAAAAGTACCTCTCGCAGATGTTGTGCTCAACTATTTTTAGAAATTTCACTATCTGGACGAGTTAAGGGCTTACCGGACAACGATGACTGGCTTTCAGGCTATTATATCCCTCACCACATTTAATTTATTTATTTTTAATTTTATTAGAATTCCGCTTTTACGCCATTGCTTTTACATCAGATATAAAACAAATGTACTTACAGGTTTTAATGAATGAAAAACACCGCGAATTCTAAAAGTTTTTATACCGTTTCGACCCTAGCACTTTACTCGACACCTACGTTCAAGGGCGGATCCAAACCAAAAGTTTAGGGGGAGCGATCAAGAGATCTGAAGGGATTGAATCAGCAAATCCGCACCTGCCTACGTTTTTAATTGCGTGTTTTTGGAATTCGTAGCAGTGCCTTTTTAGCAATGCGAGTGTTTAGACAACTGTGTGAAGATTAACGTTCCCGATATCCTCTCGCCGCGTCCGTTGTGGTGAATAACGCTTATATGGATGATATTTGTTATTCTGTACCAAGCCTCTCGGAAGGAATAAAACTCCGCGATAGCTCTCGCGAACTTCTTAACTCCGGGAATTTTGAACTTGTTAAATGGGGGAGTAATGATCACACGCTGATCGACTCACTTCCTCAGTCCGACTGCTACACGGCAAATATTAACATTGACGAGTCAAATTTTACGATGAAGGTTCTTGGCCTGCAGTGGTCTCCAACATCTGATGAATTCATGCTCGTTCTCAGCATCGATAATCATCCAATTACAAAACGTAATATATTGTCTTTAATCGCTTGTCAGTATGAAGTGCTTGGACTCATCGCACCTATAATTTTATACGCCAAACTAATGCTACAGGTACTTCACGTCTAAAAATAAGTTAAGGATGAGCAACTGCCGTCCGATATCGTTCGGAAATGGCAAAATTATTTGTGTGAATTGCCACTTTAACAGGAACTTCGTTTTAAACGTCACCTTAACGTATTCAAAAATTCTAAAATAACTATTGTTTCCTTTTCAGACGCAAGTAAAAAGCACCTATGGCACTGGCGCTAACAGAATTAAAACGAGGGCTTAATAAAGGGAATGGCATGGAAGACGTCAAGTCTTTTTCTTGCAGAGCTAAAAGAGTTTCAGGCGAGTGCTTGGAAATAGAGTTAGTGGAATACAAAAGTCTTGCATTACCGTTCACGTTTCCTTCAGAAATTTTATTTTCAACTGATTTAACGAGAGAATAGTAAGAGGAGGGATTGCATGAATCTATACTTGGAACGGAAAAATTTAATAAATTCTGTTTGATTTTGGCCGTAAAGATTACATTAAATTAAATTAATTAATTTTTAAATTAATTGGTTTTTACACTTGTTTTTATATGTAAAGCGGAATAAGCAAACGTGAATTGGGTTTCCCAAGAATTACAAGAATTTTCTTTGACTACATTTGCCACAGACTCTGCCAATGCTTGCGCTAATGACTCACTCGCCCCCTTCGGTATTCTTTTTATAAGACTGGTTAGATTTTTAAGACGCCCAACATATTTACAAAACGGAGTACTGCAAGAAATCCTACTTGTAGAAGCAGATAAATGCGATTTGGCAAGAAGGTCAGGAATTGGAGATGATGTAGCATTCTGTGTAGCACCATGTTTACGACTGTTGTGTATTTGTGTATGTATTTAAATGTAAATAAAATAAAATAAACTGACAAGACGGAACAGTAAATAAAAATTACGTAAACACTGTGATTCTGATGCCATGAACCTTTTCCACTGTTTATTATTAAAGTTTTATGATCTATCCAATCTTCTTTGATTTTTTGCTTAAAAACATTATTAAAATCAGACTGAGGGACAGCAATACTGCTACCAAAAGACACACAATGAACGTGGCTAAATAATCTGCTCATTTCCGAGTACTCCTATGTATGAAGGAGTCGACATAAATATAATATCAATATTTATAGTATTATTTTATTTCCAAAAATCGACTATAAATTTTCAATAAATATAAACTAAACACTTAATATATATGTCACCGTAAAATTGTAAATACCGTTAGATTATAATCTATCTAGTAACTATGGAACAAAAATTTTATATATTATATATTTTGTTCGAAAACGATGGAATCGTCCATATATATGTATAATCTGAATCTCGGAAACGGCTCCAACGATTTTCATGAAATTAAGTATGCAGGGGGTTTCGAGGGCGATAAATCTAGCTAGGTTTCACTTTTAGAAAACGTCGTTTTATCCGTGTTTCAGGCAATGATAAATTGAAAAATATGACTCTTCCTGACATCTATTGGCAAGTAGTAATACTATTATTTTTACCACTTGAAAAAAGATGGTGTTGTTAAAACAAAACGAGCAAAGCTTGGTCTTCCAGGTAATTTTATTTATTTTATATATTATGTGGCCGAATCGACAACAGGTCACGCATAGAGTCTGATATAATCTCAGGATATAATCAACCAGTGCAAAAAGAATTGCTACTTCTGGGAGCTTCTTACCATGTCCTTTTCATAACCTTGTCATTGTCATGCGAGGAATGTAAAAAGCATAAGATATCTTGTTATATTTATTTGACCTATCAGTGTATATGCAGGTATAGTTCGAGTAACGAGAGATTTGTTCATAGACTTCTTCTTTACATTTAAAATCTTTATGAATAATAACTTTAATTTCCGCAAATTTATTTTCATATGAGCCTTTATAGCATGGCCAATTATCTTTTGCTCTATATATGCTCTCCATATTGAATGATTTCTAAGAAATCTTTTAGAATAATTAAAAGGTAAAAAACAATGATAATTATGAAGAATTTTTTTGTATAAAGAATGATCTTGTAAAGATAATAAAATACTTAGGATACGGTTTTTAAGATATTTAAATCTTAAAAATAATGGATAAATATTACACTCTGTGTGCAAAGATATAATGGGAGATGTCCTTATAGAATGATGAATCGCAAGTTATTATTCTGTAAAACTTCTAATTTATGACAAAATTTTCTACGTGATCCAAAACATAAATATGAATACTCAAAATGGCTATGAACACGTGACTTTTACAACATAAGTAAGATTTTTGGGTCAGCAGCACCCCAGTATGTCCTAGCCATTTAAAATGTTGAATGCTCTGGATGCTTAACATACAATGGAATCCACATATTTTGTCCAGGACAATTTTTTTTGTGAATGTAACACCTAAGAATTTAACATTATCATGTTTTTGTAAAATATGTTTATTATAATATAATCTTACATTAAAAGGTCTTGATTAATTGTATATTTCAACCTTGCTCTTGTTTGTACTAATATCTAGATTTAGGTAAGAAAAACATGAACATATTTTTTTTACTACTATTAAGATTAGCAAGTATATAGTTGATACTTGAACCTGAAGCATAAACAACTAAGTCATCTGGATATTGTAGATTGTGAACAGTTGGAACTAATATTAAAGTACCTGGGCACCGAGCTTTGCTAGTTTTTTTTTCAACTACGCCATCTATCGTCAAGTAACTTAAGCGTTGCTTAATAACGCCATCTGTTGTCAAGTAGCTTTAGTGTTGCTTATCACTACTAGCCAATAGATGTCGGGAAGTCATATTTTTCAGTTTATCATTGCCTGAAAACACGAATAAAACGACATTTTCTAAAAATGAAACCTAGCTAGATCGATTTATCGTTCCCGAAATCCCCCGCATACTAAATTTCATGAAAATCGTTGGAGCCGAGTTTCAGATTATATATCTACCTATATATATATATATATACATATATAAAAGAATTGCTCGTTTAAAGGTATTAGATTAAGCTTGTGAAAATAAATAATAAAAATCAAAGGACTTAATATACCACCCTGGCAAACCCCTTTGTGAGACAATCTGGGCCTAAAGAGTTCGCCATTACTTTTATATAACTTTTTTTTTAAGTACATCAATGGTTTTTAATTCAGGTGCAAGAATATGATGATTGACATTATTAAATGCACCTACAATATCAAAAAATATACCTACTAAAACCTCTTTATTTTTAATGGAATTATATATATCAATATGCAGAAGTGTGATATTTCCTTGAGCTGATTTACCTCGCCTAAGTAAGTCCGAATTGATAAAGGAACAATAACCACAATTTTCCAATCGTTCGGTTTAGTTGCTTATATCATACCATTATACATTAAAAATTCCTAAATTAACATTATTGCAACACGGCTTGAGTTGTTTCAATACTTTATAAGACATGTATGAAATTACTAAAGTAATCTCTTTATTAGCAAAACTTAATTGTATAGCAATGTTTTTTAAAAAGTCATCATACAATTTATCAAGTTTTTTTAAATTTTGTTTTAGAAATACCTACTCCATTGTAATTGTTACCAGAATCCAATCTTACTATTTTGTATCCTCTAATAGAAAAGTTATGGCAAGATTATAACCAAGTCTCGGTAACAAAGCAACATGTATATCATTCTCATAATAACTGTGCAAACATATACCGATTACATAACGAACTCTGAGCATTACATTGTATTATCTTTAAGCAATCCATTATCTTTATTTTTTTTTTAAAGTATGAGAACATCTTCATTGAATTGAGATGAAACAGAGCGATTTTTTCTTTTTTTTCTTTTTAAGTTTAACAATTGTGGTTGTGATGGGATTTTATCTTCAGAATTTATCAATATAAGAAACTGTTCTGGTTTCTCATTGAAAAAGATTTCACATTAAAGAATTCGGAAAACTTTCTTTTTTCTGCTTGAAATTATTTCCACGAATCATCGTTTTTTTTAAAGTGGACAACTGCCTGATACACCTATATGTGGCCCCTTGCTGAACACACACAGCAGTGTGGCCTAGAACAAATTAAGCACCTGACAGCATTCTACAAAACGTTGCCATGTTAGGATATGAGAGTAAAAATCTTCCTATTAGATAAGTTTAGTAGAACATTTCTGAGAACACCCGATATTTTGGTGCTTGTTGCTGGAATGCTGGCTTGAAATTTGTAATATAAAAGGAAAGTTTTATTGTTCAAAAAGGCATTGGCTAAGTTGGGTTTTTCAAAGTGTACTCCTATTTTGTATTTGTTTATGGATTGTAGTATTTTATTCATTTTATAAATCTTTTTAGATGGCTAGATAACGATATCATATACCTTGTTCCAATAGGTTTTCCCTCGTCTGTCGACTCTATAAGAACTACGAAATTCGTAAGTAGTGAATCTTCAGGGTATCTCCGTGTGTAAACCGTAATATAATATGGTTTGTAATTATCTTTTTCTGTGATATCAATTTCGTCGGAGACGCTGCTACACTCGGAGGTCGCGTCAACCCAATCTCCGTTATTTCCATTAAGGGGTCGTTTTATCTTTTTGGGCATAATGCCCTAAAGTCTTGTAATAACCTACATAAGTAGACAGAACATGGAGTCAGAAAAACTGACCTCCAAAAATGTCAATAGATGGCATTTTGTATATCGATTTATTAAATAGGTTGCTGTAAATTAAAAAACAGGCAAAAATAAATACTGAAAAATGTATGTTCTAACTCTTTAAAGCTCAGGAAAATAAAATAATCGCGTAAATCTTAAATCAAATTTCCGTGATTTTACAAAATTATATTATTCCATCGTCAAACTTCTGGCGGCGAAGATTTGTAATAACTAATAAAGTACCGCATAAATATAGTCACGGGAATTAGCCAATAAGTTTTTACTACCTATTTATAGATGACTTTCCTTACATTTTCATCTTCTGCAAGGCAATAATATAATACATACACTATAATTGGTGCAAGGTAAAACGTTTTGGCAACAAAGATTTTATACCTACTTAGCTACCATTTGAAATGACGTATGCAAGTAATCAAACAAAAGGACATCAACATATTTATTTGGTTATCTTGGTTTTGGTTCAAAATTGGCTACAGTGTAGACAAAGTTTACGTGTGGTATCTTTTCTCGCAGACGAGACACTACAGTTCCGCTTCGTCTCTGTGACACTTTGCGATCATTTTCACATCTGGCTAGGAAATTCGCTGTTCAGTTCTCTATATTATATTTTCTTTGGTTCACTTTCTATGTATAGACTAAAATGTTTAAAGGGTTTCATACTGAAATGGCACAAACGGAACCGTTGGAATCAATACGTTTTATGTCTATATGTTACCGTCTTATAATTTCGCCGCAAATCTTTGAATCGATTTTTGAGACATTTCACAGGAAGGTGTTTTGTATAAACCACAATACAGTTTATAGTACGGAAATTAAGAAGAAAATCACCAAATTAGAAAGTAGATAGATAGACAGATAGATAGATATGTATTCTTTATTGCATACCAAAGATCAACTTAAAACTAATAAGTACGTACATTTTATTGAAATCTACTTTATAAGCTATATCGCTTAAAAGCGAAATCTGCCAGGCGACCTTTTTTACTTGTTAAAAATATATTTAACAAAATCGGTTCATAAGTTTTTCAGATATCTATCCGCAACCGACCTACGGGACCCTGATTTATGCATTGTGTCGTACCGTAATACCTGGCAACTTTGCCCTTTGAGTTAGACTTTGCCCAGTCCGTCGTGTTTTGGCAAGTTCAAAACAGTGCGGAAGTGGTTATAATTGCTATGATTATGATTATATTTCTTCCAACACTGGGTGACAGGTTGCTTTTTGCTTTACACTAGGAGCTTGTCTTAGGAATTTCACTTAACTTTCAAATATGAAGCTGCGCTATATGATCTGGAATTTTTTAAAGGTTCCTGTGGACGACTTGCCCACCAAGACATTACTATTAGGATTATCCCCTACGTTGTTGTAGTCAGGAACTACCAGCATTTAAAGTTTTTTTTAAATTAAATGTAATGTAATGTTAGGTCGTTTCCTTTTCATTATTCCTCTTACTGTAGTCATTAGAGAAAACCTGACAAGGGAGCTCATTCCACAACCTAAGCGTTCGCGGGAGGAAGTTTCTCTAAAACCGCACTGTATGCAACCATTTCGGTTCTAAAGTGTGACAATGAATTTATCCTGCCAATGGCGAGTGGTGCGATGGTAGAAAGTAGCCGTGGGCATCATTTCGAACACTCATAGGGAGGCAAAGTCTTTCCTCAGACTTCAGGCCTCGATACGGCAAGTGAGTTTGGGATCGTCGACAATTCTCACAGCCCATCGTTGAACCGAGTCAAATAGGCCAAGCTGGTATCGGGGTGCACCCGCCCAGAGATGGAGCAGTACTCCAATATGGGGCCGGACTTGCGACTTGTAAAGCAGTAACCTTTACCCCTACGTGAAGTACTGCTTGCTCTGTTGAGTAGGTACACCAAGTTTTTTGAAAGCCAGCTTCACCTTGTTTTGCAAATGATCTCGATACTGAACATCGCTGAAGTTGTCAACACCAAGAATCCCAATGCCCTTGGAGATGAAAAGGGGAGTGTTCTGGAATTGTGGGACCACAGTAAATAGGGTTTTCTTAGCGCGAACGTGCAGACTTGTGTCTTTGTAGGGTTAAATCGTGACCAAGTTTTACCGTCCCCAGTCAGAGACCTTAAAAAGAGTAGTATCGATTTGAGAAACAAGTTCTCCATGCTTGTCTTCCACAACAGAACGAGGGATGTTTGTACGACCCGTGTAATAGGCGTCTCCAGTACTGTCATCTGCATTCAGGAAATTGTAGAATATTGGATTTTCTTCAATTTTCCCTAGTCAAACGTATGTTTTGTCTCAAAATTAACTGAGATACAACAGATCAAAGTTTCAAGTAAGTAAATTTCGTCATGGGCGCGCCGCGTCTACAGAGTGTACGAAACACAAGATATTTTTTCATAGTATTAAATGTCAATTTAAAAAATTAAATAAATTAAAGTATATTCTACGCATTCGATATTTCAAATAAAGTTGCTTTTTATTTTTTTCTTTCGTTCTTTCTATCGTTTTCTTCTCTTTATCTGAGTTCACAAGAAATTTACTCACTAAATAAAACGCTACAAAGTGTGTAAGTACTTATATCCTGTTTTTACTTACATTTATTTTGTTGTAGTATTAAAAATCAATATAAAATTTAAATAAATTATAGTATATTCTACACATTGAAAAGAATAAAGTCATGTTTTGTTTATTTTATAAAAAGTTATGCATTTTTTAATCAGTTCTTATATTTCGAACTTCGGCTTGCATTGAAAACGAGATAACTATTAAAAGAGTTCTAAAATTGTTTCGCTTCTTAGAGATCTTGTTATATATTTACTTAACAAAAATACGTTATAAAGAAATCTGAAGCAACTCAGACTCATGATAGCAGCCTTCCGCAGCGCTGATTTTCAGTGGGAACCCAGATTGAGCTCTTAGTTTTCTTTGACTGTCTTCTCACATCACCCCTTACGGGGCGACCGGGAAACCGTACTTAGGCGTGGCCTATCTGCGGTGGGTTCTTCCGCCAACCGTTTAAAAACGGCCGGGTATTTGGGGTTGGCCCTTTCGAGCCACGGCGGTGTGGGCCGGGCTATCTTCACCACTACTGTCCTGGTCAGCTGCGACTTCAGATGCCTGGGTCCAGCTCCGTTGGTGTTGTTTTCTACGTTGGTGTCTCTGCGTCCGTGGTTTTATTTTTTAATTCGGCTCATAGCGATTCGAGCCCGTCGAGAATCGCTTGAATCGGGTCCTGTCCGCTTGCCACCGTTTTCTGGACCGTTTGCAGCACATCGAGGGCAAGCTCGATGATCGACTGCGGATCGTCCTTGGTGGCGGGTACGTCTCGCTTCGCCATCTTCCCTGCACCGTAGCAGTTGACGGGGTGGGGGCGGCGACCGCTAACGTCTTGTTTGATACTGGCGTCAATTGTTGCGGCGTCTGAGGTGCTGGAGGCGATGTTCTGCGCTTCGCTCTGCTGCCTCTCTTCCTCCTTTTATTGCAGCCTTTTTCAGGGGTAGCTGCTTCCTCTTGTGCAGGGAGTCCTCCTGCGTGTGTAGGTGTAGTGTATGATTTTTCTTTTCAGTCTCCACCTTTACTGATTTCGTTAGAGCAGACCCACGCTTGTGGCTTTATTCTGTATCCAACTTGATGCGTTGTCCTGCTTCCTGCTTTGCTTTACGAAAAACAGGGCACGTCGTGCTGGAAGCTGGATGCTCACCGCCGCAGTTAGCGCAAGTCGCGGGTTGCTCCTTCGGGCGCGGGCAGTCGCGCGCAAAATGGCATTCCCCGCAGCGAACGCAGGCTGGTTTCTGGCGGCAGCGGAAGTGGGAGTGGCCAAACGCTAGGCACCGCCTACATTGTATCGGTCCCATTGCGCCTTTCCACGGCTCTATTTTTATTCCAGGCATGCACAGAAATTCTGTGTGTTTGTAGATGCCTGGAATGATATATGTCTTCTGACGGAGGCGGACATAGTAATGACTGCCTCTACGGCTGTTGTGACGGCCTGGGAGAGACGGGAATTCCCGAACACATTCTGACTCATATCCCAGGGCGGTCAGTTCCTCTGCTATGTCCTTTGTGGCGGTTCCCGACGGTAGGCCTTTGATGGCAACCTCCAGGGACCGAGTGGCAGAAGTGGGCAGGCAAAACCACGAAATCTTGGCCTCTCTTTCTAGAAAGGAGAATTATCGCTGGATGGCTCGACGTTCGTGGTTTGCCTGCGGAGAGAAGCGGACCTCTTTGGGCGCGCATTGGCCGTGTGTCCAAGCTGGGCCTTCAGGGCTTTAAGGTGGGTGTGCCAATCTGGAAGGCACTCAACCACTATAGACACACTTTCTGCCTTATTTTTGTCCAAATTATTTCGCACGATGCGGGGCGTTTCTGCACTCTCGCGACGCGCCGCATTATTTACTTACTTTGCCGCATCGGCGTAAGATGGCTGAGCGGCTGTGGGCAAATTTGCTTTCTCATTTTCAGGCTTCTCAGTGGGCGCAGGCGATGAGGTCCTGAGTTCCGATTCGGGTTCGGAATCGTCGGCATCGAGGGACAACGCCTTACAAAGAAACTTCGTCCAGACGTCGTCCTCCTGTTACTGAGGCAGGCTTTCAGCTGTGTTGTCTTGGATTGTTTCGCTAGCTGGGCTAGCTATGGCTTCGGCCGGCAAACCAACCAGTGATCCGTCCCCGGTGCACACTGAGTAGATATCACTATCTGACTCAGTGGACTCCATGGGTCGCTCCGATAGGCTGGTGTCGGCGTCAGCTGTCTTGCAGGCTGCGGTTTTCGGCGCCGGAGTTGACGTCGCAACGGGTCTCGCGTTGAGCTTCGCTCGCGCAGGCAAGGCGTCGAACCGGAGGTGCTGATCGCGGAAACGACTCACGGCGGCGTGGTTGCGTGCGCGCGCGACCTAAGAACTCAACGCCACGAGGCGGAGTTCTGGATCGGTTTGGGTTGTGTTCCCCTCCACGGCGAAAAACGACGCGGGCGAAGTCCCAGCACGTTGAGAGGTCAACGCGCGTGACAGTTCTGCGAAAAGGTCCGTACGCTGGCGCTCCGCTGCCAATCCTGTAGCAATAGTCGTTTAATTTATCCTATTATATATAAGGCATCATGGCTTCAGCGGGTGGGGAGACTCTTTGTTGTTTATATTGATGAGTAACTAACTAACATGATTCATGAAAATAAAAAGTTAAGGGGCAAACACCCTCGACTTTTTGGGTTCTTCCCCTGTGTCCAACTATTCTGTCCAACTAGTTGTACAAACAAGGATTTTTTTTCTTTAAATAGTTGAACATTGGAAAACAGAAATTTACAGTGCCCGTTGTACAACTGCATGGCCAGTTGCACCACTGCCCCAAAATGATAAAATTAAAGCTTTTAACCGACATAAAAAAAGGAGGTTCTCAAATGAGGTTTTCGTAAAGGTTTTATGATGAATTAAACATTATTCCTTTTTAACCGACTTTTGAAAGAATGGAAGTTGTTCTAGTTAAAAATCGTCAAGTGTGAGTCTGATTTGCGCACTGAGAGTTTAATGCGGAATATAAATACTTACCAAAACTTTTTAACCAAGTTCACTTGAAAACAAGGTTTTGCACTCAAAATCTTAAAGCTTTATTCTAAGTTATAGTTTTAAAATGGCTACCTATATCTCCAAAACTATTGATCGTAGACTAGAAGTTTCTTTACAGAAGAAATAGACCTCATTAAGAACTTCGTTTCGAATGACAGCTGTCAAACTAGAAAGTGGTATATCTCCGTAACTATCGATCATAGACTAGAAGTTTCTTTACAGAAATGATAGATCTCATCAAGATCTTCGTTTCGGGTGACAGCTGTCAAACTAGAAAGTGGTATATCTCCGTAACTATCGATCATAGACTAGTAGTTTCATTCCAGAAGTGATAGAGCTCATCAAGATCTTCGTTTTGGATGACAGCTGTCAAACTAGAAAATGCTATATCTACAAAACTGTCGATCATAGACTAGTAGTTTGTTTACAGAAGTGATAGATCTCATTAAGATCTTCGTTTCAGATACAGTTGTCAAACTAGAAAATGCTATATCTCCAAAACTGTCGATCATAGACTAGTAGTTTGTTTACAGAAGTGATAGATCTCATTAAGATCTTCGTTTCAGATACAGTTGTCAAACTAGAAAGTGCTATATCTCCAAAACTATTGATCGTAGACTAGTAGTTTCTATACAGAAGTGATAGATCTCATCAAGATCTTCGTTTCGAATGACTGCTGTCAAACTAGAAAAAGCTATATCTCCGTAAGATATATGAATATATATATTTATCTCAGGAGTTATTAACTAGCTTTAATTAAATCTCGTCACAGAATTGAGGACTTCTTATAGGTTCACACGGTGTGCCCTTTATGCGATCTGAAAAACTATAGGCAAGTAAAAAATTACTTAAGCTTTTTTTAATTCAACTACTTCCATTGTAAAGTTTGCAGAAAGATGTATTTATTAGTTGATTCACTACAATGTTATGTTTCGTTTGTAGTTTTACAAAGAGTAAATATGGATGCTGATAATAAATCACTATTTAGTTTGTAAAGCAAATTCTTGTTTATGCTTCTAGATTCAAAAGTGTTCTAATTTAAAGAAAAATATTTTCGAATTTTATAGATACTTTGTTTTATAAACTGTCAATAATTTGACACATTATTATTTTCGCATTTATCTTTTTTTGAATCGAGAAATATCGGAAAATATTCAATATATTCAGAAAAATGGTGGCACAGTCCTTCTATTTGACGGGCGACAGTACTACAGAGTACGGGCTTATCAAAATGGATTGACGTATTGGCGGTGCTCTAAATTTAGAAATTATAATGTCCCGGCTCTTTAACTATCAAGGTAATATTTTTTTTATGTATTTTTCTGGAACGTTGCCCCTTTTTAGTGCCTTTTTATATGACTATATATTTTTATATACATCCAGCTACACAACAGATACGTGGACCTATATCTGATACTAGCTTTTGCCCGCGGTTTCATCCGTGCTAAATTCGGTTATCGGTGTAGGATTGCAATGGCAACTCCTAAATTATAAAAAAAACTCACACTTGCCGTTTTCAAGCAAACCTTATTCTTCCCCTCTCAAAATATCTCCATGCCAAATTTCATCTTAATCGGTACAGCGGTTTAAGCGTCAAGAGGTTACAGACAGAGTTACTATTGCATTTATAATACGTTGTCCTGGCAGTTCTATATAATTTGTTGTTTCCAAGCCACAAAGTTCACAATGATTGAAGTTGTGGGATATGATAATAATGGAGTCGCATTCAATGCAGCGAGCCGAAATTATTGTCGTACATTCATCTTTGCCGTTAAGGAGAAGATTAGTGACACACCGACTGCAGCGCCACCTATCAGGTCCAATTGTATTTTCAAACTATCCAGGAACTTATATTGAAATAATTAGACAAAATTTCACCCGAATCGTCCCAGCCGTTTAGTTTAGGAGTTAGGTGACAAACACACGTAAAGAAGAATTGTAAGTAGAAAAAAACCGACTCACACTTGACGTTTTCAAGTAACATATGTCCTTTCCCGAGACTCTGACTATATCCATGACATATTTCATTTTAATCCGTACAATGATAAAAGCGTAACAGAAAGACCCAGAGGTAGACAGCCAGACACCAACAGACAGAGTTACTTTCGCATTTATAATATTAGTATGAACTGTGTTCTAAAACTGTTTCGTATTTTTAAACTAAAATATAATTTTTCAACGGTAAAAATATCTTTATTAGTAAAATTTGCTGCAAACAAGCATAAGGTCCACCTAATATTAAGCAGTCAGCAGAGCCTTGTTACTCCAGAACATTACTCGTTTGTTGTTGATCCTTAAAAATCTAATCACTATATTCTTGAAGAACCCCATACTTTCTTTTTAATGTTTAGGGAAAGGTACATAGTGAAGATTTAGGATATTGATACTGCTAATAATTTTGCAGGATTTAACCAAACTGCATCAGCGGTCTCATTTATGTAAAATGAACATATTGCAAAATGACTTAAAGAATAAATTAAAATGACCGACCAACCACTAGGCCAAATGTACAAAGATATGGAGCAAGAATGGAATAATAATGGCTACGGTCTTGTAGCACCTTTGCCGAGGTTTGACAATATTAAACACGGTCTTTATAATGTTAGAAATAAATTGCTGGAAGTTTCTAAAACAAAATATAATACATTTTCTGAAGTCCAAATTCCTGTAGAAAATGTCCAATTTATTTTGGCTAGTTATAGTTCTGAAAGTACAAAAATATTAATTTTCTGTTCTCAACACATCAGAACCTTTTTATCTGACGTAAAAGAGATTTTTGCCGATGCTACTTTCAGAAGTTGCCCTGCCCCATTTGCCCAACTTTTTACTATTCATGGTGATGTAGGGAGTACGTCCTATTCTACAAATGTAGTGCCAATAATATTTGCTTTGCTTAGTGACAAAAGAACTAGTACATATATCACACTGTTTAACTTAATAAAGTCACAGTTTCCGCAGTGGGCGCCTGCAAAATATCATTGTGAATACGAAGTTTCAGCACTTTATGCAATCAATGAAGTTTATCCAAATATTGTAGTGGTTGGTTGTTACATTCACTGGACGAAATGTATTTGGAAAAAAGGTAATAAGGTGTTGGGCAAAATTAAAACTAAGGTAGAAAAAAGACTAGTGTCACTTTGCTCTGCTTTGCCATTACTGCCAAAAGAAAAAAAATCATATGGCTGGGAATTCATAAAGTCTGAAAGCATGATGATACCAAGTCCCAAAATTACAAAGATGATAAAGTATGTGGAACGCTTTTGACTGTCAAAAGATATAAGTAATATTCTTTGTGTATTTGGTAAAAGGCACCGTACTAATAATGCGGCCGAATCATTTCACCGTCTACTCAACAAAAAATTAAATAAAAGCAACACTTGCATATTTCGTTTGCTAAACGTACTAAAAGATTTTTCTGGTAGCCAAGCAAAGAAGGCCGACAAGAAACTCTGTAAGTAGTAAATCTTTCAAACCGTGGACCCACCGCCATGCGCCACTGAAATCATTATCTTCAATTGTGACACTTGCTCTCGACCGAATACGTGTATTATTTTTAAGTTTTGTTAATTTTCTTAACTTATATAACAACCTTAGCATATTATTATTTTGATTTAGATTTTTATTATTTTTACTGTGCCATGATTCTCAGACATTATTCGTACGGTGCTTCCAAAAAAATTAGGAATTTTAAAGATATCTTTTGATCAGCCATTGTTTTCTCACATAACGCAAAAACTTTTTGATTTTATTGGTTTCTTTAGTGTTATATTGCAATTGTATGTTTTCCAAGCCACTTTGAAGACTTGCATTGGGCAGAAGAGGTCAGATCAAACGCAACCCAAATAATCTTTATTTAAATTTGGTTTTCATTTTACCAAACATTTTTCCCATTACGCCACATAGCTTGGGTCCGGTGGTAATAGCAACCAACAACGTTTATATCAGGAAAACCCTTCAAAATTTCTTTCAGCGCCGTAAGCTCGAAATTGCAGTGGTACTTTAATGGTTTTCAATCTGGAAATTGGGCAATTAACAATATAAACATCGTCTCATATATTTTGCAGGTTTTGTCACTCAGCAAAGCATATTATAACATTTGCTGTAGTACCTATTCGTACTCCCAAATTCACCGTGAATACTAAAAAAATCGGCAAAGGGAGTCGAAGTAATATCATTAATAAAAAGCTCTTTCTTCTTCCATATAAAAGATTATCATTTTAGTTTGGCCGGCAATTAAGGTAAAAAAATCGGCCAAGTGCGAGTCGGACTCGCGCACGAAGGGTTTCGTACCATTATCTAAAAAACGGCAAAAAATAACGTCTTTTGTATGGGAGCCCCCCTTAAATGTTGTTTTATTTTAATTTAATTATTTATTTTTAATGTGACAATATAACTAAATATTCTATGAATATTTTATGCGTCTTTCTGTTGCCCTAATCAATATCGAGCAAAATTGAGTAAATAAATCACGTTTGTTGTATGGGAGCCTCCTTAAATATAAATCCAGAATATTATAACATATAATATCCAGAATAAAATAATATTCTGATTTTTAGTATTTGTTGTTATAGCGGCAACAGGAATACATCTTTTGTGAAAATTTTAACTGTCTATCACGGTTCATGAGATACAGCCTGGTGACAGATGACGGACAAACGGGCGGTCGGATGGATGGGCGGACGGACGGACGGACGGAAGGACGGTCGGATGGATGGACGGACGTACAGCAAAGCCATAGTAATAGGATTCCACTAATTACCCTTTGGGTATGGAAACCACAAAAAATAGGTATTGCGAATATTGCACTGGGGTCTGAACTTCCTCAATTTTTTTTAAATTTATTTTAGTTACTCCAGCAAATTATTTCAAATGATAAAATCCCTCTAGTAGCAGTAGTCCGGTTAACGGGTTTTTCCCGTTAAGGAAAAATTAATTCATATCCTTTCTGTTGCCAGTTATTTAAGGTCTCATTATATATTTGTGGTAAAGTTATATCTGTTCTTTGTGAAATACACCGCACTTCATTCATTGCAATGGCCATTTCATTGATCAGCAAGTTTTAAACGCATGTGTGTATGATGCGTAATTATATCCATTTCTTGTAAGATTGTAGGTAACACGTAGCATTTAATAAAATACTTGGCTAGATCTAGTCCAAATGAGGCACTCCTCACTGAGACCTTTTTCATTATTTAGAAAGTGTACTCTAAAAAGAGGCTTTTGCTATTGTTATGATGGTGTGTATTTATTTACCGGTCACCTCCTTTTGGGGATAAAAACCGTCAAGTTATACGCACATATACCATTTTTAAACAAAGCTTACTCACTACAAATGTAAGTATTGCAATGTAAATATTTAAAAGTATTGGCTTTTATACGAGATTTTGATTTTGAATTTAGGATTGTCGTCAATTGTTAGGCAGGTAAAGCCTAAAAAAAATATGAAATCATTATTGCAAACGACCCAAAATTACATTTGGAAACTTAGAGGCTAATTATCTATTATTAAATTTAAGAAAGAAAGTTGTTCAGGACAAATTATGTCAGATCGAACCTGCTAGGCCAAAATGAGCGCCACACTTAAGCTAATGTATTAAATTAGCAGCCTTCTACATCGGCCAAATTGCATTCTTTTGACTTGTACACATAATATACCTATGACTTTTTTAATAAAAAATAATATTCATCTTTTAAAAGCTTTTTTATTTTAGTTAATCTCACATGAATATGCCTTTGTTAAACCCCTTTATTGTAAATAGCACTACTCGTACCAGCCCCACAACTAGTAGTGCAGTTTACAAAAACGACTCTACCAGATATTCAATGTTATGTACCGAGTAGGTACAATCGTAAAAAAACACAATGTCAATAGTCGCATTAACACTGCAACTTTATTTTACCATTGAGAACTAAATATGTGACCCTGAAACAGATTTCTTATGTGACAGCTGACAGAATAAAGAGGGCTATATCTCCGAAATTGTAATCGTAGCCTGGTAGTTAAACGTATTCATTCTAACTCCACATGGTACTACAGGAACCGCTATTTGTATATTATTAATAAATCTTAAACACTAAAAAAATGGATAGTCATTTAAAGAAAGGGTATTAAAATAACAAAATCAAAAACAAGTAAACAAGCCAACGTGTTACTTTTGATCTCTGCATAATCGCCAGAAGGCGCTGATACGGTTGTTAAGAATGGTAATGGCTCGGCCCGTCTCGCACTTTGCTAATGTTTATTATTTGTTGTTATACTGTAGAGCTTACACTATCATTACTGCAAAATTGAAACTTGTATGTGTTACTGTATTGACAATAGAGCAAAACAACGAAAATGACGCACGAGTTCCTTATATGGGGGCACACCTTAAATTTGTACTTTTTAACTTCCTATTATATGTTAGATACCTAATCCGCAAATAAAATTAAAATTTAAATACATATTCTATAAATATTTAAGGTTTACATCTATTTCGGTCTGAAAGATAGGGCCCTTTTATGGCCGGACAGACAGCATAGGCTTAAGTAATAGGGCTCCTTAGGCACCCTATGGGTATTAAACCCTAAAAACGGACAAGTACACGCATTTAGTTAGGATTTCATAAAATAAATGTAATCTAAAAAAACTTGTTAACCGATATTGTTCAAAATTAATTTTCTGTTAAAAGTACTGTCATTCGAAACGAAGATCTTGATGAGATCTATCACTTCTGTATAGAAACTACTAGTCTACGATCAATAGTTTTGGAGATAAAGCACTTTCTAGTTTGACAACTGTATCTGAATCGAAGATCTTAATGAGATCTATCACTTCTGTAAACAAACTACTAGTCTATGATCGACAGTTTTGGAGATATAGCACTTTCTAGTTTGACAGCTGTCATCTGAAACGAAGATCTTGATGAGCTCTATCACTTCTGTAAAGAATATACTAGTCTATGATCGATAGTTACGGAGATATACCACTTTCTAGTTTGACAGCTGTCACCCGAAACGAAGATCTTGATGTGATCTATCATTTCTGTAAAGAAACTTCTAGTCTATGATCGATAGTTACGGAGATATACCACTTTCTAGTTTGACAGCTGTCATTCGAAACGAAGTTCTTAATGAGGTCTATTTCTTCTGTAAAGAAACTTCTAGTCTACGATCAATAGTTTTGGAGATATAGGTAGCCATTTTAAAACTATAACTTAGAATAAAGCTTTAAGATTTTGAGTGCAAAACCTTGTTGAAAATTGAACTTGGTTAAAAAGTTTTGGTAAGTATTTATATTCCGTATTAAACCCTCAGTGTGCAAATCAGACTCACACTTGACGTTTTTTAACTAGAACAACTTCCATTCTTTTAAAAGTCGGTTAAAAAGGAATAATGTTTAATTCATTATAAAACCTTCACGAAAACCTCATTTGAGAACCTCCGTTTTTAAAGTCGGTTAAAAGCTTTAATTTTATCATTTTGGGGCAGTGGTCTAACTGGCTATGCAGTTGTACAACGGGCACTGTAAATTTCGGTTTTCCAATGTTCAACTATTTAGTTGGACTACGGGGGAAAAAATTCCTTGTTTGTACAACTAGTTGGACAGAATAGTTGGACACAGGGGAAGAACCCGACTTTTTCCTGTTTTTTACATTTTGTGATTTTTTGCTTTACTATGACCAGCTGTATCTCGGTTAATATTGGGTCAAAAGTACTTTTGATTAGTAAAACTTAAACTAATGTAATGTTATGCAAGTTTAGAAGATAAAAGCAAAAAACTAAAAAAAACGAGGTTTTCACTCAGACTGTACATCCTAGGATACCCCCAAATGTCATACCAAAATTTAGCATAAAATTAGTTGCAATAACTATTTCAATATTGTTAATAATTTAGTTAGAATTATTGGTCGTTCAACAAAGTACTAACAACCAAGATAATTTTATGCAAAACAAATTTTGATTTTGCTCTCTGTCTACAAAATCCTGTACGTGAAAATTAATAAACTACTCGTACGTTCGTAATAAATACGAATACGAACCAAAAGCCAGTCAGTGCGCAAGTGGCTATACATTTATTATGAAGGCTATGACAGATAGTTTTTTTTTCAAAAACGAACCGAAAACGAATCAGTGCACATACGACCTAAGGGAATGCGAACCTTTAGCAAATTTTATGCATGTTATTGCCTTATATCATAATTTTCGAAGAGATGAAGGTTTTACATCTTGGTCGACACTTCGACTTTTTTTTATTTATTATAAATTTATTATTATTTATTTATTTGTGTTAGTCTTGAGTCTGGGTGTATTTATGTATGAAATGTATGTATTTATAAATATTAATTCAAATACACTTCCTATTCTTTACAGTCGTTTTGTTATTTCCTCTACCCAAAGGTTGTCTGGAAGAATAGCTTTTTAGCGATAAGACTGCCTATATTGTAAGATACTTTTTTGTTTTTCACTGTTTTATTTAATTTTATTATGCATTATAGAATAAAGTATTTAAATAAATAAATCTTTCCAATCCAAAAGTATATAAGTATTTGTATCCGTTGTCTGGTTTACATAATACAAGCTTCGCTTGGTTTGGGACCAGATGGCGCTGTGTGATAAGTCCAAAAATTATTATTGTTATACAAATATTTTTTTTTGGCAACGCGCGAGTGATACCCCTGGTGTTGCAAGCGTCCTTAGGCCACGGTGACCGCTTACCATCAGGCGGACCGTGTGCTTGTTTGCCACCTTAGTGGTATATAAAAAAAAAAAAAACTAATTTGTTCCTGTCTTTTTATCCCGACTGCTATGGATTTAATAAATCCGTGCTAAAATTAAAAATCCCGATCAAGTGCTTGTAGGTACAACGTGTTTTCCATACATAATAGGTATAGAGTTCTGTAGGTATTTACTTTTCATCAATAACACACCTATGTTTGTATGTAAATGTGACAGTTACCTAACAACTGAACGTGTTGCGACGGCATGCGACATGCGACATGCGGCACCCCATTAACTGGATATGTGTTGACCATGTACGAGTAAACACAACACAGTTATTGGGAAAATATAAGAATAGCATAGATATTCCATATTAATTATTAAGAATTTGTTTTTTGCTGATTTTGAAAGTGTTTCGGTGTCAGGCTGGTCGCGAGTCCGACTGGCTCCTAGATAGTTGAGTTTGAAAGCATGTCTGTGTCAGGCTTGTCGCGAGTCCGACTCGCGCATACGGGGCTGAGTTTGAGAGCGTATCAGAGTCAGGCTTTTTGGCGTCTTGGTATCAGGCTTGTGGCGAGTCCGACTCATGCTCACAGGGCTTTGTTCCATTCTATTGTGGCAATTTTTATCATTTCTTATTTCACAATTTGTGATATTTGTCGTACAGCACAGGACATGTGCAGTGCCGCAAGTCGCAACACAGCACCACAGCGTCATGCACTGAGTGTTAGAGTATGCCAAACAGAGGAATGTGAGGAGTTGTACAGCAGCGGTGCCACATGGACTATGAATACATCGAAGCGTTGAAATGTTTGCATAACAAAACCAACATGTCTGCCTGACTACAAGATTAAAACACGAAACCAATCCATCTGCAAAAAGGTTTGAGACAGGAAGACGTCATTGCTCCAAAACTGTTCACAGCTGCGTTTGAAGATATGTTTAAGCCTTTAGAGAGGAAAGGTTATAGTGTCAACCGCGTCAACATAAATGGTGTTCACTCACTTTCGATTTGCGGAGGATATAGTGGTCATGGCAGAATCGCTGGAAGACCTAGGCACGATTCAGAGACCTCAGCAGAGTCTCCGAAGTTTGACCATAAAATGGATATGGATAAAACAGGGTAATGTGAATTTCCATGTTGCACCTATACAGGTTGAGGTTGGCAACGCTTTTGTTACGTCTTATGGTACAAGAACGTAGTCTCTAACGACCGCCGCGGGAAGCCGATGGGCGAGGGCAGCTCAGGACTGGCCGTTGTTGTATGGATATATAGAGGAGGCCTACGTTCAACAGGATGTACAGAAGTATCGTTTCAGCTGGACGTCTTCCTACTGCCTACCTTGCACTATTTCAAATAGACCTACTTGCAAAATATGACTGGAAACGGTAATTTTGTCAATAATTTTTAATTCAAATCTTGATATCTGCGTTGGCGGATAAAAAAAATATGAACAGTGAACAGGCTGACATGACGATATCGTAAACTAACTCCTATCAAATTAAAAAGGCTGATCGTAGTTACTCTACCTGAATAACTAGATTGTTAAAGTCTTATACAAATTGACCATTTTACAGACCATCAGATCATAGGCCTAATTCGATCAATACCCTTTATTCGTAATCGAGTATCTAATCATTCCTTTACACAATTTACTAACCGGTCGCAGTTTCAAATTACTAGTTACGGCGTAAGAACATACAATATTTTATTAAAAATTGCTACTAGGCAATGCTGGCTGGGAAGTAAGTTAAAATATAGGTACTGCGAAAATAAGCAAAAAACAATCTTTCATTAAATACAAATGGAATATCCATGCAATTCTTTTTTGGAACAACATGTGTAATTTGACTGAAAGCAAGCTATATCATTAAAGTGGCAGCGCATCCTCGCACCCGGACCCTGCTACACTCCATCACTCACTACTCACCACTCAGTCATGGCGGCCGGCTCACAACTTATTCTGTCATCTGTTTGCAATGACACTTTTTGTGACAGCCTGTACGATAACCCACTATTAGGTGAAGTGTTTTTCAAATCTTATAGTATTTTCTTTTAGGTTGGTACTTAATTTATCGTTTTTGTTCAGAGATACAGATCGCGAGAAAGCAAACTGAGATCTTGGCTTTCCAGGAGGAACTTAGTGGGAAACATTTGAAGATTGCCACTTATAACGTAAGTTTACGGCAACAATGTGATAATCCCTATTTCGAGAAAAAGATAAGAATAACGATTTTAAAACTTATTCAAACCCAAATTAAGGAAAAAGTAATCGACTTTACCACTCAAACCTAATGATGTCCAAAAAAAGACTTTACCTATTTTTCCCCAGAAACTATTACAGAAGAAGGAAGAACCTTATACGTAACCTTTCTTCTTCGATATGGAGACTAGATTTTGCAGTTTTTTTATAACATTTCACCAGAGTATTGTGCTTATATTTAAGTTTGGCGAAACGCTATATTCAAGTTTTAGGCTCGTTTTAAAATGGCGGGAATTATCGTGTTGACGAAAACGATATAGTTAACGATAGAGTGAGAGAGACGTAAGCGTAGTTACGGACACAACTCACACGCCCGCTGTTTAAACAACTTTAATAAATAAATCAGGCATAAACTTGTCGGCGCCGGTGTCTTCGTCGTTCAAAGTTGAGCATATAACACTCCAAATAGTCCGGATTCCGTATTAAGACAGTATGTTTCAAAAATCTTAAAAATTAATCCAAAAAGTTTCATCTCAATTCTAGACATTTTAAAGAGGTGATTTCGAATAAAAATACTATCGAGCCAAAATCATCAGATCATGTTCCTGAGCAGACAAAGTCCAGAAGAAGGTCTAAAAATACATGGTTTCAGATTTGTAGCTTTGTAGTGTTGAGCTGTATTGCTTATTGCTTAGTAAAAAAGTACTCTTTTAATGCTATAAGCTTTTTACAGTGTTTTTTAACGATTTTTTAAGAGGAAATATCAGGCGCACAAACAAATGTATTCCCCTGTTTCCTCCCTGGATTTTGGCATTAGACCTATCTTTTCTTATATCTTTTTTTATATAATAGATAAACACAGTCACAATGTCTGTATGTTTTGCTTTTTTTAAATGTCATACGTATAAAAAATTGGTCGTTTGGTTTACTCTTCTATAGCAAAGTAGAGTGTAAACACGTGGAGTGGAGATACGCGTATCTTCTGTCTATAGTGAGATCACTTAGCGTGTAGACCCTGTATTCATAAATCTGTAAATGTTAAAATTAATTAAGTTTTTATGACAATTTTTTACTTGTTTATTTACAAATAACAATTGCTTGCTTTGAAAGGGTAGGTAAAAGTAAAGTTAAAGGTAAAAGTAAGGAATTATGTCACATTAACAGACGCCGAGACTTTAGATAGCCCTAGAGTAAAGCATCCCTCATCCCTCCCTTTAGCCTCTTCTATGCATTCAACTCAAACGAACCTAAATTTCTTAAAAATAAAAGATCAGGATACTTTTGCAGCGATCATGTCTTTTCCTAACGGATCATCTGGTGGCATCGATGGTATTTCATCACAACACCTCAAAGATTTAATCAGCGTCTCTGCTCTCTGCTGGTGATGCCGGTGGAGCCCTTCTAAGTTATATCACTAAATTATGGAACTTCATACTTTCCGGTAAAGTTCATTCACAGGTTACCTGCATACTTTATGGGGCCAGACTATGTGCCTTCAATAAAAAAGACGGTGGCATTCGGCAATAGCAATCGGGTGTACTTTTCGGCGACTTACCTCTAAATTAGCTTGTAGACACATAGCCTCCACCATAAAGTCAAAATTTCAACCACACCAGTTAGGCTTTGGCAGTAAAGGAGACTGTGAAGCAAACGTTCATTCGGTACGCAATTTTCCTAAGGAGGACAAAGCAGATGTCCTTTTAAAAATAGATGTGAGAAATGCTTTCAACAGTATAAATAGAAAAACCTTGCTGGACGAAGTATCTACTCACATGCACGAAATTTACCCTTTTTTTTTTCTAACTACTGTCTACTGTTGTTGGCCGCAGATGGCCTTTACAACTACACGCGGACTAACTTTTGCTGCGGTGCTGCTTGCACTCTTAGGTTAGGTCCGGCGTTGTTTAGTTTAGGAATACATAACATAATTAGCCAGTTAAATTCAAAATAAAATGTATGATATTTAGACGACGGAACCCTGGGAGGCACAGTTGAACAAGTCAAAAATGATCTCGATAACATTATTAAAAATTTAAAAAAATTGACCTTGAACTCAATTTAAATGTGAATTACTTATTTCTGATAGATTCTCAAATTGCAAAAAAAACATAATAATTCAGCAATTTGAAAACATTGCTCCCAACATTCATATTTTAGATAAAAGATCTCTTTACCTCCTAGGTGCTTAAATTTTTTTAGGCAGTATTGAATCCCTTCTAGACATTAAAATCACAAAATTTACTGATTGTTCTAATAGATTAGATATTTTGGATTCTCATGTAGCTCTCACTTTATTAAAACACTGTCTTTTTGTTTCAAAGCTTACTAGCAGTCTCGCAAAAAGAATCTGACTGTTGGTCTACACTATACCGTCACGCAATGTGGGTACACTGCGTGATAGTGACAGCTTCAGAGTAGCTGTTGGAATTCGCCTCGGTGTTGCTATATGCTGTCCTCACAGATGCTCGTGTAGTAGCGATGTTGATCAGTTTGGCCTCCATGGACTTTCATGTCGAAAAAGTGGCGGCAGATTCTCCCGTCACGGCTCACTTAATGATGTGATCAAAAGGGCCCCTGCCACCATTAACGTACCTTCCGTTCTACAACCTGTAGGTGTAGTGCGTGATGATGGTAGAAGGCCCGATGGTATGACACTCGTTCCCTGGGAGCGTGGCAGAGCTTTATTGTGGGACGCCACTTGCGTAGATACCATGGCACGATCTTATCTCAGGGAAACGAGTGCAAAAGCCGCCGCTGCCGAAAATGCAGCGCTCAACAAGCGGCTCAAATATAGTAAATTACTTTCGGATTACATATTTGTGCCGTTTGCGGTAGAGACGCTCATAAGCTCGGCCCATGGGGTCCATCTGCTCATAAGTTTTTTAAATCGTATCGGTTAAATCCGCGCTTAAAAGGTTATACTTTCCAGGTGGGCCCATATTATTATAGTGAATTGAAAACTAAAACTTTTGGAGAAAAAAAAATGAAACGCCTTTTTTGTTGATGATTGTATAAAACTTTGTTAAGAGTATGAATGTTTTTAGTGTACAAGAAAAAAAGCAAGTCTTCACTGAAAAGAAAAAAAATGAAAACTTTTTAAAAAAAAAAACAACCGAATTTGAAGCCGGTTGTTTTTTTTATTAAAAAGTTTTTATTTTTTTAAGAATCTTATTTATTATAAAGACATATTCGAATGTCTTAGAGCCTTCGATAACGAAATAACCACAAATACGAGTGTATATAAAATTGCCATTAGTGATTTCAAAAACCCTTTTAACAATCTGTCCTTACTAAAAAATTAGAATATTTTAACTTACCTTTTCCGAGGTAACAGTATAACTATAACATGTCATTGTATCAGAAAAACGTTATGTATCCTTCCTTTCTCAAATCTCAAAAATCCTAAAAAATAATCACGACATATCCATAGCAGGCAATTTTGAGCGTATTGGTTTACATACCTTTTATATATTGATTTAATAATAGTAGCTCTAGCTAGGTCTCATTTCTGGGAAAAAATTTCAAGCAACAAACTTGACTTGCCCGCGCCACAGATTATATAATACTATGCGCCATATGATTTCGCAACAAAGAATATATCAGTGGCTAGAGCATTGCCAGAGTGTGATACAATGGGTTATAAATTAATCCTGAACTGAGCTCGGATTATTACAATTTCAGGTTGCACTAAAGATTTATTTACTTATTACTGTGTATTAGTGGCACTCTTTATGGTATTTGTTTTTAAGTTTTATGAGGACCTTGTACAAGTAGAAAGTATTAAAATGGCAGACTGTATAAAAACGAAAAAATATTATATCCTAATACTAAGAAACAACTAGGTCGCTGCAGCTTACAAAAATATAATAATAATACATCACAATGTGTAGTATACCTTGAACCTTTACTGTAGTATATTTTGTGGCGGAAATATTTTAGAACTATCCTCTGAGCTGGGCAGAGACTCTCGACAATGGCGCAGTGGTCGGGCGCGGCGTCGCATTCGTGATCGTAGACATCTTGCGGAAGAAATTCAACTTTACCTTTGAAGTGGTGCTGCCCACCAACAACTATGAGATTGGTGGTAGCCAACCGGAGGACTCGTTGGTTGGCATCGTGAATAGCAGCGTGAGTTACCTGCCGTTAGCTTAAATAATGATACGGTCGATCTGTTGGTTGGTCTAGTAGTTAGATAGATTGATTGCTATTTATTATAACATACAGGTTGAGACTTTTTTATTTTAGACTCTTATGTATTTGATGTATGTATATGTGTAGCATTGTAGGTATGTATTTATTTATTAGAGTATTTTATATACTTTACTATTGTATATGTTATTCTATATGATATTTACATTTATACTACTGTATAATTAAATTGTATTTGTGTTTTAAAATAAATATATGATATCCATACTAATATAATAAATATGAAAGTAACCGCTGTACCGATTAAGATGGAATTTGGCATGGAGATAGTGTCAGTGACGAGAAAGGTTATAGGCTACTTACTTGAAAACGTCATGTGTGAATAGGCTTTTTTTTTCTATAATTGAGGAGTTTCTGTTGAAATCCTACACCGAATTTAGGGCGGTAAAAGCAAGTATTACATCGACGTGGGAAAGCACTTTTGCTGTAAATAAACAAAAAACCGAAAACTACTTTTTTTATTTATTTATTTTATTTATTGGGTATAAATCGGAAAAGAATACTGCGTCGAATGTTCCGGTTACACAATTAATAACTTACGCTGTAAAAAACGCCTGTAGTCTAATTTTTCTTTAATGATAAAATGCTATAACTAAACCAAACCCATTTTAGATGTTTTGTTCTAACAGCAAAACAAAGTTTGCGTTTATATGTATATGTACACAAATTTACCTTCTTCTCACGTATTCAAAGTTTGGTATTAAATTGTTAGGTAGAGCTGCCTCCACGGGTACGGAGCATAAATAATAATAATCGGGGTGTATGCATAACACTTGAGTCCGAACGTGACTGTGGTCTGGACAGCCAAGAGGCGCATCCATTGAGACGGAATATCCGTCCGGACGTGACGTCAGCAGAAGGTACTGTAAGGAGCTTGTGTTTCTCAATCTGGTATTCTCGTTGAAGAAAGTACCAGCTAAGAGAATCCATAGGTCAGAGAAACTTCATGAACAGATAACCCTGCATAGTTATTGATTCGAGAACTGAGCCACACACGATGGTGAGCTTTAAAGTTTCCAAAATAACTAGTTCTGCTGTGGAATATTACTTTAACACGTTGTTATTAGTCAAAATCAGGTGCGTGAAGAGGCGAGTTGAGTCCAAGTACCTGTCTCCGAGGCCATGAAGGTGATGACAGCAGATATCCTCCCGGACAAACATACATACACCTGCACGACACACAAAATTGTGCTTGAGTTTGTAGCCGGGATAATGTAGGTATGATGTATCGGAAGGTTAGGATATCTGCGTGTCCATTAGAAAAATAATTGGTTGGCTGGACTGCGTTAAGGTTGGCGTGAATACCCCTGATGAAGTAAAACTCCAAATTAAATGTAGATGTAGTAGCCGTTTAATTTATTCTTAACGTTTTTTTACTTTTTTATCCATTTTTTCTCAAAAGAATTTACTTAGACTAAATAAGCCAAAACCAAAGCCCGAATAGTACAGTTGCTTGTGCGGAAGAAAGGGCCCCCGGTCATACTCTGTTGTAGTAGCTGGCTCCACTCCGGTCTCCTTTTCCGGCACAACTACTACTTCAGAGACATTGCACACTTAAAAAAAACTCGACTGGTGACCTTCTAGTGTATCTTACATACCTTTGGGCACTAGTCATTGAGAGTTAGCGGGCATTTGCATGTAGCCTGGACACAGCGAAGGCGTTCGATCGGGTCTGACACCGGGGTATTTTATCGAAGTTGCCACTTCGAGGGATTTGTATGAATAGGTAGTAGCTAGGTTTTTGACCGGCAGACGCATACGAGCCGTAGTTGACGGTAGTAGCTCTGATAGCATGGACATAAATGCTAGCCCGCTTAGCTCTGTGCTGTTGTCCAACAACAACATACATTGCTATGGAGATGACGGTACTGGAGACGCTTATAACACGGGCCCTGCAAACATCTCTCGTTCCGTTGTGGAGAAAACGCGTGGAGAACTTGTGTATCAAATCGATACCACTCTGTCTAAAGTCTCTGACTGGGGACGGGAAAACTTTGTCTGATTCAACCCTACGGAGACAAAAATCTGCGCGTTCAATGCGAAGGAAACCCCATTCTCTGACGTTCCACAATACCAGAACACACCTCTTACCATAAGTTAGAAAGAAGTTATTAGATTTTTAAAGGGTCGGCAACGCGCGAGTGATTTTAATGACATTACTTACTGATACTGCGTTACTAGATCTTCACATTAATATTAATTTTCATCACTTTTTCCTTCTGTAAATAAATATCACTTCTGTTTACTCGTACATTTCGCTTCGTTAGTTACAGCGTCTCGTATATCAAAAATTCTTCTGCTGTAAGTAGCCAATTTATTTTTAGTAACTTTGGATATAAGCTTCTGTTTAAAAAGATTGTGGCATTATCATGTATAGTTAAGAAATTATATTTTTTTTCCAATTTTAAAAACTTTTTTGGCTCTTGTGAATTATTGCATTATGTTTCCTATTTACAAAATTGCTTTCCTACATCGATATATTTTTTCAATGCACCGCCTACAATAATTTATCGGTTTCGAATATGCTTGGCTGATAGATGATGCCTTTTGGAATTAAGCTTGCAATTGTACACGAATGTTTGTGCAGCAATATTTTTAAAATTAATCTGAATAGCGATTCACAAAATACACATTTCTGTAAAAAAAAATACATTAAAATAAAATGAAAGTATTAATTACCACAGAAAGTAGATATGGCAGCCGCATTTCTTCCACAAATATTTCAGTACAAGAGGATGGTGTCATTCTCCTCATACTTGGACGAAGGCGTGTGGATGATGATGTTAAAGAGACCTAAGGAATCCGCCGCCGGCTCTGGTCTGTTGGCGCCTTTCGAAACTCACGTGTGGTAAGTGGAATACTAAATGAAATTGACCTCATAGTAATTTGGTCTCAATGATAGCTCTACATAATAGAAATCAATAAACCATGAAAATTTTATGAAAAAGGAAGCAACGAGTCCACGGAGCTCATAAATATTTCAATCGGATCAGATATTACAACTACTTTAAATTTATCGCTACATATGGCATACAGCCTATAGATTTAGATCACATACGTCATGAGGCCTATAGTTTTGGACCACACACGGCATGAGGCCTATAGTTTTAGATCACACACGGCATGAGGCGAATAGTTTTAGACCACACACGTCACGTTTTAGGACAAGTAGATAAAGAAAGCTATTGTCCTACCGATACTTTATCATTAGGTACCTCATTCTGATGGCGGTGTTGGGATATGGGCCATGCATATCGCTGCTGACGCGGCTCCGGGAGCGGCTACGCGACGGGGAACACTATATCCCGCTCTCGCCAAGCTGCTGGTTCGTGTACGGCGCTTTCATCAAACAGGGCACCACGCTCGCTCCTGACGCTAGTCAGTAGATCAGTATATTGTTTTTACTAACTGTCACACCTGCTTTTTTTTTTTTTTTTTTTATACCACTAAGGTGGCAAACAAGCCTACGGTCCGCCTGATGGTAAACGGTCACCGTAGCCTATGGACGCTTGCAACACCAGGGGCATCACTCGCGCGTTGCCGACCCTTGCTTGAGCTTAGTGGACATAATATGGCCCCCATCATATCTTACATAACCAATGACAGAATCTAACAATATGTTACCGCTTTTACAAATTCTTTGGACATAATAATATATGATCCATGAAAATCGTTGGAGCCGTTTCCGAGATTCAGATTATAAATATATATATATATATATATATATATATATATATATACAAGAATTGCTCGTTTAAAGGTATTAGATAATAATAAAAATAAATTCATTTATTCAGATATTTGTATCCAATGTTGTTAGTTACATTTTATAGAGCTATGTTAGTACATGTAATATAAAATAGAATGTCGACATCAGCTGTAAGCATAATAGTTGTGGGGTACTGGTGCATGCAAGAACATCCAGTGTCCCAAAAATGGGTCCGCAACTAAACTCAGGAGGCCGTTGACGCCTGCCCTCGTCCTCCGCGCCGTCGAGGCTGCCCTCCTACGCATGATTGTCCGAAAGCATTCTACACGCGATTCAATGAACTTCCTCAATGCGCTGCAGAAGCGAGGCAGCCGCAACAGCGCCCTGAATGCGTTATTATATTGAACGTGAAGGGCGTCAATCGCTCGTCGCGTATGTCTGACCCACAGGCTACACGTGTAAAAAGATGTACAAAAGGCTCGGAAGAGTGTTATTTTAACTTGACACGAGCAACGTGCAAACCTGCGAGCAAGCATATTTGCTCTTACTGACAGCGCCCGCCGTTCGCGTTCAATATCTGCATCGTCTTTTAATTCATCGGTCACCACATGACCAAGATACTTAAAATGATTGACCCGATTTAAGACAATGCCATCTAACATGACGGGCGGCACATCTGTAGGACATTTGGCCCCAGCTTTGAAAACCATAAGTTCGCTCTTTTTTGCATTGTATTTTAGGCCGTGTTTACGGGCATATACTTCGCAGATACTTATGAGCACTCTTAGGCCACCTATCGACGCGCTCAGCAGCACCATGTCATCCGCGTAGCTTATGTTATTAAAGCAGACTCCTTCAACATGACAACCAACATGGTAACTGCTCAGCGAGACGATCAGCTCATTCATGTACAGATTGAAGAGCGACGGTGAGCTCAACCCCCTTAACTAGATATTTACACCATTTACATGTGTTTAATTGTGTAGAACGAGCGATGTGACAAGTTTGTGTAACGATTAGTAGGTAGTGTACCGATCGTATCACCGGTACAAGGTAATGTCGGTACAACCCTAATGAGTTACGTCGTAGTCGGAGGTAGGTACATCATTGCGTGTTATCATACCTGTCACGTCAAAGGCGAGCAACCGACCAAAGACTACAATATTATATGTAGGCATATTAAGAAACAACCGACCGGTAATAACCAAAGACGTTCTGGCTGGACTAATAAAGTCTAGTCTTTTCTTTTAAATACGACTTGCGGCGCGGGCTTCTCGCAGCGTGTTTCATACAAACTAATTCCTTAACTGGGTCTACTTATTTTTGACATTTACTAATTAAACACCACAACATTTTCAAGACATGTTCTAGGAAATAATATCTATATAAGCAGTTGGCCAGTTACCTATTAAGTTGTATACCTAGGTTAAAAGTTATCTCAACTAAGATTTCAAGTAAATAAAAACAATTTTCAGGATTTTGGTAAACCGCAGATTTTCGCTTAAGATCATGTCTACTATGCGGAACGGCAGGGTCTAGTGAATTATGACGCAGGCTAACTGTTATTGTAGGCCGTACGTAGGGATTGCAATCCCGCAGCTCATTCAATCCCGCGGGATTGATATGCGGGATTACTCAATCCCGCGCGGGATCACGCGGGATCCCGCATCTTTGAAATTATGTCATAAAATCAAATTGAAACTACAGATTTTTGTGTAAAATCAACTTTCATTAATTTCTTTCACCAAGCAACACATCAATTAAGTGTAAGTATTTAGTAATCTGTTTTCTTAGATTCATCTTTAAATGTTTGGCATAGTTAATTAGTTTTGTTTAATTTTACCCCTACTCCTAACAACGGTTTTATATTTTAAATTCAGTTTTATACATAAAATAACTAATAATCAAATCATAACATTCTCTTAGATGCTATTACTATGATTTTTTAAAATACGCTTTTAAGAGAATACTATTCGGAGCGCCTCTCAGCGTGCTTCATACAATCGAATTTTTCACTTATTTTGACACTTGCTAATAAAACACCACGAAATTTTGAAGACACGTTTTAGTTATATATATCTAGGTCTGCAGTGTGTCAGTTTTCTGTTTAATTTTATAGTTCAAAAGTTAGACAGGATTCTAGTTTTTCATACTAAATGGTTTTAAAAAAGATTTCTAGTTAATAAAAAAATTTACAAATGTTGGAACACAAAAAGACATATTAACACGGCTTGGGATTATGACTAAGAAATTTCACAGTGATTGATCAGTAAATGTCAAAAACAAATAAGAAATTCTGCGAGGCGCCTCGAATCGTATCCTCTTAAGAATCAAATGGTATTTATTGTATCACTATATTAAACACCGGACGGTGAATACGAAAACAAAACACTCGTCACCTACAGAAAGGCGTGCGCAGGCGCAGCGCAGTGCTATTTATGAACAACTGAAACGTCGCACTCGTGCTACTCGCGATTTACGCGAATTTTTAAGTGGCAAATTTTTCATTTGCAGGATCCGCGGATCCGCGTTTTGAAGGTGTGGGATCCAGCAGGTTAATAAAAGCAGTGGGATCCCGTTTTGCGGGATTGCAATTCCTAGCCGTACGTACGCCTTTCGAAACGTGGCTTGGAATAAAACACATCGAGAACTTTCTATAAGGCTAAGGTGAAGCCACGGGCTGAAGCTTGTCGAGCAAGGCACTATTATTGTCGACGATCTCTAGGTAGATATTTCAAAGAACCGCTAGCTTGGAACTTCCATTTACGAGTGTGAGCCTTTTGAGCCTCCACGCGAGTTTGCCGGCCGCCGCCAGCCCCTTCAGCCCTTAGCTCACCACTGCGTGCTTTATTTACAAATCATTACAAAGTTAGGTAACTTATTCTACACAGTTATTTCTAAAATTATGAATTACATACTTTTCTATAATATGGTTGAATTTGACTATCTATGACTATTACTATAATTTATATGACAATATTTTTTTGCTAAACTAGCTATGTACATAGTCTTTGTCTCGCACATCTACAACGGAAAACGTCAGAAATTAGTGAGAAATTCGTTTGTCCCGCGAATCGTAGTCCAATAAGGTGAAATGCTATATTGATTAATTACTTTTGTATTAAAACTTTGGTAAAAGGTAGCTATTATAAAAAAAAAACTATTTTATTTTAAAAAAACATAAACCGACTTCAAATAAAACATAAAAAGCACAGATATCACGTAGCTATAGATTAACTGTATAACGTTCGGTTTTACCTACGGAACCCTAAACATTAAGATGTCAAAATCATTGTTTTCCTTGTAATGTGAAATGCAAAAAAAATCAATCAATTGAATTTGTTAGACCTACCGAGTATCGTGTATCTCGGGAACACGCCTTGCCTTTTTCCCAAATTTGTAAGGTGTGAACGACATGCAACGAAATATCGCGCTCTGCATCAAGATTCGCACGCGAGTTTCTGTTGTACAGATAAAATTGTTTTTTTTAAGGCACTGAATTTAAGTCAATAATTCCTATCAAATTGTGTACAATTCAAATTCAAACCATATCTGATACGTTTAGATAGTGTACGACGAAAACGTACATTTAAGGCACCGGCGACGTTTAGACTTGAGTGGATTGCACCGCGACCACGTCATCACGAAAAGACTGATTACAAGGCGCGACGTCTAGGGTTCTGCCAGATTTAACTGCTCCCCTTACAACACACTGTTCCCTGCACACTGTACTGACGGGGTCCACAATGGTATTGATGATTATATGACGTTTATCTTAGATTCGACACGCGTTCTGTTCGCGACTTGGTGGATGTTCATAATCCTGCTATCCTCGTTCTACACGGCTAACCTGACCGCCTTTCTCACGCTCTCCAAGTTCACGCTCGACATCGAGACCGCGCGCGATCTCTCTAAGAAGAACTACAGGTGGGTCAGCGCCGAGGGGAGCGCCGTACAGGTGGTGATCAGAGATGTGAGTCACATCATTACATATTACTACTATAATTAGTTACAAGACTATGTCTATGTCTTGCAAATGTTAGTATTAAATGCCTAAGCTCACCAAATTCATTTCAGGTAGTCAAAGTAAGGTTAAACTACTCATATTTACCATATTTTTACGTTCGCATAAAAGCAATATTTTTTTTGAGTTTCCTAAAACACATACCAAAACATACATCTCTTTGAGCGCAATTTTTTGTAATATTTAATAAATGGCAATAATTTTGATTCAGTACCTAGGTTTTTTTTAATACGTATGTACGTACGTATTCAAACTAAAAGTCCAATCTTAATACACCTAATGAAAAATACCTACTATTCTGTAGTCACTTGTTCTGAGGTCTGCTTGATTAAAGTTACAGCCCAAAAACGTGAAAGATATTTTTATGTTAGCCGCAAAATAAATATTATCTCGGTCTTCAGCAACGATTCATTTACAAGATTTAAAAATAAGATAATATAGTCAGTATAGATAATATATCTTATAGCAGTTACCTATAACTATAAAATATTGGAGGTAAATTTATAATTTACGTTAATGGTACATCATTATATTTTCACTCAGCCAGAAGAAGACCTGTTTTACTTAAACTCTATGGTGACTCGAGGTCGCGGAGTTTTCCGCTCGTACAGTAACGACCAAGGGTACCTGCCTATGGTGAGAGATGGCGCCGTGTTGGTAAAGGAGCAGGTGGGCATCGACCACCTCATGTACGGGGACTATTTGCAAAAATTGCGGCAGGGCATAGAAGAGACTGACCGGTGCACTTATGTCGTGGCCCCCAACCCGTTCATGAAGGCACTTCGGGCCTTTGCTTATCCTCAGAATACAACGTTGAAAAGACTTTTTGACCCTGTGTAAGTTCTTAAACTCTTAGTAGGTATTTTATAAGAAAAAATATGATGCATGCGCTGATTGCTTTCCTATATTATTCTTTCATTGGTCATTAATTTTGTTACTTATTACTCTAAAGCTGGCCATTTACGACGCGTGGGACATAATAATATAAAACCATATTCGTCAAGATACACTGTAAACTGTAAAAACATTAACAACTAAAAAGAAATTAAATAAATAATAAAAATAGCCTTTTTTTTCTCTGACCCTCTCATAGATTTATGTATAATGATAACCCAAAACTAATATCTTAAAAATATAAATATGAAAATACATTTAAAATGTCTATTTACAATAAAATTACTTATTTTTTTTTTTTCAACAGCTAGGTCACGCTATCTGTGACATAGGCCTACTCTAGTTCCCTCCATTTATTTCTATCCAATGACATTCTTCTCCATCCTTTTGGCAGATCGTTATCACACCTTTTTATTCCTCTTTGTATCTTCCTGTTCCCAGCGTACCATTCTGTACCCTTTATGGTCCATTTCTCTTTACTAATTCTCATCATATGTCCTGCTCATTTCCATTTTAATAATCTTGTTTTTACTCTTACATGTGCCACTTTGGTGATGTTTTTAATTTTTGTAGGTTTCCACCTCTCTTTAAGTTATAAATTCTTTATCCGCTTTCCCATGCTTTTTTGACATACAGACAATTTGTGGTCAGTTTTTCGTGTGGATGACCATGTCTGGCACCCGTATGTGCGACATGGAAGAATACAGGTATCATAAAATTTTCTTTTTTGCGGATATCGGTATAGCTCTGTTTTTCATCACTTCTTTTAGTGACCAAATATTTTTATTTTTAAAAGATCAAACAACTTTTACTGCTATAACCTGCCCCAAAAATATGTATTCTTTGACATATTCGATCTCATCTTTCCCTTTTTTAAATTTTTTTTTGTTTGTCATTAGTTTAGTCTTGCTTGTGTTCATTGACAATCCGGCTTTCTTGCCTTCAGATATTAATTGTTGCAGCATCGTTTGCAGTGTGATCAATATTTTCTTTCATATATTGTATCATTTCTTTCCTTTCGTTGATTTTAGATCTGGCTTCCGCACCTCTTTGCCTTTTCTATTTTGTTTCATACATTTCACCTTTTTTTGATAGCGCTTTTTCTAGAATATTGTATTTATCTTGAACATTGTTTTGTTTTTAATTTTTTTGGAGTGATTGCTTTAGTTCCTTTAAATTTTGTTATAATGCATGTACTGCTGTTTTGGTTGTGAAATAGCGATAGATAACTCATTATCTGTACGTAGCTTATCGCCACATCGCGATTGACATCATAGAACGTGGTTAACCAGCATCCCTTATCTCTCACGCACCAATTCGTATAGTTAAGTTATGTAGTAATAATTAGTATAGAAGAGAAGCTATATTGTAACAGAGCATGCAATCTATATGCAATCGCTATACGACAACAATGATTATACAAGTTATAAGGAACAATGTCTTTCCTTCAGACCTCCTACGACCCGCCTTATCTCACTGTATTTGTTTAGTGCAATTTTATTCTCGGTATTTTAAGATCTTTACACATTATAATTGCTCTTACTAATCTGTGATCTGAGTTAAAGTTAAATTCGTTGATTATTTCGACCTCGTTTGTTAGAAACTATATAGTCAATCTCTTTTATGTCTTTTCCGTTTGGGGAGATCCATGTCTCTTATCTACTATACTTCTCTTTAGAAAAGGTATTCATTATTCTTAAGTTATGTTTGAAGCAGAAATTAACAATTCGCTCTCCGTGTTCTTACTTCAATTTCCAATACCATGGTTTCAAGGACATATTCTTCAGCATCAAATTTATTTCCTACTTGCCGATTAAAATCCCAGATTACTATGATGTTTTTGTTTGCTTCACGCATTGCTTCTGTGAGACTTGAGTAAAATAAATCCTTTCCTTTTTTTTGGTTGCTTGTTCCGTTGTAACATATATTTGGAGAATTGAGATTGATTTTTAACTCAATTCTCTTTGAGCGGTAGTTGCGGAAAATAGCTAGTAGGTTTCGACAAAATTTTTTCATAATTCAACACGTCTCGTATTATTTTAATATCCTTATCCATCGGCGTTAGTTTCCTCATTAGAGAATGAATTTGTTGAGAGTACCTTCACAAGCTTATAGGGTTCCGTAGCTGAGCTTTAGCTTTGGTCCGTCCGACCGTATATAGGTAGTATCCCAGAGCCTTACGATAGCGCAAATCGATTCTAATTACATGTTACAAAATGGTTTTTTAGGATTACGAATCACCAAACGGTTTTGTCATGAAATTGCGATATTTTTAAAGGTTGCCATGCTTTTAATCAAAGGATATTTTGTTTTATTTAACGCATCCTTATCCACAGGGTGCGTTTCGTACGATTAGTCTTCAATTCGAATGACCAGAATAGTTGTGTATCAAAATGATAGATGAAAGAGAGGTAGATCTTTCAGGCTATCAATGTCTACGTATGAACGCCGGCTGCCTTCAATGATTTTCACAACGCCCGACAATAGCTACTTTACGGGACCCTGAAAATAATTCTGTCAAGTAAACAAGGTCCAAGCATAGAATCTAAAAGGGAAATCTATAATGTCTATTCTTTACCTAACCGTTAATATCGGCACAGGTTGGTACACTTAGTGCAAGCTGGCATAGTCAGTTTCCTGGTACACAGCGACCTGCCGAGCGCGCGCATCTGCCCGCTGGATTTGCAGAGCAAGGACCGACGGCTGCGCAACACCGATCTACTCATGACTTACCTCATCATGGGCTCGGGGGTCGCCGCCGCAGCCGCCATCTTCGTGGGGGAAGTGAGTCGACTTAGGACTACTTACTTAAGTAAAAACACGAGACTGGTAGCATTGAGCAGTAACGAAATTTTTTTGAATACATGCATACATTTTATGACTTAATTCTCTATAATTTTAGACTGTTCGCCAATAAGCTCCCAGGTAGTTAGTTTTCGAACCTAAGTCTGTCGCAAAACGTTATCTTTCTCCTTTTCCCAGCTTTTAAACCAAAATCTCAAATAAATCAGATTATTACATGAACATCCTGTGAAAACACCAAATATTACACAGAAAGAATAAAATTACGTTTTTAAATTAAGTTTTCTAATATTTAAAAAATTCGGCCAAGTGCGAGTCGGACTCGCGCACAAAGGGTTCCGTACCAATATCTATAAAAATTTTATGTTTTTTTTTATTTTTATATTCGAGTTGATTGAATAAAAGGTAAATTGCGGTTAACGATTTATGACGTATTAAAAAAATTACTTACTAGATCTCGTTCAAACCAATTTTCGGTGGAAGTTTGCATGATAATGTACATCATATATTTTTTTTAGTTTTATCATTCTCTTATTTTAGAAGTTACAGGGGGCGACACACATTTTACCACTTTAAAAGTGTCTGTCGCGCAAACTCATTTACTCAATATCATTTTTGAATACCTATCCATAGATACCCCACACGTATGGGTTTAATGAAAAAAAATTTTTGAGTTTTCTAAGTATGGGAAACCCCAAAATTTTATTGATTTTTTTCTATTTTTGTGTGAAAATCTTAATGCGGTTCACAAAATACATCTACTTACCAAGTTTCACTAGTTTAGTTCTAATAGTTTCGGAAAAAAGTGGCTGTGACATACGGACTGACAGTCAGACAGACATGACGAATCAATAAGGGTTCCGTTTTTTTAAAGGAATTTTCACTCAGCACGGTTTTTTTATGTTTTTGAGGAAATATCGCATTTTATAATTTATAGGTTGTTCTGAAGCGCTTCATCTTCATAAACATACACCGAGAGCCCAAGAAGAGGTCAAAGTACAACAAACCGTTCAAAGTGTCCCACCGCGAGGAGAGCGACCCGCCTCCATACGAGTCACTCTTCGGGCGGAACTCCGTTTACAAGTCCGGGAAGTCCAGGAGAGAATTAATAAACGGAAGGGAATACTGGGTGGTCGATACTGTCTCCGGCGGGTCTAGGCTCATCCCCGTAAGGACGCCGTCAGCTTTGCTCTACCAGTGACGTTAAATAGTTTTATCAATTTCTGATGAGCAAAATAGCAGCAAAGTACAGGATCCAATTATTTAAAGTGCTTAAATAACGATATTCGTGGAACTCATCTCGGACATACCGACTACCGGAATGTACTTGTTAGGTAAGTTCTGCTGAATACCAGAAGCATGGTAGTAGACTTTTCAAAGTGTGGAGGGGGTTGTTATGACGTAACAAAGATGGCGGCTGGCCTATGTTGTTGAGCGGTGTTGCTCGATAACTACTGAACCGTTTTATTAAATAAGGTGTCAAATTAAAGTGCTTGTAATGTAGAATAATTCACTTCATACATTAATCCATTTAAGCTAGCTAGAGCCATTTATGTGCGTGGCGGATAGTGGTATGGATAGCGGTCGGGCCAATGTTATTGAGCGGTGTTGTTCGATAACTACTGAAGTGATTCACTTGGTTAGGGTTTCAAATAAAAATCTTTTTAGTGCAGAATAGCGTGTTTTATAAAATTATTCGTGTACAACTTGAAGAAAATAAGATATTACAAGAAATTGGTTTTCTTGAGACAAAACAAAATTTATCTTCAAATAACTCGCTAATTACTAGGATTTTGCCATTTTTATTAAAAATTATGTCTGTTGCGTCAATTAACAGGATACCAATAAAATTTAAATCACTCCGATTGAGTGATAAACAATGGAGCTAGAGCCATTTACGTGCGCGCCAGCGCTGCAGCGCAAAAATTGCGAGAAAGATGGAGGCTGGGCCTATGTTATTCCACTAAAGAATACTCCTAAGTGGTCGGATGTTTGTAAAATTGGCCTACTTTTGGCCTTTTAGTTAATCTAAAATTTATTGGTTTCACTAGACAGAAACCTCCTAAATCACCCCCTAGGGGTAAAATAGGAAATGAAACTTTGTCTCGGTATCTGGATATTTTGTAAATAAAAACATTTATTAATGTGAAAGTAAATTAGGGGAATAAATATTGTATGGGTCGGGAAAATTTAAATAGCGCGGTGAACATTCTAGAGAACTAGTTTTAAATACTAGAAGAACAGTTAAAGTAATGCGAAATGGTAAAATAATAAAGTTGTTTTTATCCACTTTTTACAATCATAACATAAAGATAACTATTTTTAGATATTATTAAGGCAGTATACGTTCGTATTTTTTTCAATCTTTTGTTTTTTAACATCGAGACCCGTACGTTTACCTAACTTTTCTATTGATTTGTTTGCTTTTTTGTTTGTTGCTTCCAAAAATATATTCAACTAGTAACTAAAATACTTTAAATTTTCGCCAACAATCGACCAGCTTGCTTTCCGAGTTGTATCTGACAATGCGCTGATAGTATCACACCCAGTTAGGCTGTGATACGCCAAAATCAACGCGATAATAACTTGACTGAAAGACTTTGATAGAAGTTGAACACAAGCAACAACACATCGATGTCACGACACTTGATTTATTATCGAAAAATAAACCTGGTTGTAGTCAAGTCAATGCCAAATAGTGCAAACCAGGTCTATGTCTAAATATACTCCAGTATAGTGAGAAGTTCTTGTGTAGCCTGGGCGGCTTAAACGATTCAATAATAATTTCTTTTGAGACAAAATAGTTTTTGCTTTTGCGAATGTTATATTTAATAAAAGTCCTCACACCTCTAAAAAAGCAAACAGACGCTTTGGCCTTTGTTTTTTTGAATAATTTGAAACTACAAATCCTAGAAATACGCATGTTTCAGCAATCTCCTCAGTTTTTCTTTAATCAAAAAGGAAATCTTTAAGCATAGCTTTCTCTATTGCCCGCTATCTATCTTGAGCTTTCTTTTAAGGCCAAGTAACCGAGTTTGATTTCGAGATCTAGAAGTTTTCCCTACCCTACTACTACTACAATTCCTGTTTAACTACCTTAGATATTGCCCTAGATATTGCAAAAAGAATTAGAAATTCGACCTGCCACAGTTATTTCGGATAAACTAGTTTTTTAAGTTACACTTGTTTGCATATTCTTATCCTTTGATTTAAATTTCTCCACGTCAAGTCGATATGCTTTTGGCGAATGCCAAAATATTTCTTAGAAAAAAACCTCAGCAGGAAGCGCATTCTGCAACCTAAGCGTCCGCGGGAGAAAGTTTATCTGAAACTGCATTGCTTAATAATCTAAAAATTTTGCCGGTCACGATTTTAAGTTAAATATAAAAATACTTATGTCGATCATGCTTCTTGAAAATATTATTTGTTTTTGGACATTATGTAAATATAATGATAAAAAATGCTCCATATATTTTATACGACCGACCGCTTTACTACTCTTGGCGCGCACGTAGGTAAATGGCTCTAGCTCCCTTGTTTGTTACTCAATTGGAGTGATTTGAAGTTTGTTGGTATCCTGATAAATACCACAACAACTTTATTGGTGATAAACATGACAAAATACTGGTGATTAGCGAGTTTTCAATAAAGAAAAAAGATATTTTCTAAAAGTTGTTTTTTTTTGTAATATCTTTTTTGTCTTACGTTGTACTGAATTAGTTTATGAGACACTTTATTCTACATTAAGGCTGCGGTATAGGCTAGACCGCGAAAATACGCCGTTTTTGTGCAAATTTTGTGACTAAACTATAGCATCTAAAGGATTGAAAAAACTATATGTTATAAAACTTTATTTGTCTAGTGCATTACCTTACTGAATGATTTTCATTTATTGTATTTAATGCAATAAAAAATCTGGAAGTGACCATTGTTTCAACACTTGTGCAAATTTTTTAAACCGCGTTTTGCATTTGCTTGTAATGAAAGTTGTTTAAATAATTAGAATAGCTTGTAATCTAGTGCATTGACTCTAAATTGTAGTAAAAAGACAAAAAATGTGGCTACAAAACGGTAATAACGTTAAGTTCCATACAAAAAATTAAAAGTTTCATGGCGTCATTACGGTATAAATTACTAAAGAAGTATATAACATATATATCTCATAGTAATGTATATGACATTATCTAATGATTTATAGTGCATTTACATACACAACGTTCGAATTACAGAAATTAGCTTTCTGGCCTATATCGCCCTCTTAAAACACTTTTCTTTAAGAATTTTAAAATTTATTATAGATAGGTAGGCGTACAGCTTAGCGTAAAAAATGGAAAATAATTACAGTTATATCACATAAGATATAAAAATTCTATTACAGTAATTTTCTAGATTTATAGTTGCTTGACATTTCATAAAATAAATTATGTTCCCCCTTCTAGTTAATAAGGAGTTATGAATTTAAAATAGAAAAACGAGAGGTTCGGCCGTTATAATACAGTAATTTACTAATTAAAGACTGTAAAAAGCGATGTTATTTTTTTTCAACCTGAAACTTGCAATAGGAGAGTGGGATTGATTTTAAAAAAAACTGCACATTCAAGGAGGGCGCAGCCTTAACACCCTATTAAATCTTACTTGATCACTTCAGTTGTTATCTAACAACACTGCTCAATAACATAGGCCCGGCCGCTATGTATATCGTGATTTTTTGCACGGCCGCGCACGTAGATGGCTCTAGCACCGTTGTTTGTTACTCGATCAGGATAATTTAAACTTAATTGGCATCCTGATAAATGCCGCAACATACTTTTTTCAAACTAAAATTACAAAATCCTGTCAATTAGCTACTTATTCAGTAAAGAAAAAATATTTCTATTCCAAAAGTCATTTTTTTTACAATAACTCATTTTACTTAAGTTTTACATGGAACAATGTATGACGTTAATTATTCTACATTACAAGCACTTTAATTTGACACCTTATTCAATAAATCGGTTCAGTAGTTATCGAGCAACAGCGCTCAACAACATAGGCCAGAAGCCGTTGTGACGTCATAACTACCCCCTCCATCACTTTAAAAGTCTACTACCGCACTTTTTTATTCAAGAGAACATGCCTAACAGGTACATACCGGTAGTAGGTATGTCCAAGATGAATCGTTCTCAAAACCTATTGGAGCCTGTACTAACATTTGTTACGATTAAGGTAACTTACGATACTAATAGTAAAACCTCAGTCTGTCAGTATATTTACAAAATATATATAATAGGTTTCTACTTATTTCTTTTCTTGTTTAAAAAGGAGTCTTAGTGGTCATATATTTTTTAAAGTCAGGACATAATGGTTTTGTTTGTTTGGATAATATAAAATTTAAACAAAATAAATAAACGAACTTCAAAAACACTAAAAAGTAAAAAACAAACGGACGGACACGACAATACTAAAAGATAAAGAGTTCCGTTTCTGGCGTTTGCCAACGGAAGCCTTAAATCATCAAACGGGAAAATGGACAACTATGAAGAAACTACTGCGGTTTTTACAATTTGGCTGCGAAACCCTGAAAGCCATCAAACAGACGGATGGGCAGGCATGACCAAAATTAAGGCTATGGCATACCCTAGCAAAAGCGTGCGGTTTCGACCAGTGTACAAAGACATATAACACTATTGAAGCATTAAAAAAGACCCAGTTCCGCGAACGATAGTCGCTGGCACTCGATTGATGATCTCAACTATTAAATTAGCTAATTCATTATGAAATGAGATTGAAGAGAATATCATTCTTAGTTTTTTTTAATTTTAATTAAAGCCCAAAAAAAGTGTCAAATTTTTTTTTTGTAATAGTTTTAATAGGCAAATTATTATTATATTAGCAAATTCACTTACTTAGTTAATGTTTGAACTTAAATTTTGATTAAGGTAAAATTAAGGTTTCATGTCAAAAAATGTACTCAGGACTGTAACAAAATTAATTAAGTTCTTGCAAACTTAACTCGTAAGGGTATGCCATCACCTTAAGCGTTCGGTTCGAACACCAAAATTGTCAAAATTTCGAATACTTATTACAATAGTAGGGTAACGTACTAGTTGTTGGACATTGAAGAGTAAGACTGCAAAAATAAACGCAAAAAATATAATATTAATATTTATTTCGTTTTGTGATGAACTCTTATATCGATGTATGCCTTATTAACAGAAAAAATCTGCTGCAAGTCTGTGTGATGACACCCCAAAACAAACCGTCATCATAAATAACACTTAAACAAAAAATTTAATATAGTTTTTCTGACTCTGAAACACATGCGCTAGACTGGTTAACTCCCTTGCTTGTTCAAGAAGTGATAGGCGGGTGCCTTTTTAAAAAAACTTTTGGGCAGAGAAGAGGGCACTGCAAGTACTCGCTCGAATAAGCCACCCGAACAACTAAAGCAGGGCATAGCGAGTACTTGCTCGAATGAGCGGCCCGAACTGGGGAAGTACCTCCACCTTACAGAAAACCGCGGCCATAATAACACTAACATTGAGTAGTGTTGTGTTGCTGGCGGTGAGTAAGGTTGCCAGAGCTCTTTGAGGATTCGCTACGCGGACAGCGGAGGACCGGCGGTGCTTGTTGCTGATATTGCTCGGCGTAGACACGGCGTGCTGGTTCGGCGGTCAGGGAGACCTGATGAAACGGCTGACCGCTGGCCGCCGGCAGGTTGAACGGGTTCCCGAACCCACTTAATCTCCGCCCTGGGAGGCTGATCCGCCAACCGGTGTAAAGTCTCTGAAGTAGTAGTGAAGGAGACCGGAGTAGACCCGGCTACTACAACAGAGCGGGAACAGGGGCCCTTCCGCCCGCCGTGCCAGCAACCGTATCATCTGCGGCGAGCTTCGGCAGTCTTAGAACCGTACCTTTTGTCCTCTAAGCTGTCTGTGAAGTGAATCCTCATCCTTAGTCATAATAACTTTTTTTATATATTATGGCCATGAGAACGAAAAAGAAAAGAGTTTGTACAGCGGCTACTCCATCCACATATAATGTGGGTTTTTGCAACATCAGGGGTATTCACGCAAATCTTAACGCAGTCCACCACCATCTCGAGACTGCGCAGCCGACCATTCTTTTTCTAACGGAGTCGCAGATATCCTGCCCGGCCGATTATCGCGGCTACAAACTCGAGAACAATTTTGTAAGCCGTGCCGGTGTATGTATGTTCGTCCGGGAGGATATCTGCTGTCGCCGCCTTCATAGCCTTGAAGACAGCGACCTGTCGATATTGTGGGTGCGCGTAGATTACGGCGGCCACACTCGTATGTATGCATGCCTATACAGGTCTCATAGCGGTGACACGGACGTAACTCGACTCTTCACGCACCTGAGTTTGACGACTGACAAAGTTCTAGAGCAATATCCCACAGCAGAGCTAGTTATTTTGGGAGACTTTAACGCCCACCATCGTCATTGGCTCAGTTCTCGAACCAATAACTATGCTGGGATATCTGCTCATGAATTTGCTCTGACCTATGGATTCCCTCAGCTGTTACTTTCTCCAACGAGAAATGGATGGAACCCACTGTCTCGTTCGGAATCAAATGTCATGCTCACAACCCGATCCATCTGGACCAACTAATTGGCGTCGTGTGTGGCACTTTAAGACGGCAGACTGGGATGGATTGCGAGAATTTTACGCATCGTACCCGTGGAGGCAGATCTGCTTTAACTCAGAAGATCCTGAAGTCTGCGCAGCTGCAGTGACTGAGACAATCCTTGCTGGTATGGAATGCTATATTCCTGACCCGCGAGTAGCTGCCGGCGTCAAAAAACAACCGTGGTTTAATAGGTCTTGCAGGAAAGCTAAAATTCTTAAGCAAACTGCATGTGAGGCTTGGACCACTCGTAATAATAAGGATCCGAATATTTCGATTGAGTGAAAACGCAAATTAAATGCTGCCTCGAGGTTCAGTAAGAAAGCATCTGCCAGAGCAAAATTCCAATTCATCGGCAAAATAGGTGGGCGACTTGCGAGCTATCCTTCTGGGAGTCGTGCTTTCTGGTCGCTTCCCAAAGCTGCTGAAGGGAACTTTTGCCAGTCGTCGTTACCACCACTGCAAAAGACCGATGGTGACGTGGCCCATAGTGCTAAAGAGAAAGCCGATCTACAGGGCAGTCTTTTTGCCTCGAACTCGAACATGAACGATGAAGGCGCTGTACCACCAACTATACCGTAGTGCGGTAAGACCATGCCGGAAATCTCCATAACGCAGCGGGAGGTTCGGCGGGCGTTGCTTTCTCTAAACGTTCATAAGTCGAGTGGGCCAGACGGTATACCAGCAGTGGTGCTTAAGCAGTGTGTTCCTGAGTTATGTCCTGTACTCACGCGCCTTTTCGCGCTTTCCTACCATACTAGACAATTTTCGTCTTCATGGAAGACTGCGAATGTGCACCCGGTGCTCAAAAAGGGCGATAGATTAGATCCGTCGAATTACAGGCCTATCGCTATAACCTCTCTCCTCTCCAAGGTGATGGAGCGTGTGATCAATACACAGCTTCTAAGATACCTAGAAGTACACGACCTGGTCAGTGACCGTCAATATGGCTTTCACCACGATCGCTCGACTGGTGACCTTCTAGTGTATCTCACACACCGATGGTTCAGTCGGGTCTGGCACCGGGGTCTTCTATCGAAGTTGCCATCATACGGAGTGCCCGAGGGTTTGTGCAAATGGGTGGCTAGCTTTTTGTCCGGCAGACGCATACGAACCGTAGTTGACGGTAGTTGCTCTAATAGCATGGACATTAATGCTGTTGTCCCGCAAGGCTCTGTGCTGTCTCCTACGCTGTTTCTACTGTATATAGACGCATATATTTATATATATTTACAAGTCGCAAGTTCGGCCCCATATAGAGTACTGCTTCCATCTCTGGGCGAGTGCACCCGGATACCAGCTTGGTCCTTTTGACTCAGTTCAACGACGGGCTGTGAGAATTGTCGACGATTCCAAATTTACTTGCGGTATCGAGCCCTAAAGTCTGAGGAGAAACTTTGCCTCCCTGTGTGTGTTCTACCGCTTGTACAATGGGTTGTGTTCTGAGGAATTGTTCGAAATGATGCCCACGGCTACTTTCTACCATCGCACCGCTCGCCATCCGCAGGGAATACATTATCACACTTCTGCGGTTTCTGAGAAACTTCCTCCCGCGAACGCTTAAGTTGTGGAATGAGCTCCCTGCCAAGGTTTCCGCAAGGACTACAGTATGGAGTTCTTCAAGAAATAAGTTATTAGATTTCTGAAGGGTCGGCAACGTGGTGTTGCAAGTGTCCATAGGCTACGGTGACCGCTTACCATCAGGCGGATCGTAAGCTTGTTTGCCACCTTAGTGGTATAAAAAAAAAAACTCACCCATCCAGCACCAATTACCCAATCGTCTTTTAAACTATTTGATCTTGCATTATCTGGCAGAAATTTTTGCACATTTCTTTGTAGGTCTTCTGGTTTAGAGGCAATCCTTTCTTCGCTAACAGAATAATCTACGGCGAACAAAACACTGGGATTCATAATGCGGCAAACATATATGTTTGAAGACACCAAACCAGCTATTATATTGTACGATGCCTATGTTAGAAGTCGCCTCGAATATAATGCTTTAATCTGGGACCCTAGAGAGAGTAAATATGTGACGATAATCGAAAAAAATCCACAAAAAATTTTGCAGATTCGTCTATAAGAAAAAGTACGGGTACTACCCACGTCTATATCCCTCACTGTTTGTCACGGGCATGATAGGACTGGACACTTTGGAGCTGCGAAGGAAACTACAGGCAATTATCAAATATTGGCTACTTTTTAATAATAAACTAGACAATCCATCAGCATTAGCTGATATCAGCCTATACGTTCCCAGTAGAGCGATGCGGGGTACGGCTGCGGATGGTGGCCCGCGTCGGCGGCGGCCACTGCTGGCTGGCTCGGGAGCCCGCACCGCAGCCAGTGCAAACGCGCCAAAAGCGCGCACGCTCATGCTCCTCAACTTACTTATCTCCCAAGATGTGGACCTATTTGCAGACAGGTTGCCACAAATCATTGCCGCAGCACGCCTCCAGTTGTCGAAAAATAATTAATAATTCGAATATTGCCTGCCCCTTGATTTTATCCTAATTTTTTCTTATCAAATGTAAAAAACTTTCTAAATCTATAAGTTACCATGCAGTTAATTACTAGTGCCTATTTTCTTTTTTGTTGTTTTATATGTTTCCTAAAATATGTTTTTCTTGTGTTTCCATGTAAATTTTGTTTAGTAAGTTAGTATGTATAATTAAGTAAAGATACTTGATTATAGACGCGTTGGGGTTTCCTGTCAGTCTGTAATAATGTAATAAATAAATAAATAAATAAATAAATAAATACAGTCTCCTCTTCTTTAGAGGTTAAAATAGGTTGTGGTCCAAATGAAGCTCTGTGCCCAGGATTTTCATTTTAAATTGTAATGTCGATTTCGGTATTCCTAATTTTTGAAGCCATTTCTCGTAACTTTCCCTTACCTGCCGCAAACTCTTTAATATCTAATGTGATTAACTTTTTGCTTCGGTGGCGCCATTTTTAACTGACTTTTTTACGTAAACATGCAACAAACCAGTCATTGGATAAATTTGAACCAACTTATGGACTACTTCCTGGTCGCGGCTCCCTTCTTATGATCTATTTGTGGATATCGGATGAGGACTAATCAGTAGGTACATGTTGATTGACCCTCGTGGGCCTAAAGCCAAATTGAGCGTCAATTAAATTTAAAGCTTGAATGTAATATAATCGTTTTTACTATAGGGCAAAAACAAAAAATATTAAAAAAAAGGGGCGGGTAGAAGTCGGGCTATTACCGTTCGCTTTTTATACATTTTATGATTCCCAGATCGGATCATTGACAGACCATAGTTTTGACAGACCATAGTCACAGGCGACGCCGCCGAATTAAATTTGATGATTTCTAAATCGGGTCATTGGCGAACAACTAGTCTGTGACACGCGTCATGAGAGACTCCGAATTCATTGTCCAAAAACGTTTTCATCAAGGGTTTATCAACTACGACGTAGGCTCCCGACGACGAAACGTGCTGCGAACTAGTCGAAATGGACTAGACGGGCCCATATTACCCTCGTTGCACTTGCAACTCTATATTTTCAACATACATCAGTGAAGCGGTCAAAAGCGCCTGGGCTGAAATAGATCACTGTTCAACATCATACATCAATTTGAATATGTGCAGTTTCCATCTTGGCGCTGAGCTGAGCACCTTGATTGATTTTCTAGGGCTCCTTTCTTCTTCTGACTGAATAAATAAACAAACTGAATAATCAGCTCTTTAACATCGGTATAACAGACAGTCCGCCATGTACGTACAGGCCGTCTGGAAGCCGAGGAGACACCTGCTCACGTGATCTTGCACTGCAGAAGTGTCAGCAATCAACTGGCAAAGCTTCTGAATAGTCCGGAAACCTTAAAAGAGATACTGCATATGTAGCATCAGGCACTTCCTAGATTTCTGTACAAAGTAGAAATGATATGAGTAACCAACGGCGGATAAATATTTATATATCCGTCGGATTCGCGTCACAAAGTATTGCTGTAGGATATTTCTATTTTGTCGAAGTAAATTGGAGGTAGTGTGTCGTAGTTAATTTGTGTAAGAAATCGTGAACTTCTAATGATCATAGTTTGTGTTTTGAAAGGGTTTACTTTTAAGGGCCAAAGATTTAGTCCATTCAAGTATTAAGGAAAGATCAGAATTAATAGTCCTAACAGCATGGTGGATGTCACTTGTTGTTGAGTGGCTATAAATTTGTAAGTCATTTTAGACACTTGGCCAATCGGAGCTATCTAGGCTAAAAAAAACCGACCAAGTGCGAGTTCCGAGGATTCCGTACAAAAACGAGGTACTGAACCCTAAAAAGTGTCCGACAAGACAAATTTTGCTGTTTTGCACCCATGGAAGTAGGTAGTAATCTTTCGACATCTATCTACTTTAAATTATTCGTGGCCTTCCCTAGAAAATAGTGTCATCTCATTCCCAGGGGCGGCCACAATGTTATAAATGATACTAAGCACGTAAGATATAAGTTTATTAGTAGAAATAAAAAAAAATATAAAAACAACCCGACTGCTGAAAAACTAAAAAAAAAACAAGTCGTGGACTTTAGATTTCTTTTTAGCTATAAATTATAAATATATAAAGCAACCATAGCCATAACCCATTATAATTCTACACCGGCTAAATTCTGCTATTCCTTCAAACAAGCTAGGCACCCCTGACCGCATAGGCGTTCCATGATTTTGGCCTTGGTTTTATCTTTTTAGTTTTTTAGCAATTAGGGTTTTTTGTTAATTTTTAACCTGCAACAAACCAGTCATTGGACACTTAATTATATAGTAATTGGAGAGTAGTCCAAAGATTAGTACCCATAATCACTGATACGGGAGACTAAAATTCCACAGAAGAGACTCTAAATGTATAAATCTATGGCATATTATACACAACTAGCGGCCCGTCCCGGCTTCGCACAAGTGGCCTTTTTTTTTATCCATAAACCTATTTTTACCCTCAAAGTTTATTTCCTTGAAAAAAGTCAAAATATGAGGAGGGAGGGAGCCGACCGTGCGTATGAGCCGCGTGGCATGGTATCTCGCAGGGCTAACTGGGGCCACCGTCCTCCCCCCTCATGACTGACATCATAAATGCGCGCGCAGTACTTGATCATTATTTTGCTGCAATGTTATTTTAAAACTGCGATATCTCCTAAGATATTCATTGAAATCGAATGATATAAAGGGCAATTTTGTTTTAAATTAAATACTTGTGATGAAAAACGTATTTATTTGGATAAGGATTAATATCATGTTTATAAAAACACCTTCGCAAATAATGCATTATCTTAGAATTGGTTAGCATAAAAAAGGTTATAGTGAGCCAACTTTAAAAGCTGTCGCGGACTTTTTTTTAGAACTTTAAAAGGGGAACATTTCTGTCATACATCATTTTTGAGAAACTTTAACCGTTTACGTAGCGCACGCAGCGGAAGCTCTCAAAAGGAAAAAAAAACCATTCTTCATTGGTGCTCCGCTCCTATTAGTCTTAACGCGATGATATATAGTCTATAACCTCCTCGATATATGGGCTCGCTAACACTGAAAGAATTTTTCAAATCGGACCAGTAGTTCCTAAGATTAGCGCGTTTAAGCAAACAAACAAACAAACTCTTTATAATATTATTCTTTATTCTTCTTCAGCTTTATAATATTAGTATAGATATAACGTATTTACTTTGTTTCGGCCATTTTGTGTTTCAATTATTGGACATCCTTAATTGAAAATGCTTTTAATGCAAAGAACCTGCTACCTGTGTTGTAATGTAACCTGTCTATTTCAGAATGAATAATGATGATTATTATCACAAAATTTATGTAAAATCAAATCAACTTACCTAATTGTTTGATTAAGTTCCTCAAACAACACCCACATGCTTTGACAACCGCGGAGAAAATATTTTTTTTTTACTATTACACTGCCATCTATGAAAACAAAACTGTACTATTTAGTACTGCGTATGCTTTAGAAGCACAACAGAATTACCGCGCATAACGATTTTTGAACCAAAATCTTATTATTTAAAGTAAAGTGTGCGCTGTCCATTGACTAGTATTGTCCAATAACTTGTATGTTACCCTATCTATAATGGTTTGGTTTTCACTATTCGGCACGGAAACCACGGAACCTTACATAACGTCAAACGCATTGATAGTCGAAGAAGACGATACAATAGGAGTCCTGTATTGACTTTGGAACCCTAAAGACGGAAATGTTAAAATCTGTTTTTTTACGCAATACTAAACATATGTGCTTCAGCAGACCGTCTGGATTGCTGGTAAAACGTAATAATTATATTCTCTTTGGTAGCTGTTATAGAATTAAGAACATTTTCTATCCTTACTTATAAAATTTATTTCGGACCATCTTAAGTTAACACTTTTCATGTATGTAAGAATCCTGAAAATTAGTTCAGAAACAACTAAGTTATGCTTAAAATAGAAAAAATAAACATGCCGACGTTTTGATAACCTTGTTCCTTTTATAGTTTTATATCAGTCAAAACAGTAAGCTAAGTATTCTTCATGAGATCTGATAGGACAATATGTTAAAATCTGCAGACGCGGCTAGGACAAAATGTTAAAGTCTGCAGAAGCAGCTAGGACAATATGTTAAAGTCTGCAGACGCGGCGAGGACAATATGTTAGTCTGCAGAAGCAGCTAGGACAATATGTTAAAGTCTGCAGACGCGGCGAGGACATTATGTTAATGTCTGCAGTCGCAGCGAGGACAATACGTTAAAGTCGCGATTAACTTAGCTCAATTAATGCAGACAGCACTGGAGATTTCAGTCGGTTTATTTTTATAAGAATATACTATGTAAAAGTACTTCTAAGAAAAGTATGTATTTAAAGTGTCCGGGGCGTGGCACCGGACCAGAATGAAATGTTACTTTTTTAAATAAAACAACTAAAAATATAATTATGTTTTATTCAAGATTCCACAAATTCGTTGAACATTCAACTCACTTTTGCAACAAAACAACGTTCAAATAAAAACAATATTAATTTTAGCCCAAAATAAATATAAAAACAGTCGTCATACGACTTTTGTTATTTAGGTGTACATATCTTGAATCAAGATCAAAATACGAACGTCATTGCACAAATAACTAATTGCCAATAGCATACACATAAAAATAAATTTCATGGTTGCTAACTTTGATGTACTGCTATCCAACACTCAAACCCCAGCTTATGGTATGCAGTCTTCAATGTACTGCTTTTCAACACTCAAACCCCTACTCATGGTATGCGGTCTTCTACGTACTGCTTTCCAACACTCAAACCCCAACTAATGGTATGCAGTCTTCGATTTACTGCTTTCCAACACTCAAAACCCAACTTATGGTTTTATTCACAACTTTGCTAGATTTGATAAATTGGTTTTAGATTCTTGAAAGCAGTTCAGTTTTCATTTTAAAAATGATTTTTTGGGTACTTTAGACACAAAATCAAAAAGTAACAAATACAGAAAAGTATAGATGGCGATCTTGATTTAAGATAAACTCGTTATTTATAAATAAATAAATACAAATATTATATATATTCTCATGATTACTTTTATAAACTCAATAATTTGAAATAAACAAAAATTAATCATAAAACTGCGCTGTACACGAATGTACAATATATTACATTTATACATAAATACAAACAATATAAATTTCATATACTGAGAACTATGCAGGGTCAAAACGTTTTTATAACAATACTTTCGTGTTAATTATGTACTTAGCTAAAATTTATATTATACTGAAATTCGTTAAATAACCTAAAATCACTAACAAAAAACAAAAAGTTTTAGTGACGAGTAACAGGGTTATTGTTTTATGGATTTTTAATTTTATTGTTATTATAACTGAGAAATAGACAAGAAATGAAGCAGAAATCTGTATTAAGGAAAAAATATTTGAATATTAAATTACGTTTATAATTTTTGTATTTTAGTTTATTTATATTTTGTGATGTATATATAAATCAAAACTCATAGTGTTATATACCTCTAAATCCAGATAGCTTTCGGCTGTAAGCAATTATCTTGTGTTTTTCTTTACTACCTATACATGTGACTACATTCTAATCCAATATCAATGTGCTTAAATACTTCGTCTAATCTGTTTATTATTAATAATATTTGACTGTAATTAGTTTTTATGCCTTTTTGTATTATTGTTATTTAAAAAATTAAAATATCAACTAAAACATATACAAACGCACATAAACCTAGCGAAATCTGTATGCGTTCGGTGCAAAGCAACATAACACACGAGTCAATATTTATATAATTTACATCAAACTTGTTAATTGAAAAAATATCTCAATGTAAGGTCAAATACAGAAATTAGGAACTTAAATCAATGTAAATATCAAAAGGTTGTTTGTGGATAAAATCAACTCATCATCCAATCCTTACAAAAAACTATTTATCACTGACATGTTAAAAGTCTATGATGTAAAGGTTCATATTAGTAATAAGTCGAAGAGATGGCATATAGCTTTGTAGGTTTTTTTTAGAATTGTCCAATTACCATTACGATCAGGGTTCAGTATTTCGATATGAAATTTAAAATTGACTTAAACTAAATTAGGAAATAAATTAATACATATCTTCCACTAAACAATATTAAAAACTGTCTAATCTAAATATATCTAAAATGCATATTGCAACAAACTACCCGCACTTTTCTCACATATTCATTATTGTATAAATCTATAAAATGCTAGCTCTCATTGGCAACCATTGCATGCTATCAAATACGATCACACCTAGAGTGCACAAGGCGCGGTTTTAGGTTTTTCGATTTAGTACGATTGAACTAAAAATGTACTCATTCCACGGCTTAAAACCATATTTCATTCAAACGTGTTATACACAATATATATTTGTAAACGACACATAAAATGAAAGACATATTTGAGCACTGAGCAAAAGAAAGAAATTAAGGAATTCAAATTGTTAAAGTACGCTTGATACAAACAAGTCAAATATTGAATCAAAGAAAATGTCTAATCTAGCTGCTATGTCTACGATAGGACATTATGTATATTTGGAAAGAATAATAATTATATTGCATCTAAACAACGCACTGTAAGAACCACGCGGATCATAATCTTATATAGGAAGAAACAAAGTTTCCTGGTGTTGCACTTAAAGAACTTAAAAATATGAAGATAATGTCGAGTTCAAATTACAATGTTACAATTTTAGTACCTTTCTGATACGCAACAAAGTAATAAAAGGTGATAAAGCTTTTAATCTTTTGCAGAATTACAGATAACGCAAATATCGGTAATATATTTTTACAATGAGTTAATAACGTAATGAATTGTTTATTTCCATTCGATAATGTGTAAGTTAAATCAAGCTTAAGATTTTAATCGAAATCGATAAGATAGTGTTTAAGTCCTTTTGTGCAATACATAATAATATGTGGGTCAATGACCTCTTTATTTGATTTGTAAGATAATTTGTCTTTACTCTCTACGTGAATTATGAAATAAATTTAAAGACGATAATTTTAACATTTTACACTATTTGAACAATTGAAGCAATGATCTATAATTTGCCATTTTTTTGGTTGTTATTCAACATAGCCATGAATTTATTTATGAAAATATATAAAGTACCACAAAATATAAAATGAAGACCTTTATTATTATAAAAATGTATTATTATGAAAGTGAATTGAAGAAGTAGAAAACTGAGCACTAAGTAACACGTTACAGTGGAAAAAGTATAATGTATATCGAAATATTTTGATTTAATCATTAAAAGGATGATATTAAAAAAGGAGAAAAACACTACTTAAGTAATAAATTAATTTAGCTTAATGCAACTAAAGTTAAGTCCGACATACCTTAACTAAATAATAGGTACATCAGAACTGTTAAGAACTTTGTTTTGGTATATACCAACTCCGAACATATTAGTTGTGAAATGAATTCCTTCAATAACAACGACGTAAGTTCGATAATGCTACTAAATATATAATTAGATAAACATATAAAATAGCCGAAAAACATACAATTTTTACCTGTAACAGTTGTTAATTAAAAAAAAACCTGTTGATATATATTGAAAATAAATAAATAAATTTTATTAATCAAAAGATGTGCAGTATCCAGATCTAAACATACCTCATAAAAGCGAGTTATAAAATTTAATACACACAAATGTATGATAAACAAATGATGTATAATATTGAATCAGCAGCTTTCGAAAATTTATATGTGTGGATGCGAAAAGAGGTCGCTAGGCGCTGATGGTTCGTTGGTGGCTAAAGCTGGTAGCCAGTCGCCGGTCGCCGGTCAAACCGAAAGCCGGACTTCTTGAGCCAAAACCGGAAGCAACGATCTGTACAAAAACATCACTGTGTTTTGACCTTAAATGTCAGGTTCGAAGGACCAAGTTTTAAAATTAAACTTAAAAAGGACTCCTAAGTATCAAATTATATATTAAGCCAGCTTAATATATCGATATATATTCTTAAAAAAATAGATAATACAATTACTTACCCGCACTCTAGTGCATCTAAATGTCTGGCCGCAGAGTGGGTAGGTGCCCCAGAACCGTTGGTAGAGTTCAGAGAGTCGGGCCTAGAGCCCATGTTTCTCTGCCGGCACATGTATGGAGTAACCGCCGGGGATGGTGTGCTGGCTTCCTGTAATGAAATATTTCTGCTGTATCCAATTCCAAATACTGTGATTAATAAGGATCTACCTGCTTTATTGATCAAAAATATTTCAAGACGCATTTGTATAGGTACGACTATATAATTTGAAACAAACAAAAATAGTTATTAATTTGTAGACTATAGAAAAAAAAATAGATTAAACAGAAAATAAAAACCATTTAGTTCTGTGGCCAATTCACCACTTGATGTGCCTCTTAAAATATTTTGGATTTACTCCTTGTAAATATACGATATACCATTGTAACTACGATGATTTTGATATAATATGCAATACCAGACTTAAATATACGTGAAATTGTGGGCTGAGTAAATGTAACGCATTTTTACACATGGAATGATGTCACCTACATGTGTATAATTCAAACTAATATGTAAACTTACTATTACAGATACGAAGCCATATGTATGCAGGAAACGCCCACGGATAAAATATATTCTCGATTAACCGAGATGCTTTTATCCCAATCGAAAGTTCTAACAGAAATGTATTTTCCGTGAGTTCTAAGAACGCGCGGCACAGATAGTATCGTCACATGTATCTGACTACGTAATTGGGCCCCTACTAATAATATTTATTTAATTTTTAGAATAACAGACATCGTTATTACTGCAAGAACTGAGTGAAATGTTGCAATCTTTGGACGAATCCTCTCGACGAGTGGGTCACAGCAGGCATGAATTTGGGCATGACGAAAGTCATGTTCAACCAACACGTCGTCAATACCGCAGAGTTTGAAGACAAAAGGCATTGACTACTGCGTCCTACTTGTCATGACTTACGCTGCCAAAACGTAGACTTACAGCGGAGCGCGCGATGGGGGGGACATTCAGAAGAGAACTTAAGTCAAGTGGCAGCATACGTAGCCTAGAGTGGAGACCCCTAACGGTAATGGAAAGCGTGGGACGCACTTTAAGCCGGTGGACCGACGACCTTAAGTGTGGCTAGAGGTGGCTCGATGCGGAAGACAGGGAACCGGGACAAATGGCGCGCCACAGAAGAAGCTTATGTCCAGCAGTGGACCAATATAATCTGATATGATGATGATGAGATTACAAGCTGCTCTAAATTACAAAAACTAAATCTAACCAAACGTTCTCCTGCATATTTGCTTTTTATCGCTAGAAGGTCTCGATTTGTCTATAACTGTAAAGCCCATAATATAACTGCATAATAATTTACAAAAACACAAAATACATTGGATTAAATACTCAAAGAAAAATAACGAAAGATGTATTACTGAAATAGTTTTCTACGTCGAATTTCCGACATGACAGAATCCAGCTAACATTGCAAATCTATAGTTGTGCCTTGAGGTATTCAAACGATTTGAAGAAGTGTTTTTCTTCTAAATTCTGTGTAATACAAACTGAAACGCTTTAGAAAAACAATAAAAACTGGCATCAGTGGCTATTTTTTTAAAATTATGATAACGTAACACTTAAGATTATATTTTTAATTTAAAAAAAACATTAATTAAGTACCACCTATTAAATATAAAGTAAAGTAACTGCATAAAAAGGTAGTATCACGCAATAATTACTAAACACGCTCCATTTAACCAAATATTTCTCATGGGCAAAGCAACAAAATGAATGATGAATCAAAAATACACATATTAGGGTTATTACAGTGTTTACCTTAAAGTGGGGTTATTCATGGGTAAAATATGCTGACAAAATTACAGTCTTGTTGACAAATTGTGGTCATTACTTAAAGGTTGGAACGATTGCATGTTATGTAGGCTCTCGATCGATCACCAAAGAGTAAAAAGGCCATCAGGCGGAAATCAGCCGTAAGTTGTAGCTAAAGCGCCTAGAATCCAAAGCATATTGTCGGCAGGCATAGGTTACGATAAATATTTACTAAGCAATAAAGTACACGTCCTATATTATTACAATGAGGTCTATTGAATCTGACGGACGTACTAATATCTAGATGAATTTCAATATTCTATTCGTAAATTGGCATTATGGCAAAAATATATGTGTTGCAGCCATCTGGTTATATTAGCCAGTTAATTGAACGCATCTTCAAGTATGGAAAAGAAAGGAACAGAAATCGCACTCTATAAGTCATGTATGTTGGGTTAGGTTCAGTTGCTTTTTCGTCAACGTAGATGCGAAGCGTTCCAGTCAAGTTTCATTTAAGTATCTGTCCAGTTATATTATAATCTCTATTCCATAATTAACGATCTGCCTAGGCGCCCAATTAAATGGCTAATTTAACCAGATGGCTGCGACATATAATCTAACGAGAAGAAGCTACACTGACAGATATGAGCTCGTAAAATTGCTCGCAGCTTCGAATTTAAAAAAAATCTTTGAAAAAATTGTCACAAAAAACCGACATTAATTTTTTTCAATGCATAACATCACTACAGCGCTCACATATTTTAAGCTTATATCACAGATATCATAATTCTTATGCAACTCCAAAAGAGACACAGTTTTAGTATTAAGTAGCACTTTATGCAGTTTGGCGTCTCTCGGCCGCTCGGTGCTGTGACCGCTTGCATAAAACATGCACACATTTCAGCGTATACAGTTGATTTTTTTCTAATTTTAGTAGCCAATGACACAGAAAGACCCAAAAGAAAAACAAGAAACCTTCGCTGGCAGCTTTAAGCAGACGTCCCTTCGTTATTTCGTCGGGGCTGAAAAAAAGGCTGCAGGCTAACTCGTGTTGGAACAATCTATAGTAGGGGCGTTCAATATTAAATAGACTTATATTCACAACATTTATCCTTATATATATATATATATATACTAGCTGCTGCCCGCGTCGTCGTCTGCGTGAACGCTATACTACTTATAACATCACTTTTGGTGAACAAAACCATAGCGCGATCTAATTCGACGCCAACGCCATCTAGTTAGCAAAAAGAAAACATTTTTACATACATACATACATAACATCACGCCTGTTTCCCAGAGGGGTAGGCAGAGACCAAAGACTGCCACTTGCTACGATCCTGGCATACCTCTCTCGCCTCATCTATATGCATCAATTCTTTCATACATTTTCTACGGTTCCGAGTACTCCTGACCTGGCCTTTTCTGAACATTTTTATATGGTGAAAAATTATAACACATCTAAGTTATAACTTTACACGATTTTTTAACATAAAATAAATGGCTATGTGTGAGTAGAATAATTAATTATTAAGAAGCAAGTCAAATATGCGTCGTTAGATTACACGTTGTTACAGAATGCGTTGAAGAAATAAAGGTTCAGTGCTCGTTCCCGGAAGGTGATAGCGTGATTATATGTAGCCTATATGTTGACCCGACTTCTAAATAATAGTTGTGCCAAATTTGAAGTAAATCCATGCAGTACTTTTTGAGTTTATCCCGAACATACATACAGACAAACAGACAAAAATTCTAAAAACTATATTTTTGGCTTCGCTATCGATTGTAGATCACACCCCAAGTATTCTTTTAAAAAATATTCAATGTACAGTTTTGACTTTCCTACCATTTTATTATATGTATAGATTAATCCAATGCAACATTTGTTAGCTTGTACATTGCGTATTCATGCTATTTTTACGTAGGTGAATGTGCTTTCTACACGTGGTATTTGATAGAATAAGGATTCGGAATAAGTTAATTAACATGATGTTTTAGGTATAAATATGTTAAGAATGCTTATAAACTATACTTTGTATCTATGGAACAGCGGCAGGTCCGTCCGCTAGCTAATCGAGAAAAGAAATTCTACTACTTACATAACATTTGCAAAAACATATCTACCGATACGAATGTAAGTAGTCGAGAAGGCCTTCTACGGAGGAAATATGAGTAGGACCTGGTTAGAGCTGCAGAAAAATATATCGTAATTCTGTCGTTAGTAGGGGGCATACACATATATCGGTATGGTATATATTTTTACTTTTATTACTGATCTATAAATTCAGGTAATATGCACTTAAAAAAATTCTAATTTCTGTACAATATAATTCCAGATAACGCTGGACTCTAAAATTCAATGGGGTGGGTCCTCATATTCATAACCTAGCCAAAAAACTTAGCTCTGCTGTGTATGCGGTCAAGAAAATTAGACAGTTGACCGGTACTATTTCTGTCTAATATTATTATTATTGAATTAGTAAAACTTAAACATATATTTGAAGCTTATGACAACAAATATTACTTAGTCTAGCAATTCCGTTATTTAGCACGAAAAATTTGAAAAAAGCGGTTTACTAAATCAGCATAAATTTCCCCCCTAAATATCAGGAAAAACTTATATCGTGATTCTCAAGAGTAAGAATATGTATATTTATATGCGGGATAACAGAATTTCTTTTTATTTTGTAAGTTAATTTCCGCGGTTTACACGAACGTTGTCTCAGATATTAGCTTTTATAAATAATAGCTACATTTGTTTACAAAGAATAATAATATCAATAAATTTATTACTTCACTTTGATAAAACGAGGCATATTAATAACTTCAAATTTAATACTTCTGTGCGGAAAGTCACCAGTCGAATCGCTTGTAAAAATCTAATCACCACCTCATTTACACAGGTCAATTAAAAACGCAAGTGACTTGTTCATTTAGCATCAAAATGTCGACCAGAACAGTCGCGAGTCGCACTGCGTACTGGCCTTGAAGTTGTTCAACAATCTATCATTCATTACTTGAAAACAGAAAATTCAAGAAAAGAGAAGAAAGAAGCGGAAGGTCTAGGACCGCCATTGGCCGCGAAACAACTTTTCGCAATTGCCTGCGACTGCGCATTTGCACGGCCAATTTTAGTCACCAGCCAAATGCGGCCGATCGCTGCACGGCGAAAAGTCGGATACTAGTCTACTTTGGAACTTGCGATTTTAGTCACTTTTGGCCTTGCTTAATAGCCATTTAACGGTTGATTTCGTGCAATTGTGCGGCCAATAGTCGCCCGTGTAAACCCGCCATTATCTGTCAGTCAGTGTAAAAGTTTTATGAAGTAGCAGATTATCAACAAAATACTTATGATAAGTACATAAGTATTTTGTTGATAGTAAAAACATTTAGCTCTCAAATTTCAACTGTCTAATTATCACGGTTTATGAGATACAGCCTGGTGACAGACGGACGGACGGACAGCGGAGTCTTAGCAATAGGGTTCCGCTAATTACCCTTCGGGTACGGAACCCTAAAAAGATAGGTATCGAATTTGCAACCCAAAATACAAAATAAAGATCAAGAAAAATTATTAGTTCCTGCATAAATTTTGTTTGTCGTTTAGGTTTAGCGATTCAACCTTTGGGTATTTAATCTTTGGTTTTTGAAGTGAAAACTTTTTTAGGGGCGTTGTGCACTTTTTTTGGTATGGGTAAAAAATGTTAAACTCGTGTCCTGATCGAAAATTCATAGAAAATTAGTAAGGCGGAACTCGCGTCAGATTTATTTACATTAGGTTAATTTTTGTGATGGGAAAAAATGATAAACACGCGTCAGACTGATCGTCAGACGAAAACCATAATGCACCGCCTATTATAATTTTGAAGTGAAAACGTCTTTAGCAGCGTTGTACACTTTTTTTTGTGATGGGTAAAAAATGTTAAACTCTATAGGACGAATAAATAGTAAAAGGAAATTGGGTTGATGAAAAGATGAAAGTGCGGATTACACATGTTAAAATGTTATATCTAGGTTATATGTTTTTGAAGTGAAAACTTCAAAAAAGGACAATTCATTAAACGGAACTCGCGACACTTTTATTTACATTAGGTTAGTTTTTTATTTTTAGTACATGGCTATTATGAGTAGTACAAGGGAGGTTGGATATGGGATTTTACTTCTATGACAGATTGAGATGTCAAATATATTACGTCAAAATAGTAAATAAACATACAATATTATTTATAATAAATAAATATGTATACGAAGTGATGGGAAGTAAATAGCTCGTATGTTTTTACTTTTGCCGGCACTCTTGGAGTGCAATTCGGTTTTTTTTAATACCACTAAGGTGGGAACAAGCTTAGGGTCCGCCTAACGGGAAACGGTCACCGTAACCTATGGACGCTTGCAACACCAGGGGTATCAACTGCGCGTTGTCGACCTTTCAGAAATCTAATAACTTCTTTCCTGAAAAACTCCATACTGTAGTCCTAGGAGAAAACCTTGGCAGGGAGCTCATTCCACAACCCAAGCGTTCGCGGGAGGAAGTTTCTCTGAAACCGCACTGTACGCGACCATTTCGGTTCTAAAGAGTGAGAATGAATGGTGATGGCGAGCGGTGCGATGGAAGAAAGTAGCCTTGGGCATCATTTCGAACAATTCCTCAGAACACATCCCATTGTAAAAGCGGTAGAACACAGAAACGGTAACAAAGTCTCCTCAGACTTACGGGCTCGATACGGCAAGTGAGTTTGGAATCGTCGGCAATTCTCACAGCCCTTCGTTGAACCGAGTCAAAAGGGCCCAGCTGGTATCCGGGTCAATGCTATCAGAGCAAAAGCTAGCCACCCATTTGCAAAAACCTTCGGGCACTCCGTAAGATGGCAACTTCGATAGAAGATCTCGGTGCCAGACCCGTTCACTATGTCCAGGCTACATGCCAATGCCTCCCCAAGACTCAATTGCTCGGCGTGTGAGATACAATTAAGTCACCAGTCGAGAGACCGTGGCGAAATCCATATTGACGATCGCTGACCAGGTCGTGTTTTTCTAAGTATCTTAGAAGCTGTATGTTGATCACACGCTCCATCACCTTGGAGAGGAGAGAGGTCATAGCGATAGGCTTGTAATTCGATTGATCTGATCTATCGCCTATTTTGGGCACCAGGTGCACATTCGCAGTCTTCCATGAAGAAGTGGAAGAGGCGCGTAAGTACAGGACATAACTCCGGCGCACACTGTTTAAGCACCACTACTGGTATACCGTCTGGCCCACTCGACTTAAAACAACAGTACTAAATTGAGTAAAAACAAATATTAAGAGGGGTTTCCTAACGTCCGCCGCCGCCAATTGATATTTTTATTTTCTTCTTTGTGCAAAGCGAATTTTAAAAATGTTCTTCTACAGAAATGTGAAACCAGTTATTAGGTACTGTTTCTAGGATTGAACTGCTAGTTGTAGATAACACTTCCGTTAAAAGTGGACTTTTTTAGCAGATATGCTATCTACAACTTACAGTTTCCTAGAAACATAATACATAATACAAATTCAAACTTCTTGGCGATACTGTGGTAAACACTGACGATGCCGTTAATTAGTCCAGTAGAGTTCTTAAACACTTTGAACCCACCGGGTCTACCATATCACAGACTTTTACTACGTGTAGATACACCTGTCATGTTACTAAGAAATTTAAAGCCATCCAAACTTTGTAGCGGCACTAGGTTGCAAGTCTAGGCTTTGCACCTCAACGTAGTAGAGGCCATTATTTTGACCGGACCTGCTCAGGGAGAATTAGTGTTTATACTGCGTATTCCAGTAATACCAAATGTTCTCCCCTTTAAATTCAAGAGGCTCCAGTTTCCACTGAAGGTTTGTTTCGACATGACTATTATAGTGTTTATATAAGTCGCAGGAACAAACTCTCAAATTCGCCGGAGTAGACCTACGACAGGACTGTTTTTACCACGGTCAGTTCTATGTGGCGTGCTCCCGTGTAAGTTCACCTCAAAGTTTGGTTCTATTACTACCACCTTCAAACATGGCAAAAATGTGGTTTATAAGGAAGTACTTTAAGAAGTCTCTTTTTCTTTCATTTATTTATTTATTAGCATTTCAAACAAATCAATTACAATTTCGCAACCAAACATAAAGCGAAATAATTTTACATTAATAAATTAGCTAAATCATAAAATTATAAAATTAAATAAGACATTTCTAACATGAAAGTAATTTGACACGATAAAAAGTTTTATAACTTTTTACAACGTTTTATACTGTGAGATATTGTTAATTTAAACAGTGGTTTCCACACTAAGTCGGGCCTGTATCGTGGGGGCCTAGAAATTACAAAATAACATTTATTTGTTTCCTTACGCTAATAACCAAAATATTTGATTATCACCTTCTTCTTCGAAGTGACAAATTCACAACAAAGTTGAAAAAACTCTACTGGATGATTTACCTACTGCATCGTCAGTGTTTACTTTAAATTTAGACTTTGGTTCATCTGTTAATGAATCACAATAATTATTACTACTAAAACTGACCCATCTCTCTAAAGCTATCAAATCGTTAAGTAATCTGATTACCGGCTATAGTACTTCCATCTTAGATATTAATTTTAGGTTTTATGTATTTACTTAATACTTCTGCAAAGTTCTTTTGTTCTACTCAGAAACCTACCATTTCTACCAATTAATGAGCAACGTCTTGATTTCTTTAAAATTCAGCTGGATCTTGAACTGTATATAGTGTTTTGTACAGGCAAGGTCCCGATTTTCTAAATTTTAAATTACCACAAATTTGAAGCGAGCGAAGCCGCGGGCAAAAGCTAGTACTAAAAATAAAAAACTAACCTAATATAAATAAATCTGACGCAAAATCCATCTTACGAATTTTCTATGAATTGTCCTTTTTTTGAAGTTTTCACTTCAAAAACATACAACCTGGATATAACATTTTAACATGTTTTAATGTAATAAACTTTCATCTTTTCCTCAACCCAATTTTCTCTTACTTTTTGTTCTTCCTATATAGTTTTTTTATCCATCACAAAAAAAGAGCACAACGCCGCTAAAGATGTTTTCACTTCAAAATTATAATAGGCGTGGCATTATGGTTTCTGTATTGCGTTTTTTTATTTTTTACTCATTACAAAAAAAGTGCACAACGCCGCTAAAGATGTTTTCATTTCAAAATTATAATAGGCGTGGCTTTATGGTTTCCGTCTTGTAATTTTTTATGGCGTGGCATTATGGCTTACGATCAGTCTGACGCGAGATCATTATTACCCATCACAAAAACCAACCATCTGACACGAGTTCAGTCTTACGAATTATATATGAATTTTCGATCAGGACACGTGACCTGACGCGAGTTTAACATTTTTACCCATACCAAAAAAGTGCACAACGCCAAAAAAGTTTTCACTTCAAAAAGTATGAATTATATACTCTGTAGTGTTATTTTATCTGGATGTAAGGGAACCGTAATTCTTATCACTCGTTATCAGCATATTGTCATTATACGGACAAATAAATAGCATATATATACACAAAGCTACAAATAATGCTGGCGAAGCTGCTGGCAACAGCTAGTACATACAGTGTGAGTTTTCATAAAGTGCACAAATGAAAATGAGGGAAACTATACTTAATTTTATCGATGAAAAACATATAAAAATAAACTGTTTTTTTTGTGGTATTTCTTAAATTTTAGGACGCTACTGCGACCTTAATGTAAATCAAACGATATAACTTTTAAACTACTTGATCAGTAAGACAGATGACAGTAGCGTCCTAGAAATTTAAGAAATACCGGAACTGCTGACAGCTGGCAACTAGACCTTATCGTCTGAATTACTTCAGTACTAGACGTTGATTGGGATGTCAAAAACAAGGATCTAAATCCACCCCTTGGCCCTCTATTCCTAGTGTTCATCGGTGTGTGATATCCATTAGAAGGTCATCAGTCGGGCGACCATGGTAACAGTCATTTTTTTTTATTCAAATTAGGTTTTTTACAAACACTTTTAAATAGTCATTGTTATAAGGTACTATTTTTTGGTCGCTGCCCAAATCTAGTTCTTCTGTATCATAGAGGAGTATTGTGATAGATACAAGCTCCATTCATTCGATGATTTTGATCTATAGCGATTATTGGGCAGACCACAAAGACTCAATTGTCACGAAAGCGCTGAAAGCTGCGTAAGTACCAGAAAAAACTTAGGGGCATAATGTTGGCGCACTACTACTGGTATGTTGTATGGTCCATTAAAAAAAGGAGATATCGACAAAACATTTAGAGGGAGCTCAGCAACCTTGCAGGTCAGATTACAACACGGTTTGACGGTTTAACATACATATTTCAGAAGAGGATGTTCTTGTTTTCTAGTGATTAATACACACTTAACAGTTCATGTTTTGATAACTACTAAACCGGTTTTGATGAAACTTGCGTATGTGTATATCTGTTCTCTAAGTTCAACATACTGAATCCAATAAAAAATATAGCAATCCGATTTCTAGTTTCTAAGGCATACGTCGACATATACATATAAATTAACATACGTACACATATGATAGTTAGCACATCTGTTTGGATTGTTCAATTCCAACAATATGAAAAACATATGGTTCAAATTGATGACCTAATTTTTGGAGTAGGTAAAATAAATTATACCCTGTAGAAATTATACCCTCTACATTTGTTGATAAGTTATATGTATATTATTCACTGTAATAATTGCTAGAGGCATGTCCATCACTGGAGTTCGCCAATTGTGATTGTTTTAAATCAGAGATTTATATGAAAATTGGTTATTTAACATAAGTCCAAAAATTCTTGGTTCTAAAGAATTAATGCCTACTTACATAAAGTTTCTTACATGTGGTATACGTGTGGACAACTGTGAGATACGGGAATTGCCTAAGAAATAAAGAATTCTATTATAATGATTGTATTTGCTGTTTACAAGAACAAGGAATTTGACCTATTAGAGCAAGAAGGTATGTGACGATGCGAGATATATATTGCTTCAATTGTATTGTATACCACAAGGCAAGAAACTAGCATCGTGTAAATGGCTCTTAAAATGGTATAGTAGGTGTGTGCGTGTGTACGTGTAGTGGCTTTAATCTTTTTAGTTCAGTATGGAACTGTCTCAACACAAAGGTCAACGACACAAGATAATATAATTAAACAACAAAGAAACAAAAAAAATAGTTTTCTATTTGTACATAAGTTTACATAATACATCACAACCTGAGTTATACATAATACATTACTACTAAATATAAGCGTCAATATTTTTTGGTCACTTGTTAATATTTTCAACATGATGTCATACGTAAATATATATAATATATTAAAATTTGTACATTTCGTGCTAAAAAATTCGAAAAAATCCCTTTGACTTTGGTAAGGCGGCAAGCGGTAGGTCTTCCAGTGCCAAACGTGAAGCTACCATTTCCTTGAAAAAGATTATCGTTTCTAAACTGAAAAACTGTAAGTCAAAGCAAACAATGCTGATCATTTGGGATCGGCTAATACATTAACATTTTAACTTTGACTTAATTGTTTTAAATATTAATGTTAAAATTATCTGATAGGCGATATAAAAATAAATAATAATTATACTTATTTAAAAATAAAAATAATAATTAAATGGATAAACGAAATAAACAAAATTTAATATTTCAAAAGAAATAATTTAAATTTAAATTTCCAAATTAGCTTTAGTTTCCTTAAGAGATACATTTACATAACAATAAACAAATTAATTAATATTTATAAGGCATCATAGCCAGTTCCCAGCGGCCAAATATAAGTTTCACATATAAATATGTTCCTAACTCTAATTCACAATAAAATAAGCCTGAAAGCCATTTTCCAATGATTAATGCTAGCAGTTAACTACGAATTAATTGTGAATTTCGAAACAGGCTCGTGTCGCTTTCCTTATAATTTTCAGGTGAAACAAAAAACTAATTTTTGATTTGACTAGAGGACATACTTGACTAATTCTTTTCGTCCGTTGTAATATGTAATAAAACCAAACTATAAGATCGTGCAACGGAAATAGTCATAGGAAAATCGAATATTATCTAAAATATGGAAAGTCAATTTTTCAAGTAAACAAACTTGAAAAATTGACTTGCAAAAATGTTTGTACTTGAAGTTAATTTTGCACCAGGATTGGATTTGAACTGTATGATATCTGATGTGCTATAATTTAAAAAAATACTGAATAACAGATGTGACACACAACATAGGAAACAATGTGTATTTACACTGTAAATTTAGTATTACAAGTTTAATCGTAATTAGAATCTTATATTTCCCTTATTAACGTCTATTACCAAACTAGTTTGAAGTAACTTTATTGTATGATATATAGTCCAAGATCCCAGAGCGATCAGACATAACTTATTTTCACATATATGAAACCCTAAGTTCTCAGTAGCGTCTCATGTTTTTTGAAAACCTGTGTGCTTGTGGAGCTACCATTGTAACACCTGGGCAGGTACCAGGTAAGAAAGGTAACTAAAAATAATAGTTACTTAACTTAAATTTATATGGCTGAATTTTATATATGTTTTTTAGAATCAGACACTTTCCATGGGCTAAAACTTTTGTCAGACGCCTTAAAGCTCCACAAAAAATAAACGAACTTTACTTATTTTTACATGTCTGATTTATAAATATGTTATTAAGGTAACTATTACAAAGTTATATTTCATTATTCAGACAAATTGTAGTGACCAAACATCCTCTAAACACAAAAATTATTCAGCCGAGAGAATAAGCGCGAGAGCACTAACAGAGGCTAAGAGTAAAATATTTTAATATTTTTAAAGTACTTACTGCTTTCAATTCAATATGTTTGCATCTCTATTTAAATAAGACGAACTTCAACATTAAAGTAATCATTAATTAATATTTTAGTAAATTAATTTATTGCATATATTCGGGAAAATAAATTTATTCGGCGCAATTTTAGTGTTATGAAGAATTATTTTCATTTTATTATAAAAAGGTATAATTTCAAACCATTAAAACAAAAATAATTTTTACTATGATATGTTTTTTAGGTTTCTTTTGATTTACGTTGTTCCATATGCTAGCAATGTAATTAGAAGAATTGTTGAAATAACTCAGATTTGCATGGTGGTAAACTGCTAAAATCATTGCCTTTTGCTTGCTAGAATCAGTGAAAATAAGTTATGTCAGATCGCTCTGGGATCTTACTCTAATGTGACACAGTCATCGTTTTGACACTTAATTTTACTATATTTAATTTTTTTAAATCTACTGTGCCTATGCCACTTTCGTGATTTATTTAAAATTAATGAATAATTTTCTTTACCAAAAAAAAACGATATAAGACCAGTTTCGTTAATATATAGGTTTGCCCATGTACATGCAAGAACAGTGAAAAGTAATCCTAGGAAAAAATCCAACATGAGCCCTTTTCGAAATACACGATTAAATAAGAACTAGTGTTATTTAGACTAAAAGCTGTATTACCTGCTGATTAGGGCCACAGCAAGTAGCGTTGTGACAGAGGTCGCTGGGCGGACAGTGCAACGCGCATGGTGCCTCAGCTGTGGCGCCGATGATCACCTGTTTCATTAAATTTCAAAGAGATTATTTACACTGCATATACTGCATGAGGCACAACCATAGACATAGACCGTGATCTGAGTGTTCTATATCCAGCTGGTAGCCGATCGAAACTTAACACCGCAGTATTCAGGGACTTCATATCGATATGAATATGATCAATGTAAATTAATATTTTCATAGCAGTCGAAAGGTTTACCTCGAGCCAGGACTTAAGCCTGCAACATCCTTACATCCCGTGCAACTGCTCTACCAATTGAGCTATCGAGGCACAAGTCTGGCGGATGAAAATTTCTTCTACATCCTTGCCATGGAAATACGCTCGGTAAGAACGTCAGAAACAAGTCCTTGTGACGTATAAAGTCCTAGTACATCAATCTTGATGATTTAACCATAGGTATGGCATGTATGATATAATATTTTCTTTAAAAACTAAACCTTCAGGGAGTCATAAACGAAGGAAGATTATTTCTATACATAGATATTTATTTGTATTGTATTTCTTAATTCTATGAAGATTTCTATTTATAAAATTAGTATACTAGGACTCTATAAGTCACTAGGAGTTGATATGAATACCATATTTGGATAACATCACATTTCAGTATAATTTAATATTGATACCCATACCCTTATTTAGGAGAAAATTACCTATCATAGATGTGATGGTTGTTCAAAATATCTTATAATTCTTGTGTAAAAAAACATACAAAATCATGTCTGTGTTAATTTTTAAAGTTTCCTTTTTAGTTCGGTCAAGATACAGTTTTCTGGGTTTCTAGGCATCACATTAAAAATTGCTTCTGTTTTTCTACAGAAATCTTATATGAATTTAACGACTCCTACTGCAGTATCTACCGTAAGCTACTTTAAAATGGTTAACTTTACTTTTAAATTTCATGAAAACAGATTTTTATTCAATCAATGGCAAGATACTTGGAGCTTAAATAAAAGTGTTTGCGATCTGCAATCGTTAGATGTCTATATATTCACTTTGGGTAAACACAAACTGTTTTGAAGTTTTATACCAAAACAGTTAATTAATGCATATTATACGATAATAAGTTTATAGTTTATAATATGGAAGTATAGATCGTGTAGAAGCATTGATTAGTTTGGAAAGTACAGACTTATCGAATTATAGTTTATTTGTTGCCAAATTTTAAAAAACAGTCATTGAAAATGATTGTTTACAATAAATTAATAGTGGTGATGGTCTCGACAACGACGATGACGACGACGCAGATGATAAGTGACAGACCTCGTTTCCGTCGGTGGGTAGCTCGACGAACTCAGGCTGGATGGTGGTGGAGTGGATCCCTTCGTTGTGGAAGAACTCCTTCACCTTTTCTGCTATCTTCATGTACTCTGACAGATTTCTACACCTGAATCAACACACAATTATTTTATTAGTTTCGTCCATTAGACCTTAATTTTTTACCCGACTGCGCCAGAAGGAGGGTTATGATTTTCGATGTATGCATGTATATGTATGAATGTCTATTTCTTTGGCACGCTCTGTAGCCTACACGACTTGATGGATCTTAGCTTGAGAGCCGTTGTTGGATAAGTGTGAAATGTGAGTAAACATAAATGGGTACAAAAAATTCTTAAAAAAGTGGCGGATTTTATGCGCTTTAATGTACGGGCAAAATAATTTTATTTTTTATTTTATTTGCCAGTTCACAAAGGACATCTGCCTGTAAAATGTTAATAGAATCAAGTGAAAAATTGCAGAATTATAAGACATTCGAACTTCTAAGATACCTAGGAAAATACGACCTGATCAGTGACCGTCAATATGGCTTTTGCTACGATTGCTCGACTGGTGACCTTCTAGTGTATCTCACACACCGATGGGCACTAGCCATTAAGACTCAGAGGGAGGCGTTGGCATGGACTGGTGTCTTTCTGGTGTAGTTGCTCTGATAGCATGGACATTAATGCTAGTGTCCCGCAAGGCAAAGGGCAAAGGCTGCTGCTTTACAAGTCGAAAGTTCGGCCCCATATGGAGTACTGCTGCCATCTCTGGGCGGGTGCAGCCGGATACCAGCTTGGACCTTTTGACTCGGTTTAACGACGGGCTGTGAGAATTGTCGACGATCCCAACATGCCGTTAAGTCTGAGGAGAGACTTTCCCTTCCTGTGCCCTCCCTCTACTGCTTGTACAATGGAATGTGTTCTGAGGAATTGTTCGAAATTATGGCCACGGCTACTTTCTGCCGTCGCACCGCTCGCCATCGGCAGGGAAATCAACCCCACACCTTAGAACCTAAATGGTCACGTGCAATCTGGTTTTAGACAAAGTCCTTTCCGTGAACGCTTAGATTGTGGAATGAGCTCCCTGTTGAAAATAGACACGCATTCGATCGTAAAAATGTATATTTTCGAATGAACAATCAGCAGTCTTTTTTGACAATACATATTCTTAGGTTTCAAAGTAAATTATTATTAAAAAGGAAGCCAGCCAAGCTGCTAGTACCCAACATGCTCCCCGGCAGCGTGGAACACCATTAATCTGAACCGGCGGCGTGGAACACCATTAATCTGATAAGGGTAGTGGCACTAATTTTTTTACTGGCCTACGCAACACACCCCCTTTCGTTACAACATCTACGTCACGCACTACTCCATCTTTGCCAGGATACTCTGTTGATACCTGGCCCTTACGCCAACTAACTCATTGCTAGATGTCCCAATTATGAAATTAAAAGGAGTTATTGCGGTATCGGTGTCGACAACTACACTTACATGCGTCAAAGGCCTTGATTTTACAATTGCTTCAGCCTCTAAAAGCAGCGTATGCAGCACTTCTTCTCTTGGAGCTCGTTCCTTAAGAGTAACATAAAGAGATGTCTTAATGCTGCGATCAAGTCTCTCACAGCATCCTCCCATAAAAGGAGACGAAGGTGGTATGTAGCTCCATTTTATCTTAATATTAGTTCCAATACTATACAGTTCTGATAGCATCTTCGCAGCGCCAACCAAAGCAGTTCCATTGTCGGAGAAGATTCGAGTAGGGCGGCTACGGCGCGCAATAAAACGGCGAAGACTTTGTACTATTTCAATATGTACGGCCCTTACTTACTGTTAGGCAAGTAAATTATGCGATACACCTCTTTTCAGTGCTTCTTCCTATTGTAACGTTAAGTGGCCCAAAATAGTCTAGGCCGGCGAAGGTAAATGGGGGCGTGTGATGTGCAAACCGGGCTTCTGGAAGGTCTCCAACAGGGGGCGCTTGGCCTTAAAATTTCGACAGCGTTGGCGATAAGCTTAATGGTTGGTCTAAGCCCAGTAATGTAAAATTTCTGTCGCAGCTCATTTACTAGTAGCTCACTATTCCAATGTGCAAGCGTGTATTGTAGGAATCTATCAGCAGTCTCACTATTCGATGTCTTCCATCTAGCACTATAGCTCGACCTATATTCTCCACATCTTTTGAGGCTCCAGTACGGCCAGAAAGGCAAAGTAACTCATTTTCTTTGGTAAGAACTTCTACCTACTCTCGTACGTTCGGGCGTGTTGCATACATTTGCATAAACTCAGATTGAAAGAAATCTAATTGGACACGAAGACATATGTGCCTTTTCGATGACGATATGTCGCCTAAATCGTGGCAGTAAGTTATTAAATTTTTATTTTTCTTTAAAGATTTAGAAAAAGTCTAACACATTGGTGCGTCCGTGCTGTGGCACGAAAAAAGCGCGACCATTTACTAAAACGCTCGTGATTAGCAACCACTGGCAAGGGAAGCTCGGCAGTGTGTTGATCCACAATATGTCCAACTACCTCTTGACACCTTTACTCTTCCGACACCATAGGAGCCCTGATTTTTGGTTCACAGGGCCACTCTGACCAACGAGAAGTTATAGAAAATTCAACGTTTTTGCTCGAGGCGTCGTCGGCTACATTTAAAAACAGTACGTAGAGCCACTCTGAAACATTTGTTAGTTCGTGAATCTCGCTGACACGATGCGCGACAAACTGTTTAAATAGTCAGGTGTCACTACGTTACCATTTTATTACTGTTTGTGAGTCGGACCAATACAAAATACTAGAAGGCTTCCGGTTATGTGCGTCTTTTATATAAGCTGCAAAAAGGAAGCCAGCCAAGCTGCCAGTATCCAACACTCCCTGCCAAGGTTTTCTCTAAGGATCACAGTTTATGGTTCTTCAAAAAAGAAGTTATTATATTTTTAAAGGGTCGGCAATGCGCGAGTGATTCCCCAGGTGTTGCAAGCGTCCATAGGCTGCGGTCACCGCTTACCATCAGGCGGACTGCAAGCTTGTTTGCCACCTTAGTGGTATTAAAAACAACGAATATACGAGCGAACGATGTATTTGCCATTGGGCTACATGAACCCTTAAATTAAGTGTTTTTTTGTAAAAGTGTTATATTTGAAAGTTATTGATAACTCTTTTTTTCAAAATTTAACTATTCTACAGTTAAATAAAGTAGATTAGTGTAGAGTTTTTAACGCAGCTCCGCAAGTAGGTACCAACAAATTCAGAAGACAAGAGCAGGAGTTTGAACGCAGCTCTGCAAGTAGGTACCAGCAAATAAAGTAGACAAGAGCAGGAGTTTGAACGCAGCTCTTCAAGTAGGTACCAGCAAATAAAGTAGACAAGAGCAGGAATTTGAACGCAGCTCTTCAAGTAGGTACCAGCAAATTAAGTAGACAAGAGCAGGAGTTTGAACGCAGCTCTGCAAGTAGGTACCAGCAAATAAAGTAGACAAGAGCAGGAGTTTGAACGCAGCTCTTCAAGTAGGTACCAGCAAATAAAGTAGACAAGAGCAGGAGTTTGAACGCAGCTCTTCAAGTAGGTACCAGCAAATTAAGTAGACAAGAGCAGGAGTTTGAACGCAGCTCTTCAAGTAGTTACCAGCAAATTAAGTAGACAAGAGCAGGAGTTTGAACGCAGCTCTTCAAGTAGGTACAAGCAAATTAAGTAGACAAGAGCAGGAGTTTGAACGCAGCTCTTTAAGTAGGTACCAGCAAATTAAGTAGACAAGAGCAGGAGTTTGAACGCAGCTCTGCAAGTAGGTACCAGCAAATTAAGTAGACAAGAGCAGGAGTTTAAACGCAGCTCTTCAAGTAGGTACCAGCAAATTAAGGAGACAAGAGCAGGAGTTTGAACGCAGCTCTGCAAGTAGGTACCAGCAAATTAAGTAGACAAGAGCAGGAGTTTGAACGCAGCTCTTCAAGTAGGTACCAGCAAATAAAGTAGACAAGAGCAGGAGTTTGAACGCAGCTCTTCAAGTAGGTACCAGCAAATTAAGTAGACAAGAGCAGGAGTTTGAACGCAGCTCTGCAAGTAGGTACCAGCAAATAAAGTAGACAAGAGCAGGAGTTTGAACGCAGCTCTTCAAGTAGGTACCAGCAAATAAAGTAGACAAGAGCAGGAGTTTGAACGCAGCTCTTCAAGTAGGTACCAGCAAATTAAGTAGACAAGAGCAGGAGTTTGAACGCAGCTCTTCAAGTAGTTACCAGCAAATTAAGTAGACAAGAGCAGGAGTTTGAACGCAGCTCTTTAAGTAGGTACAAGCAAATTAAGTAGACAAGAGCAGGAGTTTGAACGCAGCTCTGCAAGTAGGTACCAGCAAATTAAGTAGACAAGAGCAGGAGTTTGAACGCAGCTCTTTAAGTAGGTACCAGCAAATTAAGTAGACAAGAGCAGGAGTTTGAACGCAGCTCTGCAAGTAGGTACCAGCAAATTAAGTAGACAAGAGCAGGAGTTTAAACGCAGCTCTTCAAGTAGGTACCAGCAAATTAAGGAGACAAGAGCAGGAGTTTGAACGCAGCTCTGCAAGTAGGTACCAGCAAATTAAGTAGACAAGAGCAGGAGTTTGAACGCAGCTCTGCAAGTAGGTACCAGCAAATTAAGTAGACAAGAGCAAGAGTTTAAACGCAGCTCTTCAAGTAGGTACCAGCAAATTAAGTAGACAAGAGCAGGAGTTTGAACGCAGCTCTGCAAGTAGGTACCAGCAAATTAAGTAGACAAGAGCAAGAGTTTGAACGCAGCTCTGCAAGTAGGTACCAGCAAATTAAGTAGACAAGAGCAGGAGTTTGAACGCAGCTCTTCAAGTAGGTACCAGCAAATTAAGTAGACAAGAGCAGGAGTTTGAACGCAGCTCTGCAAGTAGGTACCAGCAAATTAAGTAGACAAGAGCAGGAGTTTGAACGCAGCTCTTCAAGTAGTTACCAGCAAATTAAGTAGACAAGAGCAGGAGTTTGAACGCAGCTCTTCAAGTAGGTACAAGCAAATTAAGTAGACAAGAGCAGGAGTTTGAACGCAGCTCTGCAAGTAGGTACCAGCAAATTAAGTAGACAAGAGCAGGAGTTTGAACGCAGCTCTTCAAGTAGGTACCAGCAAATTAAGTAGACAAGAGCAGGAGTTTGAACGCAGCTCTGCAAGTAGGTACCAGCAAATTAAGTAGACAAGAGCAGGAGTTTGAACGCAGCTCTTCAAGTAGGTACCAGCAAATTAAGTAGACAAGAGCAGGAGTTTGAACGCAGCTCTGCAAGTAGGTACCAGCAAATTAAGTAGACTAGAGTAGAGGAATATTAATTAAACTTATCATTTAGAGAAGGCTCCCAACGCGCATATACACTTGCTTCATAGGCGTTAAGCTAAAATATATTATTACTAGGCGACCAGCTTAGCGTAAAAAGTGGAAAATAAATGATTACAATTATATCACATAAGATACAAAAATTCTATTACAGTAATTTTCCAGCTTTATAGTTACTTAACATTTTATGAAATAAATTATGTACCCGCTACTAGTTGATAAGGAGTTATGAATTAAAAATAGAAATGCGAGAGGTTTGGCCGTTATTTTTTTAAAGCGATGTTTTAACTGATTTCTTAAAACAAATACAGTAATTTGCTGGTTAAAGAAGAAAGCCATGTTATTTTTTCCAGTCTGAAACTTGCAACAAAACGTTGAAGTGGAATCGATTTTAAAAACGAGCAGAAAACTGCACATTCAAGTAGGGCGCAGCCTTAAGCAACTTCATGAGATTGGTTGATCAAATAGGTTCAGTGTGAATTCGCTATCAATACTTTCACACAGGCGATAACCGTCGCCTGTCAGATAATAACTTTCATTCCACATGTTATCGGATAATATAAGATACTCTCACATTTTTTTGTAAACTGACGTTATGCGTTATTTATGCTAATATTTTAAAGAGGAAAAATTTGTTTGTTTCTTTGTTTGTAAATACTGAAAATCTCTGTAAATACTAAACTGGTAGTTAAATTTAAACTTATGCGTTTTTCACTCATTTTGGAAATGATCGGATCTTCAGTGAACTGATTCTAAAAATTATTTCACTAATATAAAGCTACACTATTTCTCAGTCACATAGAGTATTTGTTACAAATTAAATAAGTTTTTATTTCGAAATATGATTATTTGTACGTCCCGTCAGCAGAAGAAAAAAGGCCCTAGTCTTTAAAGTTACACTGAATCATCTTGGGTGTGATATGATTTTTAGTGCAGAGATTGCTGAAAGGACAAAAAACGGACATAGAATACTTTATAATCTAAAAAAAATGTTCCCATGGGAATATTTTTTCTGCGAGTTACTATTTCTTACGTCCGTCATAACAGTGGTTACAATAAACTTGATTTTCAGCACAGAGGTAGCAATGGAATACTTTTATCCCAAATAAGATTTCCCACGGGAATATGTTATGCTGCTGGTAAAACCGCAGGAATCGTCTACTAATAAATAATTAAAGTAAATATTACTTGACATGCGAGTAATATTTGGTCGCTAACTAAGTAAGGCTCGTACCAAAACAACATTTAAGGAGCTACTGAAAATAGCCTATCCTCCACATTATGATGAACGTGTAACGTAAACGTTGCCTTATAACTTTAAGAAATAGGAAACAAACTATAGCATTTATATCGTTTTATCCATATATATATAATAGGTAAACTGACTGACGCAACGCAGCCAAAGCTACTGGGTCTAGAGAATTAAAAACGCTTCTGTTATAATAACACAGACGAGCACAAAAAGGGATTTTTGAGGGTCAAGTTGTGGTTGAACATTTTTATGAAAATTCGTCAATAAGCTAGTTTGTACATTAAATGTAAAAGATGTTAAATAACCACGTTTAAATCTAAGTTGTAATACAAATAACAGAGAAAAATAATGGCACATACAGAATAATAATAAAATAAAACAAGACCAAGAAACGATGTGCCAAAGTTTACGTTAGTACCGGAACGATATTATGATAACACTTGCGAACTATTTCGAACAATAGGTACGTGCGTACGTACGTACGGAAAAACATCTCGTAAAATTAATATATCGTATGTTGATGTGACACGTTGCAGATTGATCACAAAAATCAGAAATTATTTCAGTGAACAGTAAGAAGTAAGGAATGTGGGAATAGCACATTCTGTATTAAGGGTGATAAGCAGAAAATTACAAACGAGAGGCTATTTAGAAGCCTAACACCGAGGGCCGAAAGCTTTCATGACTCAAATTTGTAATTTCTGTGCCGTCCCTGTTACACGTAATGTATTTTATCGCATTTGCGAGGAAATATATAAAATATAAGTTTTTCTATTGAATAATACAATACATGTATAATACTAGTGACACTGAAGTCTTTAGAAATTACGTTTAGTAACTGTAACAATTTTAACATTAATTTAAATAAAGCATACCCTAGCAAAAGCGTGCCGTTCCGACCAGTGACAAATACATATAACACTATTGAAATCAATTAAAGACACACATTTCCATGGGCACTAGCATGTGACTTCATCTCCCGCTAACCATTCAGACAATATCTAACTAGCTAACATACAAAATCGCGCGCGTATTTATCCGATCACCCCGAGCTGACACAACGCACCGGCACAGGCAGGCAAAAAAAGGGGTTGTGAAGGAGTGGAGATTGCAAATTAATACAGGAAAGGAAGGATGGGTAGGAGATCAAATCTGGGAATGGGTTTCCAGTTCTCGTAAGAAGGACGCCTCATGCTGGCGAACGAAGGGGCGCGATACGTCGGATTTACCGGTCGCCTTGCCACCGGTCGAAAGGGTGGAGGACGTCACTCCAATCGCGGCCGCTCAACAACGGGCGGCGACATCCACCATCCGCACAGGGGTTGCATCTATAAAATCCACCCCCTAGTCCTATCCGAGTTCTGACGGGGAGGAGAAGCTCCCCCGGCCGTGACAGGCTCGGAGGCACATACCCTGCATGGCGGCGAAGCCCGTGGGGATCGCACCGGAACTCTCACCCAGGGAGGATTCCCCTCTCACCTTATACCGTCCGTGGCTTGTCCCGATGACGGCGGAAGGCAAATGACACCACCACAATCGCTACATACAGTGTCCGAGGTAGGGCACTGAACGACCCCGTGGTCCTCACCAGATGCGGCTCGTGACAATTTTTAATGGGTGTTCACCGAAAAAAAAACCAAAGTATATGCTTAAAAAAGCTTAAATGCTTACCTTTAATATTCTATAAATAACTACAATTCATTCGCATATTTAGGTGCGCGCGCGTTTATGCTTTCGTGTCACATCTTTGTGCCCCCTTTTTCTTTACTTCAAACTGAATTACTAAAATCTTTTAGTACCTACTGTTAAATCCCATCACAATAATCACATTTTACTTTGCTATATGTACCTATTTATTGGACAATAAACATACTGTTTATGTAGGTATGTACTTATTTTGTTTGTTAATATAAACGCCCTTTAACTGGGCATTGCCACAAATTATCTTCTAGCTAGATTTCAGACTGGATCCGTAAGTCTGATATCTATGTAAACGCCAATGGCAACAAATCTCTCTGCGGACTCGTAATTCTGATATTTGTGTCAACATCCTTTCACTGGGCACTGCAACAAAGTATCTTAGTGGATTCCAGGTTAATTTTATAAACAACTCGATTAATAGAAATCACAGTAATGAAACCAAATGTCCATCAATTGAACTCGCGAGGTGGATTACATCCCGCGCCACTTATATGAGAACAGGAGAATGTTGCGACAGAGCCACAATTATAAAAGCTGCCATTGTTTAGTACGAGTATGTAACATACGTTCTCAGAGTACGCCGCTGGTATAATAACGAGTCATAGTTTTCTTTCTGATTCTCAAACATATATTGGTTCAATGACACACATTCTGGGACAAAGAGTTTGGATTGGAACGTTGCCAACGCCAGTTTACGTTTTGTGCCTATTGCAACTGTAGATGAATAAAGATGGTTCCGTAAAACGATATTTTGTTTTGAGAAAATATAAGAAAACAAACTGTTTATACTCATAACCCAAAGTCATACATAATTCTCATATTTCTACTGTTTCTTTGTTGTTGTTGTTTTTAACTGAAATGAGTATTATAACTCTAGTAATCAATAAGCGATAAGTATCACTTCTGTTCATTTAACCTTTCTGTGGTCTCTAAAGCGAATACGTGAATCGTTTTCTTTTTGGTGTTAAAGGAAAACTAAATTATTTTTCAGAGCAGTCAATGCGGGTTGTGTGTGAGGAATCAGATCCACCTATTGTGTTGGTGTCCAATCGATTTTTAATTTATTTTCACTCCGTACAATCCAAAGAATCAAGGGTTTCAATCAAAACATAACAAAGCGTTTGCAAAACGTTCTCCTGGTATTCGTAGCTCTCGCCTTAGTTGTTTGCACCTCATTAAAATATTCTGGCTTCATTTCTTAATTCTTAAGAGGATATGATTCGCGGCGTCTCGTATATTAATATATCAGACCTATATACTTATTCCTAGAACATGTCTTAAAAATTTCATAATATTTGAATAGCAAGTGTCAAAAATAAGTGGAAAATTCGTTTGTATGAAGCACGCTGCGAGGCGGCGTGAATCTTATTCTCTTAAGGTTATCATATGAAGTTTTGCGAAATCTCAACGCCTGACTCACCAGAAAACGGTAATCGCGTGGTTTGGTGCTATCACAACCAGGTCATCATTAGTCATAAAGCTAAAATGCTAAAATTACCTGTATTCGGAGAAGTCTCGCATTATTAATTGATTTAATAAATGAATAAATAATTATTTTTCGACACTACACACAGCGCCGTCTGGCCCCAAAGTAAGCGAAGCTTGTGTTATGGATACCAGACAACGGATACAAATGCATATATATTACTTTTTTTTGTAAATCATAGATATTATACATAAATACACCCAGACTAGAGACAAACACAAACGTTAATTATAATATATGATATTAAATGTTTCTCCAGTGCGGGAATCGAACCCGCACCCTCTGCACAGCAGCCGGTCACACTACCAACTAGGCTGCGAGGGAGTCAAAAGTGATTTGTCGTGGAAGCCCATGTGTCATAGTCATAAGAAGTGTTGGAAAAAAGCGGCTTTAATTTTGGAATAACGATTTTTAATCCTGCTATTTGGGTTATAGTTGTTCCCAGGTTAACAAATAATAATAAATTAATTGTATGTTTCCATCTTTTTAGCCAGTTTTTACGCACCACATTTTTTTTATAGTTTAATATGTTTCTAGTTCTTTGAGACTTATATATTATTATTTGAGGAGAAAATAAATTCTCAAGACGAAAATCACCTTATACCAATTATTTCACCAAATTCAAAGAAAACTACTTCCATATATTTATATTACACAGGCCAACAAAGTAAAGCTATGTATTAGGTGCCGGCCACTGAAGCGTGAATTTTTCTACAATTTTATATTTTAAATAAGAATCCAAACTTGAATTTTTTTAACAGGTACAGTTCTCAGTAAAAATTAGGGTAAAAATGTGCAAAAAGCACGATTTTCGTCATATTTACGATTTATTTTTGAAGTAATTCGTCAAAATTAAGTTAAATTTAGTGTTTCAAAATTATTTATAAAATAGACTTTTACGATTTTTTATCGGTAAGTTATAAGAATTTCATATATTATAATCGCTCCTTAACTATGGCGCCTAAAGTGATTTGTATGGCAAAGAAATCATTTTGGTAAAAAATTGATAGCTTCGGTTAAAAATAAAAGTAACTGTACTAATATAACACATTAAGAAATATTAGAGTTCTACTATACTTTCATATTATCAGCAAGGAACAAAATCTTTTTCTTTAACAATAACAAAATATTAAAAAAGGACCAAAATCGTCAATTGTTAAATATGAGATCCCATTTACCTTTAAAATATGGGCTGACAATAAATTTTCTTAGTGTTAATCGTGAAATATGGACTAAAATAGATGCAAAATAAGACATATTTTAGGGGTATCAAAATCCTTGTCGACTTGTGATTAGTACTTTCAGAGGTTTAAGGAGATGTTCATTATCAATTTTGCATTATTGGTATTATTAACTAGTATTTACCAAGTTTACACACATTTTTCTTTTTAAGTCTTTTATTTTAAATTATTTATTATGTTTAAGATTTGTTAGAATCGAATTTATTCTTCATACATTAACGTTCAATTTTTTTAAGTATAAGTATTAGGTCCTTACATATGAAACTGACGTTTTATTAGGAAATGGCACAACATTTTTTTTTTACATTTTTTTTATTTAATCAATCAAATGCACTTTTGCCATTTTAAAGGTAATTAATTGATTTCTTTGCTGAAAAAATTGCGGGAGCGAGAATCAGCAAAATCTTTTAAGGTTTGCCTCATCTGAAATGTTTTTTTTTTCAATTAAGAAATTATCCAAGTTCTGAAAAAGTGGTAATCGGTTGAAACAAGGTCCGAGGAGTATGGTGGGTGACGGACACATTCCAATCCTCGCTCCTCTAGTTTCGCCACCGGCTGTTGTGCAGTGTGTGGTCTAGCGTTGTCCTGAAGCAGCAGAGAGCTAGAGCGGTTGAACAATTTCGGTTCTTTAACGACTAAGTTTTCCATCATGGTTTCCAATTGTCGGCAAGACAGATCTGCCGTAATTGTCTGACCAAATCTTAGGAAGCTAGTAGTGGATGACACCAACGCTGGTCCACCAGACTCTAACCATTACTTTTTTTTGTAAAAAAAAACAGTACCTTTTTTTTAATTAATACTTTACTTTTAGCGGGATTGAATAATAACGCCATATGACTTACTCCAGTTAGAAATTATCGCTAAATCACCATTCGTATTATCTACTACAGTTTTGAAGTCTTTTAAAGTGGCATATGTGTATATTTGCAGGTCGTCTGCATATAAGTGGTAGAGAGAAGAAATGCTTTAAGTAATAGAATTGCTGAATAGAGCAAATGGCAAAGTTGACCACACGCCACCTTGCGGTACGCCTGAAGGTACAGTGCACCAATCCGAGAAAGAATCCTCAATGTTGATGCGCTGTTGTCGCCTATGTAAGTAACTACAAAACGATTCAACCACTATTGAACATAGTATACCCAATAAAATGTCAAAGTCAACATTGTTAAAAGCGTTGCTGAAATCAAGCAAAGTGAGTATAGTAAGTTGCTTGTTTTCCATTGCCATACGTATCTCGTCAGTGATTTTGATAAGTGCCGTTGTCGTGCTGTGTCCAGGACGGAAACCGGATTAACAAGGATTCAGAAGGTTGTTTCGTGTTAAAAAATGCTTAGTTGCAAATTTATCAGTCCATCAAGGACTTTTGAGAGGAAAGGAAGAATAAAAATAGGTTTTTAATCGGAAAAACTGGAAGGATTAGTGTTCTTTGGTAAAGGAATAATCTGAGCATCCTGCTAAGGTGACGGGAATTGGTTAGTGGAACTAGAATAATTATGGATTTTGGTAATTATTGGGATGAGGATGTCAAGTAGAGAAAGAATCATTTTATGACTGATACAATCACTGCCAACGGCATTTGAAGTAGTGGATAGTATGTTCTTAACATCATAATCAGATTAATTATGAGATTCTAAATAATGGGAAGGTGGAAGTAGATGACGGTGAAAGATTTCTAAGTGTATCATATTTTGAACTGCCATTGTAAGTGACAGTAAAAGCAAAATGTTGGTTTAGAGAATTAAGGTTAACATATTGTGGAAGTTTGTATGAATTAGATTATTCATTAGTTCATGCGGTACCCATTTTTCAAGCTTTTCAACTTTTCCAATTTGTTTTAAATGATTCAAAATAGTTTTATCACTTACAACGAAGCCTGCAGCTAACTCTGACGTCGTTTGAGATGGATCCAATTCCACGATCACTTTCAATGCCATGTTGACAACTAGGTTTGTTCTAGAGATCAAAATTTCCAGAACGAAAGCGTTGAAACCTAAAACGTACTGTGTGCAAAATCCTTACAAAGCGAGGGATTCTTAGGCAAAACATCCAACTCTTGTCTTCAATTTCACTTCCCTTTTTTTTCTTTTTTTTTAAGGTGTGTTTCGAATTTGCACCATGCCAATTTTAAAATTCTTAGAACAAAAATTATACTTAAAACTTATTTATTTTTGTTGGGTCTAATAATTTAACAAACTACAATAAATTATCTATTTAATAACATTAAACAGAAAATTATTTTTAATGCAATAGTTTTTTTTTTTTTTTTTATACCACTAAGGTGGCAAACAAGCCTACGGTCCGCCTGATGGTAAGCGGTCACCGTAGCCTATGGACGCTTGCAACACTAGGGGCATCACTCGCGCGTTGCCGACCCTTCAGAAATCTAATAACTTCTTTTTTGAAGAACCCCATACTGTAGTCCTTAGAGAAAACCTTGGCATTGAGCGCATTCCACAACCCAAGGGTTCGCGGGAGGAAGTTTCTCTGAAACCGCACTGTACGCGACCATTTTGGTTCCAAAGTGTGAGAATGAATTCCCTGTCGATGGCGAGCGGTGCGATGGTAGAAAGTAGCCGTGGGCATCATATCGAACAATTCCTCAGAACACAATCCATTGTACAAGCGGTAGAACACACACAGGGAGGCAAAGTCTCTCCTCAGACTTAAGGGCTCGATACCGCAAGTGAGTTTGGGATCGTCGACAATTCTCACAGCCCGTCGTTGAACCGAGTCAAAAGGGCCAAGCTGGTATCCGGGTGCACCCGCCCAGAGATGGCAGCAGTACTCCATATGGGGCCGGACTTGCGACTTGTAAAGTAGCAACCTTTGCCCCGACGTGAAGTACTGCTTCGCTCTGTTGAGTACACCAAGTTTTTTGGACGCCAGCTTTACCTTGTCTAGCAAATGATCTCGGAACTGAACATCGCTGGAGATGTCAACGCCAAGGATCCCAATGCTCTTGCAGATGGAGAGGGGAGTGTTCTGGAATTGTGGTACTACAGTGAATGGGTTTTTCTTAGCGGTGAACGCGCAGACTTGTGTCTTTGAAGGGTTGAATGGACCAAGTTTTCCCGCCCGCAGTCAGAGACCTTGGACAGGCCGATCTCGATTTGAGACACAAGTTCTTCACGCTTTTCCTCCACAACGGAACGTGGGATACTTGCACGGCCCGTGTAATAAGCGTCTCCAGTACTGTCATCTGCATAGCAATGTATGTTGTTGATGTCTAACATATCATTGATGTGCAGTAGAAACAGCGTAGGAGACAGCACAGAGCCTTGCGGGACACCAGCATTAATGTCCATGCTATCAGAGCAACTACCGTCAACTACGGCTCGTATGCTTCTGCCGGACAAAAAGCTGGCCACCCATTTGCACAAACCCTCGGGCACTCCGTAAGAAGGCAACTTCGATAGAAGACCCCGGTGCCAGACCCGATCGAACGCCTTCGCTATGTCTAGGCTACATGCCAATGCCTCCTTCAAAAATAAAACTAAAGTGTTACTAACGGATCACTAATGTATAAAAAAAAAGTAAGGCCAGATCGCATTTCGGACGGTTTCATCATATTTATTTTGTAGAATTTATAATAAATCCTTTTGCGCGCAAGTGGATAAAGTAGGCTTAAGAGACTAGAGTAGTAATAGAAGACTTAATCAAATTTTTAACGACAAAGTGAGCTTTACCGAGCCAGTGAGATGAAAAAAACATTCAATCTTATGTAAAGATTTAGTCGGCTCCGTGGCTCAGAGTGCTCGTCGAGGGGCGTGGGTTCGATTCCTGCACAAGACAAACATTTATTATTTGTGTTTGTCTTGGGGCTGGGTGTTTTCTATGTGTATGTATAATATGTACATATGTATTTACAAAAAAAAAATGTTTATGTATCCGTTGCATGGTCTGGTGTCCATAGCACAAGACGACACCGTGTCCAAAAAAAATTGTAATTAGTTATAGAAAGTCATGTCTATCAACGACATACATACTTGCTGTGATGGCTCGGTGGTATAATGCTCTACAGCATATAGACTAGGATGACCGCCCATTATAAGAAGGTCCGTGAGCATATCACATTAGTGCTATAAAAATTAAGGTGCACGTCTGTATACATGCGCAACTACTTCTATCATGCCTCATACCCGTCTCACGCAACGATACGACGTTTCTCGTATGTCGCGGCGCGGGCGACCGCACGAATCGCTGTTGCTCACAACGATGGGCCACTGCTAGTTATTGAACGCCAACTACCCCTACCCCTCTACACAATGGCGATGGTGGACAAATCGGGAGATGTGTACCCTACGGTCGTATTCATTACAATTATTATTGTTGATAATTGTTTTTTTTTTAGCTCTGGTCTAATTTTTTTATCGCGTTTTTATACTGTTTAATATGTTTTTATACATAAAATATAAATATTATTATTTATTTATAACTACTACGTGCGCGACAGTACTCATTGGCAAACATCCCCTCCACGTTTCAATCTGAATTATGGTTTGAAGTTAGTTTCATGCAAGTGAAGTGTGTTGTAAACTGTTAGGTACATAGAAACCAACTTTAAACTGTAATACAGACCAGATTTTTGGAAACAAGTAATAATGTTTACCTTTTTAGTGCATCTTTTTGAAGCCTGTTGTCTTTATTTTAAAAGTTTTTGCTTTTTAGTGACGAATTGCTTATTTTGTACCCTTTATACTAGTAACAAAATGTTTCACAATCACCAACATAAAAATCGTTTCACCAGTTCCAAATTAACACCAATTATTTTTTCGCCAAAAGTTTAAGTTTTAAATGCATTTCATTAGTATGGGACTACATCGGAAGTATACCCTTTGAAATAAAAAAAAAAAATTTGCTAATTATGCCCGAACATACATAAAAAAAATATAAACATCCGAATTGAGAACCTCCTCCTTTTTTGAAATCGGTTTAAAAAGATAGATGATGAAGTCGAATATCCCCTTCTGCAGAAGGGGCTGCTAAAAAAGTAGAATTCTGAAAATTCTGTGACGAATAAATTTTATGCGCATATTCTTAATTCAAATTCAATTACATACTTTACTATCTTTCTGACTGATTGTGGACAAATATTCAAAGCACCAATGTCACGAACAACTCACCTTTGACGCTATACAATTTAAAATCAAATACTAAAGCAAACGAATACTAATTTTTTTTCAATTCGGTATTATACCGAGAATAATTTCCTTAGCCGTTATAAGTCCTGTTGCAGAGAAACAGGCCTCTCCTCGGAAAAGGATTAAGTCCACCACGCTGGTCTCATGTGGGTTGGCAGGCGTTACGACTGATTTTATATGTCAACAGCCAGGGCCGCCGGTTTGACGTGGTCTTCAAAACGCTCAGAGAATTGTACCACAAGATGGTCACCCATCCAGGTACTGACCACGACAGACGTTGCTTAAGTTCGCTCATCGTTTCCAATAAACAAATTTAACAGCGCCACGAGCTAAGGTATGTATCAAGAGTAATACTTAGAAATAGTTCTCAAATTCAAAGAAGAAGGGAACATAATCTTAGGAAATAAATCTTAGAGATGCATGACAAGATATTAATTGATCTAAGATCTTTTTCACTGCTAGGATAAGGAAGTTTAGGAATAGGTCTTACTATTGCTACTTTCCACAAGTCTGGATATACAGAGCTGGTAATAGACTTATTTATTATACTAGTTATGATACCCAGAGTTTGGGGTAGAGTCATGTCTAACATCTACAGTGATATGTGGTCCGTACCCTGAGCATTAGAATGAATGAATGATTTTTAATACACTCATTACCAAGTCTTCATCTACGAGGCTTAGCTTAAAAGTAGCACTACAATATCTATGAAACTCATAGTAAGATAAGGTAGAGATATGTACTTCATTATTCCCCGGTATATTTCAAAAATGACATACTGTTTGAATCACTGATCTCAACTGGCAAAAGGGTGTTATGGTTGCTTTTACTTTGAATGTTACTTTTAATATTCTTCCATAAAGCTTTAGGGTTATTTAATTTAGCATTTATAAACTGATCAAAATAGGCTTTTTTTTCATTATTTCTTTTTTGTAACCTTATATCGATTATGACTGTTGTTACGTATTTGTATCATTTTTTTATAGTGTCAGTTATCCAGAGGTATGAGTGTTCTTTAATATATATAGTCTTTTCTGGAGCAAGTAGATCAAATAACCAAGTTATAGTGTTAGTGAGTTGTAGTACCATTTCAATGACATCAGCTATCTGTTCAATGAGTTGCCAATTAATTAAATTTAAGTTATTTTCAAAATTTTCAAACATTATATTCTTTACAGGCCTATAAGTAATGCATAGCGGTGTAGGTTTTACTTTTTTTAGACTAAGCTCAATATGCACTATAGCATGGTTCCCCAACTCAGGAATATGTGTAACACTAGCCTGCCGTACAGGAGCATTTGTGCAAATAATATCAATCAAGGTCTCACTGTGGGATGTGAAATGTGTTGCTTTGTTTATATTTTGTTTAAGGCTAATTGACGTCAGGCATTCTTGCAAGCGTTTTGTTTTATTTTCTCCAGGGCTTAAGATATTGATATTAAAATCTCCTGTGAGTATTATGTAATCTGCCCATGCAAAAGTACTCACTGACTTAGTGATGGCGTCAAGGAAAAGATTGACATCTAACCAGGGAGGACGGTATGCGGTGCCAATTACTACTTTAAAAGTATTCATTTTGACACTTATCCACATTTGTTCTACATTAGGCGTGACTGGATGGGGACAATTTCGCGCATATATCCCTTTTTTAATATAAAAGCCCACTCCTCCCCCGATGCTACCCCTAATATTCTGTGCCCGTGGTATTTGTCGTAATCGGTATCCTGGCACTACTGGAGCACGGCTCTCTTCTCCAGCTCTAAGCCACGTCTCGTTGATACTTATTAAATCTAAGGCCAAAATTTCCATGTTTGCTATAAACTCATCATGGCCCGAGCTAAGAGAACCTGCATTAAAGAGCCCTAGTTTTAAGTTTTTTGTTTTGTAATTACATTTTAGTAATTTATATAAGATATTGACACACGTAGAAACAAAGGCCCATAGAAAATATTAAAAAAAATTAAGAGAAAACTGCGCACTGAGAAAGTGCATAACTGAAATATGGTGAGTTTTAACATATTAAGAGTGCCTATTTTTACACTATTTACTCCATTGAATATACATGTAACATACCCTTAAAAAGTAAAACCTAATTAAATGATATCTTTTTATACTACAACTTAATAATCTTTCATTGTCTTTTATCCCAGGACAACTGTGAAACAAAAAAACAGCTCTAAAACTAGAAAAAATAACTGGTTTACATGTTAAACTATTATAAGAACTATTTATGAAACTAGTTATTTTGTGACCCAACAGGCTGTTGCTTAAAAATATTAGCTATTTCTGAGTCTGTGCGTCCACGGTGAGAGGGCTTGCCTTGCTCTTGTCTTGCATATATGCGCCCATCCCTTGTCCATACATACCTCCATCCCTGTTGACGTGCCTCTTCTCTCATTTTATTAAATAGCTGCCGGTTATGTCTCGTCAACCTTTCGTTAACATAAAACTTCCTAGGCTCCTGTTGCAATCCCAGATCAACGGTTGTTACGTCGCGGCGCACGCGAGCACTTCGCAAAAATTCGTCACGAAGTGCGCGGCGAGTAAGGCGCACCAACAGCGGGCGAGGTCTCACTCTACCTGTGCTACTGTCTCCGAAGTTCTCACAATGGGTTGTGTTCTGAGGAATTGTTCGAAATGATGCCCACGGCTACTTTCTACTATCGCACCGCTCGCCATCGGCAGGGAATTCATTCTCACACTTTAGAACCTAAATGGTCGCGTACAGTGCGGTTTCAGAGAAACTTTCTCCCGCGAACGCTTAAGTTGTGGAATGAGCTCCCTGCCAAGGTTTTCTGCAAGGACTACAGTATGGAGTTCTTCAAGAAAGAAGTTATTAGATTTCTGAAGGTTCGGCAACGCGCAATTGATACCCCTGGTGTTGCAAGCGTCCATAGGCTACGGTGACCGCTTATTATCAGGCGGACCGTAAGCTTGTTTGCCACCTTAGTGGTATAAAAAAAAAAAAAAAAAAAAAGTTCTTTGAGGGCTTACTCGCACCGCGCTTACAATGTCACGCTCCTCTAAACGAAAGCAGAGTTTGCTTTCCACGAGAGTTACCAAGTGAATTGAATTCTCTCCTTTATCTTCCGGCATATTTGCCACCTCAACATCGTTCAACAAGAAATCTTGGTCCCTGTCCACCAACTCTGCCTGTAGTTTTGTCACTGTGGTCATTAACGCATTAATCTGTAGGTGGCACTCAGAGCCTGAGGAGCCTTTTTGCTCGAGCCTGTCCATTCGTATTTCTAAAGTGCTGAGACGCTCTTCACAACCTGAAATACTAGCTCTAACTTTGGACAATTCTCCTGAAGTCCACAATCTCTTCACGCAATAGCTTCATTTGTAACACTAATTGTGCTGCCTTAGAAGTAGGCTCAGAAGTGCTAGTACGTGCAACAGTCTTTTCTTCGTCGATCACACAAGACTTACTTACTCCTTTTACTGGTGTGTCAGCGTTATTATCTCTAGGCAACTTTGACGTACAGCTTGGACATACCCAGGTGCCTATAATACGGTCTGTAGCAGGCAAGGCTACACAAGCACGGTCGAATACCATAGTACATTCGGAGCACCTAGCGCCATCTGTTGCCGTCAAGAATTTTCCGCAAGCGCCACATTTGACCATGATTACTTATCGTTGCTTGCTCGCGCACCGCACTGAGTTACTTAAAAATTTACAAGATGTCACTTTGAGCGATAATCACTTTGTCAACCATTAAGTAAATGTAGGTATCATTCGTATGTTAAATACTTAATTTATGTCTATTTAATTACTGTTTTATTTATGCTGCTCCACACAATACGTTGTTAAATAATACTGTTATAGATTATATATAATTTAACTGTTAAAAACTGGTTTAATTTTAATTTAACCTAACTATAAAATATCTAAGCAGTGCGCTGTCACAAAGGTTCGTCAACCTGTTTGTGCCGCAGTCAAAAACCAAGCGTAGAAAACCGACTTAAAAGATGGTAACATATAACTAATTTATTATTATTATTATTCACGTTAACCTGGTAACAAATACATAATTTCAAGATCATTACAATAAGCCCTTTCATACAACCCAAATAGCAGGAAAAAAAAACTATTTTCCGAAATGGCATTTTATGTTTTCCAAAACTAATTATCTTATGACACCTGGACTTCTACGACAAATCAATCAATAATGCAACACTTCTACCAATACAGGAAATTTGTAGCATTTATGTGAATTATATAATGTAAACTTCTGCTGTTACATAATTCAGTATTTAATAGTCAGTCTTTTACTAAATTCAAACTATTCCTGCGAGACCTAGAAAATACTGAAAAACAAAGCCATTAAGACTAAAATATAGAATAGGCACATTTCTAAAATAAAGGTGATCGTAGCGTAACACATTCGCCGAGTAAGGCCGCCGCCCCCCGCCCTCCGCACTCTACACGTACAATACTGACTTCGCTCAATTTAAAACAAAAACAAATTGTGAAACTATCTATACACTACAATTAATAAAACTGTAAATAGGTACCTATAGTTACTATACATTCTATCATCAGATTACAATCAATTTACAGATTAGTGTATGTACGAGTATGTATGAATTCGTGTTAGGTTCAAGTAGAATCAACGGTATTCGTTGATAAGTAAGTGTTGGTTGTGCAACTTCGTCATTCTACTAAATCATTTTCAGTAATTTTATTTTATAATTGGGAAAGTTTTTTTTGTGTCTATGCTCGTTTGAGAATATTACTTATCTCTAGATAACAAAAATCACTGATCATGACGTGGCTATTTCTTTTCCAGCCTTTGAACTCAAATTATTGGTGGAAGACATGAACTATAAATAAACTATTTATTTAATTGAGGTTGCCTATAAATCTAATCAGCTATACTTTACCCAAGTAATGTATCGTAATAGTACATTAAGATACAAATAGGCTAGTTGATCATTCATAACTCACGTGACAGGATTTCAGCCAGAGCCGTTAGACGAGGGTGCGATGGAGCAGGGTGTGGATCACGGGTTTTATACGACATTTTTCAACTCACTTGCGCGTTAAAATAAATAGGACAACACAAAAAAACGAAAAATGAAGCTCGGTTTTTATTTTTCGCGTTTTACTGCTTGCAGTAGACATAATAATAATAATAATATACTGTATTGCGCATAAACAAAGAACACATATTAAAATAAGCAAAAAGATGACAAATTGGCGGTCTTATCGCTAATAAGCGATCTCTTCCAGACAACCTTTGGGTAGAGGACACTTTATAGAAAATCTGAAATACATTATTATTAAAGTAAACGCACTAAGGATACCGAAGCCACGAACCACCTATATTATTAAAGTGAACGCAAAAAGGATACCGAAGCCACGAACCACCTATATTAAAGTGAACGGACAAAGGATACCGAAGCCGCGAACAAACCTATATTATTAAAGTGAGCGCACAAAGGATACCGAAGCCGCGAACCACCAATATAAAAGTGAACGCATAAAGCATACAGAAACCGCGAACCACCTATATTATTAAAGTGAACGCACAAAGGATACCGAAACCGCGAACAACCTATATTTTTCCGAGATTTATAAAGAAGTGCCATACGTTCTAGTGTATTTAAGATAAAGTAAAAAGCACACGTGTTTTATAAGATGAATTATAGACGTAAAGCGGTGCAATAAGAGCCACATTTTGAGCGAGCGTGCTGAAAAATATATTCTTTCACCTGAATGTTGCCTAATTTTAAATATTATGTGTAAAAAAAGTCTATGTAACGAAAAATCGTAATTCCAACCAATATTGTCAACTTATATAAGTTTCTTAATTAACTTTTATCAGTTCTGATTTATTAGTGATGCTTACGGAGACAAATTCTAATTTATTATTTCAGAGAGAAAAACCCGTAAAACAACAAACAAAACAAAAATATTAGATATTCCAAGAGGCATTCACCCCAGGTTTCACTTTGGTGAAATCAGATTGGTTTGAACATCTTTTCTTTGGCATCACAACAAAAACTGTCCTGTTATATCGCCATCTCTGTCACGCGTCGATTATTATTTTGGTTATCACTTGACATCGCAAGTCGGATCGAAGATGTTTTTAATTTCAAATTTTTTAAAATAAAATAAAACATATAACAGTTTTAAACACTTGCTGGTGACTAAAGACATTTGAATGTCCCTTAGCTCCAGTACTTGAATTACCTAGACTTACCCGTATACATTTAATCACAAAAAGATTCAAAACGATGCGCTTTGTATAGCTTATTAGAAATACCTAGCGGTCTCAAAAAGTGGATTGAGCGGATTTAGATTATAGCTTTTCACAGGAATCGATATAACCTTTTTATTGGAATTTGAAGTTTATATTAAAACTTCCGGTTGTGACAATTCACGCAGGATGCTGCTTCAAACCCTGTTACATTTTCTCAGGCACAAATTTTATCTCAGACTCGATGACTGAGACGCATGTGATGGCCACCGCAGAGCCCCATCAGGAGGACCGTAAGCTTGTTCGCCACCTTAATGGTATAAAAGAAAATTTTTTTGAAGGTCCGGCTACCCTCTTGCTTCCTCCCTCTACCTCTGGTGTTGTAAGCGTCCATAGGCTATGGTGAACGGTTAACATCAGGTGGGCCGCTAGCTTCTTTGCCACGTAAGTGGTATGAAATTAAAAAAAGAAAGAAAGAAGTGGGACAGTTCGATTACCTGATGTGCGCGCTCGCAATGATGCGGTCCCCGGCGAGTTGCCACACGTGGAACTCGTGCACAGCCAGCACGCCGTCCACCTTCTCCAACAACCGGCGCTGGATCGCGTCCACCTGCACCAATAACACTTATTAGGAATACAATTATTAATATCCTACCATTCTACATCCTACCACTGGTAATAAGCAGTTGTCTAGAAGACCAGTATTCTAAACCGAAGTAACCTCGGTATTTCAGAATAACCAACACCCGTCAGCAAAATTATTATACAGCTGAGCACATAGAAACAGTTAGGTTACATTCTTAATATTCAGATAACAAACTGTGTTCAAATGTTTGCTTTTAAATAACGTTGATAAGAGTCAGCCCCGTACCGCAAGGCGCAAACTAAAATCAAAGGGTAAATTCATAAAAGTTTGATAACACAAGAAATATTATTAACACAAGCAATTTCAGATCCAAACTGATATATAATCAATATTTTTCGGAAACAAAAATCAATAAAACATAGCATCAATTAGGTAGTTCCATTACTTTATAAAAACTTTAAAATATACACTATTTGTAAAAAGGCTCCTGGTCAACAAAATACAGTTATAAATAGTACACATCTTATATAATTTTTATTATAATTCAATTTTCGAAGTGTATAAGCCGCGGACATTGACACGTGCCAACCGGTAGATAGTATGGCATGCGGCCCGTTTACCAATAACACTCTCAATATAATCAAGGAGTTTCCGTAGAAAACCCACGCCGATAACCGAATTTAGCGCGGGCGGAGCCGCGGGCAACAGTTACTTCATAATAAAATTGTATTGGACAGAGCACATTGACATGTGAAACGTATAGTTTTCCTAGAAGTATTAATTATATTAACATCAGTTCAGTTATGCTACACTACACTTCCCACATTACTTAGAGATGTGATGGTACCTGGAGTTAAATACAAATTTGTTAGTAGCGTAAAACACTTGTCATGTACATAATTTTAACCGATTTCAAAAAAAAGAAAGAGAATTTTAGTATAATCTTGTCAGATTTTTGAGAGATATTGTTACCAATTATTAGTGGTTAAAAGCGTACGGCGCTGATGTTAAGCAGCGCATGAACCTGGTAACTCACATCAGTGTTACATATTTTTCGACTTCGAACAGTCTTCAGAAAACCTCTTATTTGTATCTAATATCGTAATGCAGGTTGGCTATCAGATAATACTTGCTTTGTGACGTTCTCATAAGTATAATCCTATATCTACATACATACTTTCGAATAATTATACTATCAAGCACAACAAAACAAACTTTCTTAACTTACATACTATCGAAAAATGGCATACGTACAATCTTCGGTAAATAGCAGAAATGTATGTGTGTTCCGTATATTATTTCTGGGGAAGGCCTAGATAAGATAAGAGCGGGGAGTGCAGCCGGAGCGGTGATAGTGTATGAAAAGGGGATTGTATTCGGAACGTGTGGATGTATGTATAACGGCTTTGTGCGATGTTCAGACAGACTGTCTCATCGCAGCTACAACCAACACCGATAAAAACGTACACACGTCTTCTACTGTTGCGTCCTTAATACGGGTAGTAAAAGTTAGTTACCTACAATTTTTATTTTCCCTTCAACGCTGCATATATATTCTGATCTATGGTGGTGTTATAAAATAAACAGGTAGGTTAGTTTATTAGATAGTAAAAATTTGAAACATTTAATTTTATTATTTGCATTAGTTACGTGAATCCAATGAAGAATTATTTTTTGTGTCTTATTTCTCCTGTAACTTAGTTATCAGACATTAGAGCGATGCCAACATTAATCTATTTTATTAAATTTACGTTACAATTATACAGAAGATTTGACTCGATAACTTTTAAGCTGTGTTTGTGTTCGACAGCTTAAAAACGAAACAGCTAAAGCGTTGAAAAAAGTAAGATAATATTAAAAAATGTTAAAATAATTATTAAAACACATACCTACTGTTAATTTTATCATGCTGCCACTTAAGATGTTTCGCTCATCAAATTATACACTAAACATCTTGGGAACACTTCTATTGTTGTGTATACCAACAAAAAGGTAGGTTAAAAAGGTATTTAATATAAGTCACAGTAGTTAGGAGTTCCCGTCAGATGGTAATAGTTGTGAATATATTTGTTTGGTTGACCTGTATGTGCGTGGGCACTGTCTGCAGTAGGATGAGCGCGGACTCGCGGAGCAGCGGCCACACCGACAGCAGGATAAGCACCACCAGCACGATGCTCAGCGCCGGGTCGATGTAGTACCGGTACTCCCAATTAGTTAGCCACACCACCAGCGCCGAGCACACCACTATCACAGAGCCTGCACAAGTAACACACCACTACATGTACCAACATGTTACACATAAACTTGTTACAATAGCAACCGATGCAGTTAAACCGATAAAAATATGTTGAAGATGTTAAGCAATCTTAAGGGATTGCAATTTGCCTAAAGAGTAATTTCAGATAACTAATATTGGATGAAGTGATTTTCAAACAGCCATGTGTTAGCGTTAAAGGTAACACGAGCGAATTGTAACACGTACGAAGTGGCAACAAAAGGTCCCATATCAAATACTTACAATAATTTACAATGATATCTCGTTCTTCCCAAAACAAGAATAACACAAACATGAAAACATCTTCTAATTTCTATTCGGAACAGTAGTTCAGTACACAGATGAAATCTACTTCTAGTACCGAATTATCTATTGTAGCCGGTTACACGATACTCGTTCTTCTGCCGTGGAAAGTGATACTAGTGATAGTAAACAGCAGTAGAGCGAAGGCTGACCAACGACGCACTGGCTCCACATTTATCCATGCACTTTCCCTAACGACAGTCGTAAGTCTCGCACGAGTGAGTAAGTAATTAGTGTAGACGTGGATCAATCAAGGCTGAGCCAAGGTCTAAGGCTTAATAACTTACCGTTATTACGTACGTTACAAGTTACAATGGGCCACGGTTTAATTCGTTTCCTTATTACGAACAACGTTAAAACGGCGCTACCTTTTGTCCTTTTTATTTGATTTATATGCGTCTGTTGTAGAAAAACTTAACGGTAACGTTAGTGCTCATTGTCCGTTTGATTTATCACATAAAATAGTTGTGTGCACAATGGGTAGGTACGTTAATTAAATCATAATCAAATACGGAAATTATAATAGAAATAGGTCGATATAACATATACAATAGGAATGCAAATTAAATAATAGTTTTTTCATCACACTTAAACAGTAAACAGTGTCATTACGTGTAAAAGCGGAAAAGCGGGTTCTTACATCTTAATTACTCCTACGGGCTTTTTCTATGTAAATATTACTTTTGCAAAGCGCGCGTTCATAGAACCCACCGGGCGGTAATAATGTGCCTATTCTATCAAGTATATATAAGCTATTTGTTGAAAATATGGACTACGCGCACACCACAAGCGAGCAATTACAAGTTTTAACTTCAGCCAAAACTTTTAATTCATAAATTCTCTAGATATCTGGCGGAGGCGTTGTTTTCTCTACTTCTATTTCCGCTATTTCGATTGTGTTTTGGTGAGTTTATTTATTCACCAAATATTTGTTTTTAATTTACTCGCAAATGTGATGAAAACCCTTGTGTGTAAAACGGGCGATACTGAAATTATAAACTCTAGTCATTAAAGCCTTCGGCCTTTGGTTTCTGAATAGCCTCTCTTTAGTAATTATTTTTCTCTTTACGACCCTTAATTCACAATGTACTATTGTTACGATGTTTTGTTTTCGAATGTTATATTCTGGCGAATCATATGTATGCAGGTTATTAAAATGCTAACAGACATGGAATTTTCAGATAATTACATAATACTAGTATAAAAAACAAGAGCATTCGTTAATGTCAAATTAAAAATATTAAATTTAAGTAGTGGTCCAAGATGGCGGCCGTGGGACAAGGGTTGCAATCCCACAAACTTGGATTAAACCTCACAATAACCTCCCCTTCATATCTAAAAAATAAAATTGCCTACTCTGATAAAAGTAACTTTTCAATGGACTATAGGTTTTGAGTCGTTGCTAATCTTTTGACAGTGCAAATGTCAACAAAAATTGCACTCTTAAAATAAATAAATCATTTTCTTACGTCTTACAAAATTTTGTTAATATAATTATATACATCATGTATTGCAACACTCGGAAATTTATATAATTTAGTAAAGCAATAAAAACATATTCTACATTTGCGCCCCTTGACTCTTGGCACATATGGTCTATGGCCATTAATTAAAATATACATACATAAACATAAATATAACATAAACAAGCAAATAATGGTAAAGGAAAATCCTAGAAACATAACTTTACAGACTAGTATTATTTATTTTAAGAGTTTGCCTATGAATGACTGAGGAAGCGAGATGGATAAATACAAAGTCAAGGTACAAGAACAGTTCCTATTTACAAAAAGAATATCGAAAAATAATTGTTTAAAAATTAATGGCAAACATTTTCAAATATAGCTCTCTGTCACGACCTCGACTGATGTCTAAACTACGTTTTTCAATAAATTGGAGCTTATTTACTTCAACAATTTTTGAATAAAGCCTAGTAAAATAACTTTTTAGAGCACTTTTAAAAAAAATATTGAGTTAACTATACGAAATTATGTTTTGAGCTGTGTCACGGCCACCAGTATATGCTCTATTTTATTGTGTATTTTTTAAGAAAATACATTCAGCAGTCTTAGAAAAATCACTAATATAAAAGTGATTTCTAGCATATACGCCCTCTTGAGCGCATTTAGCAAGACTAAATTTAAGCTATGGGTAATTCGAATATATCTTAGTGATCAACTAATCCTATAGATAACACTCGTTTTGCTACAAACTAGCGCAAGGTCAACGACTTCGAGTTGAGTTTGCTGAAATGCCAATATATTTAGGCCAGGAAGATGGAGCCACTGGAACAAATATTTTTATAACGTTTGCTCATTTCAGAAGACCAAAATTGTTTAGTTCAAATTTCCGCCGCTGCCACAGTAACAACACATGTGTATTGAAAATAATGTCATTGCCAGAATGTAGACAACACATAGATTCTTTGCAGTTAAATAATAGATAATAACTTTACGCGGTGTAAATGTGCCAATTTCTATTTTCATTAAAACATTTATTAGTTTGCTTCAACGTCGATAATGTCGTTGTATGCCGAAAAAAAAAATTAATTAAAAATACTATACAGATTTATTGTTTTTTGATTTCTTTTTTAATTAAATTATATTATAGTGAATATCGAGTTTTAAATAATTATAAAATGACCGAAAAACATGTAATTAAAATACTTTATAATAATAATTATTTGGCAGTTCGTAACAATAAAATATTTAAGGAAGGCTGGATTAGGTGAATAATTCATTACTTCTTTTTACTATTACCATTCTTATATTGTCATTGGACAATACAGTAGCAGTAACGCCTAGCTTAGATGGTAAAGGTTCGAGCTTCGAGTGGGTCCGTATTTATAAAAATTACCCAAATACGGAAAATACTTTTTTAGGTTCCGTAGTCAAAAAACGGAACCCTTATAGATTCGTCATGTCTGTCTGTCTGTCCTTCCGTATGTCACAGCCACTTTTTCCGAAACTATATGAACTATACTGTTGAAACTTGGTAAGTAGATGTATTCTGTGAACCGCATTAAGATTTTCACACAAAAATAGAAAAAAAACAATAAAATAAAACTCAAATTTTATTCGTCAAACCCATACCTTGGATAGGTATGGGTTTGATATATATGGGTATCTATGGATAGGTCTTCAAAAATGATGTTGAGGTTTCCAATCTATTTTTTTTCTAAACTGAATAGTTTGCGCGAGAGACACTTTCAAACTGGTAAAATGTGTGTGTGTGTCCCTGTACTTGACAAATTAGAAAAGAGAACGCGAGTTAGTCACCGAAACCAAAAGTCCACCACCGACTCCATTACGAAGATGTCCTTGCACAATTACAACGACATAAAGACCAACGTGTGTTTACGTCTGTTCAGCTTCTGTTAGACCTCGGATAGCTTCCGATTATTGTGTCGTAATCGCGATATCAATCGCATCCACGACAATCATCAATCGAATGCGCCAATGTTAAATTTGTAGCTAATTTCACAAGGACACGGTAACAATGCAGTGTTGTAAAGTTGATAAGATAAAATATTTGCAAACGTTTTACCGTAAACTTGTTTAAGGATCTGCATTTTGTCGTAACTTCATTCAATATTGTAGTCTCTAAAATGCAAAACTTCACATCATCGATTGAACTTTTAATCGACTTTTCTAATTTATTATCAATCTGGTAAGCATTTAGTCTTGTCCATTTTGACGCTAAGCACTATAATAAAAAATCTATGTAAGCAGATAATAACGACTACCGTTTTAACTCAACACAACGGTTAGAACGTTTTTTCCATTTCTAACACGACCCGTATCATTACCATCCGTAATTTCCTCATTGCAAGCGCGAGTCAAGGCGAAAACACATATATTAAAATCAATCAAGGTTACTACTACGACAAGCTGCATGTTTCTTGTAAAACACCGTTTATCACTTCCTTTCGGAATAAATACTACAAATGTTTTTTAAACCAACTTCACACATCCCTTTAAAAATATTTCATATATAAACAGATGTAATATAGATATTGCAAAAGTATGTCCCATAATAATAGAAATCAATCAATGGTTTCAATTTTTCTTGACTATCAAATAGCATATATTATGACTAAAGATAAGATAAAGATTTACATAAAAAAGGCTACTGGAAATATCTGACGTCATAAGATGATTCGGTACTTTTTCCATAAAGGAGCTTTGTTCTTAGAATCATCGAGTGAGTAATACAAAGTTACCTTGTAGTGCGCACTAATAATGTACCTATGTGCTATGAATAGGCAAATAATATTCATATTATACATTCGATTCTATCTGGCGTTTGTTTGTTATTCCAATCTCAGTTCCTACATGCTTACTACATTACATAAAATTTCATTTACTAAATATCTACTTCTCGGACATTACCAATATCCCTAAGGATGTAGGAATAAACTTACTATTTGGCGCTGTACATACTAAATAGATACTTATCTTACGCGCGCCATCCCTGCCGTATAGTTTCGTATGATGAACACAGAACTCACCGAGCGCATCAGAGAGCACGTGCAAGAAGACACCTTTCATATTCATGTGTCCTGGGTCTTGGTTACGGCGCGCCTGTCGTGTGCCGTCGGGTTTGCTGACCATCTCGTTGGTCTCCTCACTATCGGTGGTGTGCCCTAGCGCCATGTCCGCCTTGCTGTTCACCAGCTCCGTCAGGTGCCGCACGTTGGCCGGCGGCGGGACCCCACCATGGGAGTGCCCGTGACTGCTACCGTGTTCTAGACAAACAAATGTAACAGATATAACTTTTTTCTAGGGGTGTAATCAACATCTACAGTTCAAGATTTCTGGACAGAAAATTACACCCACCCACTGACTGCAAATTATTTAGTAAATTAAAAGTATATAAAGTAAGGCAACCTTTTTTAATATTAGAAAAAATTAAGAAAACTCCAGTCCAAGCATTAAGGGTAACAAAAAATAATACGGCATCAATTAATTAATCAATCAGTCAGTCTATAGCAGGCTACTGTTGGATATTGGCCTTTTCGCCAGCCACTTCCGGCAACCTTTTTCAGGTCATCGAGCACCTGGTTTAATCACGCCAACTGTACTAAACTGTACCAACCATTAGTTTACGAGTCTTAAAAACATCTCTAGGGTAAAACAGTGTTAAGAAGAAGGTGTCGACGCAGGAGATCACCTTAAGCACAAGTTTTAGCTACTAGGTGTACTTAACAGCCAGACAGTACTTCATGTCAGGGCAGAGGTTACTGCTTTAAAAGTCGCAAGTTCGGCCCCATATGGAGTACTGCTGCCATCTCTGGGCCAGCTTGGCCCTTTTGACTCGGTTCAACGACGGGCTGTGAGAATTGTCGACGATCCCAAACTCATTTGCCGTATCGAACCCTTAAGTCTGAGGAGAGACTTTGCCTCCCTGTGTGTGTTCTACCGCTTGTACAATGGGTTGTGTTCTAAGGAAGTGTTTGAAATAATGCCCACGGCTACTTTCTACCATCGCACCGCTTTCACACTCTAGAACCGAAATGGTCGCGTACAGTGCGGTTTCGGAGAAACTCCCTCCCGCGAACGCTTGGGTTGAGGAATGAGCTCCAAGAAAAGCTTCAAGAAAGAAGTTATTGGATTTTTGAAGGGTCGGCAACGCGCGAGTGATACTTGTGGTGTTGCACGCGTCCACAGGCCACGGTGACCGCTTACCATCAGGCGGACCGTGTGCTTGTTTGCCTACCTACTGGTATCAAAAGAAAAAACAAACTCAATACTGTACAGAAAATTATAATAAATATTAAATGTTTTTTTTCTTTAGTATAACCACTTTATCTTTTATTCAAGTGCAAGATTGAACGATAAGTGTTCATAAAATTTAGCATATTTGAATAGTCTTTACGTTTCTACCGCACACCGGTATCACTCGCCCAGTTTGTTTGTATTTTTTTATATTTTCGAGCCGACTTTCAGACAGATATCAGAATTTCAGATTTAAGGATTTTTTTTCGTCCGTTGTTAGAAATAAACCTGTGACACGTCCATAAGCAATTGAAAGACATCAGTATTAGCCCCTTCTCTAAAATAAAATTAAGAAAATTAAATTAGACATAAAATAATGATTTCTTTGAGCCTAACAATTCGGTAGGTACAAGACAAAAAAATCTGTTTATTGTTATCAGAAAATTGTAGACATATAAGAGTGATTGCTGTGAGCGTAACAACTCGGTAGGTATATGATAAAAAAATCTTGTTCTTGTTACCAGAAAACCAGGTCAAGTATACATAAATTACCTGCAAAAAACCATATGTTCTAGTAATCTATGCATTTTTTTTCTTGCTACTGTTATCCTTTTTGAAATACCCAGAAAATTCTAGGAATTTCTACAGGTTATCTGTACACAGTAAAATAATTATTTTCGGTATACCATAACTTTAATGTCATTGAATACTAGATTTTTCTCGTATTATTTACAAATTGTCTAGTTGTCACATATAATACAAAATATTGTAGTAAGATTCACAATATTCTGGTCGACTACTACAAATATATTTGTGTATGTTTGAGATCGATGAACTCAGTTGCCATTTGGGAATTTTAAACGAGAAAGTTTTTTTGCTGTAACTCGCCACTAGATGGCACTGTAGCGCATTACCTTACATCTACATAAAACAACGTAAAGGGCAGAACAATATCTGCCAGGCGAGTTAGTAGACTATACAACTTCAGGATCGGTGTTTTTACCTAACAATATCAGCTGTTTTATAATACAAATATTACCTTTTCTTACTAATGACATTTTTAACACATACTTTATTTACCACAATTAATACCTAAAGTACCTAACTGTTATTGGCTAAGCTGTGGTTACATACGAAATACATTTTTATGGCAATCGCAATATTTGACAGGATAGCATGAAGATAATGCGAGAAACAAAAAAAAAAGTATACATTATACATACAGCTAAGAGAGAGCAACAAGCACGTCTACCATGAGTTTGCACAGTCGACAGTCATCACTCGCTAGGGAGATCGATGTGCTAACTCGTGGTAGGCGTCAGGGGTCAATGCAACAATGTTAGTGAGTGCGTACTAGCCTTGTTTAGAAAACACTCATGAGTTACGTAACACCATTATAAGCGCTAAACATTGTTTAGAGATTTTTGCTGCTAAATTTGCTTCTAATGAAATTTATGTGATTGTGAACGGACTTGTTACCGTTTCAGAATTATGGGTACAGAACACTTATGGAAACACTTCTGTGTCGGTAGGTTTGTCTGTCACACACACCGAAACTGTTTGTTATTAAAGTTTGGCAAAAAGGCTAAAGTATTTACAACTTTTTCGAGCCGTCATCATCAATTAAACACAATGTTGTGAAACTAAAAAAACCGGTCAAAAGCATGTTGGGTATGCTGGTATTGGATTCCGTAGCCGTTAGGTACTATAAGGTACGTTGTTTAAGTAATTTTCATAAGTTTGATGAGGGGAGTAGTGTGATGACTGGTACCTGCGACCTACCTAATCATTTTTAAGCTTTTACTAGATTATCTACATTATCATAAAAATTATATTCAATTAAACTGTTTTAATTAAAATATTTTTTGTTACTTATTATATTTTGAAGATCAAACGCAATCGAAAGAGAAAATATTTGGAACTCACAAGGGAATAAAAACCTAAAGGGTACTTTCCGTGAACTCAGAATCTTGCAATTTTGCACGAAGCAACGTCTTATAGCACAGATAAAGGAAAAATTGCGAAAACCATAAATTTTTAGTTACATCATATAATAAAAATATTTTTAATATTTTACAGTTACTACCCCTTTCCTCGTGAACGCGTAGAGGTATAAAATTGAATTTCATATCAAATACTCAGGTCTATAATACCTTTAAGCTGTAACAAAATCAAATTTCTATGTCAACGCAATCAAAAGAAACAGCAATTTAAGCCGCATATTTTCAAACTCGCAACTACTCGCAAGGGAATCAAAACCTAAAGGGTACTTCTAGTCGATTTAGAATCTTGGAATTCGGCATGAAGCAATTTTTATAGCACATATAAAGGAAAAAATCCGAAAACCTTAAATTTTTAGTTATATCATATATTTTTTGTACAGAGCCCACGGCGCGCGAGTCCGACTTTTTTTTAGTTAAGAGCAGACCATCTATCTCGTATTATATTATGGAATTTTGAGTTTCGGAAATAGTTTTGAACTCTTTCAAAACAATTTTTTTTTGTTTTAATTGGTAACTGATTTCGAAAAAAGAATTGATGTTCTTATTAAGAAACCTGGTTCCGGAAGAAGAAATTTTTTTTTTTTTGGAAACTGATTTCGAAAGCGGCCGAAGGGCTTCGGGAGCGGTACCAAACACGCACACATTAAAATACCCCAATTAATTCAACTATCCTAAATCTATACAAATATGAAATAGGAATTGTATTGTTTTTTTTTAGATTTTCTTTCATTAAGTCTATGTATTTTTTCTGTAAAATCATTATTTATGCCAGTTTTTGAGAGTCAACGTTACTATTTTTCACGTAGGATCAATAATTTGAAAACAATTGACCCTCTATATATATCCATTTGGAAAAATGTACCTTTTAAATAGTGAAAGAATTTTCAAAGAGTTACATCAGTTCCGGAGATTACATTCTACATACAAAAAACCATGTAAAATTTGCTTTTTCTCTCTCTATCTCTTTATCATCCTTTGTAAAAATAAATTCAGTAACAGCAAATAAATAAAAATTAGTTCTCTAGCTCAGTCTAGTTAAGTATAAATAACCTGTATACAACAATTTCATTAGAAACATAGAATACATTTATCTTTTCTTTTTAAATAGCTTTATAAAACTAATGGGTGTGCATATTTGAACGCACATTTATCCGAAATTACTAGTCCGTTTTCAACTATTATTTAAGCGTTAGATAGCTTTGTGGAAGGTTTAAGGCTGTATAACTTTAAGCTGTGTACTCTAAATTTATAGACGGCACGGTTTAATCAGACACCGGAGTGATTCAATATACAAATGGCAGTGAACACTGAAGATTGTAATAATTTTTTAAACTATTAATATCATATTGTAACTAATCGTTTCTAACGACGTACCTACTGAGATGACCTAGAATAAGATAAGAACAAACGAAGCCCACGCATGCTGTCCCAACCCAAAGCTTACAGAATTATCTCTACATTTCTAACACAATACCTTTATCTACACCCTTTGTGATACATAAGCGGTACTCTTTACGAGATAGCGAAATCGCTTAATGTTACACAACATAACTGATTAATTTACGAAAAGTCGCCAATAATTTGTAATTAGTATGTTAGATATAAATTACCATTATTTTTTATTTAAGGCTTGTAATAAAAACTATTGATACTGAAATGTGTCTAACAGATAAGTTATGTTATAGATATACGATTATGTATGGTGTTAACGAAGATAAGGACCAATTTGTAAAATGAATTAAAAACAATTATACAAGATACTACTTAATGAGGTGGTAACGGGGACCAAAGTTATTTATTATGACTATGGTTGTCTGTGGTCCTAGAGCGAAGTGGACAACGCTATCTTTGGAGACCTATTGACTCGCATTCTTCGGCGAAATAAATAGCAAATGATCTATCGAACTACAACATACTTGATTTGAGAATCATTGAGTTGTTAGGTCTGTTTTAAATTTTAGAAAATTTAGGCTTTGTCAGAGCACACTGGCGTGACACCCCTTTAACAATTTCATTGGTGCTACATCAATATCTAAAATAAATCAATCCGAGCGTCATCTACGTCATGAAACAAATAATTTATTTCAAGTGGTACGTGATCTCCTGCTTTACTGGAATAAATGACAATTGACGTCACAACTCGACTTGACAAATGAATACAATGATGCGTCGAAAATCAAGATTAGTGCGGTTGGCGCCGCGGGAGGCTGCAGTGCAGGTAAACAGGAAAATTTGTCTGGTCACTCGTCTGCTCTCGCGGATAGTGACAGGAGATTCGGATCAATACATCAAAACTCTTTATCTATATCTCTTTATTGACCAAACAACTGTACAACAACACTATAGTCTGTGGTGGCCTAGGGGTTTCAATTTTTCGCGCACTGGACCCGCGTGACAGACTATCGCCCAAATCACTTTCGGTGACGGTAGGCCGTGCCCCAACAGTTGGAACGCATAAGGCTTGTTAGGGCCAAACTACTGTAACAAAATCAGTCAAAAGTAGTTCTTATTTAAACAATGGATAGGGATGATTTTGACTGCAGTCTAAAAAATATCAAACCTATCTTATATATCTAACTTTTGACCAATAAAACTATTTAGTTTTGAACCAAATGTGTATTTGACTTAATTGGCGACTACAATCAAATAACTATCCTCTGAATGCATGGTAAGTATTTTAAATGTTGATGGCTTTAGCTAACCATTATTTAGTTTTCGATATAGATTGCTACCGACACTGCAGAGGTTCCTTTTTTTAAGACACATTTCTATTTGATAGCATTATTAATTGTTCAATTTAAAGATATTATGTTTGTATCTAAGTGGTTGGTTAGAGTTTTAGACTTAAGATAAAAGGGCCAGAGATTAAATCCCGTCTGCCGCTGCCGTTTTACTAAAATGAACATGATTCCTTCTAACAGTGAGATGACTTAAAATGGATTTTCTTTAATGCATCATAGGAAACTGCAGTCTGCCCACCACATCCTATAACTTCTCTACTCTCGTGGGTGGCAGGTTTAAACGACAGTATGACTTCCCACCACAAATTACGTTTTGCAATAGGGGTCTCTGTCCACTCCAATACTTCACATTCCAACAGCCACTGGTCTTCCAAAATTTATTTCACCCTTCCACTCAAACTTCATTCAGACAGTTTAAGAACTAACCATGAAATAGGAACAGGCCAATGATATTGAGCAACAATCCAAGAGCGCCGACCGCTACGAGCAGTTTGGGGTCGTGGATGATCTCGTACTTGATAAACCGCTTCACCGCTTCGATGGTGATGCTGAAGCACAGAGCCACCAGGAACACTGCGTTTACTAACGCACCTAGGACTTCTGCTCGTGCCCATCCGAATGTGTTCTTAGACCATTTCTTTGGTGACATCTGGCAGGAAAATGTATAATTAAAAGAGCTAAATACAGTACATACAATATATTAACAACAGAAAGAATTATCCTATGAACACTCAATTTAAAAACGTACCTATAAAGAAAAAACCAGTCAAGAGCGAGTCGGCCCATGTTTAGTGTAAGGTTTTGTAGTTATTACTACAATTGTTGTTTAAGTCCAGAAATAAGTTATAATTAGTTAGCTAACCTCGCAAAGTGCTTAATTTTGTTTTGTTATTCTAAAAACAAGAGTAAACATTGACCACTGATTACTTTCCAATCCAAACCTAAAGTTGGCATAATTATATACCCAGGAGTAAAATGGGAGGTGAGATAATTTTCTGTTAATTATCTGTTATTTATCAGTTAAATAAAAAATTGCAGTTTAGAGGCAATGTATCTTTTAGGGAAGCGACAAAAAGCGCTACTAAGTGTCATCGCTATATAGATAGTTGCTAAACCATTACAGGGGTTATAGGCTATTTCTTTGGTGGACTTCATTGGTATGCCTTTTTGTGACATAGAGACATATAGGGGAGGCCTACATACAGCAGTGGACATCTTCCAGATGGGACGATGATAACACTCTTTGTTGCATTCACCCACATTGTGTAATAAAGTAGTAACAGATATAAATTCATGTAGCCATGAATTAAATATGTCATATAATCAAATGGCCCTGTAGCACCCACTCCAATAACTGTTGGGAACTCTACACTCGAAGTTGTTGACAAATACGTATACCTGGGACAAACTGTTCGATTAGGTAGGTCCAGTTTTGAGAAAGAGGTAAATCGCCAAATCCAACTCGGTTAGGCAGCGTTCAGAAAACTGCCTACTATTTTCTCGTCCTTAATACCCCAGTGCTTGAAGACAAAATTCTTCAACCAGTGTGTGTTGCCAGTGATGACTTACGGCAATGAGACGTGGCCTTATACGAAAGTGCAAGGTCGCTCAGCGGGCGATGGAAAGAGCTATGCTCGGAGTTTCCCTACGTGACCGAATCAGGAATGAGGAAATCCGTAGGAGAACTAAAGTCGCCGACATAGCTCGCCGAATCGTAAAGCAGAAGTGGCAATGGGCAGGGCGATCGAAGAACCGATGGCCGATGAGGGAATAAGGCTCTCGAGTGGCGACCACGAACCGGAAAGCGCAGCGTGGGACGCCCCCCCGCTAGATGGACAGATGACCTTGTTAAGGTAGCGGGGAGCCGTTGGTTACAGTCGGCACAGAGTCGCACGCTGTGGAGAAAGTTAGGTGAGGCCTATGTCCAGCAGTGGACGTCAATGGGCTGATATGATGATGATGATGAGATATAAATTATAGTACTTGAATTCAATATGTAACTTATTAAATACCAGATTTGATGTTACTTACTTTGACAGATAGGAAAGCAACGACTAGTGCCGCTACATCACTGAGCATGTGGAAAGAGTCAGCGACGAGTGCCATAGAGTTGGTCACATAGCCCACAACCAGCTCCACAATGAAAAAGCTGCCTGTAAGCCATAGCATTGATAGTAACCGACATTTCTTCCCTCCAAACCGTGCCATTTTCTGTGAAGAACAATGTAAGATTAGTTCATAGTTAAGGTTAGGTGGTAACCACATTGAGACAGTAGACAATGCCAACTATGCCTGTGAATGTAATGAGCCTCAGACTAGCTTTTTAATGAACTAGTAAAGCAGTGCAGTCAGTATAACTATCTCAGAAATTCAAACTGACACAGTTTTATAAGATTTCTAATGCCTTAGCAGGATCACGGAAGATACACAGTGATTTTAAAACATACTTTGATATATATTAATGATGGATACTTTACTTCTTGTTCTATAGTTATTTGGCAAAGGTCATTATTCAATAAATCCTTATTCCTTTTGTTTGCATTAATAAAGCACTTATTTACGAGCAGGAGGATTCGTTTGACTTAACCACATGTATGCGACAGTGACAACACACACAAATGAATAGAATAAGGGTAGAAATGCATCAAATTCACAACCACACTCTCTCACAACCCGGAGAGGACTCCAGGAACACAATAAGGATTTTAATAGTAGGTAATATCTTTTCTTTATGTTTAATAGTCCTTTATTAGTAATCACTACACTTAAAAACTTTATTTCTACACAAAAAAAAAGGACAAAATCTATCTACTTGGTAACTGTCAAATAAGATAAAATCTGTCTATCCCTGTCTCCTGTTTGACTCTCTAAAGTTTGCAACAAAAATCAAGTGACATTCTTGTGATATAACGGAATTGTGCTGGTTTCAGCAGTGGTAAAATCTAGTCTAACATCCTTCTTTGTCTTTTCAGGTATCCATTTGCCAAAAATTAAGCCCCCTCACCCCTGACACCCAATGCAACTAATGGCATTGTCATTAACCACAAACATGTCTAATTTTAAAAAAAAGTTTTTAACGGTTACCAAGAAATTTAAAATATGAATTTATAGTACTAACTTACAAATTTATGTTTTATACAACCATTTGTTGGGCAAAAATCATTTCATTCAATTTTAAGATTATTTATTGTCATATGCAAAAATAACTGAAGCCCAAAAGGTTCATATTAACCCTTTTCATGTTTGGAAATTATTGGTGGTTTGGCAGATTTTGCAAACTATTTTATTAGAAATATCTTTCACAGTTTTGGGCAGTAATCAATCTAAAAGCACTCAATCTTGTTATTTATTTTTCTCTGACACATTTGGACATTCAGCAGTACGTTCATAGCTTCCTTAGCTTGGGGTATGTTCACATTATTTAAACAAACAGGTGGACAACTTTCTTTTCTTACAGTGTATGTGACATGGACTGACTTTGCTTCATTGGCTTTGATTCACAATTTCCTAAGTCAGTAAGTGATGCTGTCCAGGCTTATTTTATTGATTATTTTATTATTTGATTTTAAGCCTTCTGTCGTTCATCAGATGTACATTGTAGATTGAGTGTTGGGCCCAGGATGCTACCCTAAGGACCACCAGCATGTATTTCTTCTAGTTGTGAATTATTTCTGCCATATTTTAGGAAGAAATGTTGTTTTTCTAGATATGATTTTAAAAACATAAAGTATAAGAACGCTCAATCTAACACATGTTTTAACAGTTAACAATTTATAGTACAGTAAGATATAAAATAAGAGTATAACTTTTCTGAGAGCATACTTCCGGATTTCTACTGTAATAAGATTAGATAAATAATAATAAGAAATTATTAAAATTTCCTATGAATGAAAACTGATTACTTACCTACATGGAAGCAGCTAGTTACTGGCTTGTGATAGTTTTGGAACCAGGATATTAATAGTATCCTGTGTATGTACAGCTAAGCAACTAACCAATTTTTTATTTTTTAATATTTCAATTTATACTTTCACTTAAATATATTACAATAATTATGATGAGGATTTATTAAAACCTGGCATAACTGTGCTTTTATTTATGTAATGGTAGGAATCTTAGAATAAGTTGCTTCAAATCACGCCAAGTAATTATCGCATGGTAAAGTTGAAAAATCAACCCACCCGTTCTGGAACCAGTGTTTGACAGTTAATTTTTACACTGACAGGAGTGAATTGCAACCTTTTCTTTGGCAGTACCACTTTTTTAACTTCCTCGTTGTGATTTGGAAAGCATCCCTAGCTGTTAAATATGATTTAAGCATATATTTTAGCACAATCAAGTTATTACTGGAATTTAAATATTGCCGATACCTAAGAAAACTTTTTCGTATGTTTTACTCACATGATAGGAGAAAAGTATATAAGTTAATCAAAGGTTCATCGAATAACACACATTACTGATATGCAATCCGTTCATGAAACTGCACTCATTTCACTAAATTAAGGTTAACACTACCAAAATACGTGATTCATTCGCCACTATTAGATTACCATTGCAATTAAGAACAGCAAATATTTAGGAACTTTTGATTTGAACACGATATTTCTGTTTTTTATTTGATAAAAAGCAAAAACAAATATTTAGATACATTCCACTTCAAAATTGTTTTATATACACCAGATTTAAATAAAAAACAAATTAATTTGGGTTTAAAAATAAATAAATGGACTTCGTTTAGCACCTCTAAAACTAATGAAATACATTTATTTATTCCACTTCACTACGGCAATAAATTTTTCGAAACTTGACATGCACCCCGACTGTGTTATCAGCTTCTGTCACAGGTGATACTATCGTAGCCGTGTTCCATTTGAGCAGCGTTGCTATTTAACAGCAAATACTGATTTTAGGACCAACTATCCGTTTCGTATAAGCGCAGCTAATATTTCCAGCTAATAATTTCACACTTTACATTTTCCAAATTCTGAGCTATACCTAATCTTATTTGTCAATAAATAATTTTAAAAATTCCTGTATTCCAAACTATAGAATTTACAAACTTAAAATTTTTCAAATAAGTACATAAAATAACCTTTGATACATAAACTTGTATGTAGGATTAGCGAGTTGTGTTTTTGACCCTGCATTAGCAGCGCTACACTTATACTTCCAACTTTCCGGTACACTGAAACCAGACACATTTTGGGCAGCGCTATGGATATGAATATATCCGAGACTTCAGACGTTCAGGAGGTGGGTGGCAGGAATGATCGTGGATAGGTAACCAGATTGTGGACTGGACTAGTGCTATGTCATCGGCATAGATAACATTAACAGCTGATGTATATGAAATATCGTTAGAGGTTAGTCAGTTTAGGGGCCAGGACGGAGCTCTCTGGCAGGCCATTGTATAACTTTCTCTTATTAGTTTTATTATGCCCTTGGAAAATTTCGATCACCTCATGAACTTACATTTGACGAAATTATTACCAACCGCCGGCACAGAAGCAAAGTGCTATACATTTAAGTACGCCTTTGCCGTTTACACTATCCAGTATATCCTAAATGAAGTTATGCTGCCTCGGGGAGCGTGATCCATAAAAGCTGACATTCAACTGTGTCCTTTGCCCATTCCCAACTATAAGATTCAGGTATATCCAGAGCCTTGACTTGTGCTTGAGTCCACGTTAGCGCCTAATAGCAAGCGCGTTATATATGTTGAATATTATTTTTTTTTTTATACCACTAAGGTGGCAAACAAGCCTACGGTCCGCCTGATGGTAAGCGGTCACCGTAGCCTATGGACGCTTGCAACATCAGGGGTATCACTCGCGCGTTGCCGACCCTTTAGAAATCTAATAACTTCTTTTTTGAAGATCCCCATACTGTAGTCCTTAGCAGGGAGCTCATTCCACAACCCAAGCGTTCGCGGGAGGGACTTTCTCAGAAACCGCACTGTACGCGACAATTTCGGTTCTAAAGTGTGAGAATGAATTCCCGACGATGCGATGGTAGAAAGTAGCCGAGGGCATCATTTCGAACAATTCCTCAGAACACAACCCATTGTACAAGCAGTAGAACACACATAGGGAGGCAAAGTCTCTCCTCGGCTCGATACTGCAAGTGGTTTGGGATCGTCGACAATTCTCACAGCCCGTCGTTGAACCGAGTCAAAAGGGCCAAGTTGGTATCCGGGTGCACCCGCAAAGAGATGGCAGCAGTACTCCATATGGGGCCGGACTTGCGACTTGTAAAGCAGCAACCTTTGCCCCGACGTGAAGTACTGCTTCGCTCTGTTGACTACACCAAGGTATTAGTACGCCAGCTTTACCTTGTCTAGCAAATGATCTCAGAACTGAACATCGCTGGAGATGACAACACCAAGGATCCCAATGCTCTTGGAGATGGAGAGGGGAGTGTTCTAGAATTGTGGGACCACAGTGAATGGGGTTTTTTTAGCGGTAAACGCGCAGTGGTGTCTATGAAGGGTTGAATTGGACCAAGTTTTCCCGTCCCCAGTCAGAGACCTTGGACAGACTGATCTCGATTTGAGACACAAGTTCTTCACGTTTTTCCTCCATAACGGAACGAGGGATGCTTGCACGGCCTGTGTAATAAGCGCCTCCATTACTCTCATCTGCATAGCAATGAATGTTGTTGATGTCCAATATATCATCGATGTGCAGTAGAAACAGCGTACAAGACAGCACAGAGCCTTGCGGGACACCAGCAGTAATGTCCATGCTGTTGGGCAATATTGGTAATGGATATAGAAAATAAGTAACCTACTGTATCTGTCTGTCAAATTAAATTAGATGTCACCGAAAATATGGAAAAGTTGGTGTTTTATTTACAAATTAGTACAAATATTACAAAATAAGTAATATAATGGCGACTGAAAGAGACGAAATAAGTACCTGCATTTTGGAAAAATCAGAGCAATTACAAAAATTACAAAATGAATGGACATTGCTAAGAAGAATATTCACTAGATCGGCGAACAAGTTGGACTCCGAAATTGATAGTTGCGAAATACTACAACTCAAAGTAAGTCACGATTATTTAACTGAAACGGCAAATAAAATGTTTTCTATGGACGAAAAAATCTTATCAATGATAAGAGAAAGTTGACATGACGTACTGTGAAAAAGAAACTGACCTGGTAGAACAATACAAAATAAGATTTATGAAACTCAATGCCCGTTGTGAGACAATTCACAGAGTAAGCTAAAATTCAGAGACCGGCTCGATTGTCACAGCAAAGCCTAGCCCAGTTAGAAATTTTCAGTTACCCAAATTAGAACTCAGGAAGTTCGATGATGATCCAAGGAACTGGTTATGTTTTTGGGGGCAATTTAAGAAGATACACGAGGACCCCCGCATAGATGAAGAGGATAAGTTCCAGTACTTATTACAAGCAACAATAGAAGGAACACATGCTCGCGACTTAATACAGAGCTTTCCTCCGTCTGCTACAAACTACAATAAGGCCATAGACCAGTTGAAGAACCGTTTCGCACGTGATAAAGTTTTAGTGGAAACTTACGTTAGAGAACTATTGACTTTAGTGCTGTGTCAGTCAAAGGGTAAGCTGGGATTAGATATTCGAATATGTCATAACTTTACGATAAAATTATGACATATTTACAGGCATTAGAAAGTTTAGGAGTAAGGAAAGAAAAATATGAAGCAATGTTATTTCCTTTAGTGGAATCAGCGCTACCAGAAAATATTTTACGAGCTTGGAGTAGATCACAGATACAAAAACCAAAATGTTCAGAGCAGTTAATAGGTCTATTAGGTTTTTTGAAAAACGAAGTAGAAGCGGAAGAACGTATTAAGTTGTCAAGGAATACTTTCTTGCCGGGAACTTCCGATTATATAGGTACCGATCTAGATGTTAGTGTGTCGAAGGAACCCTTACCGACAGCTGCTTGTATAATGGCCAAGGAAGTAAAAAATATGAGTAATATTAAGACTGAAGGTAAGGAATTTTGCTATTTTTGTGAAATATTATCATAATGTGTATGAATGTAACAAAGCGAACCAGATAAGTTTAGATGAAAAGAAGGAAGCCCTTAAAAAACATTTAGTATGTTTTGTATGTCTTAAAAAGCGGCATTATGCGAAACATTGTAAAGCATTTGTAAAATGTATCACACGTACCAAACGTCACAATGTTATTTTATGTCCAGAGCTCCATAAACAAGTTAATGACCATCAACAAGACCCATTAATTAATGAGGAGTCAAAAGTTCTCACATGTCATAAAAATATTTGCACTTTATTACAGACTCTTATCATACAAATTAAAGTCAACGGCAGAATGAAGAGAGTACGAGCTCTTTTGGATAGCGGCTCACAGTGCACATACGTTATGAGCAAAATAGTGGAGGAACTGGGCTTAAAAGTAGTCGGTATGGAAAATTTAGGACATTCTTTGTTTGGTTTGGTTGCTGTTAAGACTAAGTTAGGTTGGACTGTGCAAGGTCCTACACAGGTGTTAAATACCTACAGCAACAATACGAAAATTAAAAATTTATGGGACTTAGAAGTTTTAGGTATTTCAGATCCATACAAAGTAGCTGATAGAGAAAGGCTGGAAGTAGAGGTAGCAAAATCATTTATGGAAAATATTAAAATTAATAATGATGGTCACTATGAAGTGAAATTATTATGGAAAGAGGGATATCCTACTCTCGGCACTAACTATAAATTAGCCTTAAAGAGATTAGAATCAACCAGAAAGCGATTAACAAACACGGGTAATTTTAAAGGCATATAACGATGTTTTCCAAGATTGGATTTTAGAAGGTATTATTGAACAAGTAGAGTTAGATAATCTCGATAAGGGCCATTATCTGCCACATCATATGGTTCTTAAGCTTTCAAGTGCTACAACTAAGGTGTGCCCTGTGTTTGATGCGTCTGCAAGAGACCGAAATGGTCTGTCATTAAATGACTGTATAGATAAAGGTTGTAATTTATTAGAGTTAATACCTAAGCTGCTAATTTCATTTAAAAAAGTTAAATATGGAGTTACAGCTGATATTAAAAAGGCCTTTTTACAGATAGCTTTATTAGAAGATGACTGCAATTTCCTAAAATTTTTATGGTGGGAAGATCCAGATAAATGCACAAAATTGATGCGTGTAGTTTTTGGTGTTTCTTGTAGCCCTTTTCTTTTATCAGCTACAATAAACTACCATTTGGATAGGTGTTCGGAGAGTTACAGGCATACAGCGCAATTGTTGAAAAATTTACGTAATTGTGTAGCTAGTTTTGATTCTGAATCTGAATTAGATACGTTTATAGCAGAATCAAGGCAACTTATGTTAAATGCCTAATTCGATGGGTAACTGCTCCTAAAAGAATTGACAAAACTACCACCATTTCAGTTTTAGGTATGGTGTGGAATATTGTTGACGATGAATTACAATGTAATATTGATTTGAAAGATATTAACACAGCACAACTAACAAAAAGAGAACTACTATCGGTCACCCAAAAGATATTTGACCCTCTAGGATTAGTATGTCCTGTGACTTTAATACCTAAATTAATTATTCAAAAGGCATGGAACGTTAGTACTAAATGGGATCAACAGATTACTGAAGAGTTAAAAGAAGAATTTAAAGTGTGGTTAAGTAAAATGCATTTTATTTATGATTGTCATATTCCTAGGCGTGTAACAGAGATGAATTTAAATGAATGGGTAACCAGCTTACATGTGTTTTGCGATGCCAGTAAAGATGCTTTTGCAGCTTGTATTTTCCTAAGAACATAAGCCAGAGACAAGGTCAGTGTGCAACTACTATTAGCAAAAAGTAGAGTAGCGCCAAGTAAAAGAAAATTATCTTTGCCTAGATTGGAATTAATGGGTGCCTTAATTGCATCCAGATTATATTACAACGTTCAGAAATCGGGTTTGTTAGACCAACATCAAAATTTTGAAACATATTGCGGCCCTGTTATAACAAAACGCGTTAATCTTTGAAATGTAGTTTTTAATAAACAGCGTTTAAAAGATTTAAAGCCCTTTGCGATATAGTAGTCGCATTACATAAGATACGTTTTTAAATTTTTTTTAAATGTTTTTCAATGACATTCAGTTACATTTCTTATGAGCACTTCTTATGATTTTTTTTTCTTATGGATCAAATTTTTCTGAAGCCGATTCATCTAAATCTTCGTTAATAGTTTTATTTACCTTTAAACTATTGTAAAACTAATGTCTGGAGTTTGGCATAAATTTAGGTAGATAAATCATCCATCTTTTTTGGGAAATACCGTCAGGCTCAGTTTTTCAATTGATTTATGCAAACATATCCACTTTTTTATTAATGCTTGCCAATATTTCGTTCTTTAGTTTTTTTGTTAAAACATGAAGATCTTTGTAGTCTTCGTCTTTATTATTTGTTTTTACAAACAACGAAGGTTTACCTCTTCAAAATTCAACTGCTTTGAACTTTAAATTATTATAATTACGTGGAAAAACGGTTTGTAACTTATTTTTAAATATCATTACATCTTTGTAATCACACAAATGAGTAGCCAAATTTTTACAAGATTTTTTGAATATATGAACGTAATCATCGATATCGTATAAATTTCCTGAAGCATTCATTTTGTTGGTGATGGCTCCATGTACATTGTCAGCAGACATATACGTATGACCCGGTTCTACATATTCAATTTTAATAGTATTGATATCATTTCAGTTATTTATTAGGCGGAGCAAGGCAGAGTTTAACATTTTGTTTTTATTTTGAGAGTTGTAATTATCAGCATATAAGATTACAGTTTTATAATCTCGACAATAATGTTTGAGAAATAGAACATACGCAGTTGCTATGTCAAAAGCTTTACGACCAGATTCACCTACGTGCCACAGCATACAGGTCACTGGTTTGTTACCTTTACCAACACTTGCTAAATTTTGATTGAACAATACAAGCTTTCGGCTAAAAAAGAAATCCTTATTGTCTCGTTTTGGCATAGTCACACATTTTTGCATATCTACAGTAAATAAAGCTATTCCCGAATCTTTTTTTTCTGCTTCAGCATGATCTTTATTTAACTGTGCCCTTGATACAGTTTTGTTAATTAAATGCTGTGGATATCCACAACAAGCTTGACAATTACACTCACTACATGTATGCTGGGAATCACTCTCATCCTTCGGTTAAGGATGTGCAACAGAATGTGCCTCACATTTAGGACATTTATCTTGCAAAGGCTGTTGAGTTGAAATATTTTTCATCTGAATCCTTTTATGAAACGTAGCCCAGCTACAAAGTTTCATGCTTTTTCTTTCTAAATGAGTCTTTAAAAATGAATACACTAGCATTAATGTAAGACCAGATGGCAAATATCTTCTTTTAGGTGCATGCTGCAATCTATAATGAGATGTTACAGGATGGAACAGTTCAATAAAGCTATCAACTTCGTTCAAATATGCATCTGAAAAGAATGAAGTGGCTTGTGCCGGCCTCTCATATCTGGTGCAGCTGATACCTTCACTAAAATTTTTGTTTTTTTATGCAAGAAATGTGCCTTAAACACAGCTTGCACTGCCTGGTCATTTGTGTATCCCAAGGTGTGTAAAAACATAGTCTTACACACACGTTTTTCAAGTAAATTGTAAATGAGTGTATGATTTCTTTTTGAGGTGTTAGAATATCGCACGGCAGTTTTATTACTCTCAACATACTCTACTCGACTCAGTCGGTTTTTGAACGGCCCCCTGGGAAAATTAGTAAATTATTTTGTTGTGTGTTTTTGTATTTAAGTATTTTTCTATGACTTTTGTATTTGGAGTTTTTTTTAGTAATAAAAGATTTTTAAGTATTTCCACTCTACTACTAGGGTTCAGTTTTTTCTTAGAATCTTTAGTGCATAACCGTAAATGCCTTAAAATAGTTTTAAAATATTGATTTTAGCCGTAAATTTTAGCTGTTTAGAAATACTCCTATTTTCATTTTATTTTTTGTCAACATCAAATCTAACAATAAAATAAACCGCGATTCAAGTGTTTAGAATGCAAACACAACGTAACAACTACAAAAAGGTAAACATTGTTAACATACTGATAAATAAATAGTATGATAATATACTTAATAATAATGGTAAGTTTATTAAAATATATGTATAATCAAAACAAAAGAATTCACCAAGTTGCCACCTAGTTTATAAAAACTTTATTTTTTATATTTATTTCAAGTAAAGTTTTAGGCTATTTTTTTGACTTTGAGTGAAAACAAACTAATAGTTTCCTTCTTGCTTTTTTGAATTAAGTTTACATAAACTAGGTGGGGACTTGGTGAATTCTTTTGTTTTGATTATACATATTAGTGTTCCGTAGGCCTTACAAAGGTATTTCAAATAAAAAAAATGCCCCTACAAGGGCGAAATTCCTAAAAGTGGAAACATTGATTAAAACTTGACAGATGTAACTCGGTTAGCCGTTCAAAAACTATAGGGTAGAGTTAGGAACCCGATGACGTCATTTTTTACTAAAGTTACTCGTTTTTGAACGCAACCCTGGACTCCTTTATGGGTATATGCAGGTATATGTGTTCTGTGCCCTGGACATATAATATTATCTGTGGTTTGAGCTACAATTTAATGCTTCTGCTACTAAAGGGATTTCAGTAATCAAAATGATTTGATTTTTTGTGTTTAAACTGTGTCAGAAATTTAGAAATTATCCGGTTAAGATGACATTTTTAAAGTTAGTAGGTAAAACCTGTGGATTTATTGGTTATGTATTACAGTACGCTTGCATTACACATTGCACCTTTGAATACATTGGAGACTTTGTTATGGTTAGTACCTACTTACTTTGTTTCAGTAATTAACAATAGTTTTTGGTAATTTTTTAACTTCTCTGCATCACAACAATCTTACATGAAAAAAAATGTAATGGGCAGGGAAATATCCCCTTATATAAAATTTATATAAGCTATTGTGGTCACACCGAATCGGGATTTTGAGAGAAACGGTAAAACTCACCGGTGATTTACCTACCTTTAACTAGTCGCGTGGTTTCTAATCGACTCTGGCTTAAATTTACTATACTTCCTCAAGATTTTGCGGCTATTGTTTTTTTTGTAGAAAGATCTATTTATTGGTAGTTTAACTAGAAAGTTTCAGCTTGAGGAAATAAATAGTTTTTTAGTTATGAATTTTTGAAATTAATTGCTTAACTGGGTTAGTTTCATGCTGTCTCTTTCTGTTCTATGGAAAAATGTGTTTATCCTGCTGTCAGTGTTAAGTTGAGGGCTGCCATCTCTAAAACCTGCCACCCAGGACTGAAAGCGTAAAAACCCCGGATTTTCGAGCCCTGACCCCAGATATTTGAATATTTTTTTATTTACTTTTAGCTTGGTTTAAAAAATACATTATACTCTATAATTGAAAAAAAAAATGACTTTTAGGGCTGCTTTGAGATAAAATAGTGGGTATTATTCTTTGTAGCAAGGGGTTCGTGAGTATAATAGCTTCATTTTTATAAAATAATAGAGGTATGTGCCTGTTTAGCTAATTTTTAAACCTTGGATTAACATAAATAATTATCAGTTACCCAGTTAGTGAAATTAAATAAAAGTTTTAATTGTTGTTTTATTTATTTTCTAATTAAATCAGTCTTTCGTTTTTGTTTATTTTTAAAATAAACAAAAAAAAAACTAACAGGTATAACTAATTTTAATCAAATTCAACAAAATAATGTCTTAACTAAAGAAACTAGTAGCTGTGACAGTCTTTTGAAAAAGTTTAGACATAAATGAACATATGAATACAGAAAACCACGAAACTAATATGAGAAACCAAGCATATTAAAAATATCTACATTTTTTTGTGACATCAAGTCTGGTAGACTTCCAAATTCAATCAGCTGAAGGCACCCTTGTTAATCAGACAGTCAACCATCACATCTTCTTTAATCTCCGGACTGTATTGCACTCTCAATCGCGAAACATTCTAGGGGTTAGATACTGCAAAAAAACTGTCATGTAATTGTACTAAAGCTACAACAATAGCTACAGGAGTTTTAAGAGGATACGATTCCCGGCGCCTGGCAGCAAGCTTCATACAAACAAATTAATCATTTCTTTTTTACATTTAACAAATGGTTTAAAGACTTCAAGTGTGTGGACTTACAAGAATGACATATTAAGTAAATAATATTTTAGTGAAAAGGACTAAGACATTTCCATCACTTTAGATAGACACACCAGCATCTCATGCTGCTCATCTATAATTTTAATAATAATAATAATTTACTGATCAATGACTGTGAAATTTCTTAGTCATAAACCAAAGCCAAATACCTATCTTACATTTACAAAACATACTATTCATGAGCGCGGCTACTGATGCCAGCAACCATGGAAAGACAAAATTATTTCCTTTGGTAATTATTATATTATAATTATTGTTGATAATTTGGTAAAATTTAATTATAAATCAATTTCGCATATATGATCTTTTGGCTCTCTTGTGGAGTTTGATCAATCCTGGACTGCAATTAAAACCCCACCCATAATCTATGTGGTGGCAGCAGACTTACGTCAGAAGCTTTGGGTTGTCTTTTATGAAACCCACTTCCCCTCCTCCCCCTCTGTTGAGGCGATTATTCTTGGAAATCATTCAAATAAACTATAACATTAATACAAGATTACTTTAGCTGTTTACTTCAAGTTGTCTTTTTCAACTGTGTTTGAACCACATAAATAATTGAGTATAGTGACTGAAGATAATTTTGAGCACAAAACCAAGTTAGGTGGCAAGGAGGATATGTTAGGTAGCCTTTATGAATAGTTTTCTAAATGAGTGAGCAACTGAATTAGTCACTGTAGACATATTTGGGCACATAACCTCAAAATTTTCAAATTTGAATATCTCAAAAAATACAAGTTTCCTCAGCCACCCCTTTGCAGGTGGGCTCCGCCATCTCCCACCTTCCTCTCCCGCACCCACCCCACCTTCCTCTCCCGCACCCACCCCACCCTATTTCGTGGGGTAGCATACTAATTTTTAACCAGGTTTCCCTCCATGGGATCTGGGCCTCCAAACCTTGTTTTCCATGACACAAGTACAAGACATTATAATCAGTAGCCCTCTGGAACCCCCTCCCTGTGACCAGTGTTTTTTGAATAACGCTCCTAAAGTTGAGCTAACAGGTGAATTTTGGTATTATTTTCAGATACCTCGATAATGTAGAATTTATTTCTGGTATAAAAAAGAATAATTTGCTAAGTAGTCTTGGTAATTATACAATCTATTAAATTTCCAAACATATTTGTTTTATTTTAGGTCACAGTTAAAAGAAACTGCTGATTTTTTTTTACAAAATACATGTCAATAAAGCCTATTTAATGCATATTAAAAAACTATAGATTTTCAGTGCTAGTTATAAACAAAAAAATTGAGTGCTGCACCCCACAGATTTATTTTCAGCAGTGTCATGCATGTTTAGGGTGCGTTCCAAATTGCAACAAGGAAGTTAAAAAGTGGTTTTGGGACGCCCAGGGTAGAGTAATTTTCCAACTGTCAAGTTGAATTCTTTACACTGCCATAGAAAAGGTTTAAATTAACTCCTGTCCGTGTGAAAATTAACTGTCAAACTTCCTTTCCATAACGGGTTGATTTTTCAACTTTACCGGGCGATAATTACTCGGCGGGATTTGGAACACAGCCTTAGAGAATACCTTGGCAGGGCCACTCCACAACCTAAGTGTTAGCAGGAAAAAGGTTATGGTTCTAAAGTATGCGAATGAATTCCCTGACCATGGCGAGTTTTGCAATGGTAGAAAGTAGTCATGAGTAGTATTTGGAACAATTCCTCAGAACTCATCCTATTTTGCAAGAGGTAGAACACACGGGGAAACAAAGCTTCTCCTCAGACTTAAGGGCTTGATACGGAAAGTGAGTTTTGGATTGTTGACAATTCTCACAGCCCCGTCATTGAACCGAGTCAAAAGGGCCAAGCTGATATCCAGGTTGCTGCCAATGATGTACTCTATGAATTTCTATCATCAACATATATTATGAAACACCAGATTTTATACAAAATTTCTAAAAGAATTCTGTCCCCTACATTTTTTTTTCTACACCCCTATTTGTACACCCAAACCATAACCAAAACAAGCAAAAACGTGAAAATATTCTAAATGTGGTTTAGCATCTAACAACTCTACTTTCTAACTCTACTTTTCAACCACCAAGTACCCAAAGGCAAGGTAGGTAGGTATTGGTACTCAACCACACTGTAGAAGTGTGCGAAGGGGAGTGATTATCTGTCTGGCTCGCTGGCGCGAACATTTCCGTACTTTACTCGCGCCCCAAAAATCGACAGCGATGGGAGCAATGTGAGTGGCGAGGAACATGTAGAATGCGTCGTCCAAACATGCACGCTCGCTATATCCCCATCATTTCCCTCCCGACTCGACGAATGTCTGGTGAGGCATAATGACTATTACATTAAGCCAACATCAACAGAGAATAAGCGTTCTTTTCTCTTATCGTGAAAAAATTTCAATAAAATAAGAAACCACCTATGAGATGATGCAGTTAATGCTTTTGTATTCTGAAAGCCTATTGTATAAGGAAAAAGCCTTGAATTTAAATTTGATTTCTTTGGTGATTTTTTGCGGGTTACTGGCTTAGTTTAAGTTGGCATTACTGTCCGTCCGAAACACGTTTTTCGGCCGAAACCGAACCTTTTAAAACGTGATTAAAACGTTGAATACCATGTCAGTGGCCTGTTATTTCCACGTATATGAAAAATGAAACATCTCACTGTCCTAATATTCCAGGGTTCTACATTTCACTTTTCTCGAATTGAAATTTCAACATTTTTATAGTGACACTGGAACTAAATTACCCTAAAAAGTGAAAATGTAACATTTATCAACTCTAGCTTGCTATAGCAAACTTCATTAGTATAACGAGCGGTTAATTAAGGAGATAGAGTTACACGCCAATAACCAAATTTAGTGCCACTTGCATCGACAATATATTTACTGTCATAAATCCACTCAAAGGTCAATTATAAGCATTTTAGAGTCAGATCATTGTGGACAGTAAGTGGTATTAGAAAGAAAGAATAGTATTCCTAAATAGGGCTCAATTTTAGGTCCTTTTCTATTTCTTATTTACATTAATGATCTCTCATATCATGTAAAAAACCCTGACATTGTCTTATTTGCTGACGATACCTCTTTACTTCTTAAAGTTAAGAGACGAAAAACATGTAATGATGAATTAAATAATGCCATTTCTAAGATTGTAAATTGGTTTAATGCTAATAATTTGTTACTTAATGAGAAAAAACCAAATGGGTTTAATTTACACTACCAAATGTTATTCAGATCCAGACATGTATTTATATTAATGGCGAGCAATAAGAACTTACGTATAAATAACATTTGTTACTCAATCCTGCCGCAACGGGGCATCCAATTGAGTTGAAATTTTGCACAAAGATAGTTGAAGATAACTTTGAAGAGAGATAGTTTTTTATCCTGGAAAATCCAGAAGTTCCCGCGGGAGTAACTATAACCGAATTCCACGAAATGAATTCTATAACAAACTTCTTTAGTATAATCAAGGAGTTGCCGTAATAATCCTACGCCGATAACCAAATTTAGTGTGAACGGAGCCGCTGGCAACAACTAGTAAAGCATAAATTAAAAACAAAAAAAAAAAATCAAAACTACAGAAATCCTTGTCGAGAATTCTCTTGCCTTGGGAAAAAAAAAAGTTGAGAAACCAAAAACTCTAGTTTGTACTAATATTTTAATGCATTTATTATGTGAAAGTAGCAAAAACAAAATATATTGTGTTTTAACCTACTAATACATTCTACAACACACCACATCCTGAGGAGGTGCACGTGGATACCAGCTTGTCTCTTTTGACTCTGTTAAATGTCGAGCTAAGAGAATTGTCGATGATTCCAAACTCACAAGCGTTATTGAACATTTAAATCTGAGGTCTTTGCCTCCCAGTGTGTACCGTATATAAATAGTCTCCATTCTGGGGATTATTTGAAATGACTTCCATGGCTACTTTCTATCATAAGCTGTTACCGCTTAGCAACAGGACGGCCATGTACTCCGTAGAACCCTGCTGTGGGAATTTTTTATACCACTAAAGTGGCAAAGAAGTACACCTTATTTTGATCCAAAAAACGACTGTGCATGATTTATACTTGTGTCAAAAAAGAACCTGGTCAAAACCTAATACCCAACTATTCTTAAAAGATTTCGAAGTGTTTTGAATGTCATCTGCCCATCGTTTTATCAGGATTCCCTTGTTCCACTATAAGTAGATTTATATATTTATAAGAATTGATAAATTATGAGATTTTTTATAAAGATTCTTAGAAGAATAAGGAAATTAAATGACAATACAAAAGTATTGACAAAACAACGGTTGTGTGTTTATTCAAATGTTCATTTAATTTCAGGTTTTATTTGCACCAAACCTATATAATTAAATATGCAATTTTTGTGCAAATTTTAAAATATTTTAGGAATCGAGAAATAGTTACAAAGCCAACTTCTGTCTTCTGAATAAGCTTATTGGGTTATTTTTATTTATTATGTTTAGTATTAAAAAAAGTTCAATGTCTTTCTCAATTAGTAGAAAGTTTGTTTCAACACTGAATTTCCGGCTACTATTCAATGCAGGCAGGATGGGTTCTACGAAAGATAGACACATTGTCACTCCCGTATCTATTACATCACAATCATCAAAGACCCTTTAAAGAATCCTATTATTTCGAATATTGTAATGCCATTTCCATGAAAGTAATGTACTTATTTACTTATATTATATTTCCCAAACTTTTCCAGTATTGCAACATACCGAAAATTAAAGATACAGCCTATTTTTTTATTGTGCTGGATCGTCAGTCTTTAAATTTTTGTATTGCTATATTTAAATTTTTCGATCCTATTTTTGTAGTATCTCTCTTTATGTAAAGATGAATAACATCTAAGTGTTATCTGATTTTGCTGTTTTAGTGTTCGGGGCCATCAATGGAACCAACATTAGAGACCAACAACATACTGCTAACGGAACACGTCACTCCCCGGCTGCAGAGACTACGCCGAGGGGATATCATCATAGCTAAGAATCCCACCAATCCTAAACAGAACATTTGCAAAAGAATTATAGGAGTGCCTGGAGATAGGGTTAAAGGACACTTTCCAAGAAGAAGTCAAGTGGTTCCAAGGGGTCATGTTTGGTTAGAAGGAGACAACACTAGCAATTCGGCTGATTCTCGAGTGTATGGCCCTGTTCCACAGGGACTGGTTAGAAGCAGAGTTGTCTGCAGGGTATGGCCTTTAAATAAAATTAAATCATTGACTGAATATTAGGTAATTAATTCTCTTTGTAGCTTTTTTGTGTAGTTAGTTGAACTTGGCCTTAAAGGGCTAAATACATGTCCAAAGTCCCATAGAGCAAGATATATTATCAACAGTACAGTGTTGCATTATTAAATTCAATTAAATTAGTATCTATTTTATAGAATTGAATGTAATCTGAAGTGTAAAGAGCTTAGAAGCTCTGTTTAAGACATTTTTTTATAACTTGTTAAAAACTGGTTAAAAAACCAGTACCATACTTCTGATTTTTTTTTAATAAATAATTTTGTTCTATTAATTCAAGATAAATCTCATTTAAAATACAAGAGTACATACTAATTACAAAATATGTTCAAAATTTATGAAATAAAAACGACTTGTGTGTTTCTATTTAGTAAAGTAGTTAAATAATGTTAATATCAAAAAACGTGTAATGTATTTACTGAGTAATTGCAGAGGGAAGTTTTCACAATACATAAATGCTTCCTTGCGTGTGCGGTACGTCTTAGCGTTTTCACACTTCCAATGTTTTTTTTTTTTTTTTTCATTTAATTATTATTCTAAATTTTAAACATATGTAGTGATGCTTATTTAAATGTCTGCTCGATTTAGTAGCTTGATAGTTCTGTTTAAATAAATGGGTATTTTTTGACGTTTGTACAATATTTTAACCCATTTTGGCTTGAAATACGTAATTTTTATTAAACTTTGTATTAAATCTGTATACCTGCCCTTATTTTTAAAATGGTCGAATGACATGTTATTTACTTCGAACGTGGAGCAGGCAATTGTTAGAATGTATGAAGATGTGGGATCGAGCCATAGTATTAGGTCGGTGGTAGTGCTATGTCGTTCGTCAGAGCGGTTGGTCGGCCAGGTTGGCTATATGTTGATGATATAGTTCCGGAACCTTATAGGTCTTACCAACCGTGTCAGACTGGCCCCTGTCAGCTGTATAGAAATATTACCGGCCTTAGGGGTTGCTAAATGATTCTTAAATTTTACGATTCAGTTATAATCAAGTCATGATAATGATGATAAAAATAAATTGGGTTATTTTTTTATGTCCTACAAATTAATGAATCCGACGCATTTTGTTCATACATAAGCAAGCTGCGTTACACTAAATATCTTAAAGTATAAAAAATATGCTACGCGTCATTATCATATCGTTATGTACCACAGTCCCAAAAAGCATATTAACACATGATGTGCCAGTAAATTATTAAATAAAATTAAGTTATTTAAATATATGAATTCGACAAGAATTCTGATAATTCCCTACCATTTCACCAATGCTTATGCTTTTTGCGACTTCGGTAGGTAAATGCAGCGCCATCTATTATATAAAAGCGCGTTTTAGTTGCGACGTGTTGTAGAATCTGAGTGGAATAAAGGTTGTATGGGTTAAGTCTGATTTGGTTTCATCTTTAAGTGTAGACTTTTATTTATTTCTGTTACTTATAAAGTGTAATATTAAACATAAGGAGGTTAAAAATTATTGCATGGTATCATAGAATTAGTTAACATTGTAGATATTGTAAATACATAGATAAGTACTTGTATGCCCCTTATTGTAGTTGAAATGTAAATAAAAGCAGCTCCCACATGATTACAATAAACTGTGCGTGTGATGTCATACAAAACTATGTGCTGTTTTATTGGGCCAGATATTGTGCGTGGCCTTGCTATGGAAATGTCCGCGACTTCACCTGCGTAAACTTATTTTATTTCAAGGGTTCCGTATCTAATAAGTGCCAACAGGACCCTATTACAAATTTTTCGATGTCTGTCGGACCGGCCTTAAAGCTTTTTAAACCATAATAAGTGCCTACAATTCTAAGATTTGCACAGTGTATAGATACTTATATGATATATCCTATCAAAGAATAAAAAAACAAATAGTTAAAATTTTAAGGGGTCGTTATTCAAGGAATATTTTATTAAATTTTGCACTTACAGTGATTGTTTAGGGCAGACCTTAACATAAAACAATAAATAATAAATATATCCGGTAATAACTATCTTCTTTTTTAATTTCCCTAGACAAAAAGGTTTCGGGGCCCACATTAAACCAGATTGGTAAATAGGCGTAGGTCGTCAACCTATGGGCGAAGCTACTGATATATATTAGAAATTTTTATTTATGTTCAAAAATATAATAGCGATATTCATAATTATAATTCTTGAAATAGACACCAACTTGCTCTGATCCACACACGGTTTAAGAACATAGATATATCATTTATAGGACAATGTATGTGTTTTTACAATAAATTCCTTAATTTACTTACCCCATACGTCTTATTTAAAAGTTTGTAAAGCAAAAACTTGTCAAATAAAGACTGTCGTGGTGATAAAAATGGATGGATTTTTTTTTAACATAATATGACAATCTGTATTGATTAATCACAATTTAAAAAAAAACAGACTGCTGGAGAGTTCCTTTCGCCGTTTCATTTCGCCAGAACGCCATTTGACCTCGGAACGATAGTAACTTGTAATTTATTAACTTCAAAAAAGTGATATGATAACCTATAAATATTAAAAAAACGGCATTGAAATTATGACAAGTAGGAAGTGAGGGTAGTTAAACAGGACGCCTCCACTCGAAGCCGACGACGCCGCGCACCGCCGGTCTACTCGTGACCAAGGCTAGTGTAACCCAGCCGAAACGTCGGGAAAAAGGTATTTTGCCAAATAACGACGCGTTTAATCCCGTTTTATTTTTAAATTAGTAATAGCACGTGAACATTTAAAAACTTATATAGTAAAAAATCGATTTTGCAAGTATATAAACAAACAAATGCTGTCATACACTCTCTTTATAGGTACCTTATATTAGTAAATAATAATTTTATGAAATATTTTTTTTATATACCACTTGATCAATGCAATAAAATTGAGCAAGTTTTTCTTTACATTAACCAAAGTAGATACCTGTACTTATACTGATTTTATAGGTATCTACTATGTCTAAAATGAATGGATATTTACTATGAGTACCGCCAAAAATATCCACCTTGCCAAAGACAAAGAAAGAACACTGGAGCCGACTGCAGACTTTCATTAGTTGTGGTGGCTCTTTAAGAAGTATGGTCAACGTTAGCTTCATAAATAAAATGCTTAATCAATATTAATATATAATTTTGGACATTACACACAGCGCAATCTAGCCCCAAACTAGAGAAAGCTTGTAGGTACTATAGACAGTGATAATAAGCTGCCAGTTAACCGAAGCTTACCTAACTATTTAGGTTGAAGTAAAAAGTGGGGCGTTGTTGAAGTTTCCATTATTTGATCTAGAAAGTTCTATACGTATTTGAGGTAAACATACTGTCCTCGCTCCTTATTTTTTCATGTGCTTCGGCATTTATATAATTATGTATCTATGTATGCGAGTGTGAGTGTTAGGTATGCATCGGCTCATCATTATCGCATTACGCACTAAGGCACGGAGCCGACTAATAAATTATATTTTCTTATGAGATTGATATCATCACTTCATGCGGACTGATGTACTGTGATATCAATAGATACCTACTTCAGTGAACCTTTAACGGTTCAAGAGATGGAGGCTGCGATGACGCACAACACATTTCACTGTTTTATCTATTCGTTTTTTATGTATAAGACCAACACCCACAGTTATATTGAGTGTCCAGAAAAACTAAAATGATACACGCTTATTTTAAGAAGACAATATAATTAAATTTTCATACAAATCTTTAACGTAATATTATCTTTAAAATACTGTACATAAAGTCGGCTAGACTTGCAGGTAATCATTTGATTTACACTAACTGTCAAAGTAACAAATCTATAAACATACAATCAGGGAAAAATAAAAAAAAAATGTACTTAACTCGAAGCAAATAATTGTCTGCAACCTCGCCGACAAATTTTTAACATTTTCATTTTGATATGGCAGATTGTCGATATGAGAGACAGCGAAATTTCGCATAGAACACTATACAGCTGAAAGAATGCACTAAAAATAATTTGATAAGTAAGTATTTACAGTTTTTTCATATATAAATGTGATTCTTTAAAGTCCAATTTATTCATTAAAAATGTAAGTATAAAAATTTATAAAAGCAAAGAGTTAATTGAGTTAATCTCGATTGAGTACATAATATAGTATCTAAATAATAATGTATGAAATCACAAGAAAGCAGATCTCGTCTAGACTCTCGCGTAGCCCGCTTTTCTACATTCTTACATTATTGCAAATCTCTATTAAGACAAAGTTGAAAAGAGATTTCACTCAAATAGAGATCTTTAAAAGCAAAAATAACTTTTCTCGCTTAAGTACTACACAGATATAGGCATGAAACTTTGATATACCTATATCAAAACTTTCTTGAACGACCATCGCCATATAAGGAAAAAGTCTTACAACTATTCACTTTACAATTTTACCTAATATAACTATGAAATAAATACAAAATCTCTTATTTGATATTATCTAAGATAATATTGTCCTATCTCGTCTTGAAATTAAGTCCCTAGTTTAATGCACATATAATAAACTTAGCACTGTGTTATGTTAGTACCGTATTTACAAAAATGGCGGTTCTAGTTGAAGAAATATATGAAATGAAAATACATTGTAACGTACTTAATATTTGTATGTATATGTATACCTATATTTGTATATCCTATAGTATTTTATATACAAAACTCTGACGAAATTCAAGGTAGGTAACACTATGCTGTTCTTAATAAAATATGAATGTAACAGAAGGTAGGTAGGCACCTAGTAAGGATTTTTGACGTTGGTAATTTTTATGAACTTTATTTCTGTAAATACGTTCCTAACCGAACTGTAGATTCCTAAAAAATATTTGACTAAAAGAGAGATCAAATCATTGCCACGTAAATACTTATTGTATAATTAGCAGGCCGTATCGAGTAACGCGTTAACACTCATTTGTACTTTGATGGTTCAGAACTCGGTCTGAATATAGCTGCAGATGAGTCTCCGAGTGACGCTTGAGCATGAAACACTGATAAAAACTTATATAAAACGCATATTAGCGCACATTATGCTAAAGTGTTTACAATAGATACTTTACTTTTTATTAAAAACCAACAAGAAAATAATATCAGATTCGTTGACCATAGACTAGCATCATAGATGCGTGTATTACAAAATACACATACACTATTTGTATTAATCTATAAACCAAAAGGCTCAGACTTAGGTATGGGTACCATTCAGATTGCTACTTGTGAAAAAATTAAAGAATTGTTTACTTAATTTAAATAAAAAACTTCACTAGATGTAAGTAGAAAATTACAATACACTTTATAAAAAAAAATCAGCATCCTTAAAGCTGCCAATAAGTAGTAGGTATGCATTGTTTTTTGTAATTTAATTACTTAGTTGAAAAAAAGTACATGTAGGTATTGACGCAAAATAAAATAATATTGCCTAACCTGTTGTTTGTCACCTATACAATACAATATTACACTCTCACATACCTGTCAGATTGTAAAGACTAACATAAGTATGTACAAACTTAATTAATAATATAGTAAATAATGTGGCAAAGACTATTAAAGTAAAATATCCTGGCAAAACATTAATAATAAGCTATACTGAAATGCTACGTCTCAAAAACTCCTAATAATTACAAGAAAAGGCAATTAACCTAATAAACCGCCAAAAAAGAATAGCAAAGAATATGTAGTTGCCGCAATAAGTCAAAAAAAATAGATAAGAATGTAGAAAGCAATTTGTAGAGTGGTGAAGGGAGCACTTGTAAGAGTTGTACCCGGTAGCACTTCAAAATGATCAAAATATAGGACAAAACCTTATATACACCTTAATAAATCTACACTTAGCACTATACTTACAAATCTATAAATGAATCACAATCTACAATATTTTATAATCTTTTCACTATTTCCACTTCGATTTTCGTTTAGTGAAAAGATTAAACACGCTCATATAATTTATGTTAATGTAACATAATTTTCGAGGCACTGTGTGTATTCAATTCTATATTTTCTTAATATATTACACAAAACTACTGAACAGTTTATTGTTCTAATGTATGTAAATATAATATTTCACTTCAGTTAATTTCTGAATATATTTATTTTTTTAATATACGCCTATGATTCAAAAGCAACAGCTCACGGGAGTAAAGTAAAATAATTTTTAAGAACAAATAGAGTTAGAAAATTGAGCTAAGTATACAATAAAATATTTAATTACAAAAATACTTGTAGCGTATTTTAGATCACATTTTGCTATGCTACCTTTTCATAACTACATAGTTAATAATCAAATTAACTCTTCTTAAACAATTTCTAACACGGGAGTCTGAAGTGAACGAATTGTAGATACAAATAAAAATAGCACGTTTTCAGACATTACACGAACAATACACACTCGTACTGCCACTCATATGCTTTACTTTTTTTTGTACGGTTCTATAACTGTAAATAAATTAATAATTTCTAGATGGTTGTCGAAATGTTGATTCTACAAAAATTTAATTTGCGTCTTGTGGTGAAATATAAATAAAAAAAAATATTTAAAAGGTTATGAAAAGCGGTAATGTTTCTCTTATCTGGGGTAACATCGAGTAAAAAATTGCGTTATATACCTACGCAAGACAAACTTTTTAGCATAAGAATTTATTTGATTAAAAAAAATAATCACGAATTTGGTAAATAACATATCAGTAACTTATCATAAAGAGTGTGAAGTCTGTTAGTCATGGTGTAATTATTATGATATGGGTCACTCATAATTGTTCGTATAACGTGCTACCTCATTTGTTGTGTCGCGGAGATGCGGCGGAGAGGGGAATGGTCACAGACGCGGACGGGATGGGAGGTGTTCAGTCTTTGACGAGTCTGTAGATGTGGTGCTGCGCGCCGTGCTCACTGTTCGACACTTCAAACACAAACGCGGCACATAATAATGTCTCTTGAGTATCTCTGTTTGAAACCACCTGGAATACAAAAAAAAAGAAGACTTAAGTAATAAAAATATTTTTTAACAAAAACTTCGATAACTATGTGTAAAAATGTTGACGTAGACAAAGAACGTTAGAAGATAACTATGTGTAAAAATGTTGACGTAGACAAACAACGTTAGAAGATAACTATGTGTAAAAATGTTGACGTAGACAAACAACGTTAGAATATAAACCATTGTCACGTAAATCCAAAGTGCATGTTAGTTATGTAATGAGACTCTTAATTGGGACATTGTACGTAGGTAACTAAGTTATCTATCGTTGTTACTTATACCATTTCAGCTCCGTCTAGAAATCCAGGAGTTGTCTGATGTTACTTATTGCCTCTTAAAGTTTCCAGACTGTTCAGACTCATGCGTCTAGCAGTGCAAGTTCACTTGAGCTGTTCAGACTTACGCTTCTAGCAGTACAACCTGGTGTTTTCTTGGCTCTCATACCCGACCAGCAAAAACATTAGTACCAGGAATCGTCACGGTAACACATTCAAAGTTTTAATTAAACCCTACTTGTCTATTTTGTAGTAGATTCCTAATGTTTTAAAGTAAATTTCCTTCCCTTAGAGTGGGCCCCGTCGTAGATAACATAAGCATTTAGTTGGCAGTGACCTGTTTATATGCTAGTTATGTGGCGGAGGTTTTTTCTACTGAATTCCAGTAGTTTGTACGACAGATGCTGGTCCTGGGATGTGAGACCAGACCTGGGATGGCTGCAGTTTCTTTGTTCTACCAATTTTTTTTCGTGCAATCGTAAGGTTTGTCACCTTGCCACATTTAGGTTGGTTAAAGGGTATGGGCAACATTGGTTTGCGTACTTTTATTTTGGTCTCTAATCCTCTCTTTGCTTGTTGATTTGCAGCATCATTGCAGAGAGACACTGTGATCGCGTACTATCCTTTGAATTACCCGATTCTTCAGTGCAAATTTTCGCAGCACACAGTGACACTCCAGAATTGATCCGTTATTGATGCCGTTGTTATTGTGTTTTTGGACAAGACCGCTGTTGGTGGTCGGGTTATCCCAACACATTTTACCTGGAAGATAGTGTCGATAAGGCCGTTGATATATCGATGTTTAAGTCATGGAAGAAGAATCCTGTTCCAGACTTTGTTTTAGAACCATCCATATAGATCCTTACTTCATGCATGTGCATGTCGGAGCTCTCTTTTTTGAAGGTGGACGTGGTATCTTTTGTCAGAAACAAATGTTTTTGGGATAATGTCGCATCTTGCATTAGGAGTTCTTTGCCTAGTATCTCCTTGAGATGTGCATTAGTGATTCTGGTATTCCGTTTACAGGGTTTACTTCTTCTTAAGTTGAATGGCAGCAATGGCAGCTTCGTGTATGATAAGGTAAATTCATACAGGGGTCTAAGATTCAATATGAATGGCCTTCAGTTGCCAAACAGAATAAAAAGCAAAAGTGACTGCAAAATCGTAACTGGTATCGACTTTTACTGCCTCGTGGCTCAGTTGGGAGTGACATTGCCTACTGTGACCCGCACAGAAGGAACATTTTCTTTTTATTTACATGTATTTACCAGAAAAAAGTATTCTATTTAAGTACATGGTCGTTGGTTTGGTAACCGAAGTAAAAGCCTTGCTTAATTTGAGACCGGAGTAGGAAGTCCAGTGTACTTATTTTGTTTATAGTAAGAATGTAGGATAAGTTAAAAACTTCAGCAAAGTGTCAAATAGAACCTACAGAGTATAAACATATTCAATAACTTAAGAATTGTGTCCCTGATACACATGTCGATGTAATTCCTTCTAATTTAAGGCCGCTTTTTGTCTTAGACGGACGCGCGGAGCATGTATGTCTGTGATTGGCTGATAATACGTCTCCAAGGCAATCAGTGAGTCATCCGCGCTAAAACTTACCCTCTCGCCTTCCGCATATCTATTCCGTATTCTCACAGTACATGCGTTTATAATGTAGTTAAATTACTACTTAATCTGAATATATGTATAGGTAACGTATTACGTATATACCCTTTGGGTACAGAACTCCTAAAATATATTAAAAACAGGTAGAATAATGTGTAACCTGCAGTATGGTGAAGTTTTCAAGCACGCTGTTCATCATATACTTTTCCGGGAGGTGCTTCAGTTTGTGGATGAAGTTGACCATGTACTCGCACATGGGGGAGCGCAGGATGCGGTACACGAACCTGCCGCCCTCGTACCGCGCGTACTCGGTCTCCACCTTCTCGACCACCTGCTTCCCGAACGAGCACACCTTCGTGCTGCACGTTATTGTCATGTTTTCGTTGCTTTCGTATCTGGAATTTGAGTTCTCCCTTTATTAATCCATTGACGAAGTGCGACAGGTTTGCCTCGAAGGCACTGTCTGCTAGCGGATTAATGACATTGGCAGTATGGCATACCTATTCAAAGGAAAATTATAATAATTATAAAGTACTTAAGTACTTGCTATATTTTAAGGGAAAACGTAGTTACATAAAAGAGATGTAATGCTAAGATAATTAATCAGATAGGATTTAGGGGTAGGTCTAGATTTATAAAAAAAATCTAATGATGAATGTGAAATCTAGAACAAAGAACATTTGTTATTAAATTACAACAAATAAAAAAAAACAAGATAAAATAGTAAAATTGCCTAAGTAAAACAATTTTAAAATGTGTTTTTCTAAAGAAAAATCCGTTTTGTAATTTTTTACTGCAGCGCCCCCTGTAGTTCATAACCGAAAACCCCCTGAGATCGTAACTAGGTATGAATTGCAAATAACGCATCGAAATCGATCTAGTAGTTTTTGAGGAAAATAGCAACATACAAACTCATCCTATTACTTATTCTAAACGCATATATATATATATATATATATATATACAGTCTCCATTTCATCGTGAATAAAATATTGGGAAGGTATACAATATGCTCAGAAACCAACATGGGCGCTAGTCAAAATTGCTAAAGCCACGCTAAACCGTTAGAACCTTTTTTGGCATTGTATTTAAGACATGAGAAGTAGTCCTTAATACTTACACACTAGTTACTCCGTAGAAGGCCCCTGGATCATCTAGGTTGTTTGTATTTAAGTCTGCCCAGAATTTTACCAAGAAGAATGCGTTTCTTGGTCCTTTTTCATATAATTCTTTAAGGCCGCCTTTCTTCTCAGGAAATTTGTCGTTAATTTGTTGTACATCAACTGACTGTAAAATATTACCAAAATTGACAATTATTGTACTGTAATTTGATCCTGTAATACTTTTAATAACTTCTTCTTAGCGTGCCTTCTAAGTGGAACGTGTAATTGATTAAAGCGTAACTTTAAAAGAGTTATATTTGATGCTATATCAGCGAATGTACCTAAACCGAGAACTGAGACAAATTTGTATTGGGTTTTTTGTTTGTAATCATGAAAATATTTGATTTTGAGTTGTTTAGAAGCAAATGGTATTCCATGTGAATTGAAATAAAAATTGTAAAAAGTTTTTATATTTTATACTGAATTGGACACCGAAAAAAATATAAAATATGATCTCGTATTTTTTTCGGTGTACAATTTAGCGACTTTACTCCGTTTCAAATAGCATGGTGCATAAGATACCACAGTTTCACATAGCATGGTGCATAAGATACCACAGTTTCACATAGCATGGTGCATAAGATACCACAGTTTCATGAGATACCAAAGTTTTTACTAAATTGCAGCTCCTAGTAATCACAATGAAGTTAATGAGTATATGGTAAGGTATATCTTTATTACATATGCCTATATATTGATATTATACAATTATATTCTACTAGCTTTTGCCAGCTGTTCCGCCCGCCCTAAATTTGGTTATCGGTGTGGGATTCTTACAACTCGTTGATTGTACTAAAGAAGTTTGTTACAGCAAGTTTTAGCTGTAACTATGGTTTGTTTGTGGAATTCACGGTACAGTTACGGAAACTTTTAGATTTTCCTGGATAAAAAGTAGCCTCTGTTCTTTCTCCGTATTGGATGCCCTGTTTGCGGCAGGATTGAGTAACAATCGTAATAGTTATTTCTAACCTAACCTATATGTGAGCCAAGTTTGATCCTGATCCGTCCAGTGGTAAAGATTAAGAAACAAACAACCAAACATTCAAACTTTCGCATTTATTATATTAGTGGGATAGCTAGTAATTAAAGAATTTTGCCAGCGGCTTCACCCGCCCTAAATTTGGTTATCAGCGTGGGACTCTTGCGTCAACTCCTTAAATCATATAAATGAAGTTTGTTATAGCAAGCTATAGTTCGTTTATTCCCGCGGAAACTTGAATTTTTCGCCATAAAAACTATCCTTTGTTCTTCCCCCGGGACTCAAACTATCTCCATACCAAATTTTATCCAAATCTATTTAGCGGTTTATCAGACAGACAGACAGATAGACAAACGGACAGAGCAACTTTCGCATTTATAATATTAGTATGGATTTATAGAAACCCAAACATAAAATGCTACGCTATGTGAAACCTACTTCGCACTTTGTTTCTTTTAATAGTTTACTTATGTAGAAATTTTCTAAGTGATTCAGTTTGGCTATGTGCAAAACAGAAAAGCTAGGAAAAACTAATCATTGTCACATTATATATTACGTGATTGATAATCGGTGATTTAATGAAAGTGCATTAGAACTATTAAGTGTTTTCTAGCCAATAAAAAAAAAATAAAAGACCTGATATATTGGCCGCCATAATCATAATCATAGCAAATCAGCACTGTTATCGACAATTAAAATAGAACTTACCTCTAATAATGGATCTGCGTATGTTACAGACCCACCGATATGGACGAACAGATGCTGTCCCGGCGCAGTACTCGGGGGATACTAGAAACGATAGAGACTATAGTAAGTGATGTTATCATCGCTTGCACCTCATTACGAAATATAATTCTGTTTTTATTCAGACACCGTCTACTGAAATACAGATGCTGATTTATGAATTGCAGAACTAGTTTTGTGAATTGTTAATTGAAACCACATTGAAAAGCTTAAACCACTGACATATAGCCCATATCAATCTAGAAAGCATAAGCTACTTGGAGGTGAACGATTTTAATCAATCCGTTTAATGATTTATGAGTTATGAAATGATGAACAAACTTATAAACCATTCTTGTTTATATTATTGGTATGATTTCTACAATCATATTTGTTATAGTTTTAACAGTATTTTTAGTTTCAGATAGCGTCTGTCGACACAACAAGTTGCGACGGTCAACATGCAACAATTAATTTTTAACACTTAACACTTACACTCAAAAGTTATCAAAGACACTATTTAGTTTATGTTTACCTATTGTAGCAGTTTTTTTCGCTACTATCTCAAATGTACAAAAAAAACACAGCCTTTCATCGACTAACTGCTAACAAGCTGATTGCAGGAGCAAAGGCCTATAAACCCTTTTATTTACACATAAAAATCATATTACTCGTACTTTATGATTTCTATTGTGTTTTTAATGAAATTCAATCGTCTATAAATCATATTCGATAGACGTTAAATGTTAACCAATCAGATATTCTGTCAACTTTAAAAATTGAATGTCAGAAATGTCAGCCTGGTAACGTCTGTGCGGCCCATGTTGATCAAGGCTACGGTGATATCCCAATTTACCAATCGGGTGAGTACTCATATTGTGCAATGCATAAAAAAATTACTTTTTTTAGTTTAATATCTTGATGCATGAAATAATGCCCACGACTGCTTTCTACTATCGAACCGTTTGCGACCGACAGGGACTTAATCCTCACACCAATAGGCACAATTTCAGACAGAAGTTTAGAAAGTTTCAGTGCAACGCCTTTCCTGAGGTGCTGAGCTTAAATGAGCTACCTGTTAATGTTTTTCCTAAGGACTAAAATACTGTATAAGGCTCTTCAGGAATGTAGTTATTAGGCTTTTAAAGAGTCAACAACAAGCAAGACATGCACTTATACGTTGCCTATAAGAAAAAAATAGATAGGTATGGTTTTTGTTGAGTTATAGTTACTTACAGTGTCAGGGTCCCGAGGGTGTTCGACGAAGGCGGAGAATTCTACTAGTCTTAATTTGTGTGTTGCGATGGCTCTGCCTTCCCATGGCGGCGGCGGCGCTACGTCCGGTCCCCCCGGCACCCCGACCCCCCCGACGCCCGGGACGCCCTTGTACCCCGCGCCCGGAAAAGGCTTAACACTGTAATAACGTAAATAGAATTTCTTATTTAAGATCAGGTTAAGCTACGCTTTGATAAATTGCTTTAAGATTATGGCTTCTGAAACTTTTGCTTGAAAAACCAAGTATCAATACTAAATAATATTTTTACGGAATCAAAACACACATAGTACTCTAGAAAAAAAACGGACTTTTTTTGTTGGACTCGCGCACCGAGGCTTCCGTACCTACCTACCACTATTTACGTAATTGTCAAACACAAACAAAAAGTATGCCGCTAAGCGATCATGCATCCAAGTACTGACCAAGCCCGACGCTGTTTAACTTTGAATATCGTTTGTAACAAACAAATGTGTTACTGTTTCTCTTAATGATAAGCTAGATGGCGCTTTACTGATAATTTAAAATAGGTACACTTGGCCGGTTTTTATTATTTGTTGTCATACCTTAGAGTTTATACTGTTTTTCACTGCAAGTAAGTTTTTATGTCTTTCTGTTTTTACGATAGCGCAAAAACAACGAAAATGTGTTTCTTGTATGGGGACCCCCTTAAATTTTAACTTTTTTTTTATTTGTTACATAATCCCCTATTATAACACATATTCTGTAAAAAATTCAGGCTTCTACTGGTCTACACATATTCTGTAAAAAATTCAGCCTTTTAATGGTCGGACAGACGGACAGACAGACAGATGTAGGTATGCTTAAGTAAGCCATGTTGCCTTAACAGACAAATTAGTAGAATATAATAATAATTTATTCGGTTGTTGTGTTGTACGACTTTCTGAGCTTTCTGGCTTCTATGTTAAAAAGTTTTGTTTAACACGGTTAAGTAAAACACGAATTTGAAATTGGCGATACAAAGAAAGACAAATAACTTACTCTTGTGAAGTTCCTGCTTGCAGACCTGGTTGCCAAAATTGCTGAAAATATAAAATTAAATATCAGTAATTGTGATACATTATTTTAAACTAGGTGAAGCTTGACAACTCAGAAAATTATTAACAGGCGGCTGTGGTGAAGACACTTATACACAAGAAGTACCTATGTTTTTATTTGTACAAGAAAACTTCATAAAAAAGGTAAGTGAATATTTATCGCAAGTGATGAAGTTGAATATAAGTATAATTTTCGTTTTTCTTGTATCAGTGTAATGTCCGAAGCAATTTTAGTGTTATAAGTAATTAAAAAAACACAACAGACACAAATCTATGTTATTACATATAAGCGTACCTACTTACTACATATTGGAAAGCTATTATTAGATAAGATCACCATTCAGATGTAGTATTTTCTGAATATTTATTAATAAAACTGAAAATAGAAGAGGATATATTTTCATTTCTGAGCAACTTTAAAGGAATACCCAAAGGAGGTACTGTAAACTTACTAAAAATTTTGATGTAAATTGCTTGTGAAGCCTTAGACTCTAAAACAGCAGTATGTAACTAGTTTTAACTGTCATATAAAAGTTGTGGAGCGCCCCTTGAGAGTTAACTTATATTGTCTGTTTGAAAGCATACGGTCATCAACGCTATTAATTTGTAAGTAAAGCTAATTGCGTCGTATTTGCGTTTGTTATTGGCATGTCATTTTAAAGTCGTGCATTCGGCTACATGCCCAAAAGAAAGCCAATGCTAAGAATATCTATCGGCGAGACAGACACACAGGCATGCCTTAAGTACCGTGTGGTGGTACGCCGGATGTGGATGTGGAAGACCGGCAACAATCTGTGCACTAGACAGGTTGCTCATTGACTGCATGGCCTTTTCCTTCATCATACCACCATCCTAAATGTAGGTACCACAATTTTTAAGTTTCACTTTTAAAATTAGAGTTAAAGCCCCTAATTTCAATTTGAACACATTAAATATTTTATGAAGGTGAAATGCCTAAACTGGAATATACTTAAGTTCCAACAATATTCCGCTCAGAGATATTACGTCAAATTTTATATTTTTTTAATGTAGTTAGTTTACCAATGTAGTTCTAGTTCCTTCTAGTATACGTCACCGTACATAACTATACGATATTTTTTTACACCTCTAAGGTGGCAAACAAGCTAACGGACGGTCACCGCAGCCTATGGGGGCTTATAAAAGTTATGACTCTTTGAAAATCGAATCACTTAAAAAACCCCATACTGATGTCCTCAAAAAACCTTAGAATCATCCTCATCCCACAACCTAAGCGTTCGCGGGAGCAACGCATAACCATTAAGGTTCTAAGGCGTGCGGATGAAATCCCTGCCAAAGGCTAGCAATGCAATGGTTGAAAATAGCCGTGGGCATAATTTCTAACAATTCCTCAGGCTTAAGCCCATTATACAAGCGGTAAAACACAAAGGGAGGAAAACTCTCTTCTTTCGATACGGCTTGTGAGTTTGGGATCATCGACAATTCTCAGCTCGTCGTTGAAATGTGTCGAAAGGAGCAAAACCTGGAATCCGGGTGCACCTGCCCAGTATTATATATGCCCAGTGGCACCAGTATTCTAGTAGTTTTAATGACGCCAGTTTCACATTGTCTTCCAAATGATTTCGGAACCAAACATCGCTGAGGATGTCAACACCAAGGATCCCAATGTTTATGGAAATAGTAAGGAATGTGGTTTGGAATGAGTTTTTAGCGGTGAACTCGCAGACCTGCGTTTTCGTTGGGTTGAATTGGACCAAGATTTACACGTCCGAAGTCGCAGAAAATGCGGTTCTCCTCCACAACGGAACATGGGATGTTTGCATAGCCCGTGTTATTAGCTTTTCCAATGTATGTGGTCGATGGACAACATGTCATTGATACGCAGTAGAAACAGCGTAGGAGACAGCACAGAGCCTTGCGGGACACCAGCATTGTCCATGCCGTCTGAGCAACTACCGTCAACTACGGCTCGTATTCCCCTGCCGGACCAACAGCTAGCCACCCATTTTGCACAAATCTGCGGACAGTCCTATCGAACGCTTTGGGTATGTCTAGGCTAAATGCCAATGCCTCCCCCGGACTCTAAATGGCAAATGCCCATTTGTGTGAGATATACTAGAAGATAACTGATCACCGGTCGAGCGACCGTGGTGAAAGCCATATTGACGGTCTCTGACTAGATCTAGTTTTTCTAGGTAGGTATTTTAGAGGCTCTGTGTTTATCACACGTTCCATCACCTTGCAAACGAGAGAGATAAAAGCAATTGACCTGTAATCTGGTGTGTCTGATCTGTCGCCCCTTTTAGAGCACCGGGTACACTATGCATACACACTGCACATTCGCAGTCTTCCACGAGGACTGAAATTGCCTAGTGTGGGAGGAAACCCTTAAGTGACGCGTGAGTGCAGGATACAATCTAGGAGCACACTGTTAACTAACACTGGGACCTGATTCTAGTGCCTATATAGAGGTAATGCCGAACCATCGGCTTTCTCTTTAGCATTGTAGGCCAAGACATCATCGGTCTATCGCAGTGGTGGTAACGATGACCGGCAAAAGTTTCCTTCGGTAGTGTAGTTTAGGGCTTATACAGTTAATTTGTAACTTACCACTTTTAATTTAGCTTGTATTTCTCGCAGTTTTCTTCTTGCTAGAACCTGTATATGCGAAGACACTTGCTTTCTCGTTCGCGTCTTCCCTGTTCTTAATTTTATGTACCTTGCAATCAATTCGTTTCTTCCTGAAAGAAACAATTGGGTTACGTTATATTCCCTTAAAATATTTTACGAAATTCATCGTCTCAATCAGGTTTGGATTATTCTAAATTAAGCATTAGGGCCTCTTTATATTTATTTAAATGAATTGCTTTCATTGGGGACAATAAAATATTACTATAAACCTATCTGAGAGGTTTCAGTTAGGTGCCTTATGTCCAGGAGGTCTGGTTTTAGATTTTTTGATGAGTAAAATGATAAGTGTTAGTTTTTAGCATGATGGCGCTCACGGCTTGTCAAATTGTTAGTGTTATCTTTTTAGACAGTGCATTTTACTTGCGACTAAAATTTTTTATATCTTTTGATATAATAAATATAAATTAAAATTTTATATATATAGAATTTTCAAATGTTTTTAATGCCCCTGTTGATATTTAAAAATTATTAACTTTAATATTTATTTAAATATTTAATGTCTTGACAGTTGCTATTATATGATAAAATGGTGTCTACATGCTTACTATAGCACACTAAGAATAGCAATCTGCAGCCATTATTAAAATAGGGGACGTATGTTGTAAAAACGATATTAAATTTCCTTTATATGATATTTATGTTCATTAGAAGAAGCAATTTGCTACTTATATGTGTCACAAAGGTCCAAGAAAAGTGATAAAAATCTGTTGTGAAGTAACAGATTTTTAAAATGTAATAGTTATAATGAAACTGTTTTGTTGACCTTTCAGTGTCAAAACAGTGTATTCGTTGCAGTTATAGAATTTGCACTATACAGTTATTTTGAATATTTTATTACCGAAGTTCGATACATAACGGTGATGTAGAAATCAACAATAGTAAATTAATATTTTATAGTTGAGTTTTTATCACTATTAAACACTTGCACTATAATACTCATTTGGAAGCTACAATAACATACAATTGCTGTAAAAAGAATCCCGTTAATCACTAATAATACAAGACGGCTCTTTAGTTGATGTAGCAGAGGCGGTTACAGTACTGTGTTAAAGGCGCGATATGTGCGGTTGATGTATGCGTTTACAACACTTGTTATTGATACCAAAATGCTGTTTAATATTATACAGCGTAAATATTCTATAAGGCACTAATATAGAACACACGGTAAAAGATAAGTTTATAACGCTTTATTACTTTTAGTGATAAATGCATTTCTTAAAGGACTAACTTTATAGTTGGGTCAAGTTACTACCACCAGCTTAGAAAAAGTTGTATCAGAAAAACCCCAACAGAAAAGAGATATATTTATTTTTTGGTATTTAATAACTATAAGTACTACTGACGGACTTATAGGACTGGCACACCGATGGCTTAGTAGGTACATAATACGAACACACAACTATATTATGTATCGCTGTGTTTATACTAGTGATATATTCAATATACCTTCATCGTGTCCCATAAAATGAGCAATAAGGTAAATACCAAGCGAATAATAAATTGATTCGGGCTTGTTAAAGGTCGGCAGTCAAATCACAATCATTTAAAAAGTAGGTATTCAAAGGAGAAGTCTGATACCATGAACCATCACATACGTAGTAAATTTTGTTAAAATTAATATTGTATTCCTGGTTTTTACAACTAGGTCACCTACTTCAGTGTAATCATAATTTCTAGAGCTGGTGACACACAATACCTACTTTTATCTTACGAATCTTAAGTATAACGATATAAAAACAATTCTTAACCGTAGAGATATAATAAAAATTAAGTACATTTTACCGTGTACCTTGGGAAATAAAACAAAATGCAGTAATAAATTAAATAAAAAGAGCTGTGCAAATGGACATAACACGTAACCCCTGAAATACTTCGCATAATTGAATCCGAACAAACGCTCGCTGTAGATACGTACTCGCGCAAAACAACCCCGAGCCGATGTCGAACCCGTTATGAAACAATTTTCAAAATATTTTGAATAGCTGTTTTCAATCGTTGAAATTGCAATCTCGCTGGAATGCGGAGAGGACTGCATGAAAATAATATGAGTATGGATGTAAGCAAAATAAATTTTGTTTATTGCAATGTGAAATTTAGTGCATACATGTTTAGTGCCGTTGCGTTTTTGTTTAAAAAATATTTATATAATGTACCTAATAATTAAAATAAGAAGGTAATACCTAAAGGGCAAATCGGGGCCTTTATTGGATCACTTTCGTCATCTGGGACAGAAGCTTCTCTCGCAAAGTAAGTAAGTAAGTAACGTAGAAACATGAACATTTGGTAACAATGACATTATGAACAAGTGCATAGCTTCCAAATACAGTTTTATTCTTATTCATTTTAAGTGCATAATTAAACAAAGCAGCAAGCAAAAGCTAGTAATGTATAGATATATATTTAGAATGTGCTCATGGGCGTAGCCAGCTTTTGGATGGGGGGGGGAGCAGGCTTGGCTGGGGGGGGGGCAGACCTGATAGAAAATGTCATTTTAATATAGTAAACATGTTCATTTTGAGCCAATTCCAACTTTTTTTAAATAACCTATGGCTTATCGACTACTGCTCTGGTGTCGATAAGCCATAGGGTGAACCCTAACGTGACTCGCTATTTACTGCTCTTTTTCTTGACTTTTCAATTTTATGAAAAGCCTTTGAGCAGGTTCTCGTCTCGAGGATCGCTGGTATCTACACAATAAGACATACAAATAAAATTATTTACATTTTTTAAAACAGCTTTAAATTACCCAAATGAAAAATTAAAACCCTAATTTGTGCACGTGTGTTGCCGTTTTATTGAGTAGGATATTAATTGATGGACATTGTGGAGACGAGCTCAGCGAAACCAAAGTAAATTGAAATCTCATTGAATTTGGGGAATGCGCCGGCAACGAGAGCCGCCTGGTGCGAATTTAATTAACCCGTAGCTCGCTCGTTGAGGTAAAGCCTTAACAATGATGCATACATTTATGTATAAGTTGGTTTTACTTATTACTTTAGTTTAGGACTTTGTCATGTCAACTAGGGGTTTCTACCAGATGTAATGTTTCAAAAATAGTCTCGGTCTTGTTTTAAATCGTACCTGCTTTTTCCCAAGCCGTTATTGGTGTAATGCGTTTGAATTGTTGATGTTAATTTAAATAATCAGTAAAAGCCTAGTTATTTTTGTAAATGATGCAGCTATTTAGCTAGAGAGATAAAAAATTGTCAAACTTTATCCAAAGCATAAATATATATATTAAAGTTGTAAATAATGCTTTCAATTCATGGCACAGAGTTACAGGGGAAGTCGACCTAGATATATAAGGACTTTATTATCAGATTGGGCCCTTTAACCTTCTATCCAAAAGTTCACGAAGTTTCCTAGATGTTACTTAATTTTTTGGCCTATTTTAATTTCTCTTTATTTTCAGACTAGGGTTTTTTTTGCTATTTTTACATAGGGTGTATGCCAGTTCATAATAATTAATAATAAAATTTGAAGCAACTGCATATTTTGACGCTCGCAAGGGAATCAAAACCTAGAATCATTAAATTTGGCAAGAAGCAATGCCATGTAGCACAAGTAAAGAAAAAAAAAACCGTAAATTTTAGTTACTTCACAATTTTATTTTTTTGCGATTTTAAACATATTTGCAAATGGTAAAGTAACCACGACATTTGTCAAAGTAAGGGGATAACAATTTTTCGACGGCAAAGTTCAGTTTGTCTCTCAATACAGTTTCTTTTCGTCAGTCTTCTAGGGAAACCTAAGTGCGCGAGTCCGACTCGCACAAAGCCAGTTTTTCACTAAGTGTTCCTTAGCTTTACCTTAGGGTCAAATTCATCAGCAACCACGAAAACATGAATGTATATATATATATATATATATATATATATATATCTAGGTCGAGTTCCCTGTAACCTTGTAGAGGTAAATAAAGGGTAGCTTAAGAAGGTTCTGATTGATCCAAGACTATTGCAGTGCTAAGTTCCGACAATAAGCAGTTGCACCTACTGTTTGCGATCAGAAACACGCACGTGTGTGGATGACAGTCTACTCTCCTCCTAGGTACATATTCGCTCGACTAGGCTATAACGATTTTTTTATAGATACTATGACTAGGGCCGCAGGGTATCTACGATTTAAGAAGCCGACCTAAAATAGATGAAAAAAAATTGTATAATTTGAACTTTTCGCAATAGCTAAAATATTCATTTTTAAATAAATATTTTTTTGAATTTTGGGAGACGTCCTTTAATCTTACAAGTTTTTATTTGAATCTTTAAATGTAAAGAAGTTGGGTTCTTGAAATTATTGCTTAGTTGTGATTACGGCGGACAGTTGTGTCATTGTCGTAAAGTTTCCACAGTGAATGCCTAAATTAGTAAGCGAGATTAATAAATTGATATTAACACGAATTAGTTAAGGGAATAAACACGTCGTGTGTTATTTCTCGTAAGCGTAACTTCCACTTAGCGACATTTGTGGCCGCGAATCAACATTAAGAGTGCTTTCACCCGAAACGTCGTGTGCATCCCGCTATAAATAGTTCACTGCAGAGAAGGATCGACTCGAACGTTTCTATTCCACACTGAATAGAAAAACAAGAGGTAATTATTTATTAGTTCGTTAGTTGGCTAATTTGGTCGAGTGCCAGCGCGACGCGACGCCACGCTCTCGCGCACGCTGCGCCGCCCAATCGTGCGTGCACGCCGCCACCGCCACTGTGAATATTAAAGTAAGTAGTCCGTTTGGAGAGCATTTCTATTTAGTGTTTTTTTATACGTTTTCATAAACTGATCGTAAAAAAACTAAAAAATATTTTGTGACTTGCGAAAACCAAAACAAAATCTAAGGCAGAAAATGACTTCTCGCTATCAGCTGCAGCAATGTTCTGACTAAGATGTTGGACGCCCGTCAGAATCATATTATTGTTGCATTGGAATAGTTCCCGTTTAACATTGTTTGAGAACCTAGATTCCAAACTAATAAAAGATATTAAGAGTTTGTGCTTAGCGACGTCGTCACAGAATTTCACGGTGACCCAATCAAGTTATGCGAGGCAAATCCTCTGGAAGGGTTAAGCTGCGACGGGTCTAAGGAGGATATCTCGGGAGACAATCGGGAGCTGCGAGGGCGGGCGGGCGCTAAACAAGAGGCCCGCCCCTTCTTTATATTTTCTTACTGCGTTCGCCGGCGGGCGGCGGGCGAGCCCCTTACACGCTCGCTCGCTCACTAATTGCGCATTCTTCGCATAGTTTAGCCCTCCCGGCGAACCCTCGCCTCCCCCGGACCACGTCAACTCGGGCCCCACCAAACTTTCATACTCCTAGGATATTGAGCGGTTTTGAATGTCTTAACTCACGAACGTGTCGACGATACGAGTACTACGAGTAGCTTTGTACACAAAGTGTTTCTAACTACAAACCGCATCAGCCAAGCGCTGCTCTGCTAACTAACTACTGGAGCTTACAACTAACCAACTGCTAACTACTAGAGCTTACAACTAACTAACTACTGGAGCTTACAACTAACTAACTGCTAACTAACTAGGTACTGGAGCTTACAACTAACTTACTGCTAATTAACCACAGGAGCTTACAACTAACTAACTAACTGCAAACTAACATCTGGAGCTTACAACTGACTAAAGGAAGATGTCAAACGGCAACGTCTTATTCTCAAGTTTATTAGCGAATGGAAACAAAGCTAACAAATAGATATTACGATATAGTTATGTTGATAGAGTGCTATTTAACAAAATTCCGAAAATGCGGAATTGTCAGACCGATCATTTGATCGGCTGAAATGGTTTTCGCTGTTGACAATCGGTCGCAATAGTTTGCACGATTAAGTGGAGCGTAAAGGCTCTGCCAGCCTACGGAGGGATAAACACAAGTCTAAAAATAATCTGGTACTAATATGAATGACCTACATTACTGCGATTATTCAGTCACAGTATATGTAATAAACTTCATGGTTCAGTGCTAAAAACAAAGTTAATGACCAATATGTATGACCATAATCAACTCAGAGCTAGATTATTTTTATTGACATAAGAAGTAGGTATATTATCTAAGTTGCAACATCGATTCACTTATACCTAAATTTCAATGTTAAGTTATAAATTAAAAAGAATAAACACCACCACCATTTTGAAAATGGTTTCCCATAGATTTGTCCAGCGAGGAGGGTGAGGGCTCGGACTAGGGTGACGCACTCGCAGCGTTAGATTGCGCCGCGCGGACACGTCCGCGAGTAATGTGCCCATATATCGTCTCAGCGACACAAGCCTGCTATTATTATATTGCACACTCATTTGCATCAACTACTGAATTTTCTATTATTATCTAAGAATGACTTTTTCGTTATTTACAATGTTAATCGTTTTCAGAATACCGACTGAGTGACTGCATTTTACAATGCCTATCGTACGAATAGATGAAGGGTTACATAAGTTAAAAAACAGCTCAAGTAGTTTTGAGCGTAAGTGCCGAAACAGTAATCTGTAAAATGTAGGTAAACACAAAACTCCTTTAAAGATATAAGCAGTCAAAAGTTAACTCCGTGAAATCGAAGCACATTAAAAGCGCCTAAAACTTAATGAACAATTGCAAAATTCACTGACAATTCTGACCGTTAAATCATTTAAGATTCATGTCTGCGGTAAATTTGTTTAGCAATTCCATCTGGCAACGTTACAGACTGAGCGGACAGTCCTTTAATTAAAACTGGGATGTAATGTTGGCGAAGAGTTAAGTTAATGCGCGTCCGGCTACGTAATGGTATCGGCCGCCTTAACTGTTCTACCGCAATTATACTTACACCATTCCATATTACCGTGACTACGAAAGGGTAGGGCCAAAAACTAACTTGCTAAATTTCTGGCTATATACCACTTACCGAGGTATACGATACAATATTACTAAGGTAGGTCCTACAATCAAATAAATTGTGACGTCGGTTGAGCCGGTGGTGTATAAGCTGACATAATGTAGGTACGAGTGACTTTCTTGTTTGGAGTAAGAAATGGATAATATTTTTTTTGTTTATATATTTTTTTTTTACCAAGGTTATTGTGTAAGAGCTTTTCACTAACTAAGGCATTATGATTCTATAATTTATGACACCATATATATAAAAATATAAGTACCTAGAGTTAACTTGTAAAATATTTTGGAACATTTAATTTACTCGAGAAAAACCTTTTTCTAAGCATCTACTGATCACGTCGCGTTAACGATCTTTTTAAGTTAACATTGCTACGTGAAAAAATTCCTTTTCCCTGTTTACACGAGTATTTCCGGCTCTACAAAGCTGTCATTGTAATCAGCATTAATGATGAATCTGTTCTTTTAGTGTTAAGGAAAAAGGCAGAGTTTCTTTTACTTAGAACACAACTCTAAATAAAGAAAAGAAGGGTGCTGTGTTTTTCTTAGCACATACCTACATAAAATAGTATTGAATACCTATACTAAATGCCTATTCAAAATGAGGTCACAAAGTTAAATGACAATGCAAATGACTGTCTAAGTACTAGTAGATATATTAGTACCTACCTACCTACAAGTACACGGAAAAAAAAGAGTTTCCAAGTTCTATTCCACCAAAGTAATTTGCATTCAGTCAAGAAATCCAACTATTTTGGACATATTTTGTTCACAGAAGGCAATATTATTTCCCAGAAAAAAAATCATTTTATCAATCGAAATTGATAAACTTCTTTTCGTATGAACAAATTTTTTTTTAACCAAATAAATGTTCGTTTTAGATCAACTAAACTTAAATTAATTACCCTAAGACAGTTAATGGTCTTGTATAAAATAAATACATTTTTATATGCAACATTTTATTTTTCTTCGTTTGAAAAAAAAAATTATTTTGCTTTAATATAATTTATTTTGCGCGAAAATCATGGTTTTCTTAAATCTGCGACGTCACTTATTAAAAACTATATTTTTCGATGAAAATAATTGTATCTTAAATCAAAGCCAGTGAAATGTTCAGTTAAGATAATATTGTTTTGAATTAGAGAAAATAATAATTTTAACAGAATTTGTTAGATTCTTGACTCAAAATCTGATATTTTATGCTAAAACTATTGTTTTAGTCGAAACAAATAAAATACCTGCTTTAAAATATTAAACATTTTCGTTGAAATTAATCAACTAGTATCCCTTTGAACGAATTTTCTTTTCGTTTAAGTAAATACTTGCATTTTCAAAATTGAATGAATCTCATCACTGTCCTTCATAGGATTTCGTGTTGGCTTTTAATTTTAAATAATTGTTTATTGTAGGGTTTTGTGCGTCAAATTAGTATCAGTTTATGCGAGAAACCTACAGTTAATTATTTTCTGAGAATTGTAAAGCTTGTAGCGGATCATATCATACCGCTACAAGCAAGGCTGACGTCACGCGTCCTACATCGCACTATCAAAGTTTCTTCTGTCGATGAGTATATATAGAAAACCGAACAGAATGATAAGTGGACCACGGCGGTCCCCAGGCATAACACCTCGCCTGGCAGGAGATCTCCTCTTTGCCGCCGCACCACAAGCATCCAGCAAACAGTCGCATTCGTCTATCAGAAACGATAAGCGAAGTTAGGCAACGTCGACCGTGGTCAGTATTTGGATGGGTGACCGCTTTTCTTCCATGTTTAAGAAAGATCGTTAAATAGTCATAACAATTATAATTAAACATAACGCTGTATAATCAGCTAATTTATTAAAAATTAGTCCGGGTAGCAGTGCGGGTAGACTGTGCCTATATGGCCCAAGCCTCCAGAAAAAGAGGCCTGTGCCTCTGCAGTAGGGCACTACTAGCTCGACAACGTCCGCTAAGCACACTAAGTCAGTGCGGTAGACTGACTCTATATGGCCCAAGCCTCCAGAAAAGAGGCGTAGGGCTTTTTAAAAAAACTTTATTTAATCTTGACGGTTAACTATGTCATTTTGGACCGAAACATTTTTTGTTTTAAACTAAAATATAATGTTATTAATTTAAGAGCTGATGTAGTCTAGTTAAGAGCACTATTCTCTTGTGTGAACTAGAAATTTCTTCCGTGCAATAAAGCACGAAGTTCTACGCCCAAGAAAACTAAGTGTTTCAAATAAAGAAGCATATTTTTCTTCAATGAATTAAATATTGTTTCAAATTGATAGAGTTTTATTTACTGGTTCAATGAAATTTGATCTTGTGATAACTTCATATTATTTTAAATATTTAAGAGAAATAATATCTTAGATGAAGTAAATATTCGTTGGTGCATATATGAAACGATATTCTCTTGGCTCAACTAATTCTTTTTTACCGTGTAAAGCACTAATCAATGTAGGTAACAGTGAAGTCGCCTTCCCGACTCGTTCTACTCACATTCGCTACGCTATTTCGCTTGTATAGGTGGTACCTATATCAATACACAATTTAGCACCACATCTGTGCGTACAACTTGATACAATAATCTCAATTTTTAAATTATTTTGTCACCTACATGTAAATATAGATAGTCATACTAACTTAGGTACATATATTGTGTAATTGCGAAAATGAATTCGTTTGCTTGTTTTTTACTTGACTATGCTCTGTGTGTTCGTTACAATAACCTAAATAACTAAAGTTTGACAACGATATACCTAGCTTAATGTAAAGTTTCCATCGATTCGTAACCCGCTAACCACTAACTACTAATACTTTAAATAAACTATTTAGATTTTCACGATTTTCCTGACTACCACGGCAAAGGAAGAATAATTGTAATTCTAACAGTCTACGTATGGATGTTTGATCTTGTTTCAAAAAGTAGGTATTAAAGTCATAGGTTAGATTTTGTTGTGAAAATCTCAATGTGGTATCTATGGGGGTTATAAATAAAGTCATGAAAAAGTGAAAGGTTTTCATTAATAGTGGCTTAAAAAGGTATTTCAAAAAAATAAAACAAATTAAAACGTAAGACATATCATTGATTATTTTTTACTTTTTCGTGCCTTGCTCTAGTATCAAAATATCCATAATATTATATCATTATATATTTGCTCGCCTTGTAATTCATGCAAAAAGTGCCATTTACGAGTATTACTTAGTTTAATTTTTGTATGTAATTATAATTACCGACAAACCGTGAGGTAAGCCCAACTCGGTTATGTAAAAATTCTAGTTTGTTCATAGACAAAGAGTTTTCCATGCATGGAATGAAGACGCCGAACTAAACTGTAAGATGTAATTTGACCCAAGAGCCAGAGAGTAACGGATGGAGCTGATGCTCTTCTGCGAACTGTTGACAGTGGTGCGGTGGTGCGGTGGCTGATCGTCGAGATAATGATTGTCGGTTCACGTCTTTCCGCGGAATCTCATTGCGCAAACCGCTTTGTCGGCTCGCATCGATACCGGCGCTTTGTCTCGTGCTCGTGGTCGTGCCACCTCCATTGTTCATTTTGGTACGGCCTTGATATTTTGACGCCTTGATATTCATATCGATATCGACTGTACATAATGTAAGGTGAATGTAGGTAACCAACTACGTACTACCTAACTACTCGTCTAAATTTAATGTGTAGATATTTTCAAGGTTGGATACAAACCCTAGCCCCAATAAGACTAGATGTATCTATCGATTTCAGTATTCCCATAATGTCTGTAGCATGATTGCATAGGTATGTACCTAGCATCGTTTCCTATGTCTCTCAGTGCAAGATTTCTAAGTTTACATTATTGAACGCAGTATTTCAAACAGGATTAGTCTATATTTAGGCATCAAATTCATGGTTATTTTTACTCGACTACGGCTAAGCAAAAGCAGACAGGAAAAGCAAATGATTTTGACCGGTATCTATGTATGTATGTCAGTATGTTCATCTGTTCCCTCATAACGTCTGAACCATTATTACTTAAACTAATTACTAATACAATTAAATACTATTTAAATATTACTGGCTACCTTAAAATTTCCATTTAATGACTATGCCTTAGGGCTTATATTGTTATGTAGGTAAATGCTGGTTGAGTCGTATTCGTATAAGTACTTCTACTCCTACTGATCAAGAAAATCAGGATAGTTAGTCCTTACTTGGGCAGTCACTGTGCACAAGTTGCAAGGGTGCACTCTAGACAAAGCAGTAATTGATTTTGGGAAGTCACTTTCGCTAAAAAATAAGAAAATATTTCAAAAACTCAAAACCCGCCTACTGAAAAATCACAGTCTAGAAACAACGAAACAAGAAAATATTCTCATCTGAAATTGTTATGTACAAACTATCAGATCAGTATTTATTTATCATCTATTCAAAAAACAATTAAACAACACCTTCTAACAACCCAATACATTTTAGTAAGCGATCATAAGCTTGGGGCGAAGTGGCATACGACCATGGGCACGGTCACGGGCACGGCTATCCTCTGAACATCGCTACGAATATTTATTAAATACATTTTTAGTATAGATCTACATAGTGTATTAAGGGTGGTAAGGTAAAAATACAATTGAATACCTATACTAACGAGAGCCTATTAAAAAGCCTAAGGCCGAACGAAGATTAGTAATTTCCGTACCGCGGGTTATTTTTTATTTATTTATATGTTTTGTGGTCTCGGGAGGCCGAAATAAAAAAAATTGGAAGTCACTTAAAGTACACCTTTTATTTTGAATTTTTCTCATAGAATCGATATACGCTTATTATTTTTTTTGGATTTCTCGGAAACAGATCAATATTTTATTTTAATAAATTTCTATTATGTACAATGTAAATGTTTTTTTAAGTAACATATTGGGTATATTCTACACACCACCATTTGTTAGTAAAATAAGTTTATAATTTTTTTCGAACAATAATTAAAAAGTAAGTACTTATTTCATATATTTTTATACGTCACGCTTTCATCGAATAAGCCTCGTTTTTTTACTCTAAATGTTTCAAAATACCGGTGCTAAAAAAAACTTGGCAACGCTGGATTATAACTACCTACTCACAAGTATAACAAGTGAGACAACATAAATATTAAAATATGAATCCGTGAATATTCGTCGAAAGTATGTAGATTCTGAACAAAACTATCTAGAAGTGGCATTATATTACGGTGTTATACAATCACATTCCGTGGATACATAATGTTACTTAATATCGGTCTATTTTGCTTATTACTTATAATTGTAATCTACAAAAATTATATAAGGTAGGCAGTAATATAAAATGAGAACGCACCATACATCTTTCCCTCGTCAGAAAGTATGATTTTCCGCCTTCCGCAAGGTGGATATATTGCCAATGCTTCTTGAAAGCTTTGCTCGATGTCGGGGCTCCATACTCCTTCTGCATCTGCCGCAGACAAGTCCTGCAAAATTAATTTGTATAGGTGAATCTATTGAGATAGTTATGAGATTTGAGAAAATCCAAGTTCTGTATAGACATTTGACAAAGCACATTCACAAGTCTTATGAAAGTAAAAAGTATTTCACACTCACAAACACACATCTATATATCAATCATTCCATTACCGTCTGATTTTTTTATTTTTTCGTATTATCTCTTATAAGCACAAATGTGTAAATGGCGAGTGTCAGTACACTGAAATTAGTGAGGTTCACGTAACAGGTGACATCCTACTGTAACTGTCGGTCTGTCTGTCAGTCTCACTGCAAATCGTGTTAAATGTCGTAAGTAAACAGGTAGTTACATGTGTGTATAAATTATAAATCTTTTTATAATGTGTTGATGTAAATTACTTGTTACTTGTAAATAAAATTATCCTATCTTATGGGTAAAGTAGGGATTTTCTATGTAATAAATATTTGTCACCTTTTTTTAAAAAATATTAAGTACCACAAGAAAAGTAAATGTCTAAGTAGGTATTACCTTAAATTTAAGTAGTAGGTATTTTCAGATAATGATTCGTTTAGTCAATTTGCCAGAAAAAACAAGTGCGTGTATCATTTAAAATGTTCAGTGGCTACATAAAACAGATGTAGAGTTCATGAGATACAAGGTGAAGAGCGCGTCACTGTAATTAATAGCTTTGAGTCTATTCTAAAAAGAAAATAGAAATAACATTGTGAGGCAGCAGCGGAGGCAAACAGCGTGAATCATGCTTCGACTATAAACCACTCGAAAGGATTACTGAATTCAATAACTGAATCCAAACTCGCAAAATATACATCTAAGATAAAAGTTAGGTACCTATACTAAATATACCTACTACAGAATACCTACCTATCCACAAACAACCATGCACCAACAAATTCCAATTCCAAACTTTAGCAAGGACGGAGCCCTAAAAAGCATTAAGAAACTAGTGATGGGAATTTAATTAAGAGATTAATATAGGTTTAATGAATGATAGAACTATGTCAAACCTGAAGATTAATATAGGTTTAATGAATTTTAGAACGATGTCAAACCTGAAGATTATTCTTTACTTACATTAGATCATAGCATCATCTATCACCGCTACAGTTACATTATTTATTAATAAAATAATACTTTTCTTTCAAATCCGTTTTAAAACAAAATGAAACTATATTCAAGATGATCGGGCTGTGCACTATGTACTCATTAAGATCATACCTAAAATTAAAAATTTAGGTATATTGAACTTAAATATTGATTAATGCCGTAAGACAAAACAAAAAAAAATAGTTATAATTAACGTGTTCCTTCAGAATGTTTACCTACTAAGATTATTTGCAAATACGAAAAGGGATTTTAACAAAGGCACGCAAAGGAAGTGGTGACTGGTGGGATTTAGCTACTTTATAACATAAAAATTGATAATGTTTTATAGGAATTGCACAATATAGAAAGATATTAGATACTTTAACACAATGCATTTGATAATGATAACAGTGGTAAAATTACTGAATGGTACAGTGAAAGGATATTTCATGTGATAAGTTACAAAAACGAACGCTTGGGTTGTGGAATGAGCTCCCTGCCAAAGTTTTCTCTACGGACTACAGTATGGGTTCTTTAAGAAAGAAGTCATTAGATTTTTGAAGGGTCGACAACGCGTGAGTGATACCCCTGGTGTTGCAAGCCTCCATAGGCTACGGTGACCGCTTACCATCAGGCGGACTGTAAGCTTGTTTGCCACCTTCGTGGTATAAAAAAACACCTAATAAACTAGATATATATTCTTGATTATGAAATTACAAAAATGACATTGATAATGGAAATATTGGTCACGTCAATGATGATAATGTAGTGAAATGATCGTAGAAAGAAGTTGACGTGTGATAATGAAAATAGTAAAGGATATACCTATAACGAATGATAACGGTGATTACTAGCGATAACGGATATTATATAGGTAATATTGAACTTAAATGATGATTGTGTGTTTTGCGAAGGTTAGTGATAAGAGTGATGTAAGTGTGTTCACCTTTTCGTCGTCGCTGGCGTCGCCGACGTCGAGGTGCTTCCCGTCGGCGGGTGCGGCGCCATTGGTCTCGGGCGCGCCGCCCGCGCTCCACGGTGACGCTATGGTGCCGGCCGCGAGCGCGCCGCTCGCTGTACACAAAACAAAAACGAAGTTAACAGTGAACAGTAAGAAGATAGGTATGAGTGTTAATCGTAATTGAATTTTAAATGAAAGATGAAAAAAAATATTATGAGGCAAAAGTAGGCATGAAATACAAGGGTCGGTAAAAGCAGACATCGTCGAACATATCTCGGTCAAACTAAGCCCGTTCTCATGAAAGTCGAGGTCAAAAGTATTGCAGTCTCGCCTCTACACTAAACCGTCGATAACCCTAATATAAACTGATTTTCGACTTGGTAATGGATTTTCCTAATCTAGGAATCTCAGAGATAAAAAACCGGCCAAGTCCAAGTCTTACACGCATAAATTTAGAGTTCCGTAGAATAGGAATTATTGCAATATCTAAAAAAATGTAAACTGTTTTTGTTTAAAACAATTTTTGTTGCAAGTATTTGTAACGCTCCATTATATACAAGTACCTTGTCAGATTTTTAGAATACTTACGCGGTTTAAAAGTTGCAGGAAGTTGAATTTTCCACTTCGGAAGCAAAGTACCTATATAAATTTACATCTCCGCAAAACTTCTAAATACCTCAAATTAATTTTTGAAGCACTATCCATCAGTACCCCATAACGCGGTGTGCGCGAAAAAAAATATAGAGAGCTGCCCCTAAGAATTGTTTTTTCTCAATAGATCTATATACATATATATATATATATATATATATATATAGCGGTTTACAACACATAACTTTGCGTAAAACTTCATTATAATCGATATCATCGACATGAGGAATTAATAAGGGTTCCGTTTTTGCCCCTTGGATAAGGAATCATAAAAAGGGACCACGCTTATTTCAAAATAAGTTCCAGATTATTCAATATAATTGAATTTAAACTTTCGCGTTTTCATTCCGTTTAGACGGTATAATTTAAGATCCGAATTAATTATTGGGCCGGTATCTACCTATCTATTAACCTAAACACCTAAGTGTTTAGACCGTTACTTGGACAATTCCCTGATCTCTGGAAATTAACACACACCAGGAACACAGAAAGGAACATGTTAGGTATCATGATGGAATATTTTGTAGTCTTTTATTAATAAAATTAGGTATTAGGTAATTTGAGGAAATTATGCTTTTAAGCAGTTTTCACTTCGCAAATCAGATAAAATAATTCTTAATATACGAGTAATGTTTTACTTTTTTAGCGTTTTGACTAAATTCTAGTAGGTAAACTAAACCTGAAGTGTAGTGACCGTGGTGTAAGACGGCGAAGCTGTGAGACGAACTGACGTCAAAATGGTTGTTTGTTTAGACTGGACACGCGAGGTAAACTGTTATAACGTTGTGCTAGTAGTCCAGTACATTAACGTAAGCAATTTACCACAAAATTACAACACTAGCAGTTTGAGTATGACCTGACCACTCATGTTGCATACTACATGCAAACGTATGTAGGTACTGTGTAGGCACAAGTATTCGAGGCCAAAGTAAAAAAAAAACGGCAAGAAATGTTTTGTTACTTTTGTGGATTTGATAGAGATGAAGACTAGATTCATCTCTATCAAACCCAAAAAAGATTATTTTCAATTATTAACTGGGAAAACAGTGTTTTGTATCGAAAAAGAAAATAACATTTGAGCGTCTGGACTTTCACAAATCGGATGTTTTGCGTTAGCAGAGGTATTATCAAAAGTTTCCTATGAACCTTAATAGGTACCTACAATTATGAAATGTTAAACCCGAACGCAGGTATATCTACTCATACAAGGTTTGGAAACGGTAAGAGAACATGGCAAAGCAAAAAGATTAAATGTAGCAACATTCCAAACTTTGAATATTTTATCATCAAATAAGCTTTGTAGAGTCGAGCGAGACTCGAAGCTCGGAAGTATTCCGGAAATTTTCATATACTTATAGCTACTTCTACAAATATGCAGGTAGAAGACGCTTATAATATAAAAATATCAAAACAAAGATATTTTGTTATGAAGCCGAACAAGAATGACTGAAATATTCGTTCAACTTGACTTACCGGAATCACAGACTATATAATAGGTACTATACCTACTAGTACCAATATTTAGATTACCGACCCGTCGAGACTGCAGATGTGCTTAAGATAAACTGCTGTGTATTGTTCACAATTTTTAAATTTAATATCATGGTAAAACTAACACGGCTCTGCAGAATAAGTTGCTTTTAAAATGTTCTTCGAAGAACAAACTCAAACTTTTCTACAGGTAGGTACATAAGTACCAAAAAAACTATCCTTTAAAAATATTTTAACACACTCGTAAACAGTATCATAACGTGCAGGTAAAGCGCGTGCTAAGACCTTAATTACTCCCACGGGTTCTTTGTAAATTTTACTTTCCCTAAGGCAAAGCAGGCGTTCATAGAAACCAAGGGCGGCAATTAAGCACGGTACCTAATGTCTATTCTGTCAAGTACCTAGTCTCTATGTATAAAAAATAAAATATGAGCAAAGCACCAAGCGAGCAATTAAAAGTTTTAACTTCAGCCAATACTTTTTAATCATAGTTCTCTAGATATCTAAAACAATGACACCGCTAAATAGCTAATGCTGCACCAGTACCTACCTAGGTAGTAGGTAGATATGTACCAGTAAAAGAAATAGTAGAACTTTGTCTGGTAGTAGGTACTTAGTTTACAGAAAAGTTATGGTTCTTAATACAACTGCCACTTATTGATCATTTTAGTGCAGTTTAAAAGTCTACTTGAATAAAAAATACTTTGAGTTTGAGTTTAAATATTTTCTAGGCTTATCAAAACAAAACCCAATTCACAACGGGTTTCTATAGATCAATTAGGTATTAGAAATGGTAATGTTTTAAACTCCGATCGATCTATACAAAAGAAGTAAAATTATCGTCAACGAGCTATGAATATCATTTTATGCGTAAGCAGTTTATACACATTCAGAATGTTCACCAACCGCAGAAAGTGGCTGCTCTCATCCTGGACTTCGAAGGTCGGAAGGGTATACTTTCGCCTATTAATACAAAACAATAAAAGTAATAACAAATTGGCGGTCTTATCGCTAATGAGCGATCTCTTCCAGACAACCTTTGTGACTGGTGATAGAGATAAATAGACAGAGACAGAAGAGATATGGTAGGTTCCTAATATTCAGTTAAATCTTGAAAATATGACTGCATATGGAATAATAATACATTTAAATTAAATACCTACCTTAAAGTCGAATTTTCAATCTTTGATTTTCTTTAGGTCCAGTTTTGAGGTGTTATTATGTTATTACCTCGTAGGAAACAGAAATTATTAAAAAAAACTAAGTTAACAACTTTAGGAGTTTAAAATCAAAAGCTAATTCAAATAAATCTACATATTATAAGTAGGTATAGATACAATACTTTAATTCACATCGAACGCTTTGCATACCTACGTATTTTTCAAGATTCAACAGTTTATCAGTCATACTCATACTAATATAATCTTCAATAAGTTATAACAAAATTAAAGATATACACGGTTCCAAGTATATTTGAAGCACAGCGAGTGTTAGATTGCTATACATACTTATCCGTAATAATTGTATTATTTTAGATAGATCACAGTATGAGTATGAGTGTTGTATATGACAGTGAGTTATTTGACGTAATTAACCGGTCACACATCAGCAGGCCGAAGGTACGGGTATTTTTCGTAAACAAAAACACACAGAAAAGTTAAAGGCATTGTTATAGAAACAGAAGAAGCAGGAACCTGAGATAAATACACAATCTACTGTCATAAAGTTATTTATTCATGAACTGACACCAGCGTCACTACGAGTTCTCGAAAAAGGAATAAATTTAGCATCATCGCCGCCGAATATACCTTTCGAAAAGATTATCGGCAATATCGAGGAAACCGTCCATCGCAACTATATCCCTGATAAAGAAGCAGACATTTTAAGACAGGACACAGCTGTTAGCCAGCTAGTAATGTGACAATAGCAGAGCGATCTGCCATAAAAGAATTACATAAAAATCAAGAGGTTCTTGTACTCAGGGCTGATAAAGGAAATGCGAGGGTAGTAATGAATGCGTAGCGCGTAAATAGTGAAAGCGCATTTGAGTGACGAGAGCACGTACGAGTACATTAAATTGAACTACAATCCAACTGCAAGGGTTCACCGGAAGAACCAGCAGCTCATCCAAGAATGCCGATATATACTAACAGATGAAGTATGTAAGCACGTGCTAAGCTCACGTATAATTCAAACACCAAAGTGATATGGCCTTCCTAAAATTCATAAGCAGAGTCAGATTAATTCACTGACTTATGACCATGCAAAGCATGTAACTAAGATACTGCAGCCATTAACCATTCTTACGTCGTCATACATTAAGAATTCTCGGTATTTAGTGAAGGGTCCAGGATATTCGAGTAGAAGAAAATGACTGTAAGGTCAGCTTCAATGTTGATTCGCTATTCACCAATGTGCCTATGTATAGAAGTAATAAAGAGGAAATTTCAAGAACACGACATCCCAATGGAATACGTTTAAGTGCTGGAACATTGCCTGAAGTCAAACTACCTCATATACCGAGGTCACCTCTCCCTTCATATTGACGGCGTTGCTATGAGTAGCCCAATTGTACCTGTGGTTGCTAATATTTGGATGGAGAAACTTGAGAAACAGGTAATATCCACCGCGCTGATGACGTGTTTGCGGTATTGGAGGGGGACTTGGAGCGGCGGAAGAGTATTTAGTACATCTCAATCCTTACATAATTTTTCGTTGACCAATTAAAGTTCGTGCTGACGGTTCTTTGAGTCATTCAGTTTATAGAAAACCCATACACACTGATAGGTATTTACATGCCACGTCACACTATCATCCATGTCACCTAGCTTCAGTAGTCGCCTCTTTAACCGATCGTGCATATAACTTGTGCGGCGCAGAACATTTACCAGGTGAACTGAAACATGTTCATAAGGTACTACTCAGAAATGGGTTGGAGATTCAGATAAGAAACGTTTGCCTTGGGTGGATGTCTATCCTAACTAGCGTATCTTCCGTTTGTAAAAGAATTAACAGAAAAAGTCGGCAGAATATTAAAGAATTATGGAAGGAATTATTAAGACCGTGTTACCGTGTACTACTTGTGACAAGATATCCAGTCGTATGAGAGCGCCGAAATATAAATTACCACTCCAGTGTCCCGGTGTGTATAAAGTTGCAGGACTTGATTAAATACAGTAAACATGTGTTATAAGGCATTAGATATATCAACATTAGTAGAAACAATGTATTTTAGTAGTAAGTAAATAGTAAGGCTATTTCTAAAATTTGAATGTTTCCTGCTATGTTGTAGATCAGCTTCTTGCACGCGATTTAGGAACAAGAATGTATTTAATACTAACATTGGAATAATTCCGGCAATTTAATGCCGTTTGGTCCTTGTATCGCGTGTCACCTCTGGCTACAGTCTATAAATGTTGCGTGTTTCCACAACAACATAATTTTTTATAGCCCTGTGATAAAAATGTTCGTTTAGTTCCTTATAATTCACTTAAAAAGACTTTTAGGTAGTAAATACGAGTTTTTCAATACAAAACAAGGATACATATAATAAGATTTTTTATGCACGACACTTGGTTACCGATAGATTTAAAAAAAAAAACTGAGTACGATTCACTATCTACGAAATAAAAAACAGCATTGAAAAGCAGAATGAAGTTCGATTTTTACAAAATTGATTAGAGATCATGAAATAGCAATATTGTATAGTAATTGACATTTTGAATACAAAACTAAAAACAATTATCTATTTTAATTATTTTTTAATATAACTCTCTCTCTCTCTCTCTCAATGTTCCTTTAGTTCACGACTTTATAATAAATTTAAGAGACACCTTGAAGACGAACTCAGTGCTGCATTTCCAGATTACATGTTTTTTAGGAAATTTTTCTCTTTTTTATATTCGTGTTGTCTCTTAATTATAAGGAGTACTATCTATCGTCAGCTCGTCCATTTTCATTAGCATATATTTTACGTTATTTCCATTACGACACTCGTCTATTCCAGAGGAATTACACACCAAATGTGTGTAATTAAAAACCTTCTTTGTACCGTATCAGCTAGTGGATATTTTGAATTATGAGTTCCTTTGTTTCAGCTGGAAGACGTTTACTGCTGAACGGGGCCTACGTTCCCTCATTTGTCTCCACAATGGCCGATCCTGAGCCGCCCGCGCACATCTTCTTCTTCCTACGGGTCCGACCAGGCTGTCGCTGCTTCTTCTGACCAAATATAGCTCTTTAAATAGCTCGCTGAGCGACTCTGAGCTTATTTAACAGCTACAGACCACTTTTCTGTCTCTCTATCTTAGTTCTGTTCTAGATGTTCCCATTGTAAATATGTCTAACTTTAAGCATGGACTGATGCATGCTAAAGTGTATCTCGATGTGGGGTATAGTACATTGTGTATAAAGGGCGGTAAGAAGAAAATTACTAACGAGAGGCTATTTAGAAACCGAAGGCTGAAGGCCGAAGGCTTTAATGACTCGAGTTTGTCGTTGATTTTTTTTCATTACATTTGCAAGTAAATAAATAAAAATATGAGGCGCAAAACCTTACATACTTAAAAAATTTCCTTTATTATTTTTAAAAAACACAATAAAAAATTTACAAGTTACCTTAGTATGTAAACATCGCCAGGAGCTTCATAACAATTTTTTTCTACATTTACTTTGATTTTGTATTCATATACCCATCTAACTTCCTTTTCAAAAATGCTGTTAATACAGTGCTCTTCAACACAGAGTTAATTGCTCATAGGCAAGATTTTTATTTTTCGGTTATTTCCCCAAACTAAGCTAATAGGACATTCTCTGAAAACGAACTCGTTTTCTTGTTTCTAGGTAATTAAACTGGCGTATAAGGTTAAGTACCTATCTACTTGTCTTTAGACTTTGATGGTAAGAGGTTTATATTTTTTTTCCGCATTAACAATATCTGGCAGTGTCGCATTTATATTAAACTCACCTAACGACGAAGACATTTTTTATTTCTTTTGTAAGTATAAAAATATAAAAATCCTAAATAAAAAATAAAAATGGTGGGACAGAAGTGAAGCCTAGCTATAGTATCTAGAGAATTTATGAATGGCTAAAGTTTAAAGTTTTTGGTCCCTAGTGTCGTTGTAAGTTCACACCATTTCAATATGGCGATTGAAGTTTTGAATTTTAAGGCTGCGGTATATGCTAGAGCGCAAAAATACGCCGTTTTTGTGCAAGTTTTGTGGCTAAACTATTGCATCTAAAGGATTGAAAAAAATATATGTTATACAACTGGCTTTTGTCTAGTGCATTACCTTACTGAATGATTTTTATTTATTGTATTTAATGCAATAAAAAATCTGGAAGTGACCATTGTTTCAACACTTGTGCAAATTTTTAAAGCGTGTTTTGCATTTGTTTCTAATGAAAGTTGGTTTAATAATTAGAATCTAGTGCCTGGACTCTAAGTTGTAGCAAAAAGTCAATAAATGTGACTACTAAACGGTAATAACGTTAAATTCCATACAAAAAATTAAAAGTTTCAAGGCGTAATTACGGTATAAATTACTTAAGAAGTATATAACATATATATCTCATAGTAATGTAAATGACATTATCTAATGATTTATAGTGCATTAACATACACAACGTTCGAATTACAGAAATTAGCTTTCTGGCCTATATCGCCCTTTTAACGACCGGCTTAGAAAAGTTTGTTGCACTATAATTGCTTGCTTGGCGCGAAGTTAATATCTGAACTACAGATGGTGCTTTTTCACATACTTGATAGAATAGATAAAACAGTATGTAAAGATAACGTCCTGTTTTATCGTACAAGTAGAGCGCGCGCGGTGTTTTATGAATCATATTGCCCGTGGGTTTTATGAGTTGCCTTGAGAAGAGAAAAAATTTACCAAAAAAATACCGTAGGATTAATTAAGTCTTAACGCCCACTTTCCCAGCACTGTTTAAGAGTAAGTGTAATGAAAAAAAAATTATAATCTATTTAATATGGGTAGAAAGAATCTAAGCAAAGGCAGCTGCGGCATGCGATCTTATCTTGCACAAGCATTTTTGGGATAAATCGTACTTGCAGTACAGTATCAGAGAGCGACCAGAAATGTTTTATCCGTCCGCTCGAGCTCTCGAGCGGGCAAATACGAAATTTGAAAATGGAACGAACTTTTTAATACCCGAAAATTGATAACTAAAGGTATAACTCATCAAGTTTTATATAAATTTCGGACTGGCACAACAAAAAGAATGCGCCCTACAATTTATTTAAAAAAGAAATCGTCAATTAAACGCAGCGACTTGGCGGCAAAATTACCTAAACTATTTTTATTATCGTCAAAACAGCTGTCAATATAATTAGTTTTTTTTACTCGTATGTTTGAGAAAAGCACTGTACAAGCCTTGGGCACAACAGAGCATAACCGGACTCTGTGATGCGATTGCCCAGTTATACTGTGGCAGTTATGTACTATATCGTACTAATAACGAATCCCACTTTGATATTTGATAATAAAATAATTATAACTCAAATAGCCACGAAAATTATATTAAAAGGTTGTGCTTTCATTGAGTGCAGTTACCTTTTGTAGGGGAGTTCTCAGTCACCATGTTATATCGGGTGAGAGGGCGATATAATTTTCGTGTCATTTCGTGTGGGAGGGTCGGAGAGCTGCGCCCCACCTGCGGGCCCGCGCTGTAGAGGGTTGCGCTAAAGTATGTTAATTAATTTTTGGCTGACCGTCCAACGCTCTACAGACCTGCCCAAATCGGTTGGGTGCTGTGGTTTCCTATTTGTTTTGTAGTACAAAAGGTCACAATTACAAGTTTGGAATAAGTTTTTATTTTATCATGAGAAATGTTAAAATATTTTGTAAAGCAAAGATTTAATGGATTAATTTCAATAAAACCACTTAACATATTCAGATATAAAAAAAATGTAGATACGGAAAAACCGGCCGGGTGTTTGTCATATTTGCAATGCTGGGGTTATGCCGTAAAATAAAGTTCATTTTTTTGTACTTACAAATAGCTAACGATGTACGGTCATTTGCAATAGTGCATACATAGTGTCAAGGTTAAAATTGCGTGGAGCCATTCTGTGAATCTCGCACTCACACATAAACATTATCAGAACTGTCAATAATATTAACCTTAAATCGACAAAATTAGGTTTAGTTTTCTTTATACTAACCAGTTTATTTAAGCCGTTCTTATATCTTTTGGTTTCTTAACCTAACAAATTTATTAGGTGTAAACTGCAGTGTTGTTCTACATACGTATTGTTTATTTCGCATTAAATGTTATCTGCCCCGTGGTGTGATCCATAGGCGCTGTGACTTAAATCGTTGAGCCTATGGTTCAAATCACGCTGTTTTCATTTTGAGTATTTTTGTTAGGAATAACTTTTTTTTAATGTTTTGACATCTAGTTCTCTCTAAAAAAGGACCAGTTGGTATGAGAACTTTTTGTTTTGTTTGCAAGAATTAAAACACACGCAATCAAATAAAAATGGTTTTTATTAAAATTTTATAAATCATAAATAATGTTTTTGATAAATGTCTCTTTTTTCTATTAGTATATAAATTTCCTATGGTTATAGCTTAAGTATTCGTTTTCGTAATGAAAAGAAAATTAAAACTTTACCATTAGAATAAAAAAAAAGTACAAGCCACCATTCATTCGGTAACGCTGCTATATATAAATAGTAAAAAAAATAGTACTTTATTTTTAGGGTTCCGTAGGGTTCTGTATCTCATAAACCACGATAGTTAGACAGTTGAAATTTTCACAGAAGATATATTTCTGTTGCCGCTGTAACAGCAAATACTAAAAAACAGAATAAAACAAAAATTTAAGGGGGGCTCCGACACAACAAACGTGATTTTTTTGCCGTTTTAATAGATAACGGTACGGAACCCTTCATGCGCGAGTCCGACTCGCCTATTTAATATAACCTCCATTATTTTCAATTACAGCAAGCAAGCGCCGCCGCATAGATCCGACTATATTAGAACAGATCTGTTCCTCTAATATTGTCCCAAATTCCTACACAGTGAGCCCTAATGACTCTGTAGTTCTTTCATTTCGCATGTCCCATCTTTGCACTATCAAACCCCATAGGTTTTCTATGGATCAGCCGCAGTCATCCACCCCCACATATTAAGTGATATCCGTCCAGATTCCATATTTGGGACAACATTTTGTTCTGCATAACGGGTCCCATTTCTGCGCCACAAATAAAGCCTCCCGTTTTCAGATGATACAAAGGACTTCTCATCGGTCAATAAGGTGTGCTCCCAGTCAAAATCTAAATACTCCCTTGCAAACAACAATCTATTTTGTTTATGGGTAACTAATGTTAAAAAGGGTTTTTTAGCTGGCTTTCTATGATTCAATCCTTCAATATGCAGAGCTCGACGAACAGTGTGTATTAAACATGTTCCCAAACACAGCAGTTAGTATGAAACCATTGTTCCACCATAAATCTTCTTTGAGTCGCATCAATGTGACGTCCACTTTGAGGTCGAGCTGATAAATTCCCCTCCTCTTGGTTGCGTGAGATGAGATCCAACGCTTTACGGTAATCCACTAAAAACCAAATAGCCAGATCAAAATAAACATTTTCAAATTACTCAATGAATTTCTTTTTAGATTATAAGAATTATGATATAACATTAACATCAAATAAAATACTTACGGTAAAGCCAGTCTCATTTAAAATTTGAGAAATATTGTAACCCATATTATAATCTAATACCTTTAAACGAGCAATTCTTGTATATATGTATATATAATCTGAATCTCGGAAACGGTTTTCATGAAATTTAGTATGCAGCGGGTTTCGGGGACGATAAATCGATCTAGCTAGGTTTCATTTTTAGAAACGTCGTTTTATCCGTGTTTTCAGGCAGTGATAAACTGAAAAGTATGACTCTTCCTGACATCTTTTGGCGAGTAGTAATAAGCAACACTAAAGCTATTTGACAATAGGTGGCATTATTAAGCAACGCTTAAGCTACTTGACAATACATGGCGCTGTTTAAAAAATCTGAGCATGCTCGGTCCTCCAAATATTATAGAACTATAATACGCATCCTCTCTTGAATATTAATAATGGCCTGCATATTATTTTCAGCAAAAAAAATTAATAAAAACACCAAACAACCTTACCAACACAAGCAGTAACATACACAAAGACAAAAATAAAATGGCTACCTATTTAGTGACCGCATTTAACTTAATAGCTTAATAAAAACGCCAAACAACCTTGTCAGCACAAGCACCCCTAGAAACAAATCGGCAACGACAAAAATAATAAGTCTACCCACGTAGTGTTCGCTACTAACTTAATAAAATTACAAAAACGAAAAGAAAGGCATAAGGTGAGATTCTAATCCACAACCTGTATTGCACTGAGTACACGTGTTAAGATCTGATACGTCTATCCACTAGGCTACGGATACGATAATTTCCTTAGTGAAATTATTAAATGAAACTAATATTACTCAGGTTCTACAAGACATATTACTTTATTTCTTTAAGTGTGTGAGTGACTACGCCTTGCCATTCTATTTTGTTTTGAAATTCATTATGCAGTTTTGCAACTCGTGACTTATTGTGATTGAAATTTAACCAAAATTTTAAATTTTACAACAATCTTTTTTAAAAATGTAAAAGTAACAAAGTAAGAAAGTGAACCTACTTAAAATATATTTTCACTAGTGCGCATAATTTTATCTTTGGACTAGTACAGTACTTTATTTTTTATTTCGGTACAAAAGGTGTTTTATAGACTTAATTTATATAAAACTAATTAGATAAATTAAACTAAACGAATAATTTTGCAAAATTGATTGTAATTATTAGAAAGTTTTTTAAGTATTTTGTAGGTACTGGCTGAATATACTCATCTCTACCAGTAGTTTTAACCAAAGCAACCTACTCTGTACAATTTTTGCAATCTCAAAGGACTCGAGCCATTTTATTAAAATTTATGTAGAGTTGTTCGTTTTAAATAAATATGGACGGAAATAAAGAAAAAGAAAATAATATACAGTAGGTTTTATCAGATCGTCTTGTTTAACTCTTCGCTCGTCTACCAGTTTTCTTCTTAAAACACCTGGACACAGTAAGTTCGTTCTCATTTTTACAATTGTTCTTTTACTGTAAAAGCCATTAGTCTACGGAACTCTCTGCCGATAAATATAAGGCAAATACAGTCGCTGTCTGTTTTCAAGAATTTCCTAAAATCTTATTACTTACGTTTACTACTTCCTAGTTTTCTATAAATTTGATAAACCTCTGGTTATATCTATCATTATTAATTTATTTATTGTATGTATGTTTACGTATTTGTTTTATATTATAACCATTTATTCAATTTAATTTTTTAAGTATTTCATATTAGTATCTATAAGTATTTTATCTATATAGTAAGTACATAGGTATGTATGTATATTGTAATATTCTTTATTTTTCCTTATAATTTTACGTATGATCCTTTATGTATCACTTGCCTCTACCTGTCAGTATTTCTCTACTCAAAGGTTGCCTGGTAAAGATCGCGTTTTAGCTATAAGGTCGCCTTATTGTGCTTTTTCTTTTATTGTTATTTTTTTGTGTATTTTTAACTATGCAATAAAGAATATTGTATTGTAGGGCCCCGATAATCCGAACATCAAAAATTTAAACCCTGTTCGAATCTATGGAGCGTTCGGATTATAGTATGTAGGTATTTTTAAATCATGAAACAAACATTTTTGTAATTGAAAGTATCTAATACGTATTGATACGTACGTAATAACTAATATATTGCGTATACATTTTGAATAGAAATTGCTTTATCTCTCAATATATGCAGACACAACTCAAGTATGTATGTATGTAGAATCCTTGCAATTGGTTTCGGTTCCTCAAATACTTAGCAGAGAGAATGTGATGACCTCTTACCATTAGGTGAATCGTTAGCTTGATTGCCACCTTAGTGGTTTTAATAAAAACTTTCGTTTTCGCCGCCATTTTCATTTTGTGTCTCATGTTTTCATCAGCTAAGAGGGTGATCGGATTATAGGGGCGTTCGGATTAGCTTAAGTACGGATTATCGAGGCCCTACTGTACTTAATTATGGAATTAACTTCGGATGATGTTATAAATGACGTATAGATTGATCGTTAAAATCTCGAGACAAATACTTATTTGACGGCTTTCGGTAATTTCATATCGTGGAAGACATAAATAAAAACCAAGTTCCTAATTACTTCTTCATTTTATTTACTTTATCTGTTTTCTTGTAAAAACAAAATAAAGTTAACATACTTTCTTTCGTAAAAATTTCATGTTGATTTAAGCGAAAACTATAATAGCTTTCAAAGAAATAAATTTCTAAATATATATAAGTTTAATACGATATTGTAACAAATCATGAGCCATGGCGCTAAGCTTTGATATGGTGAATCAATAAATATAGAGCAAGCGCGACCATAGATTAATAATAAACGATAGAGGTAGATTTCGTCGCCTCTTTATTAATTTATTCAATAGATGCAGCCGCCTCCCGTAACTAGTCACTTAGCTTCTGTGCTCTTGCCCCACTTCAAGCAAAATAGGACAACCAATTGTATTATTTCGCCGTTAATGAAAGATGACGGAATATATTACTAGCAGACCATTTCATTCTCTTAATTAATATGCATTAAGGTTAGCAAAATATATCATAGCAAAGAAAATTTCTGAAGATCCGCCCGAAACTAAAAGTAAATACAATTAATACCCACTTGTAGACAGCCAAACACTGTCTGTCTGGTAAGTATAAATACATTTGATAAATTGTGCACTTGTTAATAATAGCAAATGTAGGTATTGAATTACACTGGTGCATAGAAATAATCTGTAAACTTCTATATAAATCTTGAATGTTCCACAAGGATAAGAAACTTATGTTTGATTTTGGAATTAAATTTAACTTCAAGAGTACCTTAGCAAGCTGTTTTGCAAGACGTTACCTTTCGGTAAATTTTTGGTGACGCGTGCGGTTGTTTGTTGTGGTGTATGATGAAGCTACTTTATACAAGACGTGAATGTTTATAAACTGTGTGTAGTGCGCGCGACGCACACACTACACACTACCCACTACACAGGCGGCGCACGGCGATGGCCACGTGCTCTGCCTGCAACTACGGATAATCGAGTATAAACCGTATCAACAACTAAATTTCTACGTCTGTTAGCGCTCGTGATATCATCTGTGGTCTAGTTTCAAAGCTTAGATACTTGTTCCCTTTCAGTAGTCAGTAGTCCCGTGTAGTTTGTAGTTTCAGTCTGTCGAATTATAATGTGTGTGTGTGTGTGTGTGTGTGTGATAACTAGCTGTGTGCAGATTAATTATATCTTGTATTTTAGCACTTAGATAGATAGTGTCTCAGCACAGGAACTTTGTTGAGCTAAAATTCATCTTGCATGGCATTGCTTACATTGATTAATTCAGGCTTATGCTGCTTTGTGCAGTTGTTAAATTTATTAAGGAGGTGACTTTCAGAATTGACTAATAGAATTAAAAAAGCTAATAAAAGCTCACGGATATCTAAAAAAACTTAGCATTTATTATTATTTGGATTATGTATGTGAGACAAAATGGCTTCTTTATAACTAACGATTAATTAATATGATGAGTTCGAAGCTATAATCATTGATAAATTATCTCTAATAATTTTGAATATAATTATCAAGGCAAATAGGTATATGTCGATATCATTATTTTATAAAAATATTATCTAAAATATAAATATAAACATGAGTGGATGAACTACTAGATGGGCTTGCTCGAGTGCAGGCCGATTTTACCGTCACGGTACCATAAATGATCTTATACCGCCTCGATACCATGTGGTATGTTTAGAGATGATTGCAATAAACCTGATGGGTCTACCTTAATACGTTGGAGTCTGCGCCGTACTTTACTATAGGATGCTACGTGTCCTGACACATTGGCACCATCTTAAATTTAGAGTGCATTCACTAGAGCCGGCGCTTGTTGCCGCTGATGGCTGAACTTGCACAATTACGTAAGCCCTTATTAATAAAAATTACCATCTCGTGGCATTTGCTGTCTTGAGTCTTTGGGCTCATGGTCTTCTGACACTAAATATATTTTCTCAAAGAATTATCTAGGAGGCTTGTTCTGAGTTCCTGGTTCTAAAGGCTGAAACATAGCTATGCAGCGAGGTAATGTTGCCAGTATTATAGGCACCATGCCACAGGGCGGTATAACACTAGATGAGGTATTCTTTTTTTTAACACTAACTTTAACAAGATTTTTTGTTTTTTAAATAATTTTAGTTTTATATGTAATTTATATTTTTCTTTTAGGTGATAATAATGTAATTCAAAAATGAAATACTTATTAGATTATTGAAATCAAATTTTAGTTGGATTTTCAATTAAAAATCTTTAGATGCCTGTAGCCTGCCTTATATAATACTTATAGTATTATAAGTAATATTCAGTTTATTGGTGAGTATGTAATTGATAACTTTTTCCTAATTTCGTCCACAAGTTTTTAGACAAAAAATTATTATAAAAAAAAGTTAAAGTTAGTAACTTGGTTGTCAAATGTGCTTAATTTATAACTAAACTACTTAAAAATAATAAATAAAACCAGTGATATATATTTAAATTTTACTGATAAGACAATTTATCAGTTAATTCTCATGATAATTATCGTGATTATACTAAAAATGTATATTTATTTAATAAATATAGTCTCTTGACAACTGTTACGGTAATTGTCGTGTTATTTTCATACAATTAAAACGTGCTAAAATGTGTTATTTACGTGTCCCTAAGTAGATCCCTACAGATCAAATCCAAGAAGATATTCTCGTTAGAATATGTAGGTATATTCTATGCCTATGCTATGAAGTCACGAAAAACTATTTTAACTAGCCAACAAAAACAAAAATTCTTTAAATTATTTAAATGTGGCTAATATCAGTGAAATATGAACACTTTCAATTGGTGTGTTTTTTGTAGTATGTCGACGCCATTTTTTTTAAGTAACTGCGTAGAGAGATCATGGAACACTTGTGAGTCACGCACGCGTTTGCCAACTTTTAGTGAAAGGAAGTGTAAAGTCTTATTCGCCGTCAAAAGTTACGTAAATATGAACTCTATAATATTGTAATTAGAGTGTAACAGTTGTTGGTACGTGACTAAACATAGATTAGTGAATCATCGTCCGTCAGCAGTCGGCCAGCTGCGAATTAAACTGGGATTGCAATATTGGAGACGAGTGTCGCTAATGTAGCAAATGTAGCAAATAATATTATCGTAGCTTAGGTGCTTTTTGCAATTTACGTTCTATTAAATCAAGTTCGAGGTACAAGGATAAAATAAAAATAATGTTAACATTGACCAATGCGGGCTGTGCTTTTACCAATATTATCAAATTGTTTCCGGGTTTGTTTGAAGGTAAATAACTCTGCAAATAGATCCCTACACAATACCACTAGCTGGCAAGTCTTTAGTAAAATGTGTATAACAATAAGTACCGAGGTAGGTACTTACGTACTTATTCGCCTGTTTATATTACTGTAAAGCGAAGCCTATTATTTATGTTTATATTCCTACGTCACGATCCTACGTCACGATCTCAGTCAACTTATAAACAATGTTTTTCAATTATTTGAAGCTGCACATTTCAAAAGTAACTTAATGCAATCGCGTACTGGGCTACGTCATGCCCTTCAATATTGTATAATATGTATAATAATATTATATGTATCTATAAATATATATATAGATAGATACATATATATTTTTAGGCAAATACGATTAATAGTTTTAGGGTCTGTTCGTTTTGGGGTGGAGAATCGTTATTTTCGTAAATTTTGTCACCTGTCATCCGTTTGTTTAGCATTGGTATCAAAAATATCAAAATCTAAGTATTAACTGTAACAAACTATCAAGCGTTCTTTTACTTTATATTTTAATCTTTTTTGCCAGCAAAAATGAAACTTTAGACCCATGTCTGAGGGCGGGGTTTTGGTGTAAATCTTTTAAGCTGCCTACCTATACGTATTCATTATTATGTGTGTTAATATCATAGTGTTTGTAAGTCAACCGTTCGTTTTGGAACCAATAATTTTATTAGTAACGTTATAAGGCTACTCAAACGATAGGTGTCGGTTAGTTCAGCAAAACTGGCGTTTTCAAAAGTGTAAAAAGTATAAAACGTGCGAAAACTCTCCCAAAACGAACGCACTTTCTGTGGTATCTTTATTACAAAAAACAAATTTCTTGCATATAAACTTTCTGCAGTGAAACGAGCTTAAAATACCCGTTTCCTTTCTTATACTTATTTATGCACAAAGAGTTATTTGCATGCGATTTCATAAGGAACTTCCTTTAGCGATATCAAAACCGATTATTATACGATTCATCGCAGTCCATCTCTCGAGCCCGACTTTTCCACAATTAACAGAGAGTAAGCTGGCGGCTATGGCGCGGGCGGGCCTTACCGACCCGATGTAACTCCTACATAATGGGATGCATTGTATAGACACTAGAGTAATATTAAGCAAGCTGTAGAGTAGATAGATAGATACTCCTGAATAATATATACCTGCTGTCTAACTAAGTGTTTACAGCTCTTGTAAAAAAGGGATCGAAATTAAGTATATGTACCTACCAAAAAAATAAACAAATTTACTCTTGCTTCATCCCGATGGTTATATTTATGGACGTAAAATAGCACTCAGCGCGGCTTCTATTTCACGGAATGCACCATTACACCCTGGTGTCTGGTGTGTACAAATTTTAAACTCAAAATATATTAGCGCTACTTAAAGCTGCCACATGATTTAGACACAAGCAATATGTACGGAGTAACAAAGAGATACTTATAAAATTACAGCGATAAATCTGAGAGGCCGGCATGAATGGGAGAGCGGACAGGGATGTATGTAAATAATGTGTTCCGGCGTTCCCGGGAGCAGCGGAGTCTCGGCTTATACACACCCAACTAACATTTTAGAAACTGAATACCTTTCACGAATTTATTGTTCACCACCCGTTGTACAAAGTGGGTCGATTCTGCTATTTTATTCTGCTCCATATTAATAGAAATCAATGATGGATTAATATTCTGAAAACTGATAAAATATGCAATTTTAAGCCAATCTGACTGAGATATAAGCAGTCAAAAAAAAAGTGACCGAGTGCTAACCCGGTGACCCTACTTGACGTAGGTACTTAATAAACGACTACAAAAAGAAGCAACCTTTTGGATTAGGTAGATCATCTACTTCAAGATGTGCAAGAAAATTCAATTCAAGGTCATGACTTTGAAAATCGGGGAAAGTTGGGAAAATATTATCTTAAAGTTGCAAATAAGAGAAGCATCTTTTTTTTTTAAATGCATTGCTGATCAGAACTAATGATTAAAAAATATTGAGCATAAAGATTGAATACTTCATTATAATATGTATATACACGTAATATAATAGCAGGTATCATATAAATATGTATACTACCATAATCACTGTTTGTAAAGGAAGTACCTATGAGAATTGCAGGTACCTACCTCGCGAGGTATGATGCAAAAAAAGCGTCAGCGCAGAACCCTTTGATGCAACTGCAAAAGATAACCGTCGTCGGTGGCGTCGTAGATCGTTGCGATCACAAAGATTACAGAATAAATAATTAGAAAGATCTAATGTAACAGAAGATAGTAAATATGTATTATATATTAGTCAATTAGAAGATTTAAACTAAAGAAATAAAAGTTAACGAAGAGGCAAATGGGTCAATAGCCAAATAATAGCCAATAGATTAATACCTCTTAAAATCGAAACATTTGTTTATGGGTAGTTAGGTATTTAGATGATTAGTCAAATTGTTTTTTTTTAGACGTAATGTGTTGGGTTGGTAGGTATAAGTAGGTAGATAAAGTTGTTTAAATCGCAATCAATCACGACATGAAACCCGTCAAAAGAGTAGTATGGCCAAATAACATTTATCAAATATATCCAGTGGTCACGATATGAACACGATACAAACAAGCAACACAAGAATCCTGACGCAATGCCAAAACATGTCAGTTCGGGTGTTACAACAAGTTTATTTCTATAGGTAACTGCTGCGGGTGGGTAGCTATCTACTCCATCCTCTCTTCTTTTGTGTCACTTGCTTTGCCTTTTGAAGTCATTTTATGATATTGCTATCTGTTCTTTGCTTAGAAATTCTCGTAATTGAGTTTCAATAAATACATATTCATAAGACTCAAGCGTATGTTTCTTTCAAAGATCTGTTAATCGAATCTTCAAGGAGTTGCAAACATTTCTGTTAATCCATCAGGTATATTCATTTTGTTTGTTACAAAATGATCTTGTCGCAGGCAAATCGTATAATTCGCCGTTTTACAATATGCGTAGGCAGATCGTAAAGTATGGAAACGAAAGGAACAGAAATCGCACTTTATAAGTCATGTATGTTAGGTTAGGTTCAGTTTCTCTTTTGTAAACGTAGATGCGGAGCGTTCCAACCAAGCTTCATATAATAATCTGTTCAGTTTTATGATAAATTCTATTCCATACTTTACGATCTGCCTAGGCATATTGTAAAACGCCGAATTATACGATTTGCCTGCGACATTTGATTCAAATGCTTAGACACGTCCATCGCTTTCATGTCTATTAGTGTGTTCATTCATAAGATTATTCATTCTTAAGTATTGTAGTAATAACAATATAATGGAAAACATCAATATTCATGTGAGAGTGAAGTGAATAAGTTCCAAAAACCCATGTCATTCAATATATTGAACGTTCGCAACGTGAGGCGTGACATGAAGTTCACATCTCGTCGTCTGCGACACTAATAATAAACTCATGAACAACTTCTAGCACGCGGTGTCATCTGTATCGGTAACTGAATATTGAGTGGCTGGTCTAAGTCTTTTCACAGTACCAATTACTTTAAGGGGGTGTTGCTATGCAGCCATTTTTGTATTTATTTAAATGAATTTTCTTTAATTCAATTTAAATATCGCTCAAGCGGTTATGAAGAGAACCCGGGAGGGAAATGCAAGATGAAAGGTGTTCATAATCGAATCAATGTGCTGCACTGAAGCCGACAATGTTACCGACAAAGCTTAACTAAGTTTATGAGTGGGCTAGACGCGCTTGATGCAACAAGTTTGTACCGAACGAACGTCTGCCTATGAATTAGGTACTTGGTAAATAATATTATGCAATACAGACGGTTTACGTTATGGAGAAAGGGGAAAAAAGTTCTCTTTTTAAATAACTTTTAATAATAAGATTCTTATTATAAAACTATAAAATTATAAAACTGCCATTGATTTCAACAAAAATAACATACTAATCTATAATTATCTATTCATGAAAAATCTTCAACAGAAACACGTTTATAATTAGGTAATAGGCAGTTCTCATTTGGTTTTTTTTTAATTTTCATGCTTAAAAAAGTCAACCTAAATTCAGTCGTCTTTGAATTAAACAAAAATCAAAATAAACTGTTGACACAAGTGTATAACATTAAATCTGTTGACAATGCCCCGTGCAGTGCCCCTGTTGATATTACCTATATACAATTTTCTCTGTTAATCGTTAATAATTAGGTAATATAGGCATCAATATTTATTAAATTTACAAAAAAATAAATACAAAGTTTGAAATAGGAAGTAGTATTTAGTCATACTGAGCTTGACTTTCCATTCACCTGCACATCACTTCAGTAGACTTAGCCAAACAATGCGAGGAGTTTAATTATTTACTTTGCGGACGTATATTCTAAAGGATCATAAACAGAATGGTAGCAGCAGTAACCACCTCCACCAGAAACGGTCGGCGTGCTGTCTACGCGCAGCTGTCTCGTGGTCAGGCACAATCGCACAATTGCTGGTGACAATTTCAAAGTCATTGACTCCAACGTTAACACTCATAAATTGCCAGTTATTGTTTCGTCAGATTTAGTCAAATTAGACATTGCTTATTGCATTTTTTAGTCGCGGAACAATGTTGGATACCCCTTAAACAAGATGGATTCTGTCAGTTCTAATATTCTAAGAATATAAACCACGTTAAACTCTGACTATAAATTGATTTCAATTAATGTAACTCGTGTTGAATTGTTTCAATAAAGTACGGTCATTTCGTTTCGATTAGCTAATAATTAACCTTTTGAATCGGCCGGTAGACACTCTCTAAATATTCCTTTAGAAGGAAATAAAGTAACTCGAGTTATTTATTAGAAAAGAATATTCAGCCGATAGGTTTGTAGGAATAGAAGCGGGTCAAGGTTAGATAATATTGACTTTCGAAGCGCAAAGATCACTGATTCAATATCTTGTTACAATTTCAAGCAACTTGAGGTAGATACAAGTTTATGACAACAGTTATAGTGATATTTCTCGCCAACAATATCGGATAGGTATAATTAGATTGTAATATGAGTGGGGTCTATGCGGAAGAATGCAAATACACATTCTTCAACTCGTGTTACATTTTGCATCTTATTCTGAGAACAACTATGGGAAAATAGCTTTCTGTACATGCAAGGGAACATGCATCACAGCATAGTGTAAAAAATGAATGCATTAAAATATCAGTTCTAAAGTCATCTATTAATAATATCGTGACATAGTGGCTCGAATTGACAGCGACTGGTAAATGCCAATAGTGGCAACATATCTAACAGCAGATACCTATCTTATAACTACGATCTTAGATATTAAGGTTAATATACGAATGTATGAGTGTACAGATATGTATGTATGTAAGAACAACAAATGATTCCTATTGAATGCCAGGCAAGCACGAGAGGTTAAGTGAAAAAGTTGAAACAAAGGCTGGCGTGCGTGGTCGTGGAGGTATTTAGTATGCGTTTGGAAAGGAGTAAAGGCGAGAGCAATAAGTCTGAATAGCGATTTGCATAGATTGCGGCACCGCGGGCTTGTGTTTGGTGATTTAGGGCTCGGCCGCGTGGCGTGGGCGCACGCCCTGATAACACCTGCGTCGCGCGTCGCTCGTAACGTGACGTATGTGCTCTTTAAACTCATTATGCGTTTTCAACACTACTGCGCATTATCCATATACAACGACGATATCGTTAGACACGACCTAAAAGTAAAATCCCTTGATATCTGAGAATATTATACCTACTTCATTTATATTTCTTTTAATTAATAGAAATGCCGTGCAAAAGAAAAAATTACAACAGTGGCACTCGGGGCCTGCCGCGGTAAAGCTATTGCATAGCATTTTTTATCAACTTATGCAATTATAATTATTTATTAATTTTTTTATGCAGTATTTTTTTTTCTTTGAAATTAATTCAAGTTACACTTTTTGAGCGTAATGATTTATTGAATAAATGAGAAGTTAATATCGTTTAATAAATTTTCGTTGGCGGCAGCGGGGTGGGCGCAACAAAGTTGTACGCAGGTGCTCTCGACGAGGCACTGCGGCCAACTGATGGAAGGCGAGAGCCGGGTATTGGCCGGCCCACGCGACTTTATTTATGAAATGTTATTTTTTTTTCCTACAAAATAACACTCTTACGCGATAAAAATAATCGTCTAAAGTATTTATTATGAAACACATAGACGAAATTTCATTGAAAAAAGTTAAATAACTAGCAAATAAAACTGTTTTCCCTGTAGAATAATCTCTCTAAAAATGAAGATTTAGAGAAAACTTTGCGATTTTATTGTATCGAGTCGTTTATTCAATCGTGTTTCGACTATCATAACTTACTAATTAAACTCCTAAACTTATGATTGTCATCAAAAAAATATATAAAATTCAATTTTTTTCGACTTTAAATTGATTTTCCGTACAGTCAAGTTTGCCGTAGTTAGGTTTTTTTCGTTACGGAATTTCTTAATTCGGTCGCTGCGCTCAGAGCCCGCGATAAAAACTATGCAATAGCTTGAAAGGATTTATAGATTCACTGTTCTGTAATCGTTATAATTTTCTGTTGTAAATATTATTCTTTTTATTTGAAAGAGGTAAGAAGAATGTATAAAGAGCAGCCCGTATGTTACAAATGCTTAAATAATAGGAAATCTTCCAATTATTTTATCTAATCATAAACGATAGGTAAGCACTAACTATATATAAGCTTTTAAAAAACATTTATGTTTCTTTGAAAATATGGACCTCAGCAACTTTTAGTAAAGTTTTAGGATGTACCATACACGTATGTTACATACACATCATAAACAACTATAAGCTCGTATTAATTTGTCGGCTTGATGTAGGTTCTATTGTGAGTTGAGTCAAAGAGGCTGGTGGTTAAATGACACTCATTTAGTGCAGCCCCGACGTCGCGCGTCGATGGCACGCCAGCAATGTTGCCGCTTGCGATTAGCAGAATTCCTGCCTCGCAATAGAACATATTAAATGCTAAAAAACAAGTCCTTGCGACATATATGTGTATGTGTTCGTATCATAGAAGCCGCACGGTTTTGTACCTTTGCCATTTATGATTCTTATTCCATTCTTGAGCGCAAACCGCCTTGTGAGGCCGGTCATTATCATTGCTTGTTGTACTTAGCCACCATTCTTAGTATCTATTACTTGTAAAGTATCAGAACGTTTTAATTAATTTTAATTTGTGTTATGGATCTTAAAATTAAATGATAAAGAACACAAAATTTAGTTAATGGGTTCTCCAATGATAGCTATTCATCTCTCAAAGGTTATGAGTAGATAAAATAGTCAAGCGCCATTCGATAAAAAGTAAAAAAAAGGAACGAAAACTAAAAATCTGTAAATGAAAATGCAAAAACATTAAGAATTAAAAGAAATAAATAAGTGCACCTATAACATACCAAATATTTAACTAAAAGCAAGCGGGACTCATTTCAATGCAAGGACAAAATAGTAGTATCTACAGATTGCTGAAACTACTCGTATAGTAAATAGTTGATTTAAGGTCAAGTGCGAGTCGGACTCGCGCACGCAAGGTTCCGTACCATTATCTATAAAAACGGCAAAAAATCACGTTTCTTGTATGGGGGGGCTCCCTTAAATATATGTTATTTGCAATTTAATTATTTATTTTTAAAGTGAGTATATAACTAAATATTCTGTGAATCATTCAAGCGTCTACCAGTTGCCGTTAACAATATCGAGCAAAAACAAGCAAAAAAAACCACGTTTGTTGTATGGGAGCCCCATTGAATATTTATTTTATTCTGTATTTTAGTACCTATTTGTTGTTATAGCGGCAACATAAATACATCTTCTGTGAAAATTTCAACTATCACGGTTCATAAGATATAAGAAAGACGGACAGCAAGTCTTAGTAATAGGGTCCCATTTTTACCTTTTTGGGTACGGAACCCTACAATGGAAAATTTCCAGACCGAATAGAATTTTCATTAGTGTCAGAAGTGGAATAGTGTGTGTAGATATTGTAAAAAGATAGATGCAATAAGTAGAAAAATATTAAGGATTTTATAGTTTGCGAAAAATTAGGTCACAATTCTAGCTTATGACAGGTGTTGAGTAACAGATTCTAATATTGGTAATAGTTATTGCACTTGAAGTTGAGACTAAGCATACACGTAATTTAATAAAATTTGTCATTACTGATGAAAGAAAATACATGGCAGAGGTGATAGTGTAAAATTGAATTTAATGACGATTGCGGATCTATCATGCAACAAGCTTGCTTACGGAATCGGCGGCGCGGTGGTGGCGTTGAAATGTAGCAGTTGTACCGTAGGACACAAGTCGCCGCAGTTACGTTACGTCGTAGCTGGTAAGTAATTAGAAAATGTAGCAGTTGCACCGTAGGACACATGCCGCGTCAGTTACGTTACGTACGACATAGATCGTCATTGCGCGCCGAGCACTATGCGGGTCATTAAAGTGCACTAGCGTTTTGTCACTTTACTTAATTGTAGAGATTGTGGCTTACTTACTTACTCGTACTTTTTTTTTACTTTGTCTGATATAGGTAATAGCAATATCAAGCAGATTGGCTTATTAGTTGGTTTTCCTGGTTATATGTTGTCTTGTATAGTAATCTAGAATCCCGAACTGGCATCAAATTTATAGTTTGAGAACTTATGTAAATTGTTGGCTAAAGAACTTGATTGTCTTTTGTTGTTTTGTTATATCTACAGGTAAATCTCACTCTTTTTTATCCATGCACATATAATGTGTTTTCGTAGGGAGAGAGAAACCGAATCCGCATGTGGACGCAGCTGCAGAATTCCACTAGTATGCATTTACGAGTAAGAGTAAACTTTGTTTCAATGAGGTAGTAATTGGGTGTGATCAGACCGCTCCGTGCTCCACGTTGTGGGCCGCGTCGGTCGGGTGTCGGTCGGGTGTCGGTCGGGTGTAGGGTCACGCGCCCGCTCTGCTGCCTTTTACTGTGAACGGCGATTGTCAACTGTTTGATATTTTATTGCGTCGGTCTCGGTATCACGATCCTTGTCGTGTATGCACCTAAATAAATAGGTCCGTTGTTGAATTTCATTTTATGTTAAAAAAATATTTCATAACTTTGACGATTTGAAAGTGTTTGTAAAAACCTAATTTGAATAAAAAAAAATTACTTTGACTTTGACTACCTATACAGATAACAATGGCGGAAGAGCTTTGTCCAGGTGTTCCAAGAAATGCAATGCAGGTAATACACAGCCACATCATTAGGTAAGACAGCCTCTTTTCAACTACCACTTTAGTTCTGCGTGACAGGTGACAGGTGGTGAACTCATCGCTGTACCTATAGGTACAGTTTATTTGGAATTAGATGGTTTTGCATTCATTCCATAAGTCGTAAGTAACCAGATTAAGAGTAAAAGGTGGTAAAATAAAAGATAAGAGACAGAATATGCCTACTCCCTCGGTAGGACCCTACAAGTCTTGACAAAGTAGGTATATGAATACGAGGCAAGTTAGATTTGGACTGGCACGGCAGTAAAATTGTGTTTACGATATTCAACACCTCATGTACTTCAAAAATGAACCTGGCGCTGTCTATAGTTAAATAAATAAATACCCTTTACGGAGCACGTGCGTCTGATGAGTACAAAGGGTAGGTATTATAGTGGCGTCCGAGTTGTCAAACGAGAACTTTTTATCGAACGGGCTGTCGTCGTCGTTGAATAGAAATGAGCTATGAATAATGCATGTGTGCCCCGCGGGCCGCGCTTCCCCATTCACTAAACTCACTCTTGGTGTAGCGTGGTAGACCGTTCCCTATTGTCAACTCACTATCTATATAAACTGTAGTATCCAAAATGTTTTATGAAAAAAAATGTATTTTTTTTCTGTGTAGCTGTATGTATAAAGCTGAAAAGCAACATTAAAATATAGATATTGGTTATTAATTATGGTGCTATGTTTATTGACTGTGCTCGTGTTCTGCAAGTTTAGAATTTTTAAACTAATTTGTATGACATCTGTGTCATATACATCATTTGACACATGTCTATTCGTATCGCTAAGGGCCTTAGCACACACGATGCAGCGCAGCATCGATGCAGTCGCCGTTGCCAAAAGTATCATGAATAGTAGGTAAATAATTATTTTATTACCGACGAACTTCGCACGATACCTACTTACTCGTATTTAATCTTAATTAATAATTACGTGTGTATTTTAGGTTGCTTTTAGAAATTGTCTGCTAACTAGATATTTATAATTAATTATGTAATCCAAGAGTAAACTTGACGGATAACCTGAGCTCACATAACACAAAAATATATAATTATATAGATATATAATTGTATATGTATTCCAGGGTTGTTGTGAATGTCAATTTGAAAATGCAAACGAATACAGCTGTCAAAACAAATGTGGATGTAAATTTCGAGGAGAATCCGAGAATATTAAGTGTCCATAAAAATACCTGGCATAAAAAAACCTTATAGTGTATCTCTTGTAGACTAAAAGAAGTAAACCTAACTCGTCAAAATGTGTAGGATACCGAATCGATACAGATTTATGCAAATTTCCTCACAAACTGAAACGAAAGTAGACCACTCGCCGAGTCGCCAACGCAAAACCTCCCAACTGCGTAGGTACTCTAACAGCCGGCTATTTTCTGCATCAATATAAAAGATTCAATATAATGTTTTAAGATAAATAAAATATTTTAGAACAAGAATAAGAACGATACGATTTTATTATTGGATTAGATACAGAAATGGTGAAAAAAATATTGAGGTAAATGATTTACATCATTCTTATATGTATATGTTTTATTGTAAGTTGTTTTTATCGTAAGTGTACCTAACTAATTAAATACAAAGCAAAGTACTTAGTCAAAGGGACAAATTTCTAAAAAAAAATTTTGTTTCTGTTAGCTTGGATAAAACAAATTCCGATTTTCCTGCGAAGATCGAGATTGTTGGTAAAAATACATGTGCACGGTGAAGTCTTGGTCATATAATAATTGGACCTAGTGTTGCTTACCTACCTATATGGAAAAAACACTTCATGACAATTTTATAATATAACTTAATTAATAAGAAAACTCTCACATATCTTTATAAATATCCATTGTCTACAAATATTGGAGATAAATATTTTAGTGATTAATCATTAGTTCATACTAATTTTTTTTAACAATATTAGATAATGTCCAAATAAAGACTCAAAACCACGAATATGGACGTTGATGTATGTACGTATATCGCGTTTGGTGTTGAATAATAAGGACGGTAGTGCGCGTACGCAGGGAATGAGTCACACTCATCACACCGTGATTTGCGTCTGGTTGCTTCTTGTGATCAAGTGTGGAACAATAAATACCAGTCGACGTCACTATAGTTGTTAAACATGATCATTGATTTGATTAGATTACGTCTAAAAACAACCGCGCAGGTTGCGTGTGTACGCTGCTGTAGTCGCTGTACCATCTAACGGAATCCACGGTAACATTTCTGCGAATCAAGCACTACTTGTGTCAATTCAAAAAAATAGCAGTTTCACCATTGTTATAATTTAGTCAAATATAAAAAACTAATACGTAGTCGACAATCATTTATACATACAGTTTTTAGAATAATTAAAATTGAATTTTTTGAATTATGTAAACGAGCCGATAATAATACCAACACAATTTAATAGTTTTAACATGAAGTATCAAGATAAAAAAGACACAATTGTAATTTTTTTAATATCTCGAATTGAAACTTTTTCTGTTTTGTAATAACTTAATATAATTTTAAAGGACTGCTTCAACTACTCTCGTTCGACACTTGGTTTTGATTTGTGTCAAGCACAAACGGTGACGGAAACATCGTGAGCAAAACTGCATACGGAAAAAATGCGAAGTCCAATGTGTGGACTATGGGCCAAATCGCCTTCCGTGATGGTAGGCCGTGCCCCATAACAGTGGGGACTTATGAAGCTGAAGAAGGAACCTAATATTTAAACACAACTGTAATGTAAGTATTTTAAAATCTTAAAAATAACGATGATCTAAGATCAGTAATTGATCGATTGATGTTAAGGTGTATCTACATTTCACATTTTAGCTAAATCGGTTTAGTTTTTGTCGTAACGTAACGTACAAAAGTTATTGAGCCACCAACATACTCGTACTAACACTAACAAACTTACGCATTTATGATATTATTAGGATAGTATTAAAGAAAGTATATAGATTATTACATTTCCTTGTATTTTAGGGTTCCGTACCTCGAAAGGAAAAAAGGAATCCTTATAGGATCACTTTATTGACCGTCTGTCTGTCAAGACCCTTTTTCTTAGGAACGCGTTATGGTATCACTTTGAAATTCATAAAAAATACTAAGGTCTAACGAGTAATAGTCGAAGAAATTATAAAATGGGAAAGTGAAATTTTGTACGAATTCCATTAAAAGTTACTTATATGAAGTAGGTACATCTGTAAAACAAGTATAAAATATAAGTAAATGAACGATGTATAATTATAGAAAAATAAAATAATAACATTCTAAAGACTATTCTTCTTAAATTGATAACGATAGTTACATTCAAATGGCGCATTGGACTAGCCGGCGCGCTTGGCGCAACATCGAATCGAGCGTGTGACAGGCAGCTGCGCTCATAAGCGCGAATTTAGTTTGGATGTCTCGAAGATGAAGAACGTCTAGATAAGTTTGCAATTTTCGCTTTCAAAGTTTAGTTTTTAATGGTTTGATTTGATTATCATTCAAAAAACTTTAATTTCAATACTATTTTAATAATAATACCCTTATTAATAAATTTCAGTTAATTATTCTTTAAAAGGTTGAACTTTTATTTTGCAATTTTAAAGTCGAATTTATTTACCCAGTAATTTGGCACACCCAACCAGCCGAAACGTCGGGAAAAAGGTATTTTGCCAAATGACGCGTTTAATCCCGTTTTATTATTTAAGAGAATACTACGGAACCCTATATTTCTCGTGGCCCGACACGCACTTGGCCGATTTAATCGCATATTGTGACACAAATAAATCAAAACCTATGGTGAACTTCCCGGTGACCTAGGATATGCGATCTCATGATGGAAGAGTTATCTACGTATAATAAGTTTGTACGGAACCCTCGGTGCGCGAGCCAGACTCGCACTTGGCCGGTTATTTAAACACGTTGTTTAAAAACGTTGTCCTAATTTATGTATAATATATAGGTAAGTACTGAATATAATATTTAATAAATGTATTGTTATTATTATATAGTTTCGTTAATTTATAGCTATGTTAGTTTATGTGTGACCGCGTGGTACATCGGACATGTCTGATGCACATAACGGTGCATCGACCCGACGTCAACACAACACAACACTGTGGCACAGGCCTAAACCTTTTACGACTAGATGCCGCTACAAACACATTTACCATCATGTACGAGGTTAAGGTACCATATCTGCTAAATGGCGTGCCAAATACACTGAAGTATTGTTTAATTTAAATATAACTTGTTAAGGAAATGCTATGAATAAACTTTATACTTAAACAAAACTAATATCTTATGTAAATATATTTCTATTATTTATTTACACACAGTTTATGCTGTTTATTCTACTTGTATATTATACATTTATTTTCATGATGAACAAAATTGTAAGTATTTTTACTATAAGGAGAGAAAGTGTTGCGTTTGCGTGAGATCGACCAAAAATTTAAGTTGCAAACCGTTTCTAATGCTAACTGTTCTTCTATATTATACATTTATATACGTCCCTAGAACCTACCTACCTACGTACGCCTATATTATGATGACGAATTACTAAAATATAAAAAAATATTCCAACATAGACATTAAATTTTTCAACTTTACATACACAAACATTTTTAAAAAGAAACCTTATGTTTTTTTATTTAATTTAATATTTTACTTTTTAGTCTCAAAAATTTATTATCAAAATCTTTTTTTTGACAATTTTTTATTTATTTATTTATTGACATTATTTTATTTATTTACACCATTGATATTATTTTATTTATTTACACCATTGATATTATTTACCTTATTAACATTATTTACACTATTTACAATATTGACATTATTAACATTAGTTTTACGCCACTGATGTTTTTTAGTTTCTATATGTATATATTACTATGTGTGTGTTTTATATTTCAATTGAATTATTAGTTATCATTGTTCACGTGATCAGTAATATTTATCATTCTATTCATTTCAGCTAGAGCGCGGGTGTTACATGGTGTTTGCTCTGATATTTTATTGCAATCTAATTAATTGATCATAAGACCGTCTAATGCGCACTCTGTTCCGGTTGACTGGACACAAAGAGTTTCAGTCCTACATATATTACAGCATAATCTACGGCATTACCATGAATCCTGTGAACGGTTGAAGTTTAATCAACCCTTAATGAGTTTGAAAAAATTATAATCCGCCATATTGAAGCCGCGGCCATATTCAATTAAGTGTGTCCAAGCCCAAATCAATATTTGATACCTATATTAAGGGAGTTGAGAAAAAATATGTAATCTGCCATCTTGGAGCGGTGGCCATATTGAAATTATTACAATATTGAGTAGGTATTGCACATTGTCACCAGAACTAAAGGTGTATGCAAAATTTGGCAAAATCTAATAGAGGCGCTAGTTAGCTGTTATATCGTTGTTTTAAAATAAGGTAAGTTGTTCAATAGCTTTGTATTCATGGCCTTAAGAGGCAGTACTACGTGACAGAAAATTTGAGTAATAACGAGGGTGACGCGATATGTAACTAAGCGTGCGTGAGTAGTCTGCACTACATCGCAATCAATTGGTTTTTTTTTATTAAAATACATGAAATAAACTAATCGTTTATTATTACACATTATTGTCATCAAAAAATATTTATTTCTATCGACCAAAAGTTCATTAATCGTGTTTTCACGTTTTTCAGGGTCTAAACCACATCCCAAAGAACACAAACATTAAATTTTAGTCCTAAGAAACATTTACCAAAAAAAAAAAATTTAGGTAGTAATGCCTCTTAACCTTACATCGCCTTTTTATTCAATCTCCGCCGCCGAGCCGCCTTTGTATAAAATGATTAGTTTCGCACAACAACCTCAACTATTTCAGAAAGCTCTACATGTGTATCTAACATAAAAAAGTTGTTCCTCCCAAGCTGAGATGTGCCACGACAGATAAAGTTAGCGCGAACCCGAGGAGTTATATCGCTTTCCCTCGACGAAGAACTACTTGTGTGTTAAATTGGCATAAAAAAGCCTTAAGCTGGTAGGTACATATTTACTTTTCGTTCCTTCGACCAAATTATCACTTTCCTCTTAAGACATATAATGAAATGCAACAAACGAAGACATTGAGACATTTAAATTTATATTTGATTTAAAGAACTAATGTAAAGTAAATGGCGATGGTAATAATAGATGAAGTGCACAAGAAAAGGCATCATTGAATTACAAATTTGTGTTATCAGCATTCATACGTCCCTACAGTAGATCTTTGTATTTTTTATCTTTGGTCCCTACTGCTGTGACACCGGCCTCCCCTCACAAATCTTTCCGTCGAAGGTTACTATATTTCTTATGTTTAAACAGCTAATGCGAATATTCAAAGAGATTTTTCAGTAAATTAAAAGATGAAATAGGATATATATATATAAAATTAAGACATTATCTTTTAAACTACTGATTAATGATCGAATTAACAAAAACATGAAGTGACTTATGCATGCCAGCCATCTTGAGGGTATTGTGTTAATATAAAAGCGAAATGCACGTTTGTGACGCTGTTCTGATGAAACTACTAAATTTAGTCTTCAAAAGTGATTACAAGATCATTCAACATAGACTGATAAAGCAAAGTGTGCCCTTTTTTTGAGTGTATGGTTGAAATGTGGATTAAATAAGGCACAGCGCACTGTGTTTTAAGTCAAATATGTCGGTATGCCGGTATTATAATCTAAACCTTTTACAATTCCTTATCTTGGCACAAGTCCTTCAATTTTAGTTCAGATAACAAAGCATAAGAAACTAGTAAAATGATGTATAGCGTTTTTAAACTCATTCGAAAATAAAGGTTACCTCTTAAATGACACAAAAATATTTAAAAAAGCACAGCTCTGTAAATAATGAATAAAGGTAAAAAATGAAACCTATTTATTTGGAGCACACGACGTGCGACATAAAGCAAATAAAACATGGTAGAAAGTTGGAAATACAATGGACGCTTAATGAAGGGCTTTTATTGAAGCCTTGTTTAATTTTGTAGGTACGCACCAAAGTGTGTGTCTCATTACATTATAACGTTAATGTGTCTATGACGACGCGACGGTAACAAACATAACCTAACTTTACTGAACTTCATATAATAGGAAGGTACGAGTGTAAAATGAGTATTTATACTTACAACCAGAATTATAAACACTATATAGTGATTGAACTCGTACCTACGTAACACATAGACATCTTATTTAACTAATGAATACAAATTCATTTGAATTCTCATTTAGTAAATAAGACAAAGTAGGTAAATCAAGTGATGGGTGATTCTGTCTGAAGAACTGTTTGAAATTATACCCACGATTATTTAATAACATCGCACCGACACGCGACACATTTTCTGCTGAACATTAGGTGGCACGCCTGCCTGTTTGCCATTTTAGTGAATTAATCGAAAAGAAAGTGTCTCACATCATCACAAGCTATGTTTATAAGATTCGATAAGTTTCTAAAGAAACAGACAAACGAACGAAATAGAAGGTCATTACTCTGATTGAAAAACAAAAAATAAGGATTATTTCTATGTTTCGGTGTTACCGCAATTGGATTTATTATGTTCCAGATATTAACCTTATTATTAAATAACATATTGACAACAACAGCAAAAGTTGAAATAATTATGAAATAATGTCACTCATTACCGGGCCGTATTTTTTGTGGCTTGGTAATATTTAACTGACTGCAAGTAGCTGATGCAGCCATTACTGCTTCACCGGGCTTGGTACTAGTTACTACTTAGTTGGGAGTTTCAGAGTTTGGGTGTGTGTGTTCCGTGTAATCCTGCCTGCTGAACAGATGCCGAGGGTTCGATTTACGCACAGGACAAATATTTGTGTAATAGAAATTTGTGTTTGTCTTGAGTATATGTGTTTTCTATGAAGTTTAACAAAAAAAAGTTTGTATCAGTTGTCCAAAAAACAAGTTAGTCTGGGACCAGATGATACTGTGTGATATGATCATTCATTGTGATTAAAATTTAATGTAAGTACCATCAAGTCTCCATTCCCTACCAGGCGTGTTAAGCTCGTAACGAGAAGACAAAAATAATAATCCAGACATACCAATACAGGTGATTCATAGAAAACGATAGCAGAAATGTTTATGGCAAAAGAAAAAGTGGAGTTATCTTTGTAGAGTGTCAGCTCCGTCGACGGACCGCGCGGCGCGCACACAATAAACCTCGGCCCACGCGCACATGATTCACGCTCGCTAACTACACCAAAACATTACCTACTTTTAAGCAATAATATCCTTTCTCTTTCAACGTCTTTGAGTAGAACCCTTGCAGCAATTAGGCGCTAGCCATGTTTGCTTCAATTACATATATTATAAATTTTTAAACAATATACATATACAATGTATGATATAATATATATATGGTTTGAACAGGTGATCAATATGGCATCTATAGGAGAGGAGTTACAAAAAATGATATCAAATATATGTATAAACCGCTAAAAGGGATGGAATAAACATTAAAGTAAATAAGATAAAAGATATTACTGTTATCTTACTAAATGCGACATAACAGTGAAGGGAAAGAAAGTAAAAAAACGAGTGCGAGACTTTGTGTAAAAGTATTTAGAATCTTTGTTACCAAGATACGGAAAATGTGAGGTGACATTGATAAAAGACTGCATGCGGAAAATCAAGTAAAAAGAGCGATGTATTCCTTCAAAAGATGCCTGAAGGGACACGTTTGGTCTCTGCCTACCCATTTATAATAGGCATGATATTATATTTTTTAAGTATTAAACGTAACAACAGATCTATTAAAATAGCATCGCTCGTCATTGGCAGGGAATTCATTCTCACAGCTTAGAAACGAAATGGTCGCGTACGTACAGTGCGGTCTCAGAGAAACTTCCTCCCGCGAACGCTTGGGTTGTGGAATTAGCTCCCTGCCAAGGTTTTCCCTGAAGGCTACAGTGTGGGGTTCTTCAAGAAAGAAGTTATTTGATTTTTAAAGGGCTATAATTCTAGCACATCAAATATTCATGTGTCGCGCACGCCTTGCTTTTCTTGCAGTCGTACGTGGATATTAAAAAAAATATATTTTATTTTTTACTTTTTAGTACAATTTTCTGTTAGATTGAATTTTTATATAATTCTAATATATTGCGAAAAACAAGTTTTTATAAAAAAAAAAAAAAAAAAATTTTATTTAATAGTTAGATTAATAGTAATTAATTAAAATCTTAAATTTAAAATAACAATAAATTTAATTTAAAATGATCCATTAAATTTTGATTAGTTAGATAGTTTAATTGACTTTTTATAGTTTATTGCTTACGTTTCATAAGTCGGGTGATGAGAACTTGGAGAACGATATTATGTTCAATATAAATTAGTAATTAATGCCCACCTTCACGTGAACTTCCTGCATATGCCAAGAGGTGATAACATCAAATTCGTGATCTGCGACCCTTAAACCCCGCGGGTAACCATTTTGAAGATTTTTAAATTTTTCACCTCCACCTCTAGGTTGTACCCCTGATACAACTCTGGGTAGGGGTTGTTGGTCAAAGTAATTTTGGAATATCGTACTGTCATTCGAGCTTAGTATAGTAAGTATGCAAAATTTCATCAAAGGGAGATAACAGCAAGTATGTTTAATTAAGCTTGCATGATTCCACCGCAAGATGGAAGGAAAAAAAAAAGAAACATGAGTTAAATAAAAGCAAGTAAAAATATAATTTAAATGAAGAATATTAGTTGAGAAAGCGCATAAAATAAGTAGATACTGAACAATATAAGAAAGCAGAACAAATTGTAATGTTGAAGGAAGTCGCTAAGAATGTGAGTGTAATATACATATATATTGATAAATGCTTCACGTGAAACGATACAAACGTTTCAGCAACCGTTAAATAATTATATCGTTGAGTTGCAATACTGACTCAAAAACAATTTATAACATCACGTGGACACTTGGACAGTTTCGGCAATCATATTCATGAATAAAATTACAATGATTTTACACACCTGTTGATTTCTTTCGAAATACTTTTTATAGGTTTTCGAGAAATTTGTTGTATAATCAAATATCCTTATTAAGGAATATGTTTTTTCGGAACTTTTAACTATTTAGATAAGTTTGTTCTCTTAATTTTCATTAAGTTAAACAAATAAACCTTACTTTGTTGTTATACTTTATTCATCGTCTTTTATGTTCTTCTTGAAAGGCATTTTATTTGCAGATACTGAAAACTAGCAACTAGCAAGCAAGTTCTACAGTAACTGCAACAAGTTTTATATATAACATTTAAATACAAGTTTTTTTTTTTTTTTAAATTAAGTAAGTCCTTTAGCGTTTTTGGTGAATAAAAATTGTTGTAAGAAGACACTGAATCTTGAAACACAGCGACCAGGTCGAGTGTTGGGGAGTTCAAGACATTTTTGTACTACTACTTTTATGAAAGCAATATATATGTTATAAAATATAATCAAATAATAAATAAATAATATAGCTATAAAATGGCAAAAAATAGTAAATTTTGGTTATAACATAATTAACGAATTATTTACTACACTTATCGTTATAATGAGGTAGTTACAATTATTTTATTGCATTCGAATAGATTAGCTGTGAGTAACACGTGAGAATTTGCTATGTGGACACATTTATTAATTTGAAGAAATAATTAGCATTTCATCTGAAATGTACAATATTAAATTAAACGCTAAGTGATTTCATATGATCACTTATTTCTTATTTTCATAAGATTGACACGTAATTTAATACCACTTTAATAATCCGTTAACTAGATAATATTGAAATTAATAATACTTTCGTTTTGAATAGTATAATTACTGGGCTCTATTCTATAGTGACAGCGTCAAATGATCATGTAGTGCATAGCGACCGGCGCGAACGGTGAGTCATAGAAAGAGCTCAAATATATGCACAACTGTATGCTTGAGAAGGACGAAAGGTGTCAAAGAACCGGTTTGAAATTTCAAGTTTCAATCCGATAAGCCCTGCCCGAGTTTAGAGATCTTTGCCAGAACAGATTGCTCTTGTCTTTCATTAAATTACCTGTTTCTAAATCAAAACTAATGCTGAGCTTTGGATTAGCTTTTTCTTCTATGTTTATATTCTCAATGTATATTTAATGTTTAATATTTTTTCTTAATCTATAAGATTTCAAAGTTTTGACGTTGCTTCATTTTCATCATTATTGTATCTAATTATTATAAAATTTGCGTGGGCTCTCGAGAAAAAGGTTGTATAAAATACTTATTAGCATTTTGTAGCCATCACTTTAGTTACCTAGGTATATCAGAGTCGCTTGATCTGTTATCAAATTTGTCTTCTGCTTCCTTCTGCACGTAAAGGATAATCTTTTGATGGATATTTCGGATCGTAAGTTTGGTAATTAGTACCCTTATAAACTACACATTTACATTACGTGAATACCTTCTTCTAACCGCAACCTCGTAAGGTTCAAAATTTTACTTCAGCAATGTAGCTTTGTGTACTTATGCCAAATATATATTATACAAGTATCTATGTACACAGAGGTAAAATTTGGGTTTTCACTGAAAACCTATTGCCAAAAATAGTTAAAATGTTTTGAATATAGAATCAAGTTTTTAAAAACACTTCGAGTCAAGTTTTCATGTTTTTTAACACGCCATAATTGTGTATACGATTGGCTTTATTAGTAGCACCGAGGGGGAGTAGGTTTAGGGTCAGACAAAGTAAAATATATAATTTTAACGGGTTCGAAAGTTCCCATGGAAATAGATTTTTCGCGGGTGACACTGCGGGGTTCGTCTAGCATAAAGTTATTTTGAAAATTAACCGACTTCGCGTGAAGTGTAAAGTTAGTCTGAACCGGAGTCAAAACTCATTGTAGGGAAAGGAAAATCATAATTTGTTCGGAAACCTTTATGCACCCTAATACCTATATTATTACTCGTATATAAGATATATTAGTGTCTTCTGAATTAGCAAAACAATAATTTATAGAATAGATAAAGTGACTAAGGAATAGTGGTTTTATCATAAGACACGCGGCTATGATGTCACCGGCACTTTGGGACCTTATCTAGACTTTGATAATAAAACTCAGCTTAGTTCAGTTCGGAATGTCACTCGTAAGTGTTGTGTTGTACCAGATGAATACGATGGCTCGATACGTGCAAGTTGGTATAGCTTTAGTGTAACTCTCTTTGTTACAATAAATTATTGTTTCCAATAAAAAGACAATCTGATAAACAATATTTGTAAACACAACACGCACAATGACTCTCTTCTCGAGTTCAAGAACAAAATATTTTAGTGCTGTATCTGATAAAGATGTTTTGTCGAATTCGATAAGTTAGTGGGTCGCTAAAAGTTTATCTTTGGTAGTTATAAATATTTTGTCGACGTCCCGATAAGATGAATACTAAGCATCGCACGTGGCTCTGCGTGTAATTGTAACTTTTCTTGTTTTTTCACTGCGTCTACTGCAATGTAAGTACGTTAAAGAAAGTCTCATAATGTAGTAAGAATTTTCCGAGTCGCTGGAAGCGATCGCGTCCGTATGAATCATTACAAGTTTTTGCGTTTCTCGACTCGACAGAGAAAATGCGCGGCCTACGACTATCATGGTAATAATACACTAAAAACTCGAGAAGGAAAAAAACAGAAACTTAGTTACGTATCAGATTTTCATACAATATTCATGTCCTAAACTGTTTTTATTTAGGATTTCAATATTTGTATTAATAAACGTGCAGTTTTCTGCTTGCATTTTTCATAAAAAAGAGGAATGTAATTACTTGGTAGTTTAAAGAAAAATACTGCTGCGATCTGTTATAACTGAATGCTAGCAGCAACAATGATAGTCAAAAGCGCGGCGTAGTGCAGTTCTAGGCCATCACAGCGCGATCAGCCTTTGATTGCAGCCCTTGATGCACAAGCAGGAATAAAGCTTTTTAAACCTTAAATAATAATCACATTACAAGCATTTTTGTGTAAAATATACTACTAGAGGAAACGTTTCAAAATTATGGTGATCATGGACCTTATAAATGTAAAGATATTCATCCTTGAAACAACAGAGAAGGTGTTTCTTTCTTTAGTTCAACTTTATCAATAATGTATGGAAAGAAAAATAATAACTGTTTTCTTCCATTTAGAAACTAAATCTATATCAAAGATCTGTGTAATCTGCTATGCTTTGTTTAAGCAATGTCGCGTGCGAAGATATAAACAATCGTAAGACAGCTAAATTATTTATCACAGAATATGCAGTTTTTCTCAAAACAATGCTAGTAAAATTGTGCCTGTTGATGAAGAAACTCGATAAATATGTATGAAAACACATGCAGATTTAAACATTACCACACTAGTTAACCAACTGGGGCCGAGGTCAATATAATGTTTGGTTTATGTATATTATTGTTTATTAGCTAGTACAACCAACCATCGTGTTTAATCTGGATATTAAGTTCACGTTTTGGTATATACATATATCTACGTTACATTTTATCATATCACTAACTACATACATAGTAAATAATACCTAAAATATTTGTGACCAGATTTTAACAGATTAAAACAATTAATTGTCATATTCATAAACCTTTAATAATTGGGTTTTTTTTTAGATATTGGGTGACATAAAATTAACGACTGGTTAGTTACGTGCAGACCGGAGAGCTACCTGTATTTTTTTTGTATTAAGGCAGTCAGTAAATTAAATGAGTACTTATGGATTGCAAAATTGTAAAAAGTTGTGATATATGGACTGACGGATTGATTTTTGCCTAACTGGCTCTTGTAACAATAAAATAAAGAATATAAAAACATTTTTGTTTTGTTTAATTAAAGTAATTTGAAATTTAATAAAATACAGTAATAGTAGCAAAATATAATTTGTATTAAATTACATACCATATTATGTCAGACATTGTTCTCATAGTTTCGATGTGAAAAATGTGAACAGTATTTTATTTTCATGCGTCAACCTCAGTCAGGAAAATGCAAGGAAAATCCTGTTCCCTAATCAGGTCTTTAGCTCGTTTGCCAACTCAGTGGTATAAAAGATTTTTGGTGGATGCACGTATGAGTGACAGTAGCCTATCTTTTGGGCTCTACATGTCACTTAATACAAATCAGTAAAATGTTTAGTGTAACTGAGACAGACAATCATGACTACGAGTGAGTATGAGTGACATTGTTGCTTATTTCATTGTTTATCTGTATGTAGATTCAAGGTTTAATACCTGAAGCAAACAAGCAATATAGACGACATTTTTTTTTATATACCACTAAGTTGGCAAACAAGCCTATTTTTTGAAACTAGATTTTTTATCTACTAGAAATAAACCAATAGTAGACCTTAGTTAGTACCTACAAGTATTTCGGTTAAAAAAGTTGGTGTGCATTGATGCAGTAAGTGTTCGGGCGCTACATAAAATTAAATTGTGACGAATTTGGCACTGAATTCTATCGAGAAAAACCAAGATTTATGGAAAGTGAATATTTGAATTCGGTACACAGAAATGAGGTAACTACTACATGACCATTTTACTTCACTAGTTTACGGTTTTACACACAACAGTTGCTTGATATTGTAAGATAAACAAACAAATACAAGTCAAATGTTAATAAAACTTTTAGTGTGTTTGTGTCAGCGCAAGGTCACTACAAATAAAATATTCCTCTAACAATGCTTGTGCTTTTCGTTCGTGCATTTGTATTTTGTTTAAGAGGGTCCCCAACGCGCATTTACATATTTTACTTATAGGCGTTAAGCTGAAATCGACGAACATCATCTAAGTAGAGTTTATTTTCCCGTCACAAAAATATCTTCCAAATTGGCGAACAGCTTACCGTAAAATGTGGAAAACAATTAATTATATCACATAAGATATAGAAATTCTATGACAGTAATTGCCCAGCGTTCTAGTTACTCAACATTTTATTTATATTCTCGCTACTGGTCTATAAGGGTCGTCAGTTTATTTTTTTAAAGAAACTTCTTATTACAGAATGTCTAAAGGCATGTTATTTTTTCCAGTCTGAAGCTTGCAATAGGACAGAGCAATCATAGAAACTTTGAGTACATAGGGCGCAGCCTTAAGTACCTACATTGTATTATCAATGTGCTACTTTATTAGTGTATGTATCTGTTTGCATGCGTATTTGTCCCTGTTACAGTTCGCAGACAAACTACATAACGTGAAGTAATCGCGTAGTAGTACGAGACGAGTGTAGCAGCAATGAGGTGTAGTTATCGTAGGCCAACAATCGTTAAGGCTACTGTTATTACGACAGCCTGTGCCGCCGCCGCTGCCGCTGCAGCCGCCGCGCCGGCCCGACCGGTTTGACCTCTCCCACTCACTGCCGCAACAGCTCCTAACGCAGCCTTAACGTCAGCGGCAAAGAGCTACTTATTAACTTTGTAACACTCGTTACTGAAGTCATTATATTATTACATTACTTTCTCTCTTTATCGGTACTTAAAATGTGATTATTATTTAATATTTTTTGAATACGTTGTTAATGAACTAGAGGGATCCGGTTTGTGATGTAAAAAGTGATTATACCTAAACAAACATTCTACGGGCAAACAACTAAAGCTATTTACCTAAAGTCTATTTTAATTTGGTCATCATGATTAAAACGATCTCATTTTTTATTTTATTGGAAGTTTTTATTTAACTCGCCATATTTTTTGTCTGCGTCAAATCTTCAAAGCCAATTTTGACTAAATATTTATATTTGCTGTGATTATTTTTAAATTTCATAAATACTTCTTTTATTTATGTATTGTATCTCTATTTATTTTAAACCATTTTTACTTTAACCCAGATTGACCTAGTGGACAATAAATATGTATATTTGTAAATATTTATGTTATATTCTAAGGATAAGGTCTGATATGAATGAATGAAAAATATACATAATGACATTTATTACTATGGAGTTGACAGGTAAATCATTGAATCATTTTTAGGTAAAATTATAATTTACCACATATTTTCAACCGTTCCTCATTACCGCTCAGTAAATAAAAAAAAACCATAGTTACACGGAGTTACATCGATAACCAAAAATTCAGTGTAGGTATTTAAAAGTACAGTAGCGGAATAAGAACACGATGCGCGAGTCGAGTATTTGTTACCTTTTGGAACTATGCCACAAACCAGATTGATGATGATTAAAACATATTTAATTGTCAATATCAGTGTCTGTCAGTGTCACATATGTAAGCGAAAATAAACTTTAAGGTGACACACATTTTCATACCCTTACAGTTATACAATGACATATTCTTTTAAACATCGTTTGAGAACATTGTTATAATAATGTTTGAATTACATATTATAAAAGTCGTGCATCAGAAGTTGTTTTGTTTCATCAATATTTACGTGTACACACGTATAATACTTACTGCACTATTTCTGGCTTACCTACTTAATTTATTTAAATAACAAAGCACTAAGTAATTACTGTTGTATACTGCCCTCTTAGGGCGTGTTCGTTCTGGGATTCAGAGTTCCCACGAATGATACTTTTCACACTTTTAATAACGCTTGTTTTGCCACCGACACCTACCGTTCGTTTAGCTTTGAAACGTTACTAACAAAATTTTTGGTTACAATACTTGCAAAACGAACGGTTGACGTACACACACTACGATAAAACACACACACACACTACCATAAACAATGAATATGTATAGGCAGTTTGACAGATTAACACAAAAACCCCACCTCCAGACATGGGTCTAAAGTTTCATTTTTCGGTGGCAAAAGTGACAAAAATAACAAAAATATCGTAAACGAACGCATGACAGTTTGTCACAGATGATACTAAAATTTTGATACTTTTGATACCAATGCTAAACGAACGGATGACAGGTGGCAAAAGTAATGAAAATAATGATTCTGCATCCCAGAACGAACGCGCTCTTACTTAACTCGTTATAACAATCTCGATAACAAACACTACGATCACATAACTACTAAATGATTTTTGTAAATGGTGTTTAAGAAGACAAGAATTCTAGATCATGTTATAAATGGTTGTAGGATCCGTCGCTTTTATATCGACAGTATAAAATATATAATATATAATCACTAATCAGATAGCGCATTATGTCATGAAGAACCAGTTCCGTTGTTATTTAATCAAACTATACCTACCTACTAATTATATACATATAACACTATCCCAAGATGACGGTATTTCTGTACGTAACGTACCTAGCGTAGGGCAGAATAAACCATGATCTGAGTGCGGATGTGTATATCAGCTTTACGTTTATGTCGCGGAGTAAGTGCCAAGAGATTTTCAGCATCCTTAGTGCTCGGCGACATTTGTCACGGTTCCAAAACAAAATGGTGGTATTAATTTAGCGTTATAAACGGGGCGGTGTCGGTGTCGGGACCAGTTCTTGAATTATGTTTAATTTATCAAACGTAAAATTGCGAATTTGTTGAGTCAAAATAAAAACTTTCTGATCAATATTATTTTCATTTGCTCGAGAATGCTGAAAATATTTTTTGATACCTAAGGAACATTTTTATCTCCTGAAGTATAAATATTTCTATCATTAGGTTTAAGCAGTGACGTTTATGTACCTGCAAGGATTTTTTCAACAAAACCATAAATAAAATAATACAAAATTTTGTTAAATTGATTTTATTTACAAATTGTTAAACCTTTAAATTATTAAACCGATGTGCGAGAAATATTTTACTCATAATTTTAATATAATAAATAAGAAATGTCTGTGTGTCTGATATTGTTCCATTTTCACTCAAAAATACTTATCTGATTGATAAAGAGCTTTCGCGGTAACTAAGTAAGTACATATAGTTTCCTGAAGCAATTTCTGTATGCAAACCTACATACATAGCATATAATAAATTATACACAGATATATGGTAGACAAGTATATATATTTGGTGTTTCCTAATATTATGAAAATTAAGTAGGGTGCTGTTATTCGTAAAAAAATAACTACTCAGGAAGATTACTGGCACACAAACCTACTCGTAGGTATATAGGAGTGGTGTCTGTAGTCTATGGGTATTACCATGGAACCAGCGAACTATTGGCAGCAATCACCAAATATTCCCACACAAACCGATTGTCATGCATTGGTTGGTGCCAGTGAGATATCAATCGAAGCCCAACATCATGTAGGCAATGTGCCACATACACAGTGGTGGACCGGCACCAGAAAACATGTCCCCAAATTTAAATTTACTTACAAATCTTGAGGTTATTATCGATCAGTTTTTTTGTGTAAAATAGTAAAAATCAAAAATATCAAAAGATCAATTCGAGCGAACCTCAAATTAGGGGAAAGCGTAGCGTCGGCCACTGAAATGACCGCGTGGCGTGGCGTGGCGTGGCGTGCTGCAAATTGTGCAACCGTATGAATTTAGAAATGGGTAATTACTTTCGAAATTTGGTGCCCGGGGATATACACCTGCGGAGGCTGCGTTTCATTCAAGCGATCATCGAAATAAAGCGGCAAGAGGTCGAGAACAATCCACTGAGGATAATAACAGTTGGCTTTTCTTAGAAACGGCTCGGCGTGGAGGCTTCGACGGAGGGAGTGTTGTCGTCTCGCTCGCACGTGGTACGGGTGAGCGAGAGCGCGGGGGGCGGAGCGAAGTGCTCTGTCATGTCGCAGGCGGTGTCGCTGCTGCGGAGTGCCGCGGACTGTGGCGACACGACGCGACCGACACATCTAAGTGCAGCGCGTGCACTCTCAGTCTCTCACCCATAGTTGTCCAAAGCCCAATGCCCATATTCATAGTAACATCACAACTTCCTACACTTCCTGAGTCCTCATTATTTTAGTAAACACTTATATGTATATCATTCACGTCAAGAAGCAAATACTAAAAGCAAAAGGAAAATTAATTAGTTAAGTTGGTAAATGTAAAAAGCCGCATGTGTGTGTGTACAGTTATAGTTTTATTACGCGCGCGATGTTGAGGCGAGGCGACGTTTATAAATCATACTTTTATGGTTATTCGAGGCGATAAACTCACCGTTTCTAACTTAGCTCGCGGGCAAGTTCACGTGTGGAGCTCTCCGTCTCCGTCTACCGAGCGAGGTATCAAGTTGTAAGAAAGCTAACTAATACCGAACAATTCTATCAAGTTAAAATTTTTATAGAAAATCTTGATCTTTTTTCGCAAATAGCTTGCAGTTTTTCGCAGTCGATCGATTGATAACACTTAAAATCATAATTACATAAATAAACATTTAACAATGCAGAACATAACAGGTACCTATAATATATGATTTTTTATTTATACAATAACATTGAAATGGAGTTATTTTGGTTTCGCATTATGTTGCTCTGGTGAGTCACGGTACTGAGAAAACTGTTCTGGTGATAATTTAATACCGATGTTATCGCAACCACTTATCTATAGGTAAGATACCACTACGTATACGTAATTAAGTTGTGTGCTGTCGTGTTGTCGCGGAGACAACGAGTACGCTCTGTGAGATTCAACGAATTAGTTTAGTGTTTTGTATAATAAACATTGAAAAACACGCCTGCCATGCCATGATTAAAAGTTATATTGAATTTTTATCGCAGTGCGGTCGTGACTACTGGAACCTAAAACTTCATACACTACACACACTATACTATAAAGAGTATAGGTATTTTTAAGCAAACAAGACAAAACGTCGAACGTTTCGACACACACACAGTTCGATGTCAATAAATAACTAATGATTTATTTATATTATATTGATCCTATTTGTGTCTACAGAAAGGGACCTGTCTTCAACTAAATCAAACCATTTTAGTAAACATTAAAATCTTTGTTACAATGAGAATTAGACATCTTCGCGAAATCTAGCCATTTTTAGTAAATATTGTGTCAAAATGAGTTAAAATGAACTCTTGAATTAGGCCTTTTTACAGCCAAATTGTTTTTTGTTTAGACGATTTTTTCGTTTAATATTAAAAACAAATGTATAACTAAAAACTTTATGTAAGAAAAATGTTTCGTGTGACTCGTGCTGACAGGTTGAAGTGTTGATAGATGGGATGAAGTAATGAATGACGCAAAAAATACACGTAGATAATTAACACTATAATATTTATAACGTTTGCGAGTTTGACATCTTGAAAATATTTTTAAATAGGTATAATAAACTAAATCTGGAATAAATATGTGTGATGAATATTAAATAACATAAACAATTACAAACTTTCCAAATCAAATTAAAATTGATAGATTAATATGGACAAAATAATATATGTATTATTTTTAATTATATAAGTTAATTAATAATATTTTTAGTGAGACTATAAAGTTATTGTATATTCAGACAAATATAGGTAAATATTTCTGTAACCAACCGTTCCATTTTGACACACACGCACATAATACATAAACACGGCCCAGTCCAGTAGTGACCATGGTTATTAAAAAATATGTAGTAATTTTCTATTTAACATTTCGAAAGTTATCTCATAGAAAATACATTCTTCTTCCTTTTTTATTCACTGGCTAAGGAAGGACGAATGGCTCAGTTTATATAATAGCTGAGCCTTTAAAAGTACTATTTAAGAAATCAATACTTATAAATCATTTGTTGTTGTGTAAAGAGGAAAGATAAAGAGACATTTGATAACGTAAACGTTGCCATAAGAACGGCTCACTGAGGCATTGATGCTGGGTAATTGGCGAATCAATCCCAAATCTCCTCCCGTGACACAAAGAGCAATTAACTTAAGTGCAAACGTACAGAATAACCATTATTTTGTACAAGAGCTGTTAAAAAAGACAACACATTCAAATAAAATGTATTCAGTTCAATACTGAAACAGTTAATACGAGCGAGTTTTATTGTCAGTTTTAGCGTACTGTCTCAAGCATTGGAAAAAGGATTTTGTTGTAGGTACGTACAAGTACATCGTTTAGGATCCAAGTTTTAGCCAAATTTTATTAAGTATATATAATTTAATAATTAGTATATATTCCCTTATAATTAATAAGTCAACACAGGTGAGTATAATAATTTCCTATTAAACACAAACCGATCGTAGGTAATATACCTATAACATGTTCACAAACAAGTTTAGATAATAGAAATACGAATACGTGCTTCTGACAATAATAAAATAACAAGTAATAAACTAAAATCATGATTCATATAGATAGTTAAATCGGCTTCAACAGCACATTAGCTGTTACATCATTAGACGAGGTTTCTGTTCAAAAGCAGCATTGATGACTTCTTCAAAACACGTTTTAGTTATTATTACACATAGTTTTTGCCAATAAAGTTTAAGTGAGTATGACAGATTCTCGTTAAAGAAACTGGTATTAGGCCTAGCTCTGTGTGTCTCAATTTTAACAAAGCACACAAGTACATAGGTATGCATACATGTATGTGACTCTGTCTGTATTCACCTGGTAGCAGTGTCTCCAACACCTACTGTAAAAATTACTGTGTTTCTAGACTAAAAATACGGTATATGCCTGAATATTACGGCAAACAAAAAATAAAAATACGGTAAAATTACGGTAAACTTTTACTAAATAAAATTGCTAAAGCAGACTGAATTTTTGGAATACTAACACAATACTTTATTAAGTATTAGAGTAAAATATTACTTAAATTAAGTTAAAAACCTATTATCTATATTTATCACTTCGACCCGTATGTATGTAATATTGTCAAAATTGCACAGGTTAGGTATATGTTAGCCTATACCAGCTTCTAAACATATGTGCGAAATAATTGTATGTTTGTCTAAAAACTATAAGTCGGATTACACAATTTGATTTTTAGTTAGACTACGTATCGTCCAACTTGGGGAACAGTGCAAGTTTCATCAAAATCATAGTTTTCTTTTGTGACATTACTTCTTTTTAAAGGCCCTCCACCACTAAAGTCACATAAGTAACTAGAATCACTCATTGTTACAATGATTATAAAGAGAAATCGCACCGAATTTTAAAAAAAATATCAAAATAGCAAACTTAGATTAGAACGAGTAAAATTTTTTTTTTTATTACAATGGTGTAGTATGAATTATATTAGATGTATATGATCTTCGTTATTTGGTCGCATTACCTATACATTCTTGTCTATGTACACAAAAGTTAATTCTGGGAAATTCCCTGTGTACTTTGCAGTGTTGCTAATATAAAGGTATAACATGAAACTTTTGAAAATGGGGTATTTGGGGTTGCTATTATAGAAATTAGGCATTCTTTAAAGGTCCTATTCAAACAGATGAAATAACGGTAGAATATAGCACCGTAATAAGACGACTACGGTAGGTGGTTTACCGTAATTACGGCGTGGTTGGAGACACTACCTGGTAGGTCTATCATCTACCCTGTGCCCAATTAGAACAGGTGATACACAGATTTTAATTTTTACCCTTATCAGCATCGCATCCGACAGACGTCCACTGTTGAACTTAGTCCCCCCTAATGTACCAGTGTTGAACTTAGCCCCCCTTCATGTATCTACAACAGCCAGTGTTGAGCCGACGGCATCTAGTGTTTTCTTGGGACTTTGGGACTTTTTTCCAGGTAGTCTGTCCATTTGGTGAGAGATAAGCCCACACCACGTTTCCCACTTGAGAACTTTTATCCCCAAGCGATGTGGCCTGCCCATTACCATTCGCCATCAATTTGAGCTGTCGTCGGTGACTTTCGTTCCTCAGCTAATTTCATCACTAGCTGCAGATTTTATATAAAGTTGCAGTCAGTTGCATTTGCTCGGTCCAAAACTTGATAAGCGACTTTAAATTTATTTTTGGGTTAGATAACTGTTAGCTGATACAAACCCGGTTCAAATCTGGTTTAAATTTCTTTCAACCTAGTTATGTCTTATCTGTTTATCTTTTAGATAAATCATGTCTAATGTTTTGTTCTTCGAGCCGATGCGCGGTGACGTCACACCAAAGTGTCTACAAGTGTACAATAATGTTCGCTCTCAACACAGGTAGCGATAAGCACGCCGCCGCGCCGCCCGCACCTCGCGCCCGCACCGCGCGCCCTTTCTGCGTCACCATGGATAGCACGGAATCGGTGAAAATAAGAGTGTTTTGATACCATACATATACCTATTGCTATTCACCAACGAGACTTATACGCCATAAGTATAGTATAGTATGAACACTGTCTCAATACTAGCAAATATACATAAATATGCATATTTTATACTAAATCGCAAAGTTTTGTATTTTTTGTTCTGAATCACACCGCAGCCCGTAGCTAAATGAATGAACGGAGCCAACATAGCTATCTTATATCCCGGTAAGTACAAAACCTGGGTTAGTGGATTTTATTGATGCAGTCAAACTAAGTCTCAATAAATATAGATGAAATACATACCGACCTACATATAGCCTAAAGTATTTTAAAAATGTCTATTACTTATATACCTATTTGTTTTAAATAATTCCTGAGGAAAAAGTTTCACGTAATTTCATATTATTAAAAACCCAAAGAAGAGTATAATACTTATTTACTATTAAATAATACCTATTTACTGTCAAAAAGGCGGCAAGATCATTTGGTATAAATAAATAAAAACAAATGAATAAATAAATTTTTTTGGACATACATGTAACTATTTACAAAATTAAATTGCCGTTTTCTACATTTTCTCTTTCAAGTGTTGAGTGCAAATCCAAACTGAATTAAACCAATATGTAGTTTTAAATTCAATTTCTTAAAATTTAACATCAAATTCATGTTTAAATACTTACGTATAAAAATTATATTAGTATGATATTTATTAAATTTCCTATAGTTTAGCATAATAATTAAGGTATACAATAAAGTAACCTCCAAGCGGCTAAAGATAAGATTAAATTAACTATTTGGTGATTCGTAAAGAAGAGATAATAATAAAATTAATAAATACACTTTGTGCTTTAAAAATGACCGTGTTTTTAACAAAATATGAAGTGTTAGATATGATTAGCGCTAAGCGGGTGATCTTACCGAGGTTAGCGTAGTACCCAGCTGGATGCATCATTATTCATTCATTAGAGAAACGATCACCGCAGTCACTTTGCCATTAGTCACTTACCTAAAATAAACAAAACAAACCATAAAATAAATAAAATTTGAGTTATATCTTATTTAAAGAATTATAAATAATTAAAATATGTTTTTATATATGAAGTATTAACAAAATATGTTTTAGGTAGGAACTTATATCAGTTATGTAGGTAACATATAACACACTTAAGAATTAATGGTTTTTTTCAAAAACTGAACAGAATAGTACATTGTGTATTAAGGGTGGTCAGGAAAAAATTACTGACGTGAGGCTATTTTTTTTATAGATAGGTATTTCAAAACTAAGCAAAATTAAGGGAAATAAAGCAAAATGGCAAAAAACATCAAATTAAATCGTCTTTATTTGCTTAAGATGATGGCGGTGCGGTACATTATAGAAAGTGTTAAATAATATCTACATTAGTTATCTTATAATCTGCTTAATACAGCATACACATTTTAAAATAATAAAAGTCTGAACTAAGTATAACATATTGTAAATTCTGAATATATTAAAAACTAAAACTCATTTACTTAAAATAACAATGTCAAACTTTAGGCAGTAACAATAAATTAAATTTAAATTGAATAAGCCAATGTCAATAAAATATCACCATTATAGTAAATATTGTATCAAATTGTTATCATAATGTAATTAATGTCACTTAACAAAACAATTAACATGATAACATTTTTCAACTAGCCATTAGTACATTTTTTTTTCTAAATAAGTTACATGTCATTTCTTTAAAGGTGTCAGGTACTCTGTTGAAAACTCTAATAGCCACGACCATAGAGTTTTTACTTAATGAAGCAGTATGTATTCCGATGTTTGCAGTCTATTGCGAGACCTTTGAAAAAATATATCAATAATATGTATGTTGATTTTTTTAACAACACAAGCTATTTACTAAATATACAAGCTTGGCAATGTCAGATTTTTTTTAAATAATGGCTTGCAGGATTCCAGAGGTCCAAAATTACAAATCGCTCTAACGCACCAATATAGCAATATTAATTAAAAAATGTAATGTCCCGACAACAACCTTAGATAATAAATTGAACTATTTCCGAACTGGTATAGGTACTATTCAGATACAAATGCTTGCATCTGTGTTTAACCAAAGTGTGCGGAATATTCAGTATGGGGGGAAAATTCACGTAGCAAAGCTTGGCGGTATGTTAGGGCCGAGGCATGCAAGTCCAGCACACGTGGCTGCCTCGGCTGCCGATCTCGGAATCTGACCAAATGCCCATGGAGGCACGATTGTTAGCCGAATAGCTATGGATTATTTGTGTGCCGCTTGTGGTATAAATATTCAGGAGCAACTGAGATTGAGACTCTATTTACTGAGAGCAACTTTGCAAGAAATTCTAACAAGTTCCGCTGGCTCCGACACGACGCCTACACGTTACGAAATATAATATTCCTGTTCCACAGCTAAAGTTATTGGGTAACGTACATTGTGTTCTCGTAGGTTAACAAATCATATGTTGTTGATGAAACAAAATGAGAACGCCTTCATTTTAAATTCTAAAATCTTAATAATGTTACAGATGAAAATTAATTTAATCTGCAAACTTACATACTAGTATTTGAAACAAAGTAACTAGACATTACAACAGAAAGATTTATCTAAGTGTACGTAAAGATAAACCTTATAAATAGCAATTTGCGTCGTGACAAACGATCTGCGTTTCGCCGCTTAGTTTGGAAATCGCATAATAATGCCGCTATTGTTAATTATACAAGTCACCGCGACGCTAAACGTACGATTTATTGTCAGAGGAATAGAACAGCGATACGTGTACCGCGAGCACTGTAGCGTACGGCGTCATGAATACACTAAAATATTGAAAAGTTAAGACAAACATTTATCTTACTTAAGGTCGGTAGTATTAATCACTATCATATACATACAAACGCTATCTCCGGATCTATACATAGAATACTTTCAAATCGATCAATTTTAGTTATGCAAAATTAGACAGAAGTAAAGTTTAGTGTATATCTAAACTTTATGTGTATCTATAACATGTTTTTGGCAATGTTCAAAATAGATTTAAAAATCAATATGTTATCTGTAGTTGATCGGTCGCCGAGATAACAGAATAACTCTTTCGATTCAATCATTCAATCCCAAGCTTCTTGGTCATGATAGGGCTACCAACTACCAACTACCAACCGACGGCAACGTTACCGGTTTACTTAACTTTATGTTTGTACTTTACGTGTTATTAAATCTAGAGCGATGATTAAGAAACAATAGGACATTAATAAAAACTGTACTACAGCGAGGCATAAAGCCGTTCGGTTTAAGTAATTTTCTTAAAAAAAGTATTTCAATCTAGTAAAGTTATTTTCTGATAAAGTAATAAAGGCAGAGGATGAACAGTTAGTTACAGGTGCTGAAACGAGTAGAGTATTCAGTGACTGGACATATATCTCCGTGCAAGCACTGAACTGGGGTAAACAAAACAAAAGAACAATGAAATAGAAGGCGGTGCAGCGCGCCACTACTAATATACTGTCTCACTCACAACCACTACCAAAGGCTTTTTTTAACCGACTGCCGGAGGAGGACAGTGTTTCTTGAGCGTATGTATATGTCTATTTCTTTGGTACGCTCTGTAGTCATAACGATTTTGACAAAATTGTGGTGTCGTTAGATTCGTTCGTCTTAATTTTGAAGTGACATTGGGTATAAAATTTGAAAATGGCATCCGCGAAAAAAAAACTTTTCATTCAAATTAGGTTTTTACAAACAGTTTTGAATCGTCAAAGTTATGCAATACTTTTTTTTGAGAGGCAAAACCAGGCAAATAGCATCTCCCCTTACAACGACGCGATCAGATTTAGATTGCAATATGAATAGAAAGATATTTGATGTGGATTTGGTTAGTTTATGTTATGTCTTATTTTTTACTAAAAACAATAAGTTTGACGGATTTCGCCCTTTAACCATAACATCATATATATTTTACTCTATGGACGAAATCAACATAATTCTTTTGAAAATTTAGGTTTTAATAGGTTTGCACCTTATAAGTGCTTCTATAAAAGACAATTAAAACTCCTTTGTTGTTCTTCTTTGAGTTAGTTTTGAGAAACAAGATTCCTTTTTCACTTGTGTCGGCTTCTTACCGCTCTCCGAGTTCTCCGACCCACCAGTCACTAGCTGTTCGGTGTAATAATTAATGTTCACTTTGAATCTAAGTATCGAGATAAAAAACTTGAGCAAGATATATTAAATTAATTAAGTATCAAAACTGATCTTGTAAGTGTAGTTAACCGTGAGTTTGTCGAACGTTCCGCTGTCGGTCCGCCCCGTTGGATGAAAAAGCGGAGTAGAGGTCCAGCGCGAGGTATGCGAGGAATGGGAGGGAGCATCCGCCGGCTGCGATTGTTGCCAGTTATCACTGGATGTTTTTCACTGAGGCATTTTGTGTTGTCACAAAAAAACCGCATAAAGGGCGAGCACATTTCGTTTGAGACGCCGACGCCGCTGTGGGAAAATTGTCGACAGAAAACTGCGACCAAAATAAATTAAAACCTCTTTTATATAAAACTAAAAAAAAACTTGCCAAGTGCGGGCTAGCATTATAACTGTTCAGTGCATGTTGCAATGATTCGCTGGCTTCTATTAAGCCATGGACAAAAATATATTTTCGATTAATGGCGAGCGGTAAGATGTTGAAGAGTAGGAATCTTACCCTTCACATCATTCTTCTGTAGGGTTTTGGCTGTAGGAATCATTTTAACACAAACACAAACTGAACACTTACAGTGATGCAAAGTCTCCTCAATGCTTCAATACCGCTTGTGAGTTAAGGATCTTCAACGATACAAATCACGTTCAAAAGGACTTCACTAGTATCACCCATCCAGACATCAGACATAATAGTAGCACTCCTTGGTTAGGCTAAATGGGACCAAGTTTTTCCGTTCCCACTCGGAGATATTGGACGTAACTAAGTTCTTTGCAAATTTCTTTCTAGGAGTGAGGGATACTTGCACGGCCGCGGCCCGTCCAGGAAGCGTATTAGGAGCATGGTTTGTTGTCAATAGACATCATCGCTATTCAGTAAAAACAGCGCGAAGATAGGAGACAACCCTGCGGGACACCAGCGTCAATGTCCATTCTCTTAGTGTAAGTACTGTTAATTACGGCTCCTATACATCTACCGGACAGAGCTAGCCACCCTGCCTCTCAAGGACAAGTTTGTGAAATAGGTACACTTGGATGGTCAACAGTCGAGCCTTAAAAATCAAAATTGAAATTTCACGTCTCCTAATTAGGTCGCTACGTCTAGTGTTTATTAGGTCGCTACGTCTAGTGTATAAATAAATTAAATAAAAAACCAAAATATTTATTACAACGGTACTCTGCCGCAATACCAATCTTGATATTTTTTAAGCGTAGAGATAACTTTAGTTTTAAGAAATGAGTCAGACATTGTTTGAAAATAATTAATTACAGTACAGTTTATTTCTAGTACTATTTCTATAGAAACCGAGAAATAGTTACTCGTTGTTACAATAAATGGACGAAAGAAATGACACCACAGTATTTCATACAAACACTTCGGTGTAATATGATAATGTAACTTAACTGAAATAGATAGAACTACGAATAGCGGCCGGCACCTACAACTTAACCGAAATCTTAAATTCTCTATTACCTTTAGTCTGATACAGAAGTAACATGTATCACTTACTTATTGTGCTGAATGTTGCAATACAATTACTTCTTTTGAGTGTTCATATTTCCATCAGACATGACATGACAGAAATATATAAGTTAGGGTTTCCCCTGCCCAATCCTGACTTACGGCTGTCAGTTCGTCTGGAACTCGCAATGGAGGAGTATTATTCTGTCCCAGGTCTTTTACTTTACCACTTATTTTAAAGCTGGTATAAACTACAAATAAAACATATATAAAGCCTCTTTAATCCAGATACTGCATCAGAAGCAGTGTTGTTGCTCATCCCCTGTCACTCAGGACTCATGTGATTGGTGTAAGAGGCTGCCCACCACATCACATTATTATGTGGGTGTGTATTCAGGAACTGGTAATCCCCTTCTGGGGTTAAAAACGTGAACATGAAGATACAACAGTCAGGTTCAAAAATGTTGATATCCTTTCATTTTTTGAACATTATGTTGAATTTTATAGTAAATAAAATAAAGGCTGCTCCTACTTTACTCGAATATATATAACACATTCATTTTTTTTTGTGTAAAAAAGCAGATAAAAATTATTAAAATCCATATAAAAAAACGTTTTCTTGTACGTTAACTGAACGCCAACAATATAAACGTTTTTAAATCGAACATCTATCATCTGAGACCTGAGACCTTATTGGAAACACTCTGGAATTATTCAGACTCTAGAAGTCGAAATGAAAATGTATGCAAGTACATTTACGGGTTTCGAGAGGTAAGTCAGACTTCCGTACATTATTGTCTCGATTTCCAGAGACCGAATAGCTCGAGACTGTTCTCAATAAACTCCCAGTTCCAGAGCAACACCGCCGGATGTCAGTGGACCGGTGCGGCCTGCGTCGTGCGTCGTGCATCGACTGCGCTTGCAAAGAAAACTCGCAGAAAATGCTCGGACGAATGATAAGAAAAAATTGCGAGCGCGCACAACTACGGCTTAGCGACGGACGAGGTGGCATTCCATGTGGAAATAGTTCGCATAACGAGTCTTAAAGCAACCATTACCGATCGCAACATACGCCATGGCCAACGAAACAATCTGGTCAGGTCACCTCAATACCATAACTATAGATACTTGTAATATGTAACCTAAATAATTAAATAAATACTTCTTTCATGGCATTTTAAGTCAAGTTGTAAAGGTAACTAGGTATAGCCTACTATTAATTATTCTGTGATAAAGCATTTGATGACTAATTAAAATAAAAACCATAAATGAATTATTTCGATAAATAACCACTAAGCATGTTCATTGTTGTAAAACATAAATAAAAATAAAAGAATGGAGTTAAAGCTAACGGGTTATTCCTGCGGTAGATCTAACAAAAAATAGTTCTTTCCTATCGTTGCTGCTTTTATCCTTTTCTGTTACAGGATTTCTGAGAATGAAGAAGCGGGATGATGGTAGTTTAATTATGTCGCTGTTAATGTGAGCCGCGTTTAATTTATCGTGCGACAGCCGCACGGCATCGCTTCGCCGTACCCCGTACGAGCGAGTGAGCTACACGACGCGACCATCAATCTTGGAGCAGAGAACGGAGGAGACTAAAACACACTTAAATCAACATACGCTGAGCTACAAATTTTAAATTTTATTATTTAATTAACAATATCCGTGTCCAGATGAATCTGGACCGGAATATTCACACGCGTCACAACAACTTAAATTTATATAATACTCCATTGTTATAAAACAGCATCCAAGATCAAAGAAATGTTATTTTAAATTTGTAATTGTGCTGAAGTTCGTTAATGAAGTCAGTTTAAAACTTCTAATTGTCTCCTTTAACATTTTTTCTAGCTTCCGATGTTTCTATTAAAGTCAATGTTAACATCAAGCAAACTTTTATTTTTCCTTGCTAGCTTTCGAGCGAGTTGCTCATTTCTGCAAGTTTCTGCTTTTCAAGTATTCAGTAGTTAAACAATAGTACCTTTACTGGTAAACTCACACAGAAACGGCTCGGTACATGTGTATGATTCATTGTTATGACATTTTAAAATTAGAGCCATATCATGTACCTCAATCAATTTCTGTATCAACAATCAGAATGCTTTATTACAAAGACAAAACCTTATATAAGATATATTTAAAAATAATTATGTTTTATTTTAAGCTATTTTTGTAAAAATTAAAACTGAATATAAATATCACTTTGTTCAAATTATTTATCTAGTTTGGAAGACAATTATCTTTACAAAATGTTAAAAGAACAATATACAAGTTGATAACTCAATATATTTGTTTGTTGAACAATTTAAAAGTATGAAAATTATACCACAGTAAAAAAAAAATAAACAAATTGAAACAACCGGCTTCAAAAAGAACTGTTTTTTTTTCTTTTTTTCTCGTACCCTAAAAACATCCATACTTGTAACAAAATTTTATACAATCATCAACATAAAAGGAGTGTTTCACCAGTTCCAAATTAACATTATTTTTTCTTTTATTCCAAAGTTTAAGTTTTTAATCCACTTCATTAATATGGGACCACCTCAGAAGCATACTCTTTCAGATAAAAAAAGAATTTTTGATATCGGTTCTCAATTGACGGAGAAATCGGTGGACATACATAAAAAAATATACACTTCGAACATAGAACCTTCTGCTTATTTGAAGTTGTCTAAAAAGCATGAATATTGCTTAGCAGTTTTGGAGAAATCAATAATACACCCAAAACAGAGAATAGAGAATAGAGACAGCCATACTTTTGAGTTGGTTAAAACTGAAAGTACATCTATACGGAATGTTATTCTATTCTTATCACACAAACCGCATAAATTCATATAAACTACGATGCTTGTAAATCTATATAATAGTAAACATTTCAAAAAATGTTGGCTTCCTTACAAAATATGGTAAACATATTAAATTAAAAATGAGTTGAGTTAGCATCGAGCGACTTATGTATGAATAATTTGTATGTGCTCAAGTATGTTTTAATCTCAATCATATGTTACGTAAATTTAGATTAAGTCAATATTTCTGTAAAAAATAAATAGGTACCTAAAACGAAACTAAGGGATTAAATTATTACTACAAATTTTACAGATATTTTCTTAGATAGTGATGAACGTAAATCTTACATGTGAACCATGTCAAGCAAAGGCAAGGTTCAATATTTAAATATTCTCGTTATAATAAACAAAGATGAAAATCTAATCTACTATTGAAACACAAGAAGCTCACTGTTAGAGTAATAAAGAGAAAAGTGAGTCGGAGCAACAATAAACCACACGTATACGGACGTTAACAAAAAGAAAGGTAGTAGCCATTACAGACCGATAGACAAAGCTATCACGAGCTCCATTGCAATATAAAAGGTACAAGTATCGAGTTTAATTAAATTGCTGAGAGAGATTGGACTCGACTCAACTTTATATCTAACGATAGTTTAACAAGTGATCTCCAACAAAGTGCCTGCTGCGTGCTGCATTGGAGACGGGTCTCGCAATAAAGGAAGTCGATCGAGAACAGAACAGAACCCTCACATGCAAAGCACCGCTTTTGTAACTTCTGTCAAAACTTTATCCTGTTTTGCTTCTGTTATGTATGATATAAAGTGACACTTTTATGTTGACATTACAATTGCTTTGGTTGAAGTTGATAATATAATTCGTTTTCAATTTATGAATAATCGAACAAATTATTTTTAAGGTATCACATTATCTTTATTGACGTCATATAATATAAAAGGTTTTTGTACTTTTAATAAGATAACTTAAACTGCCTATCTAATGTTTTTTTAATTTGTTTAAGTTCAAGTCATTTTATACATACTTAATAATATACAAGATAATTGCACTGTAAACACGTTTTAGTTAAACACTTTGTTGCTTATGGGTATTACACCCGAAAAATAACTTTTTGGTTAAGGTTTTTTTGCATGTAGACCTGAAATCTGTTAGTAAATAAGCATATGTACTAAATGGTATTTAACAATAGAATGTCGGAGATCGATATTTAACACAATAGATCGTTTTTATAAATAAGAAGATAAAGAATACATTTAAACAAATACCTATCTTAACTTGTTCGTAATTATAACACAAATAATGTCTGTGTTGCGAAAAGTACCAATGACACCAATTTCACATCTGTAATCCCCATTTGTCACCTCTTTTGAAAGCGAAATTAAGATAAATAAGTGGCAAGGAGTGGGTCCTTTCGCTACGATCCCCTCGACATGTATGTGAGCAAATTAATATAGACTTTAATACAATAAAGCTACGGTCCATTTCATCAAACAGTAATTAGGTTCCGCAGCAGTGGTAATCCACAAATAGGTGTTCTAGAATAGAGTGAGGTTAGAGTTTCTTCCAGTCAGTGACGTGTTGATTTATTTGTTAAGATATGTTTTTCTTAACCAACATGAAATGAAAATAATCTACACCGTTAAGATGCAGTTTGAGTAGGTAAAATATTTACGTACCTTCATTTTGACAACAGTAGTATGCGTCTTGAAATACATAGTTCATTAACGATTATTATGCTGCTTGGCGCATCTTTTAAAATTAAGATATAGCAAGAAATTATATATGTCAAAATGAAGGCACTCAGGAAACGCAGGAGTGTGCAGAAAATACTATTCCTTTTAAAATAGTGCTCAACAAAATCGACTACCCCAGTTGCTAAGTTAAGGACGCCGCGCCGAGTACATGTGTTTAGACACTAATCTACCCCTTAGTATAAAAACAGCAATAGGTTGGCCACTGCCAATACTCCAACGTCTCCAACCCCCATACCCTACATTTTGAAAAATTGATTAAGTTCCAAATAACTTTAATTCTGAACAAAAAGGATAATTTAAAATTCTTAATTTTTACTTATACTAAGTAGTTTTTATTTTTACTTTGTTGGAATTCCCTGTCCTAACTAAACTGGGTTATTAAGAGGGCGATATGGGGCAGAAAGCTAATTTTTGTAATGTTGTATATGTAAATGTACTAAATATTATTGTATAAAGTCATATACATTGATATTAAATATCATTGTTGTATACTGCCTTAGTAAATTATTTCATAATGACGCCTTAAAACGTATGGGATTTAACGTTTTTACTGGTTTGTTGTCACATTTTTTGTATGGGATTTAACGTTTTTACTGGTTTGTTGTCACATTTTTTTAGTTTTTGCTAAAACTTAGAGTTAATGCACTGGATAACAAGCTTTTCTAATTATTTAACCAACTTTCATTACAAGCAAATGCAAAACTCACTCTAGATTGTTTATTGCACTAAATACAATAAATGAAAATCACTCATTAAGGTAATGCACTAGACAAAAACAAGTTTTATAACATATATTTTTTTAAATTCTTTAGGTGCCGTAGTTCAGCCACAAAATTGCACAAAAACGGCGTATTTAAGCGGGCTAGCCTATACCGTAGTCTTAATACATACCTATCGTTATTGGTACGTCTAAGATTTGTTGAAGTTGGACTTCAATTATTAATATTCTAAAAAAAAATTTCCATTTATTTTGAGGTAATTTATAAGGATTTATTAAGTGTTTCTTGTTATTTTTATAGTCAGATAAATATCTGTATATTGCACCTCTCTTGCTGGCCGTATGAACTACACAGATGTTGGGTCAGTTTAATTTCCACATTACTCCGATTTTTCAAGGGCCGGAACGTGCACATTGGTAAGTCATAAACCTTTTACTCAGTGTGTACTTAAAGATCAACTTGGGCCAACTTTGGCCCAATTAGCACATATTCAGACACAAATTTTTTTCACGGCCTTTCTGGCCCATACTTTTAGGACTAAATTGGTTGTAAAACGCATCCCTCGCGGTTCACTTATTTCACTGCAGCTCAAATTTGTCTAGTACAAAGCCATAAATAAAAATTCTGAATGCGCTTAGGAGCAACTATTGACATTTCCCTTTCAGATTCTTCATGCCACAAATACCCAAACTTCTCTGTTCCATTCCATAGTTTAAAATATAGTTCACCGTTCAATATCAAATATTCGATTACCGCATTCTCATAATATTTATAATAAAGTGGAATCCTAAGTAAGTGATGGAGATTCAAACGGGGCTGCCCAACTTCATTTTACTAGTGACACCATCGCTCCTGAATTGCCAGTAACCTTGTCAGCCCTTTTTAACAATTACGGTGCATTAACGGATCATTCACTTTCTAGGTATACGGTGCAAATCGCTCTTTAAAAAAGGATGGCAGTATTAGGCCTTTTGCTGTTAGGTTGCTCATATAGCAGGATTGCTTCTAAAGCAAAGTAGTATTTGTTAAGATGTGTGGTAAAAGAAAAAAATAAATAAAAGTAAATTTAAAAATTCTTAGTTAACAGTCACTCCGCCTCTATGCCTCTTAATGCCCTGATTATCAAAGAGGCATTACTACCTGGTATTGACGAACAACGCACTAAACTTAACGAGACATCTGATCTCTTAAAAAAAACATTCGCATGTAGCTTTTCATATTATTCGGTTTTGTCTGTTTGTATTATAAGTTTTTAAATTTACGCGTTCCATTACTAATTTAAAAATAATAAAACGGGATTAAACGCGTCTACCCGTGACCAAGGCTGGTGTAACCTAGCCGAAACGTCGGGAAAAAGGTATTTTGCCAAATGACGCGTTTAATACCGTTTTATTATTTTTAAATTTATCTGTTTGTATCTAAATTTACATATTATCTTCGCTTTTTGTTACTTTTTGGACTTTGGACAAATATGACACTTTTTGACCACCTTAGACGACGCTACTAAACATATTTTATTTTAAAAAATCGCTTGTCTTCCGATAATTTGTAGTGGCTGTTTGAAATTTAACACAGAAGAGTTCCCTTTAAAAATCAGTCTGAGAGCAGCTCGTCTACTTGCTACTAGTGAATGTGAGTCGGGCTACCTGGCTGCAGGTGATTCCTTCGACGAATATTGGATTTTTCATGGATAATTTAAGTTTTCCATCGCAATTGGTGTTGGCCTAACTGGAACAGGGGCCTTTAAATATTGTTATGATGGGGTCTTAGTTGGTCGTTTGGATCATCGTGGCTCACGTTGCCGCCGACGGACGTTTTTCACACGCTACCCTTAATGACGTCATTCGTCGGGCTCCTACCACCGTCAACGTGGCGGCTATTTAAGAGTATTTACTTATAATATTTTTAACTAGTTAAGGTTTATATTAATAATTTTATTTTGTTATTAGTATAATAAATGAGTTTTATTGTTAATAAAAAGGTAGTTCGTTGTCATAAGTTTTGGTTTAAGACCCGGTAACAAACCATAAAAAGACTTTTACAACTATATATTAGTTTGGACACAATAGATATGTAGGTCGACTTTAATATCTGAGTTAAGCCGTTTATTAACTTTGATGGTAAAAGTTAGAGCCTTTATTATAAATCGCAGACTTCTTTGCCCTGTTCTTGGCAGTTCATGTTTGTCAATATTTTCTTTTTAAATAATAAACACAGGGAGGTAATAAATCAGGATATAATAAAGGTATTGATGTTACGTATAGGTACATTATTATTCCATGAATGAATAGTGTAATCGGCATAACGTCATGCATAATAAATGCAAGTAACGGTAAAATGATAAGGCATTATGCGGACGTACCTACCTGTTTGTTCCACCAGGGTTAGCGCAGACTTAAACATCTGTATAGCATAATTTTTGAAATTGAATTTGACGAATGGATAGTTTCATGCGTGTGTCACAATCCTATCGCATAATGAACTATTCTTTTCACTTTTCATGCTCTTAAAGTGTATCATTAATATGGACTTCGAGTTTTGTTGCTGGCTAGTCGGGTGGACTTGTGCCCCCCCCCCCCGTCTCACCGTACCTTACGATAGCCCTGTCTAGACGATTTCGGTTGCCGACTGAAGAAATTATTATTTATGATGTGCGATATAATAGGCGCGTATCGACGAATCATAAACGTGAAGTTTTTCGTGATCAGGATGGTAGTTTAAGGATTAGGGACCCTTTATGAGGTTAAAAGTGAAAACGCAGGTAGCGCGATGACGGGTGCCGTATTCGCTTCACACTGTTACGAAGAAATCATGGATTCTGGTTCAGGCCTCAAGAATTGTTAGAAACAGTAAATAACCAATAGTAAAATGTAATTAAAAAAAGGATTTCTTGGATTGGTTTTGCAAAGTAAGTATACCAGAATTGGCATGTGTGATGATGAATTTAATTTAACACATAACTAATTATTTTCTATTGCGTAAGTTTGAGACTGATTTTATTAAGGTTCGAATAAATATATTTTTCTAGTTAAAATTATAATCATAAATATTAATAAAAAACCTTATTATTATTAATAAAAAAAAAACTATATATACTATTAGGATATTAACACACATACATAAATAATGTACGTATCTACACTACATAATATTGATAATATGGAAAAAATATAGAAATATTTAGAATAAAAATTTGCACTATGAATTTTTTTTAGTTACTGTTGCCTCAGAGCTGTTGCAGTTGAATTAGAAATTTGGGCCAAGTCGTTAATACCTAGGCCACACACAACGCGCTAGCACGAAGCTTCGGGCTAACGCGATGTGTGCAGCCACACCTTCGTAAATACTTGTCGCAAGCACATCTCTTCGCTGTCGGTAACCTCGCACATCAAAGCGTTTTATCGCGATGGACATCGCTTATGTGGCCACTGAATTCAAATGGATTTAACAGACTGTTTTTTTCAGGAGGGTGTTGAGCAGAGTCAATGACTTTTGACGGGAAAGGCATGAGTCTAAAATCAGAAAAAGTGATAAGATTTTGCTTTTTGGGTAAGTGAGCTATGAAAGCTGTTTTCCATGTCGTAGGAAAAATACTAGTCTTGCATGCTCAAAGTACCTATAGATAAGCAAGCTGCTCTTCTATACTCTAAGACTAAAGGGATAAAGATGCATTAAGGATGTGTGTGATGACGGGTACAACTACCCATGTCAAGAACAGAAATAACCATCTTACGGCTAATACAATCACTACCGCTAATACTATATGCAATCAATGGACAAACTACATTTATAAATTGACTAAAAAAAAGATGGTGGTTAGTCAGGAGTTAGGATAGCTGGAAGATGATTAAACGTATCCGACCTTTTGTTGCTATTGCTGCCAACAACAGAAGAGGAATTAAGATTAAGTTCATTTATACTAATTTTTTTTATACCACTAACACTACCAAGGCGGTTCGCCTGATGGTAAGCGGTCACCACAGCCTATCGACACTTACAACACCTGGGACATCATTCGCGCGTTGCCGACCCTTCAAAAATCTAATAACTTCTTTCTTTAAGAACCTCATTCTGTAGTCTTTCGAGTAAGCCTTGGCAGGGAGCTTATTCCACAGCCTAAGCGTTCGCGGGAGGAAGATTTCCAGAAACCGCACTGTATATATGACCATTTAGGTTCTAAGGTGTGAGGATGAGTTCCCTGTCGATGGCGAGCGGTGCGATGGTAGAAAGTAGCCGTGGGCATCATTTCGAACAATTCCGTATAACATATCGCATTAAATTATAAAATAAGGTTTTTCTTGGGTTTTACAAACTCTTAATGTCTAGAAATTCCTTTAGTTCCCTTCGATCACCATTACATACTATAGATATAGAAATTAATCGAGGACGATATTGTGAGTCAACAACACGTATCTCATCTTAATAAACATATAATTGCACAGTAGAAAGTTGGCGCACCTGCATGCTTACTCAATCACAAAAACGCGTATTCGTCCATCCAAAAGTAAGCAAGTCGGTTTTTACAGGTGAAAACGTAGTATTTGTTTGCACTCTTTAAATAAAAAAACTACCCGGCGATATCGTTTTTTTATTTTTGTGCAATAAAAACTGTAAAAGGATTTCTTAACTGCAAATTTATGAGAGGATAATGCGTGTTATGTTATGCTAAACTAAGTTAATTGATTAGAAATTTTGATAAAGATATCTGCAATATAATCAAAAAGAAATAATATCATTTATGTTATTGAATAAATTTAGTAAAATAAATTTTATGGCATCTGGTAAAAGTATTTGAATCAAAATTACGATAGTATATTATACATATTAAGTATATTATACATATAAAGTATATTGCTTAAATTTAAATTCACAGTTTCACACGTTCTAAGTGATCTTTTTTTGCATGTATTAAATGATACAAATGTTATAAAGATGCAAGGTTTGTACGTTTGTTTGTTCCTACATTACCTACTCAAGATTTGATACTATTAAAAGTAAAACTGCGGAGCACCGATAGTGTATTTAAAGATGCAACTTGTGAACCTTTTTATACTTAGTTTATTTGAGCATTGTAAATTTCGATTGGATCATTTCAGCCACAGTATTTATATTATTTGTGTTTTCAGCTATAATTGTTTTATTTAGTATATATATATTTGCGTAAGGCTCCTATTATATGCGTATTCAGAACTAAAGTAATAATGTGATGGCATTGAACAAGTTTATTTACGACTAAAATCGAGTTGTAAGAAGCAAATAATAATCTGCGCTGCAATATTACAGCATCCGAACCGCGCTTCGACTGCCTGCGACTTGCGCCTGCCAATTAGGCGCTTGCGTGTGGGGTCGTGCGGACTCGCCCAAGTGATACCCGCCTGTGAGTCGTGCGGACTCGCCCAAGTGATACCCGCCCGCGTGTCATTCATGTGCAGTGCAGACTATGTTTTAAAAATGAGCAGCTCACTGTAGAAAGCCGTCAGAAGCAAGAAATGGAACTGAAGAAAATATTAATTTTTACTTGATAATGTCTATAGATATTTACATACGAGTACATAGCATGACCCCTATTTAGGTGCATAAGGGGTAGGCAGAGATCCAAGACTTGATCTTGGTACGATCGCATCAATAATTTCGATACTCTTATTGTCGCTTCCCCTAAGAACGGACATAACTTAATCAACTTCTCAATACTCATCTTCACAGCATTGATTGTGCTTTCATGTTTCGGTTGTTATTCTTAACACACACTTCCATGTATCAGCGTTGGAACCAGCACAACCCCAAACAGCCAAACATGCCATGTCAGACAACTTCTGTATATTAACTCACAGTGATAAAAAATATTATTATTCAGCTGACTTCCTGCATTTAGTCTTCTTTGAATGCCACATTCCCCGTCCTTTATACAAATCCTAAATACTTCACACTTGTCCCAGATTTATTTAAATCCAATCAAATTATACAATATTTATTTCAACAGGAAACCTATTTGATATTGAGAACTATTTTGAATCGTCGATACAATAAAAACAATGTAAATTTTTGGCAAAAAGAGCTGGCAAGTAGTGATCACGCATTCCCGCGGGATCCCGCTGCTTTTATTAATCTGCTGGATCCCGCACCTTCAAAGCGCGGATCCGCGGATTCTGAAAATTAAAAATTTGGCGCTAAAACATTCGCGTAAATCGCGAATAGAACGAGTGCGACGTTTCAGTTGTACATAAATGGCACTGCGCTGCTGCTTCTATAGGTGACGAATGTTTTGATTTTGTATTCACCGTCCGGAGTTTAATATAGCGATACAATAAATGCCATTTGCTTCTAAAGTGCGTATTTTGCCAAACATTTTAAGATGAATCTAATAAAACAGATAATTAATTAAAAGAAAATTAATAATTTCTGTTACTTAATGTAAGAAATGTTCAATAAAAGTTGAATTTTAGACAAAAATCTGTAGATCCAATTAGATTTTATAACATAATTTCAAAGATGCGGGATACCGCGTGATTCCGGGCAGGATTGAGTAATCCCGCATATCAATCCCTTGCAATCCCTACTGGCTAGAAGTTCTATTTAAAGTAATAATACAATACTTTAATAATCAGCTAACAAGTATACAATGTGTATACTTAGTAGGTAATATAAATAAGATAGTAAGCTACTAAAAATCGGCCAAGTGCGAGACTTACTCGCGCATGAAGGGTACCGGTCCATCACAAAAAAATCACGTTTGTTGTATAGTGTAGTGTAAGTGACTATATTTATAACTGAATATTTATAACCGATCATGTGTAGCGGTCATACGTGAATTAATCTTTAAAATCATGCAGTCCAAAGAGTCAGCAAATCACGTCGCAATTCTTCTATGCGACATGACACGGGCTTTCGATTTATGTGATCACAACGTTCTTGTTGAAAAATTAAACCACATAGGTATAAGAGGTCCTGCGTTAAAACTGATGTCAAATTTTTTAACAAATCGACAACAAGTTGTATCACTTCACAACGGACAAACACGATCCAGCAAAGGGAGCATAAATCTTGGTGTTCCTCAGGGATCTTCTCTGGCAAACCTATGCTTCCTTATACAAGTAAACGATCTCCCTCAAGCAGTAAGCGGAGATCTATATTTGTTCGCAGATGACTCTTGTGACATTGTAACGTCCTCATCAGCTGAAGATCTTGAACAACAACTGACCAACGAAGTGAAACAACTTCAAAAGTGGTTCACTTCAAATGGACTTGTTTTAAACGTGTCTAAAACACAAGTCATGCACTTTCACTTGGGCGGTAAACCACCGAGACCCTTGTTAGTACAGACAGAAGACGAACAACTGTGCCACACACAACATGCAAATTTCTTAGGTGTAACTTTAGACGCTGCACTAAAATGGGAAACCCACATAGATAAACTATGCCGAAAACTCTCCGGTGCCTGTTTCGCCTTGAGAAGGCTGGCACAAGTACTGCCTCCTAACCAACTGAGAACCTGCTACTTCTCCTTATTTCATTCCAAGTTATGCTATGGTCTTGAATTTTGGGGAACAGCAGCACAGTCACAACGCGCTTTCATTCTACAAAAACGCGCTTTACGAATTATAACACACAATCCACCTGACACACCAGCCAGAAACATTTTCAAAGAACAAAGCATAATGACATTGACCTCTCAATACATTTTTGACATAGCAAAATTTGTTCGACATAATCCTAATTTATTTCCTGACAATTCTACTGACAGACGATATAAAACAAGACAGAGCAAAAATCTAAAAACCGTACAAGGCAGACTCACAAAAACAAGCAAAACCATGTACGCAATGGGCCCAAAAATTTATAACAAAATCCCTCAGGACATAAAAAATATCACATCTGACACAATCTTCTTTTCTGGATTAAAAACATGGCTTATTAAAAACGCATTTTATAACATAAAAGAATTTATTTAAATAACAATTAAAATGTAATAATGAAAACTTATAATAATGAAATATTTGCAACATTTGACATATAATTTTATTATGAATAAATGAGTATGAGTATGAGTATGAGTATTCTGTGGATATATTAAGTGTCTGCCTGTTGCCGTTATCAAAATCGTGCAAAAACGAGCAAAAAAACACGTTTGTTGTATGGGAGCCCCCTTAAATGTTTAGTTTATTCTGTTTTTTAGTATTTGTTGTTATAGCGTTCAAACAAAAATACATCTTCTGTGAAAATTTCAACTGTCTAACTATCACGGTTCAGAGATACAGCCTCGCGGCAAACAGACGGACAGTGGAGTCTTAAAACAAAGTCAAACACATGTCAATTATAATTTTTTCGTTTTTATGTAGCATAGGGGGCGCATTCCAACTATCATAACGTTGAATTATGTAACAGTTTAATTTCTTTCAAAAGCTATCGTCCTTTTTTACTACACGTTAGTATCGATTCATAGATAATTATTACCATTTCTTGTAACTTCACTCTAGGCATCAAGTCATCAGCTCAAGCAAACAGAAAGTACTTGTTTAGTAACTAATTAATTCTTCAACCACATGTTTAAATAAATAAAACCTCTGAAACAATTATCTATGAACTTTGAAAGGTTAAATAAAGGTTGAGATCAGCCAAAGTGACGCTACAAATTCCTGTCTATAACCTTTCCTTCTACCGAATTTTGGGGCTTAGTTAAAGTTGTTGACCTCAACCTATTCTACCACTCTGTCGCCATAGGCCTTTTCCAAATCCACAGTAGCATAATATACTTTTTTCCTAGTATATATCTCGACTAGGTTCCGCAAATACCCTACTCTTCCCCCGAATCCTGCTTGCAGAACCCATATTTAATGTTGTGCTTCAAATTCTTCTGAAGTTGATGAGGATTCTCCTTTCTCTTCCTTAATACGCGAAAGTTCCCTGTGTTTTTTGGAATTCCACATCCCCTTACTCTTCTAAAAATTGAAATAATTATTTCCTCTTCCGAATCCTTCTGGCAAATGTTTTTGCCTCTGTTTTCCAACTACACTCGCGAGCAAAACTATGGAATCACTTACTTCGAATTGACTCCGCGCGATCTTGAGTACTTAATAACTAGTTAAGAATAATTGTAAGTATTATTTTAAAGGGTCAACTGTTAACTTTAAATTGATACCAAATTAATTTAAATCACACCAGTATTTAAGTTGCTATCCCGGATTAAGTGAAGGAGTTAGGAAAACATAAGGAATATGGAAAAATAATAAATGTAGAAAATAAGAAAAATTTATCAATAAAAAATTTATTAGGCCTTAAAATCACGTTTTAATATTTTGTGTACCCTCCTCTCGCCCTAATAACTGCTCGAAGACTGTTCTTTATTGACCTAATCAGCTTCTGAATCGATTTTTGCGAGATATCTTCCCACTCCTCTATCAAAGCCGATTTCAGCTCATTCACACTTGAACGAGCAGGATTTCTGGAACGAACCCTCCTCTTAAGTTCACCCCACACGTGCTCAATGGGATCAAATCCGGACTGAGCGCTGGCCAGTCCAATGTGGCGATACCGACTTCTTCGAGGTGAAGGTGGGAAGTGTGACAACGAGCGTTATCGTGCATAAGGAGGAAGTCATCACCGATATATCCCTAATAGGGAACGACGTGTTCCAGCAGAATATCAGGAATGTAGCGGTCTGAAGTTGGACCGCTTTTTTTCGTGCCCCGCCAGGCACAAAAAAAAGCTCCGTTTTACCGTCGAAGGAAATGCCGGCCCACATTCTGCACTCGTCGGAGAACAGATCCCCAATCCAGATGGGAGCGAGCAAATTGAAGGAGAGCTTGTCGGTGACCTGCCGTCAGTTTCGGAGTTTTTTGGAGTCAAATTGGCTTGCTGAAGTCTTTGACGAACTGTCCACTCGCTGGAAAATACCCCACTCGCTGGACGTCGACACCAGTCAAATGTCGATTTCGATGAGAGGTTGACACGATAAAACGGTCATCCCTCTACGATGTGCACTGGCGCCGTCCAGATCTTGGTCTCGGGATCCATTGTTGACCAAGTTCAAGGGTAAAAATTACCGGAAATGTGTACCGGTCAACGTGTAATAGCCGACTGATAAAGAAAATCCGATTACACGTGCTTTCATAGGGGGTCAATAGGCCGCAACTCGCGACGTATCAAACAATTTAAACATATCTTTTTCCTTCCTCCTTCACTTAATCCGGGATAGCTCCTTAAATACTGATGTGATTTAAATGTATTTGATATCAATTTTAAATTAACAGTTAAACCTTTAAAATTGTACCATTTTTATTATTCTTAACTAGTTATTAAGGTACTCAAGATCGCGCGGAGTGTAGTATATAGACCCGAAATTTTAATATTTTGTATAAATTGTTGACACAATACCGAATTTCAGGAGGAGCCATTATTTCCCTAACCATGCATATTAAGTGTGATAGTCTAAAATGTTTATTAAAATATTAACTTATGACAAAAATTTATAAATTTTCCCAAAATAATTTAAAACCCATTGTAAATAGGAGTCAATTAAAGTAAAAATTCATAAATTTCTTTAAAAAAATATGTCTGGACTCTGGAAAGTTCTTCTCAAGATATTTTTGTTATTTTTATTATTTTATGGTTATTTTTAAGGTTTTTAAGAAAACTCTCGTTCTTGAGTTTATATGCAGTTTTATTATCTACAAGTTCTTATAGTAGATTACATAGACACAAAGCGATAAAAGGCACTCATTTCTGACGATATTTTTATAAGTTCTTTTCATATTTGGCTTGTGTTTACTTTCCTCATATGAAAAGTAGAGTATTTCATTCGGGTGAAAGGCCCATTTCATCCCTTATTTAGCAATCTACTATTAAACCACCGAAGCTAAGCTTCTAATACTTTCTTTTAAAAAATGTATATGATAGGATATTTCTTTTTTCTCTCTCTTTAACACAGTCTACGAAAATATAAGTAAGTAGATATAATGTGCCTGTTCTAGAACGACGTCAATTCCGCTATTCCGAATTTTAGAGTCAATAGTTGTACGAGTGATTAATCGTGGATTATGATCCAGCTACAAATACGAAATACGTGATATTTTGTGACGATAGTTTAAGATTCGAAGTCAAAAGTGTCAGCAGTTTGCACGTCTTATTTCTCGTGGTACGAGCGGGTGGCGGGCGGCGGGCGGCGAGTCGCGAAGCGCAATAAAAACATCAGTCGAAGCGTAGGTAAGTAGGTATACACCGAAATAGCTCTTGGCACCCGTTCGGGACACCGACAGATACTGTAACTGTAACTCCTCACCGTTTCAGTTCGTGTCGCCGTCACACACACACTTACACGTCACACACACTTACACTATCAATAGGAAAAACATCGTCGCACTTCTACACTCAACAGTTTGTGTGACCTGCCCATGTAAAGTTTATTATTTTCTTATTTATTATTTTATTCTTATTAATTACCTTTCATTATTCATATTAGGTGCTAATCATTTCCGATTAAGACTTTGTCATGTTTCACGTAATAGACATTATGAGTTAATTATTAATTACTTTAGACTTTGTCATTAGGTAGACGAATTTCATGTCGTAAGTGCTAACAACAAAAAGGTGACGTTTGAAGGGCGTTTTCAAAAATTTCGTTGACCATTCGTCCCTCTTATACCGTATCCAAACGGTAAAAAACGGGACTAAGACTCCGCTGTCCGTCCGTCCGACTGTCAACAGGCTGTATTTCATGAATTGTGAGCAGTAATGGCTGCAACAGCCAACTGCGTAGACAGTTCAGAAAAAAAAAATTAACCGTGATAGTCAGACAGTTGAAATTTTCACAGATGATGTTGTAAAAAGTACTATAAAACAAAATAAATTAAAATATTAAGGGGGCTCCCGTACAACAGTGTTTTTTTTTTACTTGTTTTTGCTCGATTTAGATAACGGCAACAGGTAGACGCTTGAGATATTCACAGAATATATAGTTATATATTCACTTCAAAAATAAATAATTAAATTAATTTTTTTTTGCCGTTTTTATGGGTAATGGTTAGGCGCGAGTCCGACTCGCACTTGGCCGATTTTTTTTCAAAGGATAAATTGCGAAACCCGCACCTCTATTACAATGATGACTTCTTATATCACCGCGGCGGTGATCCACGCGTGGGGCAGAAGCACCAGAATGAATACTTGCTACATAGACAGGTACCGACTGGAAATTTTGTTATTTTTATCTGTCAAGTCATCTGACGTTTATGGAGTTTGATGGAAAAGAGCTTAGAACTTAAACTGAAAATATATTCGAACTTGATAGGTTATTTATTGAATTACGGAAACCTACAAATTGACCGCTTGAACAACACGCCCGAATTCTGGTTTATCGACTTGATTCGCCAGTAGACACGAATAATATCAGTCTATATCTTACCTTTCTAACGATATCTATTTCAAACTGCAAATTACTTTTTAATTTTTTCCGCGAATTTTCAATTCAGCCGCCATTTTTGCCAGGGCCGGCTTCTGAAATCCGAAAGTTGGCACAGTTTTCTAATGGCCGATGACTCAACCACAAACTTACAGTAGACATAGGTTTGGATATTACTGGAAATCGAATGAGTCCTATGTGTATCCCTCATAAAAACATTTTGGCAAAAAGCTACAGTAACAAACAGCTCTAAAGATTTTTTTGCATTGTTGCAACTGATTCCTAAACCTTTGTTTTTTCTGCATAACTCAAATCAACTTAGGTACCATTTTAGACAAAAGTAGATTTAAAAACTAAAATAGCACTTTTGTTTCAAGAATTATTAACTAATGCGAAGAGGTTTATTAAATAATTCCACTTTCGAAGTAAAAATATCAAGTGACAAAATCAACGTGAAAAAAATTTTATTTAGTGACGAAAATGATTCGGATATTTCAATTAATTAGTTAACGAATGTGAATACACTTCAGAAGGTTGCGGAATTGCGTCAATCGCTACATTTTTTTAACCAACCATCACAAAAATGTTAAATCTGTATAATACGGACAGTAACAGAACCCAAACTCTAGAAGTCGGTAAAAAATTGCAATTTTTAATGTTTATACATAAAGGAAACGTGTTTATATATTTAGTATGTAAACAAAGTATATAATTTATTCTGACCGAGGATTTAAGCAGGTCCATTGAAATTTGTAGAGTTCATAAATGATCCGCTTGCAATACATTCAGGTAATTATTATAATTAAACTATTCGAAAACAAAAACTTAGCCCTAAGTACACTAGATACCTGTCTAGTTGGTGCTTTATTTTTTTAACAACGTATCTATTTCCCAAAAGTTTTATAAAAATAGTTATCGTGCAATATAATAAAAAAAATCATAATCTCTATTTTAGGAATGTATACTTTGAATAATAGATCCTCCAAACCCTTTGAAATAGCATACATAATATGTAAAACATCCAAGGAATTCAGAAGAATATTCAAAGAATTTGTTTTCAAGAATTGGCAAAAATATTTACTCACGCCTTGGATAAAATTTTGAATAATAACAGTCCATGTCACTTTTAGTTAGGAATCTCACTGTATGTATGTTTCAAATTCACTGTTAGCATTTATAGAATCACTCGCACATAACTTAAAAAACGTTTGACATTTCACAAATAGAGCCGTCGAGTGACATCACTGCACATAGAATACGTCAAATCGCATGCAGTCACAAACGCGACTGAAGTATATCACGGGCGGACGATGCCATACCGCGTCTTTCGAAAATTGCGCCATCAGTAAAGTAAGCACACTCAAGCGAAATCAACACAAAAGCACCTGGAACATGCTTCGCCCTGGCGATGGCGGCTTGCACTAATGTGACCCAACCCTAGAACTAGGAGCCTAATGTTTACATCGCGAAATGCCGACATCCGAACGGCCGGAAGTCGAAGCGGAGCAAACTCGACAACTATGTAAAATATTACAGGATCGCGATCACATTGTTGACATTCCCGAATAAAAATTACTTAAATTTCGTGTTCGTTGTATGAAAAATACAAAAAAAGTAATGGTACTCACCTTTGACGATGCTTGAAGATAAGGTGAAGGGATGAATTTTGATAAGATATGGCTATAACAGCAATTTTAAGGAATTTACTCTTATTGGTATGCGAAGAATGGCACAAAGAATCCCGACAACGCACGCGACGAATGCGCACCTCGTTTGCGCATATGCTGACACAACTTCACGGACGTTGCTCCCCTTACCCCGCGCACGCCCGGTTTTTTACTTGTGTGAGTGCGGAGAGTGGTCAAACGTGAAATTTCCTATTCCTATATACCAACACACGCAAAAGTTATACCTGGCAGTTCTCGTTCGCCGCCATCTTTGATGCAAGCGTCTTTCTTTTTACTGTTTTACTAGGACGATAACGCCATCTGTGAGGTAATCAAGAGTCAGAGCTTTAGTAATTTAACACGAGAGGGAGTTACTAAGAAAAATCAAATTTGTCTCAATAAGTGTTTAATTTAGGTTTTAACATTGAGTTAACTTAGTTTAGTTGAGTTTAAACTTATATCTCTTATACGAGAGGTAGTTTCTAATGCCTTTTTCGTAGGAGAATATTCAAAATAAACACAATTTTATATATACAACTCATTTATTAAATACTTCAAGTGTTCTTTAATCACTATTTTTTTAATGGTCTAACCATTTCCCAAGGCGTCTTCTTATTCATCTTGCACAAGAAAACTATGTAATTATATATAAATATGTCATGACTAGGACTTACAATTTCTTGTGACTTGAGTAACCAAGTAATGCAACTTCTATATAATATTTATAATTAAACTTTGTTTTTATAATTATAAAAGCAATCCAGTGCACTAATTAACATAATAAGGTTTCAAATACAAATTTTATTTGATGAAACTTGTATTTATTATGTTCCTACATATAAGACCAATTTCCCTCAACACATCACAAAAAGACTATTTACTGGCTAGTTTTAAAATTTCAGGCACAATGTTTTTGATCAAGTTATTACAATGTGATAAAAACAAATGTAGAGGTTTAATACAGGAACATAGAAGAGTACCTAAGACTCAAAAACACTTCTCGCTTTACTTATTCTAAAATTTAATTGAAAAATAAAAAAATTGTGATCAAAGAGTTCTACATAAACGCATGGTTAAAGTTCACTGATTTCACTGATATCAAACAAAAACCTCTTTCGGGATAAATCTATTGAGTGACAAAGATCATTCGAAACGGATCTTGCATTAATTCGATCGGAACGACCCCAAGTGACACAAATTTGTCAACGTTCCTAAATTAAAGTGTTTTTGCGTTTCTTTAAAGTTAATTAAAATATTCAAGCGATTTTCGTCACAAAATTAATTTTATATTTATTTTATTCATAAAATATTAAATATCGGAACAAAAGTTATTTTCGTTTTGAATCCTCTATTTATCGAGAAAGTAAATTTTTTTTTTGATATGGGTAATGCGGCAAATCTTAGCCTATACCAGCGTTGCCATACGCCCCGATTTTGGCGGGACGTCCCGATTTTTAAATCAAAATTCAATGTCCCGCGCGGGACAGGCTCAATCCCACTGACAACTTTTTAACGATAGAGTAAATCTGATTTAAAATATCACATTTTCTATGGATATTTTTACTAAGTACCTATCTATTGTCATGTAAACGTAATTTGAACTCAAATAAAAAGATAAATATTCAAAAACTTTTGATTATCTACTATGTCCCGATTTCGACGAAAGAATCCCGCTTTTTTCACTCACAAAGTTCCTAAATCCCGACTTGGCAAAAAAAATATCTGGCAACGCTGGCCTATACTTAGGTATTTTTTAATAATTTCAGTATATTATATTAGGTAATTTAAAAAAATTACGATTGTTTTAAGTAACTGACTGAAGAAATGTATCGTATGTTTTTAACTTTTGCCCAAAAGGCCATAACAACTGCATTTAATAGGTTATCCATATTACCAATGTTGTGTTTTGTCCAAAAATATCCATATTTCTACAGTAAGATAACCACCAGTTGCTTAACAGTTTCAAAGTGGCCATTAGAAAAATGGACAAATTTCGGTTTTCAGAAACCGGACCTGGCCAAAATTACGGCATTAATAATCATCAAAGCGTAAGAAGTTTGGAAAAAATCAGAGAAAACTACGTTCACATACAGACACACACACAATTATCAAAATGAACTATTAAGTGAGTAGTAAGTAGTTTACACTTTATAACATTTTGAAAGTGCTAAAACTTTTAACATATCGTAGTCAAAAAGCATAATATAAAAAGAGAACATTCAAGAGAGATTTGATTATTGGTAAAAAACGTAAGTTAAAAATTTGGTGTGAAAAATAGGGCGAGGTTCGCGTCCGCACGTGGTCATATAGAGAAGTGCTATTTATTTTTCACTCAAAATAATTTTTTAACAGGTTTTTAATTGTAATTAGTCGAAGACTTAGGCAGGTTTGACGCTGTTTCTGCGAGCGTCATGATTGCGGGATAACCAGGGTTTTTGAGAGCTTAAAGAATAACTATAAGCAAATAGGTCTATATCGAGACAAATCGAACTTCTCTGTTACAGTTTTTGTATTTAGTCAATTGTATCTTTGACCAGCCTAAGGTCTGTTTAGTTGACATTATTGATGGATTATGACATTTTATCCTATAATCAGGGCCTCAGTTGACAATTTTGCATGAAAAAAATAAACAACAGCTCGTGTCATCGTAAATAAAACGAAATATATTGAAAGCATATACCTACGTTATACCTAAGTTATTTTTGGAATACAATAGAAACTCGTGGTTAGTTGAGCACTCTAAAGATTAAAAACAGTCTATTATAATATATTTAACACTGCTTACTAGGATATTCAGGCCTTAAGAGAACTTAAATTCTAAAATGCGTACTTGTCAAAATATTAAATAAACTTTTAGTCCAATTCCAATTCGTTTACAACAAATATTAATTGACACTTTTGAGCCTTCTTAACATTTTAAAAACACAATTGTATATCAATCGTAAACACCTTCTTGTAAAACAAATTCCAATGACTAGGTAACTAATGTTAGATTATTTTGCAAAATTTCTCTTAGTAAACGATCAGGTGAACTAAACGTCTAGTCCAAAGCCAGGTCTTTTATTTGTTTGTTGTTTTTAAGTGTTTAATTTCTCGTGTATATAGCGAGTTTACTTTCATAGCACCGCAGCACCGCAGCACGTACTGTGAGTTCTTTCGTCCGTTGTGTGTGATATGTTATGTTATGTTTATCGTAATGCAATGTAATATCGTAAATGCACTGCCGATAATTTATTAGCTACGAGTATGATCACAGAATTAGGAATAGTACCTACTAGTGTATGGCTTATAGATAATGTCCTATGTCGTGAAACTCGCTATTGTACGCAATACACGTGATGTGCAGAAAAAATTAATAAACAAAATAGTACTCTAGTGTATATAGGTAGGTATACCTACAGCAAAATCGTTTTTAAAATATTATATTCTAGCCTTCCATGATGTTTAAGAAATTCGTAAAACCTAAATACTTACTAAAAAACCTACCTAATCTTTATAATAATTTAAACCTTCTTTTGTAGATAGTTTGAAACCTGGAAGCTAAAGATTTAAATCATTATTTACAGATAGTTTAAAACGAAGAAGCTAAATATTTGTATCTTCTATTATATATAGTTTAGTTAAAATTTTTCAATAGAATAGGTATAAATCATATTTAAAAACTAATGGCTTTGTTACTAAATAGATTATTAATAATTGAGTATTGTAACTATTTGATTTGTTGCTGTTTGTAACCGTGATAAGTTTATATCTGTTGGTTGACTGGCGCATGGCAGACTGGCGCACGGCAGACTGGCGCACGGCAGACTACTAATATCTTCTATATAGGTAGTAGTGACTACCTTAATACGAAAGTAAAGAAAAATATAATATAAAAACTACTTACTAACACTAATATTGATAAACAACTGATACCTAATGGTACTGATGTTTTGTTAAATATCTTTGTAATTTACTTTAAAACTTCAAAAATATTATTGTAGATTAAAATAAGTTAGTGCATTTAAACTTAACGTTAAGTATTTAGATATATTGTCATATGCATGCATAATTACGTACCTATTCGGTAAAATTTAGGTAAAATTAATGTTTTTGTTGAAAAAAATTTATCGACTTAAAAATCTAATAAGAAGCCGAATCACCATCGTAATTTTCTGCCAAATACCCTCTAACAGCATTTTTTTAAAAAAAGTAAATTTAAAAAAAAGTTATAAAATTAAGCAAGCTAAGTTAAAAAAAAATGTGTATTTTAAAGTAAATAAAAATGTACTTTCAATTGAGATAGTTCTAACGGGAGTTTATATTTATAAATATAAAACAAGTGACTATACAGTAAATGTACAGTAATAACAGTAATGACAGTAGAGTTCAGTTATTTTGGAATTTTGCGATATTTACAAGTTCATTAATAACTCATTAATATTTACAGGCTCATTAATAACTCATTAATATTTACAGGCTCATCAATAACCGGCTTCAATAAATTTATAAATATATTAAATTTTAGTAGGTATACGGGTAGTACTTTGATACAGTGAAAGTTAAAAATGAAAATGATTTTATTTACAGAATGTCAAGCATCTTATGAATTTGGCCGATTTTTCAAAATAACCTGATTTAAAAAAATTGTGACACCATGTGCCCGAATTTTTTTTCTGTAAATAATAGATGAACGTTAAAAATTTTGTTTGTGCTTAATTTTCACACTTTTGTTGTTATTTTTTAACTAAGACATAAAACAGCAGCCGAAAACTAGCAAATCTTAAGATGCTTTAAAAATTAGTAAATGTGTACATTTTTAAAATTTGCCCACATCAAAGTACCCCAGACTAAGTCTATACCTAAATATTGCAAAAACACAAAAAATAAAGACAGAATTTATATTTAATTTTTTCCATAAGCTACGCGCAAACTTATTTGAAGTACTTTAACGTATAAAACCAGGTTTATCGATAATGTAGCTATACCGAAATAATATAGGATAAGTTAGTATTTTTAGAACCGATAACACTCGCGGGCAACAGCTGTACAAAATTTAGAAACTTTTTCAGTTATTTTTCCTGTACAATGCAGATAAATCTATCAATCGATATTATTTTATTTTTCCACGAACAAACGTCGTCGAAGGTTTCAGAGGGCGACCGACCATGGTTGTTACGTCGGAGGTTTCAGAGGGCGACCATGGTTGTTACAAAAGTATACGAATTAATCAACGAGTAGCTAACTATTTTTAAATGTAGGTTGTTATAACAATAATGGAATAATAAAAACATGAAAGCCTAATATATTCACTTAGATACATTGCTTTTTTAACATTGGCTTATTCCTAAAGTCTAAATCTAATTATCATTTACAAAAGTTAAATGATATCAATAAAATGTTTACGTTATTACTAGGTTTATGTCTTTTTTTGGTTTTAATTTCCTAAAATTTGTTACTACAAACAATTCTGTTACTTATTAAAGAAAATATCTGAACTGAACACTTTTAATCCCTGGATAAGGTATAGGGTGGTGGGTTATTGTCAGACCGTAGATATCATCTTACACCAGAGTACTTGTCAAGACAAGCCTAAACTCGATAGTGTTGCGTCGTTTCGTCGCAGAGTTCCTATCTGCTCCATCATCAGATCAGCTCCAGGGTACCATACACTATTGCATTGTCACCAAAGTTATATAAGTATACCAAATTTTAGTTCAATTGGACACCAGGAAGTAGGAGAAGTAAATTTGTCGTACCGGGTATACCTATACTAAATAAAAATCATTTCTTAAGGAGTAAACTCCAAAAATAATCAATTGTGTTAAAATTGTATTGTCATGTATTGTGTAAGATTGCATATAGCTCTGTGTTATCTTCAAAAGGTTAGCAAGAAGAGTAATGAATTGTACTACTCTATTTTGAGAAAACTTAGTTCCATAGGGGCCATCTATTTAGATAATACCTACGTCACGCGCTTAGGGTAGAGGGGGAGTCGTACAAACGCAAATTTTTCATACTCCATTGAAATGTATCAATTTAAGGACCGAATATTGCATTTGTTAGAGGACGCAATTTTATTTTTGGGACATGTGTGGGGGTTTAATAGAAGCTGAACCTCAAGTTTGAGGGGTCGCCACCCTTGTCATCCGGCCGCCATCTTGAAAAAAGGGGTGAAAACACTTTTTTCGCGATATCTCGGAAACTATGCGTGTTACAAAAAATTCGTAAAGACATTATTTGTAGCAAATTGTTTTTCCTACAAATATGATATAACTTTTTGCCCTAAATTAAAAATTAAAGAAGTTTTAAGAAAAATAGTGAGAAATTTTTTATAAAAATTTTCTTTTTTGCTCTATAACTTTTTTTTTATACATTTTACAAAAAATTACCTCAGATCAATCTTGTAGATGATCTTTTGAGGAAATTTTTTCTCTGTAATTTTTTTTTATTTCATTCGTTTAAAACGCTGTTACAGCGCTCCAAAGTTGACCGAGTTCGTCAATGCTCATAAGAATCTGGTTAAAACGAAATGTTTAACTTATTTTTGATTTTTTGTTATTGTAAATATATTCTTAAATATTTTTTTTTATTCGTACAACTTTACTTCATCATTCCTTAGTCTTTACCCCGGCACCTATGAGGTAGAGGCGCGTTTTTTTTACGTAGGCATTTTTCCCAGTAGGCATACTCCACGGACATCTTGCTTATAAGGTTATCCTCGACATCATAATATTTTCAATCACTTATTAGCTAGCTACTCTAATCTTCTTTTCTTCAATGGTCCAGGCTGTGGCTCAGAACCTCTAAATCAACATCAAATGTTAAAATTTGGAGGAATGACAGGAGTTAAAATTGGAGTCATAGTTGGAAGTTCGTCTTCGAATTCTTTTTCTTCCATTAACTTTGACATTTCCATAATGTTGCTGGATGTTTCGCCAGAACAATAAAGGCATACTGTAGAGCTTTTCAGGCCTGCTTCTGCAGCCACACATGCTTCCACAGTTTCCTTTGCATCTGCAGAAAATTAATTTCATAAGATCGGGGGGTGCTAGAGGCTTGAAAGCTTGTGTTGGCATCCAAATGTTTGCATGCTTTTTCCAGCCCCAATCTTCAGGATTTTGATATCTTCCGAGCCACGACTGGACCTAGTGATATACTCGGAGACTGTGAAAACGAGCTGCATCTTGTGTTGGAGGCAGCGATGATAAATTAAATGAATTTAAAGTCACTGTCTTGGCAAATCGTTTGTATCCGTCATGCCATGTCCGGCAAGCCGTCTAGTGAGTCTTCTTTATTGCCGCCGTATAAAGCTATGAAAAAACGTTCGCCAACAAGAGTGAGCAAAGATGGATCAACTTTCTCACTCAGGAATAGCGTACCACCAGCTAATTCAGGATGTCACGTTAAAAAAACGCGCCTACAGACTCTACCTCTATGAGAGGCAGGGAAAAGAGTTAGGAATGAATAAGTAAAGTTGTACGAATTTAACAAAAAAAATTTAAGACTATTTACAATAAAAAAAAAACAGAAATAAGTTAAGCATTTCCTTTTGACCGGATTCTCATAAGAATTGACGCACTCGATCCACTTTGGAGCGCTGTAACAGCGTTTTAAATGAATGAAATTAAAAAAATTACAGAGAAAAATTTTCCTCAAAAGATCATCTACAAGATTGGTCTGAGGTATTTTTTTGTAAAATGTATAAAAAAAAAAGTTATAGAGCAAAAAATTTATTTATTTATAAAAAAATTCTTCCTTTTTTGCTTATAACTTCTTTAATTTTTATTTTAGGGCAAAAAGTTATATAAACATATTTGTAGGAAAAACAATTTGCTACATATTATGTCTTTACGAATTTGTAAGACGCATAGTTTGCGAGATATCGCGAAAAAAGTGTTTTCACCCCTTTTTTCAAGATGGCGGCCGGTTGACAAGGTTGGCGTCCCCTCAAACTTGAGGTTAAGCTTCTATTGACCCCCCAAATGTCCCAAAAATAAAATTGCGTCCTCTAAAAAATGCAAAGCTCATGTAACATTTCAATGGACTAAATAAGGTAAATTTGCGTGACGTTTTAAATGGCCCCTAGGAAAAATAGAAAAGAGAGCGCAAAGAGAGATTTGTTTATTAAATTTAAAAAAATATTGATTTCGAGTTTTTGAAGGAAATTGTTTAAGTAACACAGCAATAAATATAACTTTTTGCTTTTGCTCTTTCTAATGATTACGTATTTACCGTTTGTTCTCTCTGTCGCCTACAAAAGATTGATACATAAGATTGTATCAATATATATTCAAATTTCAATAACAATGTACCTACAAGTAAACATTTATATTCAGAAAAGCATGAATTGAATAGGTGTCCGTCCGCCATTACCACTATTTGTATGTGCTTGCGATTTGGATTTTTTTGTGGGTTTTGTTTGTTTTACTGTTTTATTGTATTTTTATCTCACCTATTTGTTTATTTCGGTGAGTTTTATTTGTCATAATAGCAATGGCTAAATATGACAGCAATATAGAGTGCTGTTTAACTGACTATTACTTGCTGGATTAGAAACTTTATTTTCAACTTCAACTAAGTTTTAAGGCCAAAAAACATATATTTTTTTCACCGGCTTACCCTTGTATTTTTTTTAGCCTACAGCATCAACTGCTATTTGTTAAAACTACAATAACAAGTGTAGGGCTTCCAATCCTGCAACCCATCCTCAATCTCGGTGATTGTGAAAAAAATTTCGAGACCCGACGATCTCGGTGTTTCCGCATAGAAACTAATAATAGCTTTGTTTTTATATTAAGTAAAGTAACTTATATCAGAAATAAAATCAAATTAATGGAATGTTATAATGGAAGATGAGATCAATTAAAAACTTGGTTTCATTTGCAACATTCTGACTAAAAAAAATTTTTCTGAAAATAACATCTAGACTGGGGTCTGCCAAACTACTGCGTAGCTTATATTAAATATAGCGAGAATTGAACATCTCCACAAAAAACCACTACTCTATACTTGTAGGTGTTCCATACTAGTGCGTTACTGATCACGCTCGATTATGGTTGAGTGAATGATTCTTTTCAGTTCCGTAAATCCTGCTGGATCCACATTCATTCACGCAATCACGCACGATTGGACCGCGGGATCTCGTAATACCAAGAGATTGGGAGCCCTAAACGTGTCTAATGTCGATCAAACAGACTATTACTAATAATGTACAAATTGTTAAAAATTAACAGAATAGGTAATGTTGGTCAGCGCCTCCATGTTTCTACTTATAAGGCAAAGGTGAACTCGACAGTGGTTGTAGTGCGACGTCACTGATCTCCTCTCAGTCGTTCTTCCTCTGCGGAGCCAGCACGTGCAGTTCATGCAGCGGCAGGTCGCGCACCACGAGCGCGTGGAATGCCATGTTGCTTGTCGCGAGGATGTACTCGCACACAGAGAACCAGGTAAAGGCTGAAACATTCAGTTTTATTTTATTTAGAAATACTAATTTTCAGCTTCTTTCAGCATTTTTTTGGGATTCATACTCAAAGAGAAGATTTAGTTCGAGGGGGCTACGGTCTGCTATACATATACGCTTCTTTTGGAGTTTACTCTTTTAATATAACCCCCCCCCCCCCAATCCAAGTCCAATTAGCTAAAATTTGGTACACTTATATTACATCAGCGACAATGCAATAATATGGTACCCTAGAGCTGATCTGATCATGGAGTAGGAATGTGGCCATAGGAACTCTGTAACGGAACGACGCAACCCCATCTAGTTTTGGTGGTGTTTGTCTTGTCGTGACTAGCACTTTGGTCACAAGGTCTGATGACGAACAGGAAATCGGTTATGATACAAAGCAACCCCACCGAATTTGGACTCGTTTGATTTATCAAGACAAGCACCCTTGTCTTAGATGATATCCAGGGTTTGATAATGAAGCCAGAAGGGGTTAAAGGAATTCTGTTATGAAAAGATCTATTGATTGGTCGTTACAATAACTCTTAGATAATTATCACGGTCTAAGACAATCACCCTTAAACAGTAAACTGTCTCGTGACAGAGCTGACATGCCATTAACTAAAAAACTTGAATTTGGATTTTATTGTATTTCTTAGATGCAACATAACATATTTCACTACATCAGGGTGAAACAAATCTAAGAACCATAATTCCGGTTTCAACAATCAGATTTTTACTAAAATATGGGACCATTGTGGAGGTTTGCTTCCATATACTCCACTGACCCAGGTTTAGGATGAAATACAGTATGTTATTAATTACAACAAGTATTCAAAACGGCACATGTATCAACATATTAAGCTTATTTTGGTCCACTGCTGGACATTAGCCTTCTCCATTCTCGCGGTCCTCCGGGTTCCGCATCCAGCTACTATAGCTACCCCCTAAGTTTATCGGTCCATCGATCTTAAGGGCGTCCTATTCTTTGCTTTCCGATACGCGGTCTTTAGTGTAGGACTCGTGTGGTCCACAGGGGCGGATACAGGATTTCATTAAGGGGCATCCTCTGGTTCACAATGTTATTGATTTCTACCGAGAAGAATCCGGCAAGAAACTCTATAGTTACTCTTTTAAAAAAAAAACATAAAAACTACAAATACAATCAATGTTTTAAATAAAAAATTTAAACCGTTCAATTATATATTATTTCCATTTTAATTTGGTTTACCTATGCATCCTGTAATTGAGCATCTTCAGTCCTAAAGATTTTTATCACTTACACAGTCTGAAATATTGTAGTTTGCTTTTTTACAAAGAAGTTGTTTCATAAAAGATTTAAATTTACTTATTGATAGCTTTTATTTTATTTTATTTTATTTTATTTTATTTTATTGGGGTTTATAAACAATTACATTCACAAATTATAACATAAAATAGCAATCAACAAAAAAGCATTTAATAAATGTAACCTACACCATAAACCACAGATAAATACTAACAGAAAAAAGTAAGCGGATACTAAAAGTCTAGCTACCTATATATTATTATTTTTTTTTTTTTTAAGTATTGATAACTTTTTAAAGAAACAAAAGAAAACACATATTTTTCGAAAATTAAGCTGAATAAAAAGCGACAGTACAAAGCAGATATATGATTAACAATTTAAACTGTCTAACATTTTTTTTCTGAAGGTTTCTTCAGATACAGAGAGACTATCTACGTCCTTATTAAACTGACTATTGTAAGATGCAACAGCACGACGTAGTGGCGCGCGCTGACCAGCGTTGGTGCGGCAACGGCCCACAGCAAACAGCTTATGAGGGCGCGCCACACGTTGAGGACAACTACGAGTGGGCATACTATAACACAAGCTGTTATTTAACTCAATACAATCAAATTTGTTATGACAGAGTTTATATAGAACTAGTGATTCCAGAAATGTTCTCCTTGATTTTAAATCCAAAAGTTTATATTTATTCAAGAGTTGTGAGTAAGACAAGCGTTTACCAAGTAGTTTGTAAAACATAGTACGAGATATTTTTTTTGTACTTGTTCAATAGCATTTACATATTTCTTATAAAGCGGATTCCAAATAGATACAGCGTATTCCAATTGAGGTCGAACCAATGATTTGTATAAGTGTATAAACGTTTTTGCGTTTTTAAATTCCTTGCCTGAACGCATTATAAAACCATATAACTTGTATGCATTATTTACCATTTCACAGACATGAGTATGGAAATGCATTTTGCTGTCCATGGTTACACCAAGATCTCTGATAGCATCTACTTTTGTTAAAGAATTGTTAAGGAGTTTATAAACTAATTTTACAGTATTGGTTTTCTTAGAAAATGTGATAGTTTTACATTTATGTATACTTAAGCTTAATTTATTAGACAAACAATATTCACTTAAACGATCAAGATCTGATTGTAGATTATTTGCATCATCTACAGACTGAATTGTATGATATATTTTTAAATCGTCGGCGTATAATAGATATTTGGTATGGTTAAAACATTTACTTATATCATTAATGAAAATCAAAAAAAGCAAAGGTCCCAAAATTGATCCTTGAGGTACTCCAGATGTGATATGTACATACTCAGATGAAATACCATTTAAAACTACTCTTTGTGTGCGATTTGTGACATATGACTTGAACCACCTCCACAGATTACCTCGGATACCATTATAAGCAATTTTATCCAATAGAATTTTATGATCTACCCGGTCAAAAGCTTTTTGAAAGTCCGTATATATGCAATCTGTTTGTTTATTATTATCAATGTAATTAAATAAGTCAGTGGTATAAACTAACAAGTATAAATATTCAAGCTTTTGAATATTATTGGGAACTTTCATGTAAAAGTGTATACATTGCCGCATATAAGAGTTACCTATTTTGTGTAGACGTGCATCATGCATCAACAGCTTATTTTTATTTCTAGTATTTACTTTGTGAACGTCACTTTTCTTGCTGAAACTATTGATATTTTTATGTACATATAAAAGATTTTCATATATGTACTGCGACGCTAAAGTTAAAATATTTACTTCCCTAAACCTATCCCTCAGAGATATCCTACATCCTAATTTATAAATAGCACGAATTACCCGTTTTTGTAACAAAAATATTTTATTTACATCAGCAGCGCTATCCCACAGTAAGATAACTTATGTCATTAAACTATGGAAATAGCTAAAATATACTATTTTTGCAGTGTCGACATTGGTCAATTGTCTTATATTATCTTATTTCTTGATCGCATACACATCAGAGGTAAGTATTTGGCTAGGTTATGAATATGACGACCCCATTGAAGTTTGGAGTCCAGCGTTATGCCAAGAAAGGCTGTTGAATTAACAAGTTCCAATTGCTCGCCATTAGCATTAATACATGTCTGTGTCTGACTAACATTTGGTAATGTCAGTTTAACACATTTAGTTTTTTTCTCATTAGGTTACAAATTATTAGCGTTAAAACAATTTTCAATTTTAGAAAGGGCATTATTTAATTCATCATAACATGTCTGTCGTCTCTTAACTTTAAAAATTAAAGAGTTGTCATCAGCAAATAAGACAATGTCATGGTTTTTTACATGATATGGGAGATCATTTATGTAAATAAAAAATGGAAAAGAACCTAAAATTGAGCCCTGACGGACTCCCATAGTGACTGCTGATCCCAGAGATTTTTCACCGTTGACATGTATTTTCTGTACTCTGCTACTCATGTAGGAGGTCAAAAGGTCGAACTTAAGGTCTGCGAACTTGAGGAACCTTGCCAAATGTTGCCCAGTCTAGCTGGATCTTCGTATCGGCTTCGTTCTCGAAGTGGTTCCAGTGAAGTTGTATTATCTGTCCAAAGTAGATATAATCCTGGTCTAGCGACGTTACTGGCTTTGGCTTGACGTGTTAATTAAACGGATCTATTGTCCAAATTCATTCGACTTTGTCCGTAGTCCTGTTAGGGATGACGAAATTAAAGATCTTTGCTAAGTGCTGGGCTTCCACAAACTTTTAAAAGCTCAGTCATCACCCAGAACTTTGTAGTTCCTCGTTATAGTCCTGCCCTAATCTCGCGGTCAAAATATGTGACGTCTCTCAATATGTGCCGCCTATCTTCAAAAAAATTTATCTCGATCTTGATCTTGCTGTGTCGGAAATTTGCCAGGTCTATGGGGCTTTTTCTTGTAGAATGCGTACATACAGAAGAGCTTCTTCATTTTGAGAAAAAGGACTAGAGTTTGTCACCTTTGGTTTCAATGACCCAAGCTATAAGGATTTTAGATTCGTCGCGTTCTTGTCCTTCCACTGTGGCGTTAAAATCTCTCGTAACAACACTATAGTAAGCCTTGATTGTGTTATCAAGAGATTGAGGATACTTTTCTGACTATCAAGTGAGTCAGAAAAGTAGTTGCCAAAAGAAGCCAAAAATAGCCAAGTAGCTCGATTGGTCTTAGAAAATTAACATATACTGACCTAGAGGTCGACACAGCAGCCGATGTCTGAGGAAGAACACGATGAGGCCAAGGGTGGCGGTGAGCGCGACGAACAGCAGCGTCCACACTAGCCGGTTGGTGCGCAATGGCGGCACCAGGTGGCGCGCCACGCAGCCCACGCGGGCTCGACACCACATGTGCACTAGCGACGCGCACAGGAACACAACGAATATCTTTTCATGCGCGACTGGAAGTTGCAATATAAATATAAATACTAGTAAATATATCAAAATTACAAATAGCCTTAAATAGAGACAAATAAACAAAGTTTTTTAGAATTAGTTTAATGTATGAAATCAACAAAAACTTTAGTAGTTATTTTAAATAAATTAATAAAATGGCACTGGCTTTTCATGATTAAATATGCTTTTTGCGACAGTGACAAATACTTAAAAGATAATAATGGAACGCATTTTAAGCAATATAATGTTTACAGTTATGTTTAGTACACCGAAGGTTGTATGTGAAACATCTGATTCGGATTATATTACAGGAACTATTTACGTAGATCTATTCTATCAAGATACGACGTAATAAGTAGGTGCATAGAGAAGAATAAGGTATGCTTAAATATGATACCGTTATAGGTCCTTAAACAGAAAATAATCAATGAGGGTTATGTCAAATACCTACGGCAAAACTCTTAATTATGTCAATGTTATAGCATAACACTTACAGTAGTTTTCTCGATTAGAGACATAGGTGACTCCGGTGAGCGCCAGCAATTCCAACAAATTGAGCCAGTAGCATGCCTCTCCTAGTTTCGTCGCTAAATTTCGGGCCTGAAATTATTAAAAACGAAAATCGATTGTGTATCTATAAGAAGTTATTAGATTTTTATAGGGTCGGCAACGCGCGAATAAAATCCCTGGTGTTGCATTGCTAGCGTCCATAGGCTACGGTAACCGCTTACCATCAGGCGGGCCGTAAACTTGTTTGCCACCCTACTGGTATAAAAAAAAAAACCCTTTTTCGAGCTGGAATTCTATCCTATAGGACCTTTCTTTCAAGCTTACGGTCCGCCTGATGGTAAGCGGTAACCGTAGCCTATGGACGCTTGCAACACCAGGAGTATCGATAGCGCGTTGCCGACCTTATAAAAATCTAATAATTTCTTTTTTGAAGAACCCCATACTGTAGTCCTTAGAGAAAACCTTGGCAGGGAGCTCCTTTCGCAACCCAAGCGTTTGCGAGAGAAAGTTTCTCTGAAACCGCACTGTACGCGACCATTTCGGTTCTAAGGTGTGCAAATGAATTCCCTGCCGATGGTGGTGCGATGGTAGAAAGAAGCCGTGGGCATCATTTCGAACAATTCCTCAGAACACATCCGATTATACAAATGGTAGAACACACACAGGGAGGCAAAGTATTTTTTCAGACTTAAGAGCTCGATACGGCAAGTGAGTCAAAAGGGCCAAGCTGGTATCCGGGTGCAGGTGCCCAGAGACGCCAGCAGTATTACATATGGGGCCGAACTTATGACTTGTAAAACAGCAATCTTTGCCCCATTGAGTACACCAAGTTTTTTGGACGCCAGCTTATCTTGTCTTGCTAATGATCTTGGAACTGAACATCGCTGGAGATATCAACACCAAAGATTGTGTGTGCTTTTAGAGATGGACATTTTCTTAGCAGTGAACGCGCAGAATTGTGTCTTTGTAGGGTTGAATCGGACCAAGTTTTCCCGTCTCATTGTTGTAGAAGCTGTGTGTTGATCACACGTTTCATCACCTTGGAGAGGAGAGAGGTAATTCGATGGATCTTATCTATTGCCCTTTTTTGGCACCGGGTGCACATTCGCAGTCTTCCATAAAGACGGGAATTGCCTAGTATTGTAGGAAAGCGCGAAGAGGCGTGTGAGTACAGGACACAACTCGGGAGCACTTTGTTTAAGCACCACTGCTGGTATACCGTCTGGCCCACTCGACTTATGAACGTATAGAAAAAGCAAAGCCCGCCGGACCTCCCGCTGTGTCCGTCGTGGTCTTACCGCACCACGGTATAGTAGGTGGTGCAGCGCCTTTGTCGTTCATATTCGAGATAGAGGCAAAGAAACTGCCCAGTAGATCGGCTTTCTCTAGAGCAATATGGGCCAAGTTACCATCGGTCTTTCGCAGTGGTGGTAACGACGACTGGCAACTTTTGCCTTAAAAATAATTTCATTCATATTTTGCTCCCCAGGTAGCAAAATAAGACCTGTAACGAAATACAATTGCCTATAGGAATATCATATAAAAATTATCAATGTCCTAACAAGTCCTTTAAAAGTGGTCGGCAAGACATTTTAGTCGTCATTATAGTTGGCATCATATTAAATCGTTCTGCAAACGTTACTACGATCAAGTTATAGTATCATTTAGGGCGTTTCATCTAACTAATTCGTAGCAGAAATTGGTAGCGGTTTGCGTTTCACGCTTTTGGTAGACTTTTAGCGTTTCGTTTAAGCGATTTTGCTATCAAATGTTGCCACCAAAAACCTATGTCGGAAGGTGGGTACTTTACGCTACTTTTTGACAGCTGTCAAATGTCAAAGTGAGAAAAATAGGTATAACATTTTCTTTAAAATAAAAAAAAATATTTACGCATTATGAACTGTATATCTTTGTTATTATCTACAAAAAAATCAAAATAAAATACTCAATCATATACACACACAAAATGATGCGATACTCGCCTTGTTTAAACAATAATAGCGCCGCTGAAATTATTAGATGCGTTTAGACGGAACGGGTAGTTGGTGCTAAAACGAGGTTTTACTATCACATGGCAACGTGGCTCAGAAGGAACGCGCTTATTATATATTTGTTGCTATCAAAACGTCTATAAAATAATCTAATACGACTTTGTAATACAACACCATTCTATATTTGTCGTTTTTTTTTCTGAACGGTCTATGCAATTGGCTAATGCAGCCATTACTGCTCCACCGGGCTTTTGAGGCGAGACTCCAAAAGGAGTTACAGCCCATATAGCGACCAATGCTCAAGGGCTCCCAAAGGGGGGATTCTTCTGCAAGTCGTGCTTTCTGGTCGCTTGCTAAAGCTGCCGAGGGGAACTTCTGCCAGTCGTCGTTACCACCACTGTGAAAGACCGATGGTGACTTGGCCCATAGTGCAAAAGAGAAAGCCGATCTATTGGGCAGTCTCTTTGCCTCCAACTCGAATATCAACGACGAAGGCGAAGGTCGACAGCTTCGGCAGCTTTAGCGAACGACCAGAGGGATAGCTCGCAAGTCACCCACCTATGAACTTACCTACAGGGTTTCCTAAACAATAGCTGGGGAGCAAAATACGAATGAAATTATTTTTCGTATAGGGTTTATAGCTTAAGGGGTGTAAAATAATGCAAGAAATTTTCTGTCTAGATTGAGAGATCCTACGGAAATAGAGTTTACCGCGTGTTATTGCGAGGTATTTTTGCTTTACGTCAGCTGTCGCAAACGTGCTACGGGCGACTTCAGTGTTGGCAAAGGTATAGCTAGAGACAGAAATAATATAAAATATTTTTCATCCCATCTATTCGAAAAACGTTAAGTGGTTCGCTATTAGGCGGGAGTAAAGTGCGTGTTTCCTTCCGCTCCTGAAGCGGGTAATAAGAAATTTTGATCAATTTTTGATAAAAAAAATGTGAAATGCGTCCATCTTTGTTCTCTACATATAAAATTTCAAAACTGCCATAATGTTTTAAATGTAAACAGGGCCGCAGAGAGAAAATCAGGGCCCGGGGGTATCCAGGTGCACGACTTTATTTCGGCACACGCAGCTCCACAAACCAATGCGCGTTCTCATTGGTCGTTGCCCTTCGGGCGCGAAAATTTGAAAGGATTGATTCTATGCAAACAGTCAAAATCGTCATCAAAGTGAAGGTTTTTCGGAAAATCGCGGGCCCTTCTTAAATCTGCGGGCCCGGGGGAAACCCAACCGTCACCCCCCTCCCCCTCTCGGTGGCCCTGAATATAAATATAATTTTGTAAATTCATTAATTTAATTGTTCAATTTAATTTTAAATGTTTCATTCGATCACAAAATATTTTTAGCTTGTGCGACGTATATTTTGTAGCTAAAAAATATGTTGGGACGAAGTAAAACACTCTACTTTTCACCCCCCTCTATTAAAAAAGAAATGAATAAAAGGCGCTTTTAGACACAACTCATAAAAAAAGTACGTCTACTATTCTATGAAAGCTAATCCCACGGTGATGACCAAATTCCGTGCGGACGAAGCCGCGGGGAAATATATATTATTATAAATGTCTGATTTACATTTACAAACATGACCCCCGAATGATATACATATAAGCGAGAGTCTTACCTGTTCTTCAGCTATAAGCGCAGTGCGTTCCTTGTGGTAATAGTAGTAGAGGGAACCTATGAGCAACCTGGGTCCGAGATGGAACGCCACACAAATCCGCCACACGTACCGCTGCGGACTGATGCCCGTGATGGCACTTATCGACGGCACTACGTTGTACACCTGGAACACAACGTTACACACATGACTCTTGTCACTTTTGATAGTTTAATTGTAAGGAAGTAATAGAGGTCAGGTGATAGTATAGGTAAGCTGGAGTGGCAATGAGCGGGATACCTCGAAGAACCAATGAACTGTAGAGAAGGAGACTTGGAGTAAGAGTTTATTTTGGAAATCAGCAGGAACAGAACCACAAATGATAGAGATGTTGATTTTGCTGTTGATAGAGATTTACCAAATTATAGTATATAGGTAATTTGTATGAAAGTGAAAATAATACAATTCATATGGACCACATCTTGCTGTCATTATCGACCGCGCCGGTGATACTGACCACATTGCAGCCACGTAGCAACTGAAACGTTCCGACACCGCGAACTCCAAAATTGCATCGACGCAACGACACTGCCAAAACTTACTCTTCTGTGGTGTTGTACGGTGCGGACGCCTGCGTCCTCACCCTTGATTTTTCCCTCATGTTTCATCTTAGAATTCCATAAGTTTCTTCAGTCAAGGCTTGTTTCCCCTACGAAAGCCGGACTCAACCGACTGCCTGCACACTGCGTAACCATGTCGCAACTATTCGATCGCAACACTATTCACAGGTCACACACCTTTTGTCGTTGCGATGTGGTTTGGTTGTGGTACGTGTGAGACAAGAATAAGGCATTATACATCCTTTACTGCCCCTACAGCTATCCCTGCACCAAATATTCAGATCATACCGTTGGTTCGTAAGGAAAAGTAAATTTTACAATTATTAATATTTTTAAAATAGGTTAAGTAGTTTCGGAAATTACCTCCTACATCCAAACTTTATTTCTTTACAATATTACTAGATTTTGCCCGCGGTTCCACCCGCCATAAATTCGGGTAAATAATAAAACCGACTCACACTTGACGTTCTCAAATAGCCTATATCCTTCCCCGGGACTCGAACTATCTCCATGAACTATTTCATTTTAATCGGTATAGCGGTTTAAGCGTGAAAAGGTATCAGCCAGACAGACAGAAAAGTCGATTAATAATCTCAAACAAATTAAAAAAAATTGGGGCCCACTCAAAGAGACACAAAATATTTCATTAAAATCGGTGCAGATATTTAAAAGGAGTGCTGCCAAAGGTTTTTCGAGCGAATGTATGTATGTCTATTTCTTTGGAACGCTCTATAGTATAATCAGCTTGACATATTTTAACATGGGTGTCATTCGATTTGTCCTAGGAGCCTACGCTTCGCCTGATGGTAAGTAAGGTAAGACTTTATTGTTATCTTCCCTTTTGTCTTCCAGTTGTTATTTTTTTATAATTTAACTTGTTAACACTCTGTATAATGCCAATAAAAATTGCTCATAAGATATTGCTAGGTCGGTGGTAGTTCAGGGGTTTCGATTTCACATTGTGTCCTGCCTGTGTGGTGAAGGTTAAAATCCAGCGTTGGTAAATGAGTCTTTTTCTTGATTTCTGAAGTCCGGTGATGGAAAACATGAGGAAAACCTGCATACGTCAGAAAAAAGACGCCGAATCACCCTCGGTAATGGCCTACAGTGGAGACGTATTTAAGGCTGATGAGGAAGATGTTAACAGATACCTTACTTCGATGAATACTCTGCAGTCTTATAAATAATAGGAAAATCATGAAAGAAAAAAAAAAAACCGACTGGGTTAAGAATTTAATCAAAAATACAAGAAAAGAAATATCAAGTCCGTTTTGAATTAAAGACATCTTTCTCGTATAAATATCAAAGTCTCTATAAAACAAAATAAAATATAATTATAACATAGATATTTCAAAACAAATCTATTATAATTATTAGCTTTTGACAGCGGGTCTGCTCGCGATAAGTTCGGGTATCAGCAGAGGATTTCTGCGACAACTTCTTGATTATAGTAGTAAAGTTTAGCCATAGTTCGTCTACGTGAAATTTGGTTATATTTCTTTATATTCCTGAACTGAGCCAAATTACAGCACAATTAAATGCAACGTTGCGACAAATGGAGGTCGTAAGGGTTCCATTTTTATTATTTGGCTACAAAAAATGAAACACAGAAAACTGACACTGTAAAAAAAACAATAAAAAAAATACGAGTATATAAGAACGTTACACTCACTTACCTTACAGTGCGTTTCATGTATATCATCTGCTTGAAATATAGACGCAGTCACGTAACAAAATATAAGTGCACCTAGTGGAAGCCAAAGGGCAGTCAGACAAATATCTCTTAATGCACATCTCCAAAGTAAGCCCTGAAAATATAAAATAACAATTATTATTATAGAACTGAAATACAATTTAAATAAACGAAACTACAGTTTAAAATTATTATTACCGTAGTCTCTAAAACTTTAATACTGCTATTCGCATTACACTTTTGTGTTGAATCATTTTTCACTTCTGATGGCGACTGTACCTGTGCTTCACTTATCATTTTCCCTCAATATTTAGTTTTCAGTTAAACTTTCGTTTTTTCATATTAGCTTCCACTATTATGTCTCCAACGCAACATAACCGCTGTTGTACGGTATCAGCTCATCTAACTAATTGATTTATCCGTCAACACTCTAGTGTATTATTTGTAAAAGCATTTTATTGACTTAGTTCAACAAATTCCGCGTGCTAATTGGCTGTTTCAATTATAGTGAATGCAGAAAAATGTAAAAATATATGGGGACGAGTCGAAGCGTGCATTCAATGAGGTTATTTGGACTTGCGCAGTACGAGCGTCACGCGCGGGGTGGGGGGGAGGGGGCGCTGTAAGCTCCCTCAGCTAAGTTATCTAAGCTTTTTACATGCAACTATAATATTATATAGCTAAGGATTCATTGCGTCTATGCGCGAACACTTAATATGCACAATGTAATGCAGACATAAGCTACCTAAATTCTACAACTTTAATTTTTTAAAATTAGTGTCTCTGCAGGTAAGGTAAGTAAAAGATAGGTAGCTAACTGAATTGTTCGCGAAAGGTGCAAAATATGCATAATATGTAAATGTAATGAGGTATAATTTATATAACTAAAACTCCAAGTACAGTATTCTCTTCAAGCATCACTGGTCACAACAAAATGGTAACTTCTCTCTTTTTTGCTTCCTTAACTATTTGCGTTACTCCTCTTCTGGCCAGAATAAATTCCTTTTAGACGGAGTTGATATTATTTGCTGTGAAGCATAAGTGTATTTTTGGGATTGTGATGGTCAGGTAATCCGGTAGTGCAGGTGAAAGTTTTTTTATGGGAGTCTTGAAAGGTGTCGCTGGTTGAGTTACTTTGCGTTAGTCGAGCCACGGACTCTATACAAAAGTACATTGTTTGAGCAACAAGGTGAATTTTTATTTAAATTTTCGGTATCAGATTTTTTAGGATCATTGATGTTCGACCCTTGAATTACTAACTAACATTATGTGTAGTTGTTATAATCTCCGGTGTCGAAAGTACATTAGCAACACGTGAATCAGTGAATTCAAGATTATGTGCGGAAATAATAGAACATGTATTTACTTCTGTTACTAATCGTTTTGCTGTAAGGACATTAGTTTGATTACCAGTAGGCGAGTTTTCAATAGTAGAGGAGAAGCTGCCACTCCGTGTTTGGATCAAGCTATCAGTTATGTTAGTTGTATCTATAACAACGGGAGCTTCGGGTATGTTTTCTTTAGCACAAAATGCTGATTTGGCACCATCTTGATTAAAAGTAAGTGAATTTTCACGTGCAATAGATGTGCTTGAATGGATCCATCAGCGGTGTCAGCAACATATATCGCCGCCGTATTTTAATTATAAAATAAAAATTAAATAAAATTAAATTTTAATAGTGTCTGGAAAAATTGCTTAAGAGCCGGCTTTAGTACAGGTGCAAAATTTTCCCTTTTTAGATTGTGCCCAGAGTTAAATTTCCATTTAGCAACTGCTTTGCCTCACAGTACTTTGAGCGGCTTGAACACTGCTATGTAAAATGTGAGTACTATGTCCATCGCGCATCAGTTGTAAGATGTGAGTACTATGTCCATCGCGCATCGGTTGTAAGATGTGAGTACTATGTCCATCGCGCATCGGTTGTAAGATGTGAGTACTATGTCCATCGCGCATCGGTTGTAAGATGTGAGTACTATGTCCATCGCGCATCGGTTGTAAGATGTGAGTACTTTGTCTATCGCGCATCGGTTGTAAGATGTGGGTACTATTCGGGTTGAGAACAATAACCGTTATGTGATTTTCAAATGCATAGGCATATGTGATTTATGTTCATCTTAATGCATAGGCATATGTGATTCAAGAATAAAACCAGTCTTTTGATATTTTGTTGCAACAGCCAACAATGAAATATGTTAGCCATATATTCATAGAATTTAGCCCTATATATCCATCAACTTGGAGATTTACCCAAAGCCCAATCTGAAGGAAATTTACAGGTGACGGGACACGTTCATAAGGGTAAATAACCATGGTTGGTGCAAGTTGGCCAGCAGCATTTCCAGTTACTAGTCCGTCAAATTTTCTTTTCAAATAGATATGTTATTATCCTTTTTGGCAACCACTTTTCCTGGTTTCGGAGATAAAAAAAGGCACTTTCATCTGTGTTAAATACCCTTTCAGGCTCATCTGGCACCGACACGAGATCATTAGCTTTTAAATAGTCTTTTACTTCCTTAAATCAAATTTTCAATGTCGTTTTACGTCACAATATCACGAGCCCGACATTTTCAGCTGTACGTTCAGATATGATAGGGTGTCGTTTCAATAAAAGTTCATACCACTTCTTTCCTGGTCGACGTTCCTTGATTGGGTTTCTTGCTTTTTGTCCATAATTGTTTTCTGTACGCTGTCTAATCTTTAATTATTGGTATTTCCTTCTTAATACATTATCTCAATTATTATTATTACAGAAAACCGCGGCCATAATAACACTAACATTGAGTAGTGTTGTGTTCCTGGCGGTGAGTAAGGTTGCCAGAGCTCTTTGAGGATTCGCTGCGCGGACAGCGGAGGACCGGCGGTGCTTGTTGCTGTCATACTCGGCGTAGACGCGGCGAGCTGGTTCGGCGGTCAGGGAGACCTGATGAAACGGCTGACCGCTGGCCGCCCGCAGGTTGAACGGGATCACGAACCCAGGGATCACTTAATCTCCGCCCTGGGAGGCTGATTCGCCAGCCTGTGTAAAGTATCTGAAGTGGTAGTCGTGCCGGAGAAGGAGACCGGAGTGGACCCGGCTACTACAACAGAGGGGGATCAGGGGCCCTTCCGCCCGCCGTGCCAGCAACCGTATCATCTGTGGCGAGCTTCGGCATCTTAGAACCGCACCCTTTGTCCTCTATGCTGTCTGTGCAGTGAATCCTCATCCTTAGTCTTAGTAACTTTTTTTTATATATATTATGGCCAGAAGACAGAAAAAGAAAAGAGTTTGCACAGCGGCTACTCCATCCACATATAATGTGGATTTTTGCAACATCAGGGGTATTCACGCAAATCTTAACGCAGTCCACCACCATCTCGAAACTGCGTAGCCGACCATTCTTTTTCTAACGGAGACGCAGATATCCTGCCCGGCCGACACATCATACCTTCATTATCCCGGCTACAAACTCGAACACAATTTTATGAGTCGTGCCGGTGTATGTATGTTCGTCCGGGAGGATATCTGCTGTCGCCGCCTTCATAGCCTTGAAGACAGGGACCTGTCGATATTGTGGGTGCGCGTAGATTACGGCGGCCACACTCGTATCTATGCGTGCCTATACAGGTCTCATAGCGGTGACACGGACGTAACTCGACTCTTCACGCACCTGAGTTTGACGACTGACAAAGTTCTAGAGCAATATCCCACAGCAGAACTAGTTATTTTGGGAGACTTTAACGCCCACCATCGCGAGTGGCTCAGTTCTCGAACCAATAACTATGCTGGGATATCTGTGTCTCAGTGGATGCGCCTCTTGGCTCCTCGGACCACTGTCTCGTACGGACTCAAGTGTCATGTACACAACCCGATCCATATGGGCCAACTAATTGGCGTCGTGTGCGGCATTATGAGTCGGCAGACTGGGGTGGATTGCGAGAATTTTATGCATCGTACCCGTGGAGGCAGATCTGAGATGAGATCTGAACTCAGAAGATCCTGACGTCTGCGCAGTCGCAGCCACTGAGACAATCCTCGCTGGTATGGAATGTTTCATTTGTAACCTGCGAGTATCTGCCGGCGTCAAAAACGACCGTAGTTTAATAGGTCTTAACTTAGAAGATCCTGACGTCTGCACAGCCGCAGGCGTGAGACAACCCTCGCTGGTATGGAATGTTTCACTCCTAACCTGCGAGTAGCTGCCGGCGTCAAAAAACGACCGTGTTCTAATAGGTCTTGCAGAGAAGCTAAACTTGTTAAACAAACTGCGTATGAGGCTTGGCCCACGGCTCGTAATAAGAAGGATCCAAATATTTCTGAGTTAAAACGCAAATTAAATGCTGCTTCGAGGTTCAATAACAAAGCAACTGCCAGAGCTAAATTCCAATTCATCGGCAAAATAGGTGGGCGACTTGCGAGCTATCCCTCTGGGAGGCGTGGGGAACTTCTGCCAGTCGTCGTTACCACCACTGCGAAAGACCGATGGTGAATTGGCCCATAGTGCAAAAGAGAAAGCCGATCTATTGGGCAGTCTCTTTGCCTCAAACTCGAACATGAACGATGAAGGCGCTGCACCACCTACTATACCGTGGTGCGGTAAGACTATGCCGGAAATCTTCATAACACAGTGGGAGGTCCAGCGGGCGTTGCTTTCCCTAGAAGTTCATAAGTCGAGTGGGCCAGACGGTATACCAGCAGTGGTGCTTAAGCAGTGTGCTCCTGATTATGTCCTGTCCTACACTAAGCAATTGCCGTCTTCATGGAAGACTGCGAATGTGCACCCGGTGCCCAAAAAGGACGATAGATCAGATCCATCGAATTACAGGCCTATCGCTATTACTTCTCTTATCTCCAAGGTGATGGAGCGTGTGATCAACAAACAGCTTCTAAGATACCTAGAAAAACACGACCTGATCAGCGACCGTCAATATGGCTTTCGCCACGGTCACTCGACTGGTGACCTTCTAGTGTATCTCACACACCGATGGGCACTAGCCATTGAGAGTCAGGGGGAGGCATTGGCATGTAGCCTAGACATAGCGCAGGCGTTCGATTGGGTCTGGCACCGGGGTCTTCTATCGAAGTTGCCATCTTACGTAGTGCCCGAGGGTTTTTTTCAAATGGGTGGCTAGCTTTTTGTCCGGTAGACGCATACGAGCCGTAGTTGACGGTAGTTGCTCCGATAGCATAGACATTAATGCTGGTGTCCCGCAATGCTCTGCTATCTCCTACGCTGTTTCTACTGCATATTAATGATATGTTGGACATCAACAACAAACATTGCTATGCAAATGACATTACTGAAGACGCTTATTACACGGGTCGGGCAAGCATCCCTCGTTCCGTTGTGGAGGAAAAACGTGAAGCACTTGTTTCTAAAATCGAGATCACTCTGTCCAAGGTTTCTGACTGGGGACGGGAAAACTTGGTCCAATTCAACCATACAAAGACACAAGTCTGCGCGTTCACCGCTAAGAAAACCCCATTTACTGTGGTTTACACAATGCCAGAACACTCCCTTCTCCATATCCAAGAGCATTGGGATCCTTGGTTTTGACATCTCCAGCGATGTTCAGTTCCGAGATCATCTGCAGGACAAGGTAAAGCTGGCGTCCAAAAAACTTGGTGTACTCAACAGAGCGAAGCAGTACCTACTTCACGTCGGGGCAAAGGTTGCTGCTTTACAAGTCGCACGTCTGGCCCCATATGGAGTACTGCTGCCATCTCTGGGCGGGTGCTCATGGAAATCAGCTTGGCCCTTTTGACTCGGTACAACGACGGGCTGTGAGAATTGTCAACGATTCCAAACTCACTTGCGGTATCGAGCCCTTAAGTCTCAGGAGAAACTTTGCCTCCCTGAGTGTGTTCTACCGCTTGTACAATGGGTTGAGTTCTGAGGAATTGTTCGAAATGATTACCTCGTAAAAATTAAAAAAAAAAATCAAGAATTACAATATGAAAAAGTTTAAATCATGTTTGTGTCGTACAAACGACAGTAATCACTTAATTCGTTTAGTTAATTATCATTATATAACACCTGATTGTAATTGATTCCACAAGGCATGACACGACACCAATATCTTTAGGACCAATTATTAAGGACAAATTTGTCCATGAATATCGAATAAAAGAGAATAAATAAGAATTTATTATTCAGTAGGTAATGTCAAAAGTGTATGTTTTCCTTCCATTTTACGCTACAAGCCAATCGTGAGAAATCTGACAGGTTATCTCAGCCACTCATATTCCACTTAGTTAAAACAAATGATTTACTACAAAAGAAATAATGTATATAACAAGAAAGGCAGCTGTACTTTAACTAGACCACTTATGGACCACATGAAGAGGTCACACGGTCTGGACGAATGTTGGATGCGGACACACATGACCCAAAAACAACCCTCGCCTCATTTATGTGGACAATCTTGGCCCAAAACTAGTGTCACACCAGTCCAGTTATGATCACACATAACCAAAAAGTAGCAGTACACTTCGCCACATTGATGTGGACACACTTGACCCAAAAAATAGTAACACACCCGGCCACCTATGGACTCACTTAGCCCAATGATGTGGACACACTTGGCCCCAAAATAGTGACGCACCTGTCCACCTATGAATACACATAACCCAAAAGTAGCAGCACACCTTGCTGCATGAATGTGGACACACTTGGTCCAAAAAATTAGTGACACCTGGCCACCTATGGGCTCACCTGGCCCAACGTAAAATACGGACACTCATGGCCCTAAAGTAGCAGCACACCTTGCCTCATGAATGTGGATAAACTTGACCCAAAAAAATAGTTACACCTGGCCACCTATGGACTCACCTGGCCCAAAATGATGATATACTATCACCGATACATGGGCTCATTTGGGCTCAAACATAGACATCTCAATTAGTTAGAGAACGAATTTACATAATTATAACTACAGAAATTACTTCGTACTTTTGAATTAGGTACCTAAATTACCTACTTTGTACTAATATAAGTGTCGTGGACTGCTCTTATAAATCTTCATTAAAAAGTCTATCTGTAATTGGGTTGTACAAAAGAAGCCAATAATTAGTTTTCTTTGCTAGTGCGCTGAGAAAAAAAATTACTTTAATAATGTATCTACATTAGCCGACCTAAAATATTTATGTACATTAATAATTATTATTTTGTAAAAAATAAATTACCTAAGTACCAAAAACAGATAAAAGACAAGAATCCAGTGTCACTATTAGTTAAAAAAAAACTAGTATGATGTAAGGATGCACAATATATGTCAAGATCGATAGTTTTATCATCGAATGATTGTAACAATGTAGTTCATCTATATTTCCTAAAAATAGAATCGATGTCATTAATTCTTTAAGGTTTTTTTATAAGATTTAATAACTAAAATAAAAAAAAATCATAACAGCTATCAGTGGATTGATATCCAGAGATTGCAGGCAGACTCGCTTTTGTTAAAAATTTAAATATAAAATAAGCGAAAGAAAATCAGGATGTGACAAAGATTAGGTAATTTTTTAAAATTATAAAAATTTGAAACGGCTGATAAGAAAACTAACTTGAATGTTGGTGTTTGTATTTAAATTTTTTAAAATTGTTGATTTGGACAATTTCAAATTTTGCTCTAAAGATAATTGAAACTGAGAGGTGTTGGATATAAATAATATAATGTCTATATGTCGGTATTTACTTCCATTGATGATGTCAATGTCAATGTAATTCGATATGGTTCTATGGTGGCTAGAAAATGTCAACACTGTAATTAGATTTAACTTTGTACATGAAAGCCCAAAAAAATTAATAAGGCTATTTGTGCAGTTAGAAAAGTAACACTGCTTACAGACTGGTATCAATACTTGGAAAAATTTAAAAATTCTGTGCCTCTAGTGAAAAGGGGTTCAAGTAGACTTATGAGTTGGTTATGATTTGGTTATATAAACAAAAATTAAAATTTCGTATCTTTTGGTGTCATCGGAGCTAAGTTATCTCTTAAAATGACGAAGTTAGGATTGTGCTAAATGGTATATCTGACTTTATGTTGTAAAAAATGGTGTAATTTAAGATAACATTCAACAGTTTTGTATTTTGCCTAGAGATGGCAGCAGTACTCCATATGGGGCCCGAGTGCGACTTGTAAAGCAGCAACCTTTGCCCCGAGGTGAAGTACTGCTTCGCTCTGTTTTTTTTCTAAGGTTTTTGGACGCCAGCTTCACCTTGCCAGCTGGAAATGATCCCGGAACTGAACATTGCTGGAGATGTCAACAACAAGTCAACATTCATATTTGAGTATGAGGCAAAAAGACTGCTCAGTAGATCGGCTTTCTTTTCAGCACTACGGGCCAAATCATCGAATTTTCGTAGTGGTGGTAAAGACAACTGGCCAAAGTTCCCTTCGGCAGCTTTAGCAGGCAACCAGAAAGCACGACTTAGAGATAGCTCGCAAGTCACTCGCCTATTTTACCGATAAATGAAATTGAACCTCGAGGCAAAAGTCAATCTGCGTTTTAAATCAAATATATTTGGATCCTTATTCATTCGAGCCGTGGTCCAAGACTCATACGCAGATTGCTTGAGAATTTTAGCTTCTCTGCAAGACCGACCACGGTCGTTTTTTGACACCCGCATCTACTCACAGGTTAGGAATAAACCATACCATCGAGGAGTATCTCAGTGACTGCGGTTGCGCTGACGTCAGGATCTTCTTAGCTAAAGCAAAGCCGCCTCCACGAACAGCGAACGAGACAGTAGTCCGAGGAGCCAAAAGGCGCATCCACTGAGGCGGAATAGCCATCTGGAAGTGTAGTCAGCAGAAGTTCCATTAAGGAGTTCGTATGACGTATGTCCTCTATATCTGGTATTTTAGTTAGAAAAAGTACCAGCTGAGATAGTCCATAGGTCAGAGCAAATTCATGAGCAGATATCCCTGCGTAGTTATTGGTTCGAGTAAAGAGCCACTCACGATGATGGGCGTTAAAATCTCCCAAAATAACTAGGTTTGCTGTGGGATAGGCAGATTATGTGATGTGGGTTTAGGCAGATATTTTTTTATTTAGGTTGATTAAGGTAATACCTTTATGAAAAGAGATAATTTCAAATAAACCGAACAGCGTTTCCTTTTTTACTTTTACAATAAATCTTTTATATGAGTATAAATTCAATTACATCCCTTGCTAGTATAGGTATTATGGATAAAAAGGAGTATTAATTCAATTATATCCTTAAGAGCACATTTTGGCTCGGCTGTAAGTCACATTTTTTTCGTACCATTAACTTTAGAAAAGTAGCAAAATTACGCAGTGATAGAGGATTTTAAAATATTAAGACTGCATTTAAAGTTTATTTGTATATTTGTTGAAGAACAGTAAACAAAAATTCGAATAATATTAAGCTGCAATGGTTTTGGTCTCTTGTACACTAGTGTTTTTCACCTTTATTCCCTTTTCACTAGAGGCAAAGAATTAAATTACATCGAATCCATTCGATGCATCGAGCAACAACAAATACAAATATCGTTCCATCCCTAATGTGTTGTGATTGTTGTGATTATTTCTTTAAAATTTTTTGAAGATCGGATTTGGATTACGGCATTCCTTTCTTTATTAATTATGAATCGACTGGCAACAAGTTTTGTGTCCAAACGTTTACATTGATAGTATAGAAATTACTAGTTCAAGGAAATCTATCGCACCGATGTGGAAATGAAAATGACTGTTTATACAAGTTTTTTCTATTTACTTTTAATTTATGCTATAGAGGCAGAAGCTTCGACACATTGGATGGTGACAGAGAGTGGCTTAATTCAGCCAAGGGTACGATAAGAGTTTCCTGTTTCTTTCAAGTATTGCTTATCATATCAAAATCTTTAAAGATCAAGTATAAAAGATCCTTGTTGGTAATGGTAATCTATGTGCGATCCAACTAAGTATAGGAATGGCTTTGACAAAGGGGTAAAATTTCTAAGACTTACCCTTTTTTACCCTTTGTACATTTTGTACCCTTAGTTACTCTGACTCCTGAATCTCAAAAGTATGGTTGGCAATGAAACTAGAATCATAATTGAATATATTTGCCTTCCTTTTCTTTGCAAACAAATGTTAACCTTTGAAAAAACAATAGTTTTACAAATGAGATTTGCTATGTTTTTGGGTGAGGTATACCTAGCTGCAATTGTACATAACTGTTGTAAAATTGTAGTCTAATTGAATTCACTGGCTGTAACAGGCCTTCCTGTGTATGTTGTGTAAAGTAGGTTTAACTTGCCATCTTACCCTAGATCGATTTTCTTTGCCTGTATTCCATTCTTGTGCAAGTTTACTTTAGATTAAACTATCGTAATACCAATGCCAGTCATTTTTTTTTTATTTATTTGACAATCATTATTATAATAAATTATTTTGTTACACAAATGTATTTTGTCTAGTTTTCAGCAATTGTTAGCTGAATTTCAAAACTTTCTTTTTAATTTTTGCCCTCCATAAAACTGGGTCGCTGCTAACTTTTTGACAACTTTATAGTAAAATTTGTGTTACTGAAACTGGCCTTAAACCATAAAACTTAAAATATAATATTTGTATGTATGATGTTCCTGGTGCTTATTTATTATCCTTGCAATCTTTTATTTGATTGTTTCTGTGTATTCAGTGTATTACAGTTTGCCTGTGTATCAGTATTAGTGTGCTCCATTACCTTGGCGCCACACAGCTTACAAATGGTTACCACTCCCTTGCAGCCTAGTTGGTAGTGTGACCGGCTGCTGTGCAGAGGGTGTGGGTTCAATTTCTGCACTGCACAAACATTTATGTAATAAACATTTGTGTTTGTCTTGAGTCTGGGTGTATTTATGTATAACATGTATGTATTTACAAAAAAAAAGTAATGTATATGTATTTGTATCCGTTGTGGCCAGATGGCGCTGTGTGTTATGTCCAATAATATTTATTTATTTATTTATGGCCCCAGGTGGTACAATTGTGAGATTCAGTAATAAGCTATTTTGTTGTGTCTTAGATTAAAACTTATTGTTTATTATTTGTTTTCATAGTCATAGTAATTTTCACCACAGCCAAAATATTCATTTCATTCATACAGTTAGTCAGTGCCTTGTGATAAATCCAAAAAATTTACTATACTAATATATATTATGTATGTGTCAACATAAGCTAGATTGGTGAGCTTGCTCCCGTCCCGCCTTACCTCACGATTACCCTGACTAGATGACTCTGATAGACAACTGAATAAAAGATTGTTTAGGCTGTGGATGTATATTGAATCCAGAGTGTCAGTTAAGTGGTAATCTCATAGTTTTAAAAACAATGTATATTCAAAGAAATACTTTTTTAACTAAAACTCAATGATTATATTTTTCAGTTAGATTCACCATTTGAATTGGCTCGTCCCTACGACCTTCTAGCATTCCTCAATCAGGACAAAAGTTGGGACTCAATTACAAGTACATACCAGGATATAATATACACACAGACATTGATTGATAAACTCTGGGTTGAATTGGAAGAAATAATAGAATTGGGAACAAAACTTGTATTAGATAAGAATTGTGTAAAAGCTGGACGTTTAACTTATCTGGATTGGTACTTACCATTTATAGAGGATGGAAAGTCATCTAACATACCTGAAGCTGATTATCTACTTCATAAACCTTTTCAAGGAATACCAAGAGATGTGCCTGATTGTAAAAAAATATGTTCCTTGACTTTTAGTATGTCATCATTTGAACATTTAGAGGTAAATAACTACATATCTATTGTATGTATGTTGAGTAAGTTCTCTAAATATGGACTTGTACATAAAATGGACCTCAGTAATAATTTGGTAGATATAGCTACTAACTAAGTAAAGTTTTCACATATGATGGCCCTGCTCTGATTGTCAACTAAAGTATTAAGTCCCTTAAAATCCCAGTTTTTGATATGGTCCTGTTAAGGGGTTTTAAATATGAAGAAGTGGTCTATATGAGGGACCATACTTATTTGGTTAATTTTATAAACAAATTAAATTTTGGTTTAAAGAGCAACCTAGTATTTATCATCGGGAAACTCATTTAGGTAGCCAAAAACTAAAAAAATAGATGGTACAAAAGTGAAGAAGTAATTGAAATAATAAAACTTTTCTTGTGACTTGGTCTTATGAAAATGTATTTACTGGCTAAGTATTTACTCCATTGAGAATTTTTTTATTTCTTGATATAAATAGCTCTGATTATTATAACTTTGTGATTTGTGAATTTTAGGACTCATTTTCCGTCATTTTTTTAAAGATTATACTAGTAGGTAGGTATTATTTGTACAGATTTTTAAAGCTCATTTTAATTATTTTTTTTATTATAATTTAAGTAAAATACGACTTAATTACTGGGGAATGTAGATTGGTAGATGATTATTTGAAGCTTAAAATTAACTATAGTCCATATTGACTGATGCCCATGGTCCATATTAATAACTTAGTGGTCCATATTGAATTACCTTATTTATAAGATTTAATTTTGTGTTTTTACAAAAAAGTATGTTTAGTTTCTCTACTGATTACAATAAGAAATATTTCTATATCTTCTCTACATCGAGTTTTCGTGAAAGAAAATATTACGGTAGTCCATATTTAGATAACTTAGTCTTTGTACATTGTATTAAAACTAACTTTTCGTATTGTCATGTTCTTTAAAAAAATGAAAAAACCTCCCAAAACATTTTGGCTTTGTTGTTTTTAAATGTAAAAAAGTAAGACAATTTTTCAAGCACTACTTTGTTTCGTGATTTACTTTTAGAATAATAAAGTTTAGTCTGATTTGTAAAAGTTATTTAGTTGTAATTTTTTATACTAGCAAAGATTATAAAATGAGTAATAATAGATGGAAATGTATAGAGTATACAGAGTGCATAATAGTGACGCCACCTAGTTTGCTGTAAAGTATATGCATGGTATGTACGGCAAAATACCATGACCGTTTAAACTACCGTAAATTAATATTCTTCGAGACATATTGCATGCAATTGTTACACTTGTAATTTGTTTATTTTGGTGGAGCGTTAAGGAAGGTTTGGTGCATTTAGATTTGTCGTTGATATTGTATGGTGCAAGCAGCGTGCATTACGTTGTGCATTGCCAGCACCATACGCCCGACACGCAATAAATTATCATCATATCAGCTTATATTGGTCCACTGCTGGTCATAAGCCTTCTCTATGGCGTGCCATTTCTCCCGGTCTTCTGCCTTCCTCAGCCAGCCTCCACCAGCCACCAATTTAAGGTCGTCGGTCCACCGGGCTAAAGGGGGTCCCAAGCTTCGCTTTCCCATACGCGGTCTCCATTCACAGACACGTTTGCTCCATCGGCCATCGGTCCTCCGACAGATTTGGCCAGCCCACTGCCACTTCATCTGGGTAGCTACGCGGTGACTTTAGTTCTGACTATGCAGTTGGCTGTTGCAGCCATGACTGCTTCACCGGGCTTTTTTGGGCGAGACTGAAGGAGCCTCAACCCGTATAGCGCCCAACGCTCAAGGGCTCCCCGCGGGGGAGCCTCGGCTTGGGTTGTCGCTCTCGGGGGCGTCCCTTCGACCGGCGTGAATCTCGAACCAAAAGGTGAGTCACCGCCAGGAGGGGAGTTCCCCGTTACGCGGGTGCGGCTGCGATTGAGTGGGGGCAAGAAGCGCCCCGGCACTCTTTGATACCTCGTGCATCCTTGCGGGCGCCGACGAACCCGTGGACGTCGGCGTCGTGTTTGGAGGGAGGCCCTATTCGGGGAGGTCGTAGAGACTAATCTCGCTATCCGGACAGCGAGATCGTCATCTGGGGACGTTAGTACGTGCCGAGGCCGCCTAACAATAGTTTTACGACCGTGACCGGGTCGATCGGGGGGACGATACGTTGTGGATTGCACAATTAATCGATTCGGGTGATTTTGCGTACGCTCGAAAAAGCGGACTGCCAAGTCTTTAAAATATTGGGGAATCGTGGGAAGTTCGAAGTCTCTGTGTAGGTCCGCATTGCGAACGTACCAAGAGGCTCCAGTGGCCGCTCTGAGAAAGCGGTTTTGGAGGGTCTGGAGTTTGTGGAGATTGCGCTTGGATAACGCAAAGACTACGCTAGCATAAGCTAGTATGGGGCGGATGCTAGTTGTGTAAAGATTCAGCTTATTTCTAACTGACATCTTACTGTACTTGCCTATCATGGGATAAACACGACCGAGGACAAAAGCGGCTCGGTCTCTAACTATTTTGGTGTGATCGCGGAAGTTCAAACGCCTATCCAGGGTCACACCGAGATATTTGTTCTTGTTTTGCCAGGGAATGGCACGACCAAAGAGTGAGAGGGGAGATGGCCGCAGAGGGCGGCCTGAGGTAAAGAGAACGGCAGAGCTTTTGTCGGGATTCACTTCGATTCTCCATTTCCGAAACCATTCGCCTAGGGCGGTGATAGCGGGTTGGAGTGATTTAACTCACTTGCCTATTGGCGGTATAGATAGCGGTATCGTCCGCAAAGAGGGCTAATTGGGTACCTATCGTTTTAGGGATGTCGTTGGTGTACAGAAGGTACAAGATAGGGGCGAGCACGGACCCTTGCGGGACTCCTTCTTCTATGGGATGGGGGGAAGAGAGAGTGCCTTCAACTTTTTAGCGAAAGCTACGATTTGACAAGTAGTCTCGTATGATGAGCACGAGACGGTCTGGCAACTGGAAGTTGCGCAGTTATAAATAAACCCGTTGTGCCAGACTTTGTCGAAGGCTTTTGCTATATCAAAGAAGACAGCGCCCTTGTTGGAAGCCAGTAAGAACATGTTCCGTGATGCGGAGGACTTGATGGACGCGGAAGCCAAACTGCTCGTCTATTAAAATGCCTGTGGAGACTATAGCGTTCCGTAGGCGAGCGAGGAGGAGGTGTTCGTAGAGTTTACCAAGGGCCTTATAGGGCGGTAGGAGGACGGCTCGGTACGAGCTTTGCCTGGCTTGTAGATGCCTATAACTATTGCATCCTTTCATTGAGAAGGAAAGATGCAATGTTCGATAGCAGCGTTAAAGATCGCTACTAGGAGGCAGATAAGGGGAAGAGTGAGGCGCTTTAGGATATCGTTAGAGATAGCGTCCGCATCGGGGGCTTTACGGGGGCGTAGGTCTTTGATGACCTGTATGACTTCGTCGACGGTGACAGGGGCAGGGGGTCTTGTGGAGGCAGAGAAGTTCTGCGCTCTACTTCACCGTCTACATCGCGAACGTGGTCGGGATCGAACGGCTGTGTGCTTAAGGCACATTGGGCTTGGAGGCTAGACGCTAGGCAATCCGCTTTTTCGTCGTCATTGAACGCGGGAACGTTGTTGGGACGAGTTAACGGAGGGAGAGAGTTGGCGGTTTCGGATTTTAGAGCTCTGGCTAAGTTGGGCGCGAAGTTCAGCTACAGAGGTTCTTACACGGCGGTGTAAGTCGTTGAAGCGAGTTTGTTTTCGATAGTGGGATCGCGATCGCGTCTGCGACGGGCCGCGTTACGCTCAGTCATTAGCGACCTGATGTGCTGAGGCAAGATTAGGTGGTGGTAATCACCGACCGGCACTTGTCTTAAGCACTCGCGGTCAGGTGGCTAGTGAGTGAGTCGATAGCTACTATTGAGTGGAATCACGTCCTAGGGGAATTGAAAGCAGCGGATATTGCTTTTTTGCCGAGCTGTATAACTTCTGTTTTGGTCTATCATCCAATTTGGTGGGGACCTGAATAGCTTTTTGGACCAGAGTCAGGGTGGCCTTTTTCTAGTCTGGAGTTGGTGGATCCTCTTCCAGGTTTACGCGTCCTGGCGGCAAATATTGAACCTCCATTTTGTTAAGATTCGTTGTTGACTAGGTTCAGCTCTCTTGAAAAATTGGTCGGAGTGATTGGCTGGATTGACGGATTTGTAAACAACGCCCGTCGATCTCCGATTCTGGATTCTAAACTGGTCTTATCGCCGTCTTAATGTGAACAAGCGGTCCATATTTCAGTGCGAAAAATACACCGAGAGCACTTTGGGATTTTGATGGGGGATTTCCAGATCTTTGGCCAGACTTAACCCATTCCTCGGCGATGGCGGACTCATTCGTGTAGGCGCCCGATAACGTCATGCAAACTTGCCTTATGACGCCCGGCAAAAGCTACTTTTGTCTAAGGATAGGCACTTAACCTTGCAGTTGATCCAGGACCGCCATTTGAGATACTCTCATGCAGGACTAAGTAGTTCTTCTGGCCATACTCCAACGAGAGATTTGGATTGTCTCGGCTCGAAAGGTTATTAGGAGTGTGCTCTTTAAGTGCATACCCTGTTTTAGGCTCAAAGCAACTTTGACTCAGCCATGGGCAATTTGCCTCCCGATCGAGTTAACACCGCTCGCGTCTTTTCTAATGTTGGATTTCGCAACGCCAAGGTGGTCAAGGCATACTTGTGCGTATTTGTATGTCTTGTCTTGTCTTCGACTTTTGATAAATTTTGAAAGCTTTTATCTCGGAAACTATTAGGCCTACAGAAACAAATATATAGAAACAAGTATCTTATTGAAGTAAATTTACTACTACTTTAAAAACTAGTTCTTTAGGTTTAAAATCGCAAAAATCAGAAAAGAGCCGAAATTTTTGCGGTTTTTTCGATCTTTGACAAAGTTGCGTTTCGCGCTCGAGGTCGGAACCCATGTTTGGAGTTGCAATTTCAGGGCGACAAAGTAACTGGACTAACGCGTTTGATCCCGTTTTTTTTTTAATTAGTAATGGAACAAGAAATTTAGAAACTTATATTTACCATAAAAACTTTTAACCAAAAGCAACCGGCTTCAAAAAGATCACTAATAAGGTAAAAATAATTACTTATTTCCAAAAGTCTGATTTGAATTACCGTTTGAAGTTGGTTTGATGTAAGTTCACTTGTTACGTGTTTCGTGGTCACGTGTTATAAACTGTTAGGTACATAGTCACCTATATATGACGAAGTTATGCCGGAACATACATTAAAAAATGTAAATATCCGAATGGAGAACCACCCCTTTTTTGAAGTCGGTTAAAAAATCAAGTTAATTATATGTAAATAATAGTACGAGTGATGATGAGCATCTCGAGAGGCTGTATCCTGTTTTGTGTACCTTACCATCACCTAAGGGGTAGATAAGGGTAAGACCAGTATCCATACACTTCCCTCACAGTTTAAGATTGACACCAATTACTAATATCAGTTAGCCATAAAATTGTGATCTTATAAAATATGCTACTGTCGGATATATTTATTGAAGTATAAATTGCATGCAACCTCAAACGTTTTAAACAAAAAACAAAGGTTTATGCGTGTGCGACGTCCACTTTGCTAATGAACTTGTTGTGAAGCGAAATGATAAAAACTGAAACAGTACAGTATAGTTTCACCACGTCCGTCCGTCCATCTGTTTGCCTGCCTTATAATTCCGCCGTCCTTGCATCGATTATATTATAATTTTATAGAATGGTGTCTTATGTAATCCGCCAGTTTTGTAATATCATTAAGACAGAAAAAACAATTAAAAATCATTTCACACGTTTTACAGATGTCTGCAATCAGATTCATTCAATGGAACCTGTAGACATACAGAACTGGACATCGCATTCAATAGCCAGATGTAAAAAAAAGGTTGCAAAAGTGTGACAGAGACGAAGCGAAACTGTGGTGTCTTGTCTACGAAAAAAGATACAACATGTTGACTTTGTCTCTTTCCAATGTGTGGCCAATTTTCTAATGCTATTCCACAGTCCATAGGGCAGATTACACTGGAATTCTATGATGGAACCCAAACTACTGCATGTGAAACCTGCACTTGACCAGTGTTTGAGAGAAACCTAATACAATGATATGTTAAAAACCGCATTAGATTTCGTATATTTGCGGGACATATCATGAGGCAACAAGCTAACATACAGAATGACAGACGTTTACAAAAAATATCACGGGTTTGATTGCTGTTTTTAAACAGCTTCTTTCTTATACATTTTCTATGTACAGTCACCGGGTTTCAATTATGTTGTAGTATAGATTATGCATAAAAACATTTTATTTTTAGAGTGTGATCAAACGAGAGAATCTCGTGATAGACCCAGAGCTTAAGGTTGTTGATCAAATCACATCCGAGATGACATTGGAGCAGTTTGGTCACTGGGTTGCCAACATTCTGCGGCAGAACACCTCTTCGTGGCTGCACTACAACATGGCGTCCATGTACTGGAGGAACAAAGGAAATGCACCTAAAGCTCTTGAATGCTGTAGACGTGCAGTGCATTTTGCACCACGGTAAGATTATTTATAGAAACTTATGTGACTTTATTTCCGTGTGATTGTAACTAATATCTACTAAAATTGTGAGCACGTGATCTACAAATTCACAAGCACCCACGAATTATCTTTAGTAGACACATGTACCACAAAGTTGATATTTGCTCTTGTACTATACTTGTCGTATTTTGGCAAATATGTTACTTAATGAGTCTTAGATATATAAGAATAGACCGTGCGAGTTCGGTGGTGAATACGTAAGAGCAATAAAAAGAGAAAGCTGCAACATTGGATCCTACTTATCCTGGTCTATTAAATTAAACAGACGCCATATTCGTAATGACGGTGAGTCGGAAGTGATTAACAGGGTCATAGGATTTTTTGAAATAGGCATTTTTATTGGACCAAATAATAAATGCCTAAATAAATATATAATTATGTTCTAGAACTATTATTTTTTACTTTATTTACTACTTAGTTAGTTAGTTGTTTTACTTAGCCAGAAAATTTTAAATATTCAAAAATAACGTATAGAGTGTCTCCAAACATGTCTTTTTATTCTAATGGGTAGCTACTACAAACGCAATTATTGTTCACAACATTCTGACGTTGTGGTGACTACTTGTAAGCTACTGAACCGTAATAAAACTTACTGTTATGTAACGTTCAATTGTTGCGCAATCTACTCATTGATATAAAAAGTAAAGATATGGCCAAGTGAATGTTTACAAGTTATATTTTTTATACTTGCGCCATCTGTTATTACTTGTCAAAAGTACGTGAAACGTAGTGCACATAAAATCACTTTCGTCATGCCTCGCGGTGTTAATTTTTAACACCGTCATAGCACAAAGCTAAGTCCACTTAATGACACTGTTGACTTTGTCCTTACGAAGTAATATATATGTCTATGAATCTACTAATATTTAACTTACAATGCTTGTTAATGCAATGCTAATTTGCTTAAGTCAAATCTTGAAATTGATTGCTTAATCGTGGAACAATGATTCATTGAGTGAATAAAACAGACTTTAGAAACATTTCCAGCTAAAACTCAATAATAAAGAAATTAATTCATACCTAGTAATTTTATTTCAAAACTAGCTTTTACTTAAATTCTCTAAAAATAAAAATAAGATTTAAAGTAAATCGAATCTATAATTTTGTTACGTTATAAAAAAAATAATGATTTTTACTATTTATTTGTTTTTATTCTTTAAAGTTTACACTATAGTTTTGTTTTTGAAACTTATTAACGGCAATTCATCCGTTTTTACAATACAGCAAAAACAACGTAGCTGGTAGAGACCCCCACCCCTCTTAAAATACCTTTTGTATTTTTTTTATTATTTGAAATTTACTACGATATAATAATATATATTCTGTAGACATTTTAGACTTCTACCTACTTCGTTCTAAACAAAATTTTAAAGACTAGCCAAGACTCGCTTCTCGTGACGGACGAATACTTATTAACAAGTTTGCACGAAACCCTTGGTGCACGAATCAGTGCGAGCACCTGTCCGTTTTTTTTTTAAAGAAATTTACACAGGAAAATCATGCGACAAGATTTTGTCATAAAAAATTGTATGACCACTGAATTATCAAAGCATTGTATTTATGATAGGTAATTTTTGAAACATATCACTATATTTATTCGCCTTGTAGTTGACACAAAAAAAAAGTGTTTAACACTTATGTGATGTGTGGTGTCGGCAAAAAACCGTACCCACGCACATGCACTGTGATGTATTAAATGCATGTAGGCATTCTAATCTGTAATCTAACCTACCTGTAATGTATCTATACATAGAAATAAGAACTGTATGAATATTTTGTTTAATTCTTGAAATTAGGGTACAGTTGAGTAAACTATATTATAGAAAGTTGTAACGCGTAGAACTGCGAACACCTGGTAATGTCAACCATGGTGTAATAAATATCTAGAAAAACAGATTATGAAAATACAGTTAAGTCTGCATTTTGTTTTATCATCGTATGTACTTGCAAGTTATATAAAGAGTTGTTATTTAATTATCTCTCGACCTAGTCTCCTTCGCAAGCCAAGTTTGTCAACAGCCATTTGATGACTCGAGCCCCACAATACTACAACTAATTTATTTTGTGTACACACCTATTCATCGGTGCCCATTTTCAAAAAAGAGTACTATGTAACTTTTCTATCATTATCGTTCGACATGCCTTCGACCCACTGTGTGACGCCACGACGCATGCTCCGCGCACGCGCTACTAGACAAAGTCAGATAAGGCCCGATTTTATTATTTCTTTTTCTATCCCGCTAACGGCTTTTGAGCCCGTTCACGCGGTATATTTTATATTCTATAAAAATATTAATTTAATATTTATTTATTAAAAATATATATTTATTTTATATATTCTTGGTCTTCGCACTGCACATGTTAAATAATTTTAATACGTGTCACTTAAAATAATTCTTTTTCCTAGGCCTGTTCTGAAACAATAATTTCACAACTCAAATAAATGATTATTATATTAAACTAAATCCTTGTTGATTATATTTCAGATATTTATAATACCCGTAAACTTTGTAATATAATATTATGTAAATTACAATAAATTCCAGGATTTACAAAGATATAGCATTATTCAATTTTGGTGCTTTGCTTCACCGCTGCAAAATGACAGATGACGCTGTGACAGTGCTCCAAGCGGCCGCAGACCACAATCCGAGCTACCCTTTGCACTACTTCATCCTCGGTAATGCATACACTGTGCTCGGAAATTTTGACACCGCCGTCAACCACTTCGATAATTGTTTGAAGTTGTACCCGAATTTCAAAGAAGCTAAGAAACACAAGCATGGTGTATTGTGCCATGCGTATTTATTGCCACATATGGATACTGTACAAGGGTGAGTACTGTTCGTATGGCGCGGTATACTTGTGTTATGTAGTGTTGCCGCATTATTACTAGTTTTTTACAGGAAAAGTTGATTGAGTTTTTGATTTGTGTCATAACTAAAATTGTTTTAGTTAGAGATTTTTTTTTTTATTTCAGAATAGTCAATAATCTTCGTGAAAAGTTGTCGGAATTTTTCGAACTGGAGTCGGAATGGCTGAACTCACTGTTCGTGTTTTTAAAAATTCTCAAAGATTCAGAGCAAATAGGTATTTTTCAGTTACTTACGTTTTTGACGTGAATGTTTAGATGTTCGTTACTCAATTACTTACTATAACCTGGTGTACGGATTTGGACCCTTTTTCTGAGACATAATTTTATATAGTACGAAAAAAAAAAGTAAAACGTAATACCGTGACCTAAGTACTTACTTAACATTTATTACATTCTAGTGCGTTTTAGTAGAATTATGTATGCATAGTAAGCATATGAACTTTGTATTACTGTAAGATGCCGCTACAAGATATTTTTGATTGCCTCTTTGTACGAATCTCATTTTAAAAAAGCATAATAACTATGAGTAATAAAAACAAGTCGTGAGCTACTTTAAAATTGTTTTAGAACTGTTTGATAAAGGAGTCAGTTTTAGCAGAAACGCGAAACAAAACACAACTTACAAACATATGTTAAAATCAATAGAACACATTTTAAACATATTTACTATGCTACATTAAAAAATCGCTCTGTACGAAGATGAAAATAAAAATATCTAGGCGGCGCTGGGGAGAGCATGATGCCTTAAGAGAGGGCTATAAAGCCGGACAAATTTTACATAAAACGCGGAATATGAACGTAGTATGGGCGAAAAGCATAAAATATAATTATAACTCAAATATTATAACTTGTATTGAAAATTTTGTAAAAACAGCCCTAGGTGTGTTTTAAGCAATATTATAATAAAATTTTAGGTTAATTATATGTACCGTTGTAAATATAAATCAAAATTTGCCAAAAACTAGATTACTAGGTTACTTCGAGATTTTTTTGCTATGAAAATACTTTTATTGCATTAAATATTTCTGCTAATTTGTCAGAATTCGGAATTATAATGAAGTATCTATATATTTTTTAATATTTAGGTATTTGGACTTCATTTACTCACTAAAAATTCCAATCTATTATAGGCAATTTACCTTCATACTCCCTCTTAAGTACTTAAGTTTATTACAGAGGCAATTAATACTTTATTTTATGCACTAATTTTATATTCCAGACTACAAAGATAATTTAATAGACAAAATCTACATTAAGATGGAACTATTAAGTGGATTAAAAGCAAAAGAATTAAGAAATAAAAGCAAAAGATTTGCTATAATAAGGTATCTTCTCAATGAAAAGTTTAGTCATGATTGGTTCAGTGAAAAATACGTGAATGTCGTCGAAGCGGCGTACACTCTGCAGGAGTTTGTCAAAGATATAGAAGACAAATCATCCCGACCAACGTATAACCCGCCGATAGACGAGAATAATAAAATAGGCAGTACAAAAAGGGAGAAAACTGCTGAATCAAAGCCCAGTGGAAGTAGAGGTAAGTTTTAATGAAATCATGTGAAATTCATGGAGTTATTTTTATTCTGACTGTAGAACTGTCCCACTGAATTTTAAAAAGAGGAGCTAATCTAACAGGCGTCCGCAACGAACTCTATTACTTCACAACTAGAAAAGGCTAGTAAAATTGAAAATATTACTAGAAGTGTTTGCAATAAAAGCGTTATCTACCATTTTTGTTATATTTGTAGCACTGAGATTAGATTATTTTTCTTTTAGAAAAATCATCATCTTTGAAAAAAAGTGTTAGAGGCACAGGCGGTCGTCGAGTCGACAAGCATTCGCACATTGAAGGAGGTATTATTTTGTAAGTTTTTTTAATTAAAGTGCCAGTCCCTGATAACATTCCCAGTAGTATTTTTAAGAATGATCCGATTGTATATGTACCTGCACTTTTTGAACTCATTAGACTATCTTTTAAAACAACCAAGTTACGTCAAGATTGCATGCGAATGCGACACCAATATATAAAATTGGAGACAGGAAAGATCAATCCTAAGTACAGACTTATTAGCCTGCAAATGCATGGACAGGATAATATTGGATCAATTAATCAATTAACAGCGAAAATATCATCGATTCACCAACATAGTCAACATTTCATCAATGATCAACAGTTACAAATCTTATGTCCTCTGTGTAGGCTTAGACCAGAGAACTGGACCACAAAAATCCAGTTGACGTCTAATATCTTGACTTTGACCAAGTACCTCAGCAGCGACTATTAGTTAAGCTGAAGCATTTTGGCATCAGAAGGAACGTTTTGAACTAGACCAAGTATACCTTGCACAACGCACATTCTAGGTAAAAGTAGGAAAAACCTTATCACAGACAAACGAAGTGCTCACATCGTGATATAGGCTTGTATCAAATTAAAGTAATCTCCTTCTTTCCTAAATACAGGGATTAGTTTATAATCGCAACGTGAATACCATGTTGTAGGAAGTAGCCAGGATGTAGGTGTACTATGAAGCACGCTTGATAAAATGGTGTAAAGTTTACAAAAAAATAGTAAGTTATTTAGTGTGCGTTGATCCTAAGAGTCATTTATCTTGGTATCAGATACCCTGCGACGATGCAGGTGAGCCGCAGCACCGAAGACTTCGATACGGACCCCGCCTGGCCGTCCGCCGCGCTTTGTAAAGACGCTGCATCCAGTTTTCCGCAAAGTTTGGAAACTGTTTACCCGGTTTTTATGCCTTTTGAAAATAAAGGATTTCGGTAAGTTGACTTTGATAAAAGACAAAACATATTGTTTTATTTTCAAAAGCTGGTAAATATTTACTTATTTACCCATGTACAATTCAGTGGCTCAATTTTACAATAACTTACCTACTTTATTATAGGTTTCTTTTTGAAAAAATGCTTATTCAATTAAATTAAATGAAGTCCTGCCCCCTCTTTGGACTCCCTGTGTTATTATCGTAGTGTGTATACGTCAACCATTCGTTTTGCAACCAAAATGTTTGTACGTAACATTTCAAAGCTGCGCGAACGATAGGTGACAGTGGCTAAACTGGCGTTATAAAACGCGCCCCTAGTGAAATTTATTTGTGTTATACAAAGGTAGAAAAGTAGTGGTGAATTAAACACAGTTAAATCAGTCCCTTCACTTGCTAACACTCCCAGCGTCGTAGTTGTACCACCCTACTTGCACCTAGGCAAAACGTTCAAAAAGCCTAGCATGTAGAGTCATATCTGTACGTACCTACCTACTTATTATTTGCTTAAAGTTCACCCCAAGTTACGAGCACAGCTAGTTACTAACTGGCACTAACATGTTATAACCACACCGGCACAATTAGCGGAACACAAAAAAAGGATTTGAACCAATGGCTGCAGGTTCTCTTTACTGATGAGTGCAGAGTTCTTTTAAAACAGGTCGATGGGAGACAGCGAATATGGAGACGCAAAGGAGAACGCCACATACAGTCAATTTTAAACACACAGTGGCTTATGGTGGCGGCTCGATTATGGTTGGGGGAGGGATATGTTTGGGAGCTCGCACGGAGTTAGTGATAGTCACAGGAGGGACCATGACAGCAGATCGATACATCAGAGACATTTTAGAAGAACATGTTGTACCATTTGCCCCATTTATTGCTGACGACTTTATTCTAATGCAATATAATGCTCGTGCTCATAGTGCACAATCGGTACAGGCATATTTGAGCCACGTAGGTATACCGGTGATGCAGTGGCCAACAAATTCCCCCGATATGAATCCGATAGAGCATGTCTGGGACTTGCTAAAAAGAAGGGTTAAATCCAGAATGCCACCCCCCAACAATCTGAATGAACTTGGAAACGCATTACTTGAGGAGTGGGAGCGGTTGCCTCAAGAAATCATCGATAACATTATCTGTAGCATGCCCAGACGAATGGAAACCGTAATCAGAGCAAGAGGGGGAAACACTCGTTATTAATTTTGCTTTAATTTTATTGTTAAATCATTTAATGCTTACTTTTTTTATTTTTTGTGATGGTTCATATTCATCTAAAAATTTTACTTATTTCAAATTTCTTTATTTTTCAATAAAAAATAACGAAGACTTTTCAAAGTCGTTGTTAAAAGATGTTAATCAATTTGTTATTTTGTGTCTAATTACATTTTCGTCAAATATATGCGTTATTATCTCATAGTCTCACTTTTTTTTCTGTTCCGCTAATTGTGCCGGTGTGTATATATTACACCTTAAACTTTAAAGCAGTAGAGCATGAAAATAATAAACGCTTTGAATTCGTATCTCAAACTTCAGATTCACAGCGCAATGCTCCTACCGGTACCATCACTTCTGTATATATGCACGGTTTTTGTCCCTTTTAGGGCAATATATGCAGTGAGTGAATACACTTCCATATAATAATGTGGGGGATAACCTCTTTAGTCCTCCTGCGTGACAGGTGGTGAGCGCATCGCCGCAACACTGCTCCTGATGTAGGATGCAGGACAAAGGCGCCCCTGTATACTTTATATATGCCCCGTACGTCATAAATTACTAGTTTTAACGTAATAAGCGGTTAAATCCATTGCCAGTTCCTGGCACACTGAAGACAGTAAGTCAGTATTAAGCAGCGGCAATCAACATTTACGTGTAGTCATAAAAGGGTCGTACTCACTTTAGAAAACTTAAATTTTTACTTTCCTGATCCTGAATTTAGTTTGCGAGGGTTACTGACGACCCTGATAGGGGTGCCTGTTGGCGTGGAACACGAGCTGCCGTGGTATCCGCCGCTATGTGCTCAAGAAAAGGGATCCCCTACTTACAATAAGAAAAATATCAAGTAAGTATCTAAGTATCAAATTCAGTTAACCTAAATTATGTCAAGTCGTGAGGAGCAGAAGGGTCCGCAATGGGGCTTATACTTATTTTTTTTGAGGGTAGGTGCCAAACAGTTAACATTATAAATTTCACTCCAGTTTTGGAAAATCTATTAAAAATATTTAAAGGAACTGTTGAACATTAAAATTAATGACAATCTTTAGTAATTAACAGTGGTACCTGTCAGCAGTGATTACCTTCCAAAGCTTCTAATACACGAAATTTCATAATGGATTCACTAAAGCAAACAATTGCTGAGTTGTCAGTTACATTTAATTCACGTATGGCGGAATTCCAAGCTGAAATAAATAATAAGCCCAGCTCCCAGGAAAACGCATCCAACGATTTTTATACATTAAATTAAAAATTCATTGAAACTTTAATACCTATATTTTTAATCTTATTTAATTTTATACTTCTATGGCATGGCTATTATCCAAGAAGCTTATATATTGTCAGCAAAAGTTTCTTGCTTTTGTGATTATTTTGTTTTTTTTTTTTGTTTAAATTTTGTTTTATATAGTGTTATAATTTGCTGATCTTAACCACGTTGCTGGCGGGTATATTTTGCAATCCGGATTTCGAACCGGTCATAGTATTGTTACTGCTCTCACTAAGATCATTGATGATATCCGTTATGGTATGGACAGTAAGCAAGTCACTGTCTTGTCTGCTTTTGATTTTAGCAATGCTTTTAACACAGTGGATTCAGACATTTTTTTGGCAATCCTAAGCTCTCTTAACATATCTCCAACAGTAATTGACTGGTTTCGTAGTTACTTGGGTGTACGCCGACAGTGCATTCGGGTAGAGGAATCTTTCTCTAACTGGTGCCCAGTAACTGCCGGCGTACCTCAAGGTGGCGTGTTGTCCCCACCCCTGTTTGCAGTTTTCATTAACACTATCACTCTCAAACTATCTTCTCTCTACCATCTATTTGCAGACGATCTCCAGATTTATGCACATGGTCCAATAGAAAATATCGTAACAACAATTGAATCTATTAATTCTGACCATGATAAAATAGTTCAATGGTGTGGATATTATGGACTTCGACTTACTCCTCTCAAGTCGCAGACCATAATTATAGGTAGCCCAAAACTAATATCGAAGATTAATTGGACTGATTTACCCCCAATAAATAATACTCGATGGTATCATTATCCCTTTTAGTGACACAATAAAAAGTCTTGGTATTTATATTGACCGCACGTTATCTTGGACTCCACAAATCAAGGAAATTAGCCGAAAAATCTTTCTTCGGCCGGAACCCTGAGAAGATTACGGAATCTTTTACCTCTGTCAACTAAAGTTGTGCTTGCTCAGTCTTTACTACTACCTTTACTTGATTATGCTGACATTTGCTGTACTAACCTGACAGAGGAACAACTTAATAAACTGGAGCGTCTACAAAATCTTTGCATTCGCTTCATTTTTGGACTTCGAAAATATGACAATGTCTCAGAATTTCGTTCACAACTCAAGTGTCTTCTAATCCGATTTCGCCGGAATGTACATATTCTTTCACTCCTCTATAACGTGCTATTCAATCCATCTACACCATGTTATCTAAAAGAGCGGTTTAATTTTATCAGCTCGCCTTGTCTAACTCTTCGCTCGTCTACTAGTCTTCTTAAAACACCTGGACACAGTACTAATTTTTACAATCATTCTTTTACTGTAAAAGCCAGTCTTTGGAACTCTCTGCCGATAAATATAAGGCAAATCCAGTCGCTGCCTGTTTTCAAGAATTCGTTAAAATCTTATTACTTACGTACTACTTCCTAATTTTCTATAATTTTGACCAACCTCCGGTTATTCAAACATATCAATCTTTATTACTTTATTTATTGTATGTATGTTTATGTATTCATATTATATAACCATTTATTTTATGTATTTGTTTCAGTAATTATTTCAGTAAATTTTATCTATATAGTAAGTACAAAGGTATTTATGAGTATTGTTATATTCTTTATTCTTCCTTATAATTTTACTTATGATGTTTTATGTATCACCTACCTCTTGCTGTCAATATTACTCTACCCAAAGGTTGCCTGGTAGAGATCGCTTTTAAGCGATAAGGCCGCCTTATTGTGCTATTTCGTCTATTGTATTTTTTTTGTGTATTTTAAATTGTGCAATAAAAAATATTGTATTGTATTGTATACTAAAATAATTGACTAGTGTGTAAAACTTGTCAAGCATAGACTTACATATTACTTTTTAGGGTTCTTCAATATTGTCGTGATTATCGCTATTAGCGTTGGAAGGTATATTGCTGTATTGCAGAGGACAGATGGGAGTTGAGGTGGCTAAGACGGGGCATTTGCGTGAGAAACTGCTGGAGTATGTTGGGGACGGGTCTGCAGGGAAGGCGGCTCACATGCAGGATGCGGAGATAGGGCATCGGATATACGTCGCCATGCAGATGGTGAGTGATGTAGCGTTCTACTGCTGCTTCAGAGGGATATATCTGGCATGTGCATCTGTATTTCCAGATAAATCTTGTAGCAAGCTGACAATATTTCTGATATAATGCGTAGGTAATATATTTTTTGCACACGGCAAAAACAGTATCTGGCTCGAATATAGCTGATAAAGAAGTTGACGTTTTGATTTTATTGTGAAATAGTTTTTTATGTTTAATTTTCATTATTTTAGGATGTGGCTCCAAAATGGCTGCTGTATACGATGTCCTCTCTTTACTGGCGGGTGCGTGGCAATATCGTGAACGCGCTCAACTGCGGGGTCGCAGCGAAACGCAGCGTGCCCGCGCGATACAAGGACCTCGTGCTGGCGACGGTAGCTTCGCTTTATCTAGAGACGGGACACTTTGACGAAGCTTTGGCTAACGCTGAAGAAGCGTTTTGGTCTAACCCTTACGAGGTATGCAATAAGAAATCGGTTAGGTAGCTCCGTTATTTAATACTAGCTTATTTCAGTGACTTCGTCTGCGTGGACTTCTAAAAAAATAAAGCTTTTAATTGTGTATGATTTTAAATACAAAAATATCAGCATTAAATACCAATTTTGATGCATTTAGCTTACGAAATGACGGATTTCCATACAAATTTCCAACCCATATTTTACCCCCTGAGGGCATGAATTTTGCAAAATCTTTTCTTGCTCGCCTATTTTATAACAGGAACTTCTGTGCAAAATTTTAAGTCTTGACCCAGTAGGGACTGTGCGTTGTTCAAGAAATAGCATTTAATAGTTTTGACCATTTAAACACAATAGAGTTACTTGTGTGCGCTCACCGAGTCGCGCTATCCCTGACTGGCGGTGGTCCTGTAGCATGGACTATGACGTTTTTCGGCATAAACGTGATTTTCAGCGCGTTTTAGAGCCTGAATTGGAGGCCAGTGTCGCTTCTTTATAGACTTAGAACTGCGTTTTATTTTTATGCTATGGTAGTACACAATAACTCAATGATTTTTAACCATTAGCGCGCTGATAAATAGAAAGGAGTTTAAAATGACGTGTTTGTTCCAGCCGGCGACAAATTTCCTGCTGTCCCAGTTGAACATGATGAAGCAGCACCGTAGTACGCAGCTGTTCCACGTAAAGCAGACGGTCCGCGTGCAGCCCCGGTACATGTCGGGGCTCCCGCGGACTCTGCTGCTGGCTTGGAGCTGTGCCCGCCCACCACCTAACGATGCTGGTAACATAATAGTTTTCGGTGAAAAAATTGCTAATATTATTTATTTAAGGAACTCTTAGGACACGGTATTCGGTTTTCTAACCATCAATTAAACTGAAAATGCATTTTAATTTAATTTGTATGAGTGACTGAACATTATTTTGTGTTCCTGATATTTTTAAAGAAAGTGGTAACGTAGGCCATTGAGCCTAAGATATCAGATAGCCAAGTCGTGTAAATACGGTATGCACCAGATCGCGTAAATCACCGTTTTTGATCAAATTGTTCAGTAAAACTGTAGCAACAGAAAAATATATGTCATAATACGTATTTTTTAGCGTTCCGTACCCATAGGGTGCCAACGGGGCTCCTATTACTAAGACTACGCTGTCTGTCAGTCTGTCCGTCCATTAAAAGGCTCTATCTTTTAGACCAAAATAGGTAGAAGCCTGATTTTTTCACAGAATATGTGTTATATTGGGGGATTATCACAAATTAAAAAAGTTAAAATTTAAGCGTTATACAAAAAACACATTTTTTTTGCTCTATTGTAAAAACAGAAAGATATACAAACTTTAAACTTGCAGTGAAAACTAGTGTGAACTCTAAAGTATAACAACAAATAATAAAAACCGGTCAAGTGTGAGACGGGCCCAAGCAATTACTATTTTAAATTACTTTTTTTTTTATTTTAAATTTATCTCGCTGCAGTCTCGGTGGCAATTCGTTAGTGTGACATTACCCTTGAAATATGTTGTAAGCCAGTGCATTGAGTATAATTTGTACCAATAAATCAAAACATGCGACTGCAAGACGGTAAAAACTTTATGTTCCATATGAAAACGAAAAGTTTCAAGGGAATAAAAAACTTATGAAGTGCGACACAAATAGGTACATCTCATCGTAATAAATTATGATTTTTAGTATATTTTCACGCACATATTATAGTTTTCTGGCCTAAATCGCCCTCTAAAAGCGAATTAAAACTTTTGAGATGTAGCGCTGGCTGGAGACGAACGTTGAAATATTTTAGACAGTGGAACACTAACGCGCGGGCCTCGATTCCTTTTCGACGTACTTTGGGCACATCATGAGACGTCGCCATCTAGAAAGATTGGTCATCGTTGAAGAATTTAAATGGTTTGAGAGTTGTGTGTATTGCCTTACAAAACAATTTAGCCCTTTCCGTTACGATCAAGTTTTTAGTAATGGCTTGTCCCCTTACTATCAGGCTCACTTAAAAGACACGACTTCACCACAAAATACGTTTTTTAACAACTCTTAAAACCAAAATGTGACAAGGTCTTCATAAGCTATTTTCTCGTTGACTTAGTTCCAGCTACATCAGAAGACGACATATTATGCCGGCAGCTGGAGGCGACCATGAGCGCGGTGTGTGAGCGAGACGTAGACAGCTGCCGTCTCTCCAACGTGCACTGCTACACGACACGCGCTCTTGGTAATATTTTTATCTTGGTTTAATACTACCATGTGTTTTAAATTTAATAAAAATTCTCTAATAAAATGTGCGTGTTTTGTTTGCAATTTCAAGTAGAGGGCAGCACATTAGTCAGAATGCTACAGTTAAAGGGTGAAGACATAAGAACTTCTTACATAGACGAAATTCGTGCTGATTTGTTTGACGAAATCGTAGATAAGATGCCGGTGACTAAAGATGTGTTCCAGCACAGGCGGCACTTTGAACTGATGAAACAGACCTTAGACAATGCTGTGAAGAGATGCAGTCAGGGAGGGTGCTCTGGTAAGTGAATTATAGGGTTTCAAAACTTAGATGTAAATTGTTCGAAAAATTTAAATTATTGCACTAGGCTAATATGTTTGAAATGTTAAATTCAATTAATTTTATTTTATAAGATAACAGAGATCCATTTTTGTTAGTAAGAATTTAATTTAAAAACCTATGATAGTGCTTAATACCTAATATAAATTTTGATACTTTATATCTAATACAAATTAAGTCCTTTGTATGAGTTTCCATATCAGTGAACCATCGAAGCTGTGAGTAATAACACTCAGAACCCTGCTGCCGCTCCTACGCTCTGAAACTCATCTGTGCGCGCCTGGGCGAACATTTTTACTGTATCTGTACATGTGAGAATCTTCGTGCCAACATGTTCGCCCGGACTGATATGGCTGTCCGCTCCCTCTCCATATCGTCATCTCTTAGGTCATCAATAACCCAATGGCCAAGATATTTAAATGTTGCACCCTGCTAAGAGCAATACCATTGAGCTAGATTGGAGGAATAAAGTAGGGACATCTGGTTTCCGCCCCGAAAACTATGTACTCGGTTTTTTTAATAATATATATTAAACCATGTGAAGTGAAGTGAAATGGAAATAGTTTACATAGAGCGCTGACAAAGGGGGCCAGCAGCACCATGTCGTCCTCGTAACTGGAGTTGTTGAAGCAAACACCTTAAAGTGAGCTGGTTTTTTACAGCATTTTTAACATTTTTAAATTTATAGCTTGTACTATATACTTGTATTAAAACATGGTCAAAGTTTCAGAATTTAAATTTGAATATAATTAATTAACGATGTACTTAATCGATTATATAATATAATTTAAGATTCAATTATTATTATATATGTTTAAATATATTTTTCATTGAAAAAAAAAATATCTTCTTCCCCTATCCCTCTTTTCCAATTTCTTCTTCCCGCTCGTAACTATTTTTTAGATAAATTTATTTGCAAAATCGATAACTAATACTAAATGTTTAAGTCAATCCAAAGAACGCCTCTATTTTTGTGCACGCAACAATAAAGTATGGTATTGCCACCCTTACATTTATCCATGTGGAAATACCAAATCTTGAAAGACAGCGGTCGCAGAGCTCATTCTATATTTTAAGAACTAAATAATACTAGGCCTTGTGATTAACCTTGAGTGAAGACAAGGACAAAGTGAGTAGTGCAGCTACATCTTAACTCACTGATGCATTGCATTGGTTTACTTTGTTGCCCCTAATTGTTTTAATAATCTCGGGACAATACCAGCTGAGATTATCCTACTTCCCAGGTGGATACATCGTGGAGCTACCAGTGAGTGCGGACCACTGCAAGCGGCAACACTTGCAGCTCGCTTACTGGCTGCATGTCGCTACCTTCCAACAGCTCACAATGGACACTAATTTAAAGTAAGGCTGCTTTAGATCGATCAGATTAGATAGAGGTTTTAGATTTTAAGATTACACCCCGTCACCAGTAACAATCTATACGTCAACCATAATAAGCTTATCCCGGGTACGCACAGCCACGCCACACTCTTGTCACCTGATTTTTGCAAAGATGATTTACTTATAGTATTTCAAGTAGTTTGCTTTCGGAGAGAGAGTGTATGTGTATGTAGTAACATTAGGGGAGCGTATATGTGGAGCGTACTTACGAACTAACTCTTTCCCATTTATCTAAAGGTTCTTCCCTTTTCCGCAAATCGCTTACGAAATAGCCTGCTTTATTACTTCCCCCACGCCTTCCCCGCTGCTAAGTTCGACCCGTGATGCAGCGGAACCTTAAAATCGTTTCTGATTTAACGCCAGTTATATTTTTTTAAACTAAGTTTGCGGTACCAATAAATATTAACAATATTTTCCAGGCTACCTTTAGAAATCACATCAGCGCTTCCAACTGGCAACAAACTGCCAGAGTGCCAGGTTCCCTCAGATGATTCAGAAGATTACTTCTTACAGCGGTTAAATGATCTCGACGTAGACGGATGGAAGCCGCTGACGACCCTGCAGCATCAGCTTACAGAGATCTTTGGCTATCACGACTTCGATACGCTGGGGGCCAAGTTAGCCAAATTCGTTGAAACTGTGAGTTATTTTACCCGACTACATTATATTTTACACAGTTAAGGATTTATTTTTTTGCGCGCATCTAACCTTCTTTTTTTACCGAATCTCAAAGAGGTGTTTATTTTGCGTATCACATCAGAAAGTTTTCATAAGAATCTTAGCTTCTCTGCCAAGACGACCATACGTCATTTAACATGTGAGTGTCTATACACTTAGAAGGTTGGATAATCGTGTAGTCCCGCTGTTTCGTTGTTGTCAGTTTGGTGAACCTACATGGACCGTGTTTGCCAGTTCTAATGTTCTCTGAGGGGACCTAAGGAAGCCCTAAATTGCAGCTAGTAAGTATAAGAGGAATATAAAAATGGGGACACGATCTAAAACTTTAAATTAAACTAAGTACTTCCCTCCTTTAGTGGTTCGTCCAAAACAAATAAGTCTTACAGCACTTTATTGGCATGAAATACGAAACATTTTTACTAGTCGGTAACGCAAAACTAGGAAATAGTTTTAAAGGCACAAAATAATTGTATATTTGCGTTAGATTATTTGACGTTAGAAAGAAGAAAGAAAACGAAAGATAACTAGTGTTGCCAGCAAACGCTCCGTCCTTGTAGCGCGTTGTAGAAAGCAACGGGTGGGACAAAACACCTCCCATTTGGAGCATATAGTTTATTTATTATATTTAAGTTAAGTAATATTTAATTATTGTTTTGTTGTGTCGTGTACAGCAACCTAGTTCATGGGTGGGCGTGGTATCGGCTGGGTGGTGGTGCGGGGCCGCGGGGCGCGGGCGATGCACGCGGGGGTGTCTCGCCGCCGCCGCAGAGGGGGCGGGGGACCGACCGGGGCCCGCGTTGCGCGCGCTCGTGGCACTGCTCGCCATGTCAGTAACTCAACAAACAACTAAACAAGAACTGCGTGATCACGACTTATAAAATTACAAAAGGAAATGATGTATGTGTGTACGTGTAAATATGTGCGTGTACATTGCGCGTAGTTACAGTATAGCCACAGAGGGCGGCGGGTTGTTGGGTGCAAAACTGTTTTGAAAAGTTTGCTGCGCTAAATTATTGTTGCTTGCCTTAGTCATTATAAACCCCACTGCAGAGGTACAGGCCTTTCTTTAGAGAAGAAGTCTTAGGTCATTGCCACCTGCACTGACCCAGTTTAAATTGGCGGACTTTTTTCGACTTAGTGGCCACTCGACTGTCAGAGTTTTCAAGCCGCCCCTAAGGTCTCGACTACTATCATAATATGACAATATGTGCCCTCCGAAGCAATTCCTATGCCATTTGGAGCTCACCCATCCGATTACTGGCTACGCCCGATTTTGCTCAACTTTTCCGATAAACGGTTGTGACTTGGCCACAAGCTCCACGAGCAGAAATTATTGGTGGAATTCTAATTTCAACTGTAGACACCCTATTGGTTAACGAATGTCATACTACATGTAGAATGGTGAACACCATATCTTCTTACTGCATACTACTCTATTGATCCTCTGTGGACTAACGCGCTCGTAAATGCACGTCATTTGTTTTTGTAGTATAAGTAGTAATTACTTGATTTTTGTGCACGGTGCGTAACTAAAACAATTTTATTGAATTTTAGTCAAACTCGACGGGAAAAGAACAAACCAAATTGTTGCCATAAGCTGAATATTCTTTTTATAATATAGGATTAATTACGGTCCAAAAATAAAGACAACTTTGACTAAATTCATGAGAGTATATTTTCCAGTTTTGTTTCAGGCAATCGAAATATATTGAGGCAAAGGATGTAGCTTACCTCTCTTTCTATTCCTCACCTAAAAGCACGACGGAAGCGTTCTTAGTGGCCCTCGCACACACGTATTTGGTATGTATTTTAAATCATAATCACTATCTTTTGCCAGTGGCTCCGCCCGCCCTAAAGTTGGTTAACGGCGTGGGATTCTCACGGCAACTCCTTTTTGCTGATTGATTATAACAAAGAAGTTTGTTTTGGCAAGCTATAGCTCCAGCTATAGTACGTTCGAGCGGAATTCGGAGATGTGGGAGCTCCCGTGGGAACTTTAGAATTTACCGGGATAAAAAGTAGTCTGTCCTTTTTCGTATCTTCAACTTTCTCTGTGCACAATTCAGCTCAATTGGATGCTCTGTTGAGACGAAATTGATTAACAAACATTATAGTTATTCCCGTGGAAATTTTTACATTTTTCAAGGATAGCCTGTGTGCTATTTCAGACTATAAACTATCTCTATGTCAAATTTCATCCAGATCTGGTCAGCTGTTCTGGCGTACTTGGGTAACAAACATCCATCCATACTTTCGCATTTATAACATTAAAGATTCGGTTTGTTTGAATGGAAAAGATTATTGTTTCGTGTTTTATGTATATTGTCTCTTTAACCCTTTAATTATTGCAACATACTGTTAACCTTTATGTACCGAAAACGATATAACAAGTTAAGCAACGTCGGACGTGGTATATTATTGGATGGGTACTTCATACTGCACAGGTGTTTGTGTTAGCCATGGATCTGCCGTGTGACCATAATGCACAGGTGTTTGTGTTAGCCATGGATCTGCCGACCCCCGCCCGCGCCCAACACAACTCTTTCATACAAAAAAGACTATTTAATAGTGAATCGCTTTCAGCTTTTTATATTGACATTGAAAATTATAATTGGAACTTTATCTTTGACATTACAATAACTATAAATGACAAATGTACTAAATTATTTAATATTTTGACTTATTATATTGACATACACTTTCCTTTCAAAAATGTTATAAAAAAGAAACGCAATCATGTACCATGGATAACGGATACTCTTTCTAGACTTATTTCAAAGTATAACGACTTAACCGAAATCAAACGCCAATACCCAGAGAATACAACATTGATGACATCTATTACCAATTACTGCAATATGATTAAAAATGAAAGTTTAATTGCTCACAAAAGTTACACAGAGAATCGTCTTCAAAATAGTAAAAACCCATCAAAAGAAATGTGGCGCATAGTTGACGAGGAAGTTTCCAACAAACCACGTAAACTCACAATTTTACTAAAAGACCACGATAGGAAGAAGATTGAACCGAACTACGTACCCGAACACCTTAATCGACACTTCCTCACAGTAGCCTCGAAGTATGTAGTGCAAACAGACAAACACATATCTGTGTCATATGTTCAAAATGGTATAGGCGATGCAGATGTCCCAGACTTAGTGCTACCCAGAATCACACTCGCAGACCTCAACTGCACGCTGCGCTCAATGATAAAGTCGCGATCCACTCGCGATATTTACGACATCTCTGTAGACCTACTTATGTGCATCTGGCCGCTTCTATCCGGAATACTGGTTGAACTAATCAACTCAATTTTTTCATCCGGTATATACCCAGACGTACTTAAGAGCACACGAGTGTGTCCAGTCTACAAAGGAAAAGGGGAGAGGGATTCTGTAGACTTTTATAGACCTATAACAATAGTACCAAACATATCAAAAATTATTGAATCGATTTTATCAAATTGCTTAATGCAACATCTTGAAACTAACGACCTACTGACTGACAGACAATTTGCCTACAGACAAAATAGGTCTACCACAGAAGCGGCGCATAAAATCTACGACTGCATTGCAACGGCTCTGGACGACAAGTACAAGGTGGCAGGGATATTCTGTGATCTCTCAAAAGCGTTTGACGTTATAAACTTTGAGTTGTTATTAGAAAAAATTAAACATTATGGCCTGAAAAACAAAACGCACGAACTGTTCAGGTCATTTTTAACTAAAAGACATCAAACGGTTCAAATCGAAATAGACGGCAAAACCATAAAGTCAAATGCGGGCAAAGTGGAGATTGGTATACCACAGGGATCGGCCCTCGGAAACTCTCTATTTTCGCTCTTTATGAATGACCTCCCATCTTCAGTTACCGAAGGCCTGACAGTGCTGTTCGCCGATGACACAACAGTGGTGGTGAGTGCACGCACGTACGAACAGCTCGAAAACAAGATAGCAAACGCGTGCGCTCAGCTCAACGCGTGGTTCTCGGCAAACGGCCTCGTCCTCAATGTCACAAAGTCCAATGTTATAATATTCTCGACAGGAAACCCCACTTTAACTCCACAAGTACAGAGTCCGATGCCACAATGCGAGTCCTGTAGATTTCTCGGGTTTACCATAGACCATAGACTAAACTGGAAACACCATGTGTCAACGTTGTGTGAAAAGCTGAGTAGTGCAGTATTTGCACTACGAAAGCTGAAACCACTCGTGTCTGACGTTGCACTACTACAAATATATTTTGCCTACTTTCATTCCCTTCTGTCATATGGCATTATTCTATGGGGCAACTCGACAGACTCCAATCGTGTGTTCATTATACAAAACAGAGCTCTTCGCACACTGGCGGGTGTAAAACCTCGCCATTCATGCAGAGAACTATTTAAAAAATATGGTATAATGACACATTATTCTCAATATGTGTTTGATATTATAATGTACACTCGACGCAACATAAACACCTGTAAACGCATCAGTGTTCCAGGCAGAGTGACTCGTCAAACAGGGCGACTACAACGTGTGCCACGACGACTAGCACTGCTGGATAAAAATCCGCGAGTCATAGGCCCAGCTTATTATGAGCACCTCCCCGTCGACCTAAAAACGAACTCTCGGATCAGAAATTTGGTCGCCGGCTAAAAGAGCTTTTACTGACTCAATCACTGTATTCTGTCAAAGAATACAGTGACCACGTTTGTCATTTTTAATATTTGTTTGTTTTTGTTTTGAAATTTTTATTAATTTTATTTATGTTTGTTCTTGTTTTGACATTTTTATTGACTTTTAATTTTTATTTATGTTTGTTTTAAATTTTGACATTTTTAAATCTTTGACTGAATATTGATTCTATTTATATGTTTATTTTTAATTGTTGACGTTTTATCTTAGAATATTTTTAAGCCTTTATTTTTCATTGTGATTTAAATTTTTATACTTGACGATCTTTTTGTGAATTGGTTATGTATTATTATTTTAATGACATAATGTAATTTTCGATGAGAAATAAATGACTTACCTACCTACCTACTTCGGAGGGCAAGTCAAGTCCTGGCTGTTGATCTATGACAGCAGCCATTAAGCCAAGTCAGAGGCCTTATGGTATATGGCTTGGAAACTAGTTGCCACCAGATTGACTAAGTTTCTAAATACTCATTGGGCCAGCGAGTTGTACTATTGGCTTGTGTCCCTACAGTAGGGACGTACAAATAGTGTTAAATAGTGTATTTTATTGTTACATAGGGCGAATACGACAAAGCTACGTGGATGTACCGGTACGCGCTCACACTTGACGAGAACTATCTTCCGGCGAAGGCGTGTCTCCACACCACCATGTGCCTTATAGCTATTCCCGAAGAAAAATACAAAAATGATAATTAACTACCGATGTATCGAGTTGTAACAGTTATATTACCGCTTGTAAAAGTAAATTAAGCAATAGTGAACTGAACAAGTTCATATTTCAAGAGCGTAGGGTTCCGTGTAGGCGATGGAATTAATTTTGTACCTTATAGTAAGTGTTCTCATGGCGCTTCGTGCAGGAAACTGTAATTAAATTCAAACAGTTACTAGAAATAAATATTATAAAGGACAATGGTCGTATTGGACCCTTAATTTTGCTTCGCTATACTTGCATATATATGCAGCTGAAATGATATTTTAAGCACATATTTAATGGATAAAGATATTACTACCATAAAGAACCTTACTTTACTTTATCAGAGTTAGCACAATGACCCAATATTGGATTTGTTTAGATAAATGATTTTTACAAGACCTATATTAATTTTTATATGATTTTATATTTAGAATAAAGTTGATCAAATGTCAAAACCAAGATAAATAGAATTCGAAGGAATAGTTTGATAATAAATTAAGGGTGGGCGCATACCAGCTACAAACTTAATAATATAGATTATATTACTATACATACTATTGAAAGTTATATCAGACGTATTCTGAATGAATTACAATTTAAATGCTTTGCCGTTATGAGCGGCAGAAAACAAAAAAGTTTGGGTTAAGATTGTTTTTTTCTAGTATGCGTCTGCTCTTCAGTATTAATTAAAAAGAATCAATAACCAAAGCTGTCATTCGTTTTAATATATTTCGATTGAATTGAATTGATGTGACATATCTACTAAATTCACAGTATAGTACAGTAATTAACATGTACTTACCAGAATCTACTGACTGCATACCTGTCAAGTTAGTATGCCAAACATACTTTAGTACGAATTATAAATATCGTTTTTTACTAAATTTTATCAACAACTAAGGAACAATTGTCATCCTCATTTAAATTGTCGTTTTGCTCGCCTAAAACCGTGATGGTTTTATACACTTAGTAGTTCAATTAAGCTTTAATTTTTATAAATAGGCGGAATTATCGCATAGAAAAGGACACTGTGATTTAATTACAACGAAACAAAGCAGAATCTCAGTTAAAAAATGTGTTATTTAAAGCGAGCTTCTCTTTCTTCTTTACTTTTTACTATCAAAAATATTTGACTTTAAAATCATTTTTTTAAGCAATGTTTTTGCGTTTTATTTTTGTTTATTTAGCAATGTAAGAAAAGCTTAAGCAACAAATGTACAACAACAAGGCGAGCGCACACCACACCAGATATGCCTCAACTAACTCGAAAAATCTGTCAGTTCGTCATGTTGCAACGGTTTAATGCAAGTATTTAAGAGTTATCCAAATCAGATAATTTTCCCTCTGCTTCAAAATATTGTTATTTTTTCATATTCGCGAAATGCATATCCATTCATAAAATGCATATCCATTCATAAAATGCCCGTAAATTAGGAAGTATAAAGAGTTTTGTTGATTTCATACATTATGGAGCAGAAATGTCAAATCTTGTGTCTGTCTTTGTATACATTTTTGAATTCGTATCTGTCTACTTGAGTCTGTCTGTATACTTGAATCTGCGTCTGTATACTTGAATCTGTCTATACTGAAATCTGTGTCTGTATACATGAATCTGTGTCTGTATACTTGAGTCTGTGTCTGTATAAATGAATCTGTGTCTGTATATTTAAATATGTCTATACTGAAATCTGTGTCTGTATACATGAATCTGTGTCTGTATACTTCATTCTGTGTCTGTATACTTGAGTCTGTGTCTGTATAAATGAATCTGTGTCTGTATACTTGTATGTGTGTACTTGAACCTTTTTACTAGAGGCTATAAGGCTTGTGTACGTCAAAATGGATGTATGCGCCGGGTTTGATGGAGACAGTAGCTATTTTAGTCTAAAGCTGTGTTTGGTGTGCTACCGACCTTTCCATATTTTTTTTTTCATTTAGTTCCTGCAAGGGTTTGTTTTGTAATTTATATGTTAACTTTTTTATAGATGTAGGTACCTACGTGTAATAAAAGAATTGTTCCTGTTAAAGTTTAGCCTTAGTTTTAGTGGTTTCAAACTTGGGTTCGTAAAAAAAATCAAAGTTCTTTTACAAATAATGAAAAGAGAATTATTCTTGGTGTTCCTTTGCGCGATACAATCCAAAATGAAAAACTATCACCAAAGAATCGAAGTAACCGGCGGAGCTAGAATAATTACTAAGCTGAAGTGGCAATGGGCACATGGCTTGTCTAGTGGATAACCGATGGGGAAGGACTCATCGGTGGCAACTTTGGGCTGGAAGATTAAGCGAGGGACAGCTTTTTACCAGACAGCTGACAGACGACTTAGTGTCGGCGGCTCAAAACCTCCGCCTCCGCGAGACCTCCGCTTAGCAGTAGGCGTCTGCAGGCTAAGATAGTTAGGATGAAAGTTTAACATTTAGTTTATTATTTTATTAAATACAGTTTGTAATATTCTGAATAAAATGTAAATTGTGAAATAATTTTCTTTCGTACAAAATTCTACTAACTGTTTCTTCTTTAGAAATTCCAAGTTAAGTGAACAAGGTCTAACGCATTCCAAACAAAAATACATATTTTACACAATAAAAGTAGTTCGTAACATTAACACTTGATCGATATTGAAGTGATGTATGAAAGTTAAAAAATACTAACATAAGACTTACATAAGAATAATAATAATTTAAAACATATAATATGCAAGTACAAAATAATTTCAATCATGCTCTCCGCCTCCACCATACAGTTGTTATACTTAGTGTGGTGTTTGTTTGTTTGTTGGTATAAAACTTTTTAGTGTTAAATATCTATGTTGGCTTTTTTTTTAAAATTATTTGTTTCTATCATTTGTTAAATTGTCATTTTTTTAATAATAACAGTTAACAGGTAGATCTAAAATATCAATTAATTACCTTAAGATTTTTTGTTGGTTGCACTTTTTTATAATACGTTTTAGTTTTTGACGTCTGAACAAATTTTTTTGACTCTGTGGTCAAAAATCAAACTCACAGTCGCCATATTGATATGACGCGTCCAAACGCCCAAGGTAAGAGGGTCAGAAAAGTTTGCTGGACTGTAGATGGTTTACCTTTTTTTTTCTTCTGCATGTTTTGTGGTTTTAAAGGAACTGGTATACTCTTATATTCAAGCCTGGGCTATGTTCGGAAACTCAACGCGGGTTAACACAGGTAGCACTGACAGCAGGATAGCGAATACTCTTTTCTGCATGTTAGAAAGAGACAGCACGATACTCTACACCTTCAGGATGAGTTTTCGAACACAAACCAAGATCATTATAATCAAGTGATCAACGAATGTTACATGGTAATATTGTGCAGATTGTAGGTTTATTTGTTTTTTTTAAATGGATAGGACGGTTATATCTTTATTATAAAAATAATTAAACATGTTGAACGAAAATGGAAACAAATTTGTTTGTTGTGTTATTATAATAAGTGATTGTAAACATTTTTAATGTTTATTTTAGAGTTCCTTATTTCTGTTATTGCAGAAAAATTGTAAACCTTATACAAAACATTTATAAATACAATGAAATTTTCAAATTTTTGTTTTTTTCTTGTTTACAACCAATTGTGATGTAAATACGGTCACCGGGCGGTGTAAATGAGACAAAGCGCTCGTGTAGCCAGTCAGCTTGTCACTTGACAAGGGGTGACTGGTGGGTTTCCCCTGGGCCCGCAGTTTTAAGAAGGGCCAGCGATTTTCCAAAAAACCTTCACTTTAATGACGATTTTAACTGTTTGCATAGAATCAATCCTTTCAAATTTTCGCGCCCGAAGCGCAACGACCAATGAGAAAGCGCCATTGGTTTGTGGAGCTGCGTGCGCCGAAATTAAGTCGTGCACATGATACCCCCGGGCCCTGATTTTCTCTCTGCGGTCCTTTTGGTTGCACATCCTTTTGGCCTCTTGTCGATTTCGTGAAGCACAAATCATCAATTTTAGAAATAGATCCCATAAAAACTGTACTGTCTAGCGCCAATCAAGTGACTTTCGCATTTCTATGATATTTGAATGTGCTACTTTCTACGGCAGACAAGTAGGAAACTGTTTACTAATTTCCAATAAATTGTACTTGTAAGTGAGGTAAAATCATTTAATGAGTAGGTACTTTGTCAGCCATTGAAAAATGACAGTTAAAGCAAAATAATAATTGTTATTTAATTTATATCACTGTAACTCTAAAACAAATCTATTCGATATTCAGAAGTATAGAACAATAGAATCTTCAATTATACATAATATACTTCTGCGACTCGTCTTTCCCCTCCTGGCGACCCTTGCGTTGTCGAACTGCCACGACGATAGTGAAGCGTCCACAATAACTATTGGAACACGCACAAGAGTATAATGTGGTCACTAGTCCTGTGCAGTGACCAATAGTTGTTTTGGGCTTCATGGTTCTTTTTTCTTTCGTTGATCTGCTAAATTTTTGTGTGAAGGGCACAGCGCTGCGAAAAATGCTATTGATTAAAAAAAAACATTTCATGCAATATGTACCAACATAACTATAAGCAAGTTTTCTTGATAAAAACCTTTTGAAGAATCCTCTGTATCTAGATCTTGAAATCAATCAAATTATCGTTGGTCGGTGTACACGTCGCGCGTCGGTGCCCTGAAGAGAAAAATATAATTATAAAAATAAATAATAATTTAAATAAAAATGCAAACGAAAGTTACTACAGAATAATAAAATCGTTAAATACGGTAAATAAATATATCTTTATTTATCGTATCCTGTGCTATTCCGTCTCGTCGGCTTTAAGAAAGTATAGAACCACTCGCCGCCACAGGAGTGTCTTATACAATGTTAACAATTCTCCGTTTAAAATTGTTCACTAGTTCAATATAAGCAATTTGTTGTTAAATAGTAATAAAACTAACCTTAAAAGTCAGCCAGGTAAAAATCTGTGCACTTATAAACGCGGAGCAGTTAGATCGTGTAGATAACTCTACTCTAAATAAACTTTCGTCAACCCACGGACGAAGATACGTCTCGGAAAGTTTACTTTAGCTACTTTTATAGCGTGATGTGATGACCCACGGTGTTCTATTATAGGGTCATATAGCTGATGTTTAACTTATTCGGGGTTCGTAACGGATTGTGGCATAGGAGTGGGGGACAGTGAATAATATGGAACGTTTTATTCCATTAACCAATCGAGGGGTTCCTGTAGGAATCCCGTGGCGGCGACCGAATCTCGCGCAAAATTTCGTGGCTAATATTACTTTCTTTGAGGCCGGTTCCTACTAACAAGACAGAATGGTAGAGATATCTTTATTTAAGGGATTTTATTATTTTGTAGTTACTTTAACAGCCATTGGTGGCCAAGGGGTTTCGATTTCACTTCGCGTCCTGAGTTGTGGAGGTTCGAGACCTGGCGTGTACTAATGAGTCTTTTTCGTAATTTCACTAGTACATTGATTATTTACACCACTGGCTTTTCGGTGAAGGAAAACATCGTGAGGAAACCTTCATACGTCAAAAAAAACTTATGTGAAGTCTACAATCCGCACTGGGCTCGCGTGTTGGGCTTTGTCCCAAATAACCCTCCCCACCAGTGAGGATGTGAGGCTAATAAGAAGTTATACTTTGTTATATGTTGTTATAAAATAACAAGGCCACACTTAGCTCAAGTAACTGCGGTGTATTTGTTTAAATACGCTCAGAACGCGGTGACGCCCGCGCATTATAGAACGCGGTGTGGCCCAGGGCATTATAGAACGCGGTATGGCTCGTGCATTATAGAACGCGGTGTGGCCCACGCATTATAGATCGCGATGTGGCCCGCGCATTATAGAACGCGGTGTGGCCCGAGCATTATAGAAATTTTTTGGTGTTATGGCGGTCATATTCCCGCATACTTTGTAACAGCTTTGTGATTAACAAACAGGTGGCCGAATGTAGACGCCCAGAAGCTCAACAGATGGTTGGCATCTCTGCGGTCCGTTCCAGTCCGAGCCCGGTGAGTCGACATCACTTTGCTGTCAGCGTGCGATGTTTGATGACTGGTAGGTAACCAGTCTGCTGAAGGCGTCTAAAAATAATAATACATTATAAAATAAATTCACGTATCTAAGATACGTAGACTGGACACAATTATCTATTTCCTCAATGATTTCCAGCCATACGTGGTTTAAGGCAAGGAGATCTTTTTTACACTGAATAAGATGTATTTAAGGTTTTATATTGGAAAGAATATGGCGGTAATAATATAAAGTATCATAGCATAATCGCTGGGGACCTCATTTAAGCACCTTACATACAACACCTCCCAACCCAACAGTTCTAAAGGTGAATATACAAAATGCAAATACATGTCAAACTTCCGTGAGCACGAAATTTTTTCTGTGCATAGATAATGGCACTGAAACGTGAAAGTCTATCTTTTGAACCGTAACAGAGAGGTTTTTAATTTGCAAAGAAAATGTGTTCACTAAAAATTAAAAATATAAACATATATAATAAATAAATTAACGGGCCCTTTGAGAGCTCTTAAATCGTCAAATGTTATTAATGTCACTTTACCGCACCAGTCGACAATGTAGTGTTCTACTTGGTAGTTATTGTTAGGTAGGTACTCTTGAAAAAAAAATATTACAAGTTTCTAATATCGGTCTACATAATTTTGGTCCTAGTAGAAATTTGGTCTAGGTTAGTAAGAAAAAGTTGCGGACAAGTACATTCCGATCAATGCATCCTCCATGTCATTTCTAATATCTTATCTTTTAAAAGGGCTGTAGCCGGGACACAAGTCCGAAAACCAAATTGTACTGTACTTAGAAGAGAGGTTACGGTGGTTCGATTCCGATTCCGAATGTTCGAAACTTCCAATTCACTTCGCACTTTCGATTCCGATTCCGGTTCCGAAAAATTTTAATCGCAAACTATATCGGAAGGTCGATGTACAGCGGTGGCAGATATCAGCGAGTACAAACAAGTTTATGCTTGTTACGCAGGGAACCTCTCTCCCCTCGTGCTTTCTGTCGATTACTCTTTCCCTTGTTTTAATTTATACGTTTTTACTTTAACTGTTTGCGCGATTTGACTGGGATAGGAATACTCTTCCCATAGATATAAGACGTGCGAAATCACATGGTCATCAAAATGGTCACTGCATATTTCCTTACATAATAAACGTTCTATTTATTACTTCGATTCTTTCATATGTAATAGAGTATATATTATATTTATTATTATGTGTATGTTTATGATATGGATATAGTTATATGTAGAAACTATTTATTTCTGTGTATCTGATTGTATTTATTAGTATTCATATATTGTTTGTATATGTATGTATGTGCTAGTATATTATCATTCTAATATTTCACTGCACATTCTATCCATCACACAATTTTTTGTTTTTTTCTCTACCCAAACTCGCTCCATAACGATAAGACCGCCTACATTGTATGTAATTTATCAACTTTTTACAATGTTATTCTATTATTTTATGCAATAAAGTGTTTTACTACTACTACTACTACTACTACTATGGGACATGTCGTCATCAGTCTTTTGCAGCTACAGCGGGCGATATGAAAGCACGACTCTTAGAGCTGCAGCGGGCGATATGAAAGCACGACTCTTAGAGCTACAGCGGGCGATAGAAAGCACGACTCTTAGAGTGATTTTAAGCCGCTTATTAAATCTGGCAGTTACTCTTTTACTTACCGTCCGGTTTTTTATTTTTCAATACCACTTGTTTGAGGGTATACACTCACGTATTGTGGATCTACATCAATTTCTGAACCTAGAGAAATAGGAAGTTCTCTGAAACTGCACTGTGCGTGATTATTTAAAGGTGTAAGGATGCCCAGCCAGTGCAAGTGGTGTGACATCTTCAACAATGCGACAGCTTTTAACCTGCTATACAAGCGGTAGAACATACTTAGGGAGGCGATCACTTCTTAAACTTAAAGGTTTCATACTTTTTTAAGTTAAGGATTATTAACTATTCCCACAACCGAGTCAAAAGAGCTGGCATCCAGAGATGGAAGCAGGTATCTAATCTGTACATGGTCGGACTTGCAACTTATTTTGTTCCGACTTAAATACTTAAGTTCTCTAAGTTTTTGATCGCCAGCTGGACCTAATCTATCCATAAAATGATCTCTGAGCTGAACGTCGCTACAGATGTTAATACCAAGGCTCTATAGTAAAGGGATGTGTCCAGAAATTGTAAAAATGGGTTTTCTTTGCGATGAACCTGTAGAATTGTGCCTTGATTGGGTTGAATAGCGTTTTCCGTTTACACTATAAATGTGTGGCTGATATCTGATAATGAATTTACTCTGACCTATGGATTCTCTAAGCTGGTACTTTCTCTAACGAGAATACCAGATATGGAGGGCCACAAGAGCTCCTTACTGGACCTTCTGCTGACTACACGTCCGGACGGATAAGTGAATGCGCCTCTTGGCTCCTCGAACCATTGTCTCGTTTGGACTCAAGTGTCATGCACACAACCCAATCCATCTAAGCCAACTAATAGGCGTCGTCGTGTGTGGCATTATAAGTTGGCAGACTGGGATGGTGTGCGTGAATATTATGCATCGTACCCGAGGAGGCAGCTCTGCTTTAGCTCAGAAGATCCTGACGTCTGCGCAGCCGCAGTCACTGAGACAATCCTCGCTGGTGTGGAATGTTTTATTTCTAACCCGCGTGTAGCTACCAGTATCAAAAAACGACCGTGGTTTAATAGGTCTTGCAGATAGGCTAAAATTCTCATGCAAACTGCGTATGAGCAAAGGAAAGCTAGGTCCAGTAAGAACTCGCTAAGTGTTCACATTGACAGTATAACATTCAATGACATCCGATGTGCAGTTAAGCGACTGAAACCACATTCCTCAGTTGGTCCCGATGGCATACCTCCCTTTGTTTTGAAGGACTGTATTTTTGTGTTTGAGAAACCTCTTCTTCATGTATATAATCTCTCTTTAAAGCTCTCATTGTATTCAGAAGTTTGGTAAAGATCTGGAGTGGTTCCGATACCGAAGACAAGTGCCAGATCTGGGGTTGAAGATTATAGGCCAACGGCTGTACCCTCAGTCCTGGAAAAGGTATTTGAGTTTACTCTGAACAATTGCATTGTACGGCAAGTTAAAGAAAATCTAAGCGACTGTCAATACGGTTTCCGCAGGTGCAGGTCAATAGTGACAAACCTTATCCATTTTGTCGACTACGTCGAGGCAGGAATAGTTAAAAAAATGCAAGTTGACGTAGCCTTTTTTACTTTCAGAAGGCATTCGACCGGGTAGATAACATACTACTTTCAAAAGCTTTCAGCAATAAGGTTTACCCCGAAATTGCTAAAACTAATTGCGGACGACTTTCGCAATGAAGTCCAATATGTTCAGCTTCCAGGTGTAGTTTCTGACCCGTATATCACTATCTCAGGAGTAAGCATCGAAATCACTGGCTTTTGTTTGAGACACATTACTCAGTTTAGTGATGTGCGTGTGCTGATGCACTATTACCGGCAACTTAACGGCGAGGTACTCTGTCCTGAGACCCTGGCTCTATGCTCGTTGGCAACTCCCGACCACCGCGCCGTACTGCACTCCCGACGTTTGTTCGCGCCCGCACCATCTCGTATTCACAGTGCGGCTCACGCCCTCACCTTGATTTCTCAAAGACCAAATTTATTAGCAGGTTTTATGAATTCGTTCATTGTATAAATATATTTAAACTTATGACGTACCCAAAATTGTTTGAATCCAAGTATTATTATCTATTTTTCTTAACAATTGCCATATATTTAATTTAACGTACCTATTGAATTGGGTGACATGCCTATTGTTTATTGATTTTTTTTTTCTTTTCTAATAATTTTAAGGATTAAATTATTCGTAATTTTAACTGTAACTGTAGTGTGATTTGGTTTACGCTGTAAGCACTTTGAGTAATAAATGTACATAAATAACTGAGGCTTGGATCACGGCTCGTTATAACATGGATCCGAATATTTCTAAGTTAAAACGCAAATTAAATGCTGCCTCGAGGTTCAGTAAGAAAGCAACTGCTAGAGCTAGAATAGAATGGAATGGAATGGAATATAATAGAATACAATAGAATAGAATAGAATATCTTTATTTTGCCCTTAATTATGGTACAATTTACACAAACAGACAATCAGATGTTAAGTACATTTTAAGTCCTACATAATTTATCAATCAGTGATATGCAAAATCTTGAGACAAAGAATTCATGAAACTATGTTAGCATTAATGTTGCTTACATAGTTATAAAATATAGCATTCATATTCAAAATTTTATTACAATAAAAAAAACTCTAAACAACGGTAAAAGCACAGTAAGTATAAGTAATAGGTACGACAAACATGACAAAAACCTCAAAATAAGAATAATTATGTCAAAGATATTCGTTAACAGAATAAAAACATCTGCCCCTTAGCATACAAAATCATTTTCTTTTGAATAGTGTCAGAGATAATGATTTTATGTAATTTGCTAATCTATTAAATACTTTTACTGCCATAGCGTGACAATTGTTGTCAGTTAATTTCTTTTTAAGTCTACATGAGATTTTTATTCCTTTTTTATCCACTTAGGAGAAACGTCTTTATTAATGCGTTTTATTTTTATGTTTGGATTAAGCATAAATACTGATATAATTTAATAGTTTCATAAGATATATTAAAAGCTTCGTTTAATCTAGTAGCATTACACACATCAGTAAATTTTAATGTACCCATAATGTTTTAAAATTTCCGCATATTTTCTTAGCTATTATCATGTCTTATAATATACCAGGATTTAAACATTTGCTTTCCATTTTGCGTTAGGGTACTCAACGTTTGTCCCGTATTATAATCAGAGAGGCCTATTTCTAATGTTTCTCCTACAGATTCTACTATGCTTGCTCAGAAAATGATCAAGGCACGTTTTGTTTCTGGTGGGTTGTTGAATATGCAATTCAAGGTTATAATTGAGTATATTCCTATCAAATTTTGAGACCTTAGTATATTTCATCACGACAGTATTTAAATCACCGGTCAAAATTAGTATACACTTAACTAATGAAGCGTTAGCTGAAATTTGTTTAGAAATTCTATGGATTTGAATTAGGTATTCTGTACAAACAAATTAATTGAAATTTGTATTCAGACATAAAAAAAAACCGCTTAATTTCAATTCATCGGCAACATGGGTGGACGAGTTACGAGCTATCCCTGTGGGAGTCGTGCTTTCTGGTCGCTTGCTAAAGCTGCCAAAGGGAACTTTAGCCAGTCGTCGTTACTACAACTGCGAAAAAATCGATGGTGACTTGGCCCATAGTGCTGAAGAGAAAGCTGATCTTCTGGGCAGCCTCTTTTCCATAAACTGGAATTTGAATGACAACGGCGCTGTACCGCCTACTATACCGTAATAATTTGTAATTTATAATTCATTATTTCTTTTCAAAATAAGTACAAACAGTAAACTCTTTGAAAGTCATACAATTTTTTAATAACAAATGCAAACTTTGCGTACGCAGATACACAGAATAAACAAACATATATGTATAGACGAAATAACTTAAATGTAACAATAATATAGAGTTTGAGCTGAAAATGAAATACAATAGTATAAGTTGTATAAACAAATATTTTCATAACAAAGATGCAGTCAAAAAGTTAACCTTAAGCGCAAATGCTCTATATACAATGTAAATCACAGACTTTTCAGGATAAGCCGACCACAAATTAGTGTTTTGTAAATACTCATTAATTTGATTGTATCCTTTTCTATTAAAGTATTTTTTATATTAGCTTTAAATCTTCCTTCCGGCAATTTTTGTAGCTGAGTACGGATTTTGCTATAAAATTTAGTACAATAGCCCATAAATGATGTTCAGAATTTTTCTAGCCTGTATCTCTCAGAATACAATTGGTCCTTAGTCTGTGTATTAACGTTGATAAACTCAGACTTTTTCTTGAAACTGCCTTAATTTTTACGAACGAATGTTTCGTATATGTAATTGTCTTGTCAATGTCATTATTTTTTTATTTCTAAATATCTCTCTCAATCTCTCTCTTGTGTTTAGACTATATATACATATATATAGAAATATCGTGTTAATATCGGCCGCTTGGCCCCAAAGCAGGATACCGTACGACATTAAGCTATGGAAATAACTAAAGAAGACAATTCTAGCAAATGTACAGAGATCCTTGGTGTTGACATCTCCAGCGATGTTCATTTCCGAGATCATTTGCAAGACAAGGTGAAGCTGGCGTCCAAAAAATTTAGTGTACAAAAAATAAAGTATATAAGTATTGATATCAGTTTTCTAAGCAGTATAAGCTTTGCTTAGTTTGTGGACAAGGAAGCGCTTGTGTGTAATGTTATATCCAGGAACACTTATTTATATCCTTTTTTTGTTTGTCCTTAACATAACATACAATATTTTAATTTAAAATATTAAAGAAAGTTATAATTTTTCCAAGCATTTTTTTTATTTATGTATTTATCAACTTTGTAATAGATTTATTTCATTAAACTATCTTTTATGTATGTTTTAAATTTATTTGGAGGTAAATTAATCACATGTTCTGGGATTTTATTGAAGAAATATATATACTTTGCATTGCGAAAGAGCTATGCCAATTTTATCAATTTAACCTTATTCCTTGTAATAACACTGTGTAGGTTACTATCATTAGCAAATAAATGTCAATTTTTGCGTTCATACATTATTCACGCGAAGATTTATTGGCAAGGAACAGTTAAAATATCAATTTTTCTAAATAGTTCCCTAAGAGAAATTCGAGGTCCTACTTTATAGATTGATCGTACGCTCTTTTTTCAAAAATAAAGACTATCAATATCAGCTGCCTTACCCCAAAGAGAATTTCGATAAGACATGACGGAATGAAAATAGGTAAAGTAGACCAAGTAGAAGTAGAGCAGTGTCAGCATCTGTATACTGCCTAACTTTTCTAACTGCCTAAGCAGCTGAACTAAGTTTTCGTGCAAGAACTAAGATGAAAGGGGTTCCACTGCAGCCTATTGTCTTATGTAATACCTATAAACACTGTTGAGTCTAATAGTTCCATTTCTTCTCCGTTTAAGGATAATTTTGTACTTATGTTTCTGACATTTGGCATCATTAAGTTTAACACTTAGTCTTTTTCACATTAAGAAGTAAGTTATTTGCCGTAAACCACTGAAGAACATGGGAAAGTCGACGACGTCAAAATTACTTTTATTTCTGACAAGAAAAATAAATAAAAGAGAAGTGTTATCTGCAAATAGTATAATCTTGTACAGCTTCTTCACAAAGAAAGGCAACTCATTTATGTCAATTAAAAATAGAAGAGGACCTAAAATAGAACCTTGAGGAACTTCAATTTGAACCTTCTGCATTCTACTTAATTATGAGCGGATAAGCTCAAGAGCCAAATGTGCTATACCATAATGACTAAGTTTTCGTATACGAGTTTTATGTTGCTCGCAGTCGAATGCCTTTGATAGACCACAGAAGATACCAATGGCATTTTGCGGCTATTCCCAAGCATCAAATATATGTTGTATGAAGGTAACATCTGCCCTTATATTTTTCCAACTTAAAATTAGTAGAAAATTAACATTTCGAGTATCTTGTAGATGATAGGACTAGAAAGAAACTAAGCGTTGAATTGTATCGAAAAATTAACGTTGGTAACTCGAAGATTGATTGGACTAAGTGCAATATTGATTTCAAAAACTTAGTCATAGATGCAAATGCAAATGATTTTCTTTCGTAAGATATACAAGTAAGTAGACACAAAGTCGCTCACTGCTAGTCCATATTAATATTACAAATGAGTATTACTCTGTCTGGCTGTTACATCTTCACGCTTAAACCGCTGAACCGATTTAGATGAAATTTGGTATAGAGATAGTTTAAGTTCCGGGAAAGGACATAAGCTACCAGAAAACGTCAAGGAGTTGCCGTTCAAATCCTACACCGATAACCGAATTTGGGGCGGGTGGAACCGCGGGCAAAAGCTAAAATGTTACACAAAGACCCGATAAAAAAAGATCAAAAATCGGTTTTAATGCAGTTAAATGAAATAATAGTGGTACCGCAAATTGTGTTGTTACATATTATATATATACAATAGCAAAGATTTCTATTATTCGATCCGCCTGCACTTTTATGAGGCTTAAAAGAGTAGGTAGGTAACCCTTTGATCTTCTGTAACCTTGCTTAACTTAAAATTTTATTACTTAAACGATATTACGGAATTAAAAAGTAAAATAAAATAGTCTCAAACAGGAAAATATAGGTAATGATACCCAACACGACTTCATAAGTAGGTAAGGACGACGAATTATCACTGGAGTTTGCATAATTATTAATAAGGTATATTAAAAAGTGATAAAGATGTAAGATGGATGGATGTCACCTGTAATTTCTCCTCATTTTATTTTTCCAGTATAAAATAGGTAGCCATTACAGGTTATTACAAATAATTGTACGATAGTAATTAATATAGATATAAGTAAACACAAAATATATTTCATTTGGAAACCCTCTAACAATCTTATTTGGTATTTTCACTAAAATGATTTAGTGTAAAGTAAAGATGTAATAGTTCTTTAAGATATATGTACGGGACAACACCGTACATAACTCGCGGTCGGCGCAAAGTCAGCATTTTCATAGTACAAAAATTACTACAATTTCAGTTTGCAATCGGCCAGCAATCGCGCCACGCGTTACTCATCAAATTATTTAGCAAATAATTTAGTTTAGCATTCTTATAAGCAAATATATTTTAATTCACTAAGGCTTTATTTATTATTCATCAATCACCTCCGGGTAACTCATACATCTTTTTGGTCCTTCGAATTTTGGACCTCGCGTAGTGAGTAGTGAGTAAACGTGACTGTTTTTCTATTAGTGAGGCCTGGACTAGCAACCTATGACACTTTTTACAGTACTTAGCAACAGTGTGTGCATATACAAACTTTAGCATTGCCAGCAACAGCAAGTAGCAGATACCTGGATAGTACGTGGCTGCGTGATACTAACACGTGGTGACCTATTTCTTACGTCAGCACCGTACAAGTAAGATCTTTCCATATTTTCAAGCGTATATTTCAACAAATATGACTAACGTAGAAGATCTTTTAGCTGTCCAACAACAACTTGTGGATGCTATTGAGCAACTTTTATTCAACTTTAAAAAGGATAGCTCGGACCGCAAAACCCCGGACTACATTCGACGCAAATTGGACGTCCTAGATCGTTATTGGAACGACTTTCAGTCGAATCATACAAAATTGTCGAAACAGGACATTAAGTCGTATGAATATTATACAAGCAACCAATATGATTACGCAAAAGAAAAATACGAAAATATAAGATTTTCAATAGCAAACTATGCTTCTCGAATTGAATCCTCGATAATAAAGCCAGCGGTTCCCTTGGCCATCTCTGGGACCTCAAGGCCAGCAACGCCACCAACCACACCTTCCTTTTCCCGAGCGGGACAAAATTTACGAGATAAAGGTTCCAAAAGCAAAACCGACGACATGTTGAGAGAGCAAGTCAGCAATTCTAAAGCATTTCAACCTACAGTATATAGCAATTTTTAGACTTAGTCACCGAAAAATGGGAATTCGATGATTTGCTACGTACGATCCAATCGCGTTGGTCTATCATTGACTCGTTACATTGGGAGATAGACAGTGAGTTAGAAAGCCCTAATCAGGAATATGAAAAGGCCTTCTGTGAGTATGAACAGACATACATTCGCATGAAAAAGACCATAAATAGCAAGATGTGGTCCATATCACATAGAGAGACTGCAACACCAAAAATGGAAATACCTGTGTTTAGCGGAAATTACCATCACTGGGTTTCGTTCAAAGATTTATTTGTAGAAGCAGTGCACAGAAATCCGTCCCTGTCAAATGCGCAGAAAATGCAATACTTAAAAAGCACAGTAAAGGGAGAAGCTGAGAAAATGATTCAACATTTACCTATCAGCGCCGACAATTAGTCTGTTTGCTGGGATACTTTGAACCATCGTTTTAATAACAAACAATTGATTATTACTTCTCACATTGAAATACTTTTGAACATTCCCGTCTCTCAATAAAGCTCGTTATCTCATATAAAAAATTTACATGATACTGCTCAAGAAAGCCTAAACGCTATCAAAAATTTGGGTGTCGACATTAGCATCTGGGATCCTTTGTTTGTTCATATCTTGGCACAAAAAATTTACTCAGAAACTCATAATGATTACGTGGAATCATTAAAACAGCCACGGGAATTACCATCACTAAGTCATTTTTTGGAGTTTTTGGAAGCCAAGTTTACTTGCATAGAAGCATTACGTAGCTTTAAGCAACTGCTTTACTCAAGGTAAGAGGAAGTGATGGCAGCAACCACGTCATGCGAGCCCTCCTCTTCCAAGGTTCACAAACTTCTCTCATATCCGAAAGAGCAGCACAGCTATTAGGCTTACAAAGAAAAAGATGCTATGGTGTTATATCAGGGATAGGAGCAAAAGAAAGCAGCTGTAAAGGCATAATTAATATTATGTCTTTATGTAATAAGTATAAATTCGAGACAGATGTGTATATTATGAAAAACTTAGTTAGCAACCCATCTAGCACTTCATTCTCAAAACCAACATGGTCTTACTTAGAAAATATAACATTAGCAGATCCTGAATTTCATGTAAGTCGCCCTGTTGATATACTATTAGGAGCAGATATATATTCAAGTATCATATTAGAAGGGATATGCAGAGCAGAAAATACGGTACCCATAGCTCAGCAGACACGTTTAGGGTGGATTCTTACTGGAAACGTAAAGAGTTTACGGTGTAATGTCATCTTAAATAATATAGACGCAATTCAAAAATTTTGGGAAGTAGAAGATATAACTGATGAGTCACCATTATCCTAGGAAGATCAGCAATGCATAGACGTTTATCAAGCGACGACTACAAGAAGGGAAGATGGTTGCTACGAAGTTAGACTTCCCATGAAACCTACTTTCGAAAAAAGTTTAGGAAGATCAAAAGAAAAAGCGATAGCACAGTTCCGAAATTTAGAAAACAAATTTAAAAGCGACCAAACCTTGGAAACAGAGTATAAGCAATTCATGAATGAATACATTTCGCTCGGTCACATGATACCCGCGCACGGTAACGAGACACCGCTTTGTTTCTTACCACATCATTCTGTCCATCGCGCGGACTCTACTACAACCAAGCGGCGTGTTGTTTTTAATGCGTCAGCAAAAACGTCATCTGGCAGTAGCTTAAATGACCTAATGTTTAGAGGGCCGAATTTACAACAGGACCTTCAAGCTTTAATTTTGAAATGGAGAAAATTCCCTTACGCCTACAGTGCCGATATAGAAAAAATGTTTTGCCAAATTTGGTTACATAAAGAAGATCAAAACCTTCAGCAGATAGTTTGGAGAAGCTCACCATCTACTGTACTAAAAGAATATAAACTAGCGACCGTCACTTACGGTACCAAAGCAGCTCCTTTTCTAGCAATGATGACTTTAAAGAAGTTAGCATGTGACGAGAGAGAAAATTATCCAGAAGCAGCAAAGATTTTTAAACATTAATTTTACATGGATGACGTTCTCCATGGATGTCACTCTATAACTTCAGCTCAGCAGCTAAAACAAGACCTCAAAAAATTGTTAAAGGCCGGGGGTTTTAACCTCCGAAAATGGGTGTAAAATTCCTCAGATATCACCCAGGGAGAAAATGGAAATAGTTTTCAGTTCAAGCATGCAGAGTCAACAAAACCACTTGGCCTCAGATGGGAGCCTACTACGGATGTCTTTACAATTGAACCTAATATAAATTTCTTACAAAAATTAACAAATAGAGCACTTTTATCGGACATATCAAAATTATTTTACCCTCTGGGTTGGCTCACACCTCTTTCTACAAAACTAAAAGTGCTGTTCCAGTCTGTCTGGATTTCAAATATTGCGTGGGATGAACAAGTTAACGAAAATATCGCCCAGCAGTGGTTAAAATTAAAAGAAGATATTATCAACATTGATCACTTTAAAATACAAAGATGGTTAGGAACGCAGCAATCAGGCAGCATAGAGCTTCACGGATTTTGTGATGCATCGTCCAAAGCCTACGCATGTGTCATATATTGTAAAGTAAGCAAAAATGATAGCAGAAAAAGTAACATCATAATGGTAATAGCAAAATCAAGATTAGTACCAGCTAATAAAAACCTTTCTATGCTCAGACTCGAACTAAGTGGAGCGCTTTACTGTCAAAATTAATGCAAAAAGTAAAAGAAACACTTTCCGAATATAGCATTCTAAGTTTTGGTTGGACAGATTCTAAAGTAGTTCTTAGCTGGCTTCAAGGCGATCCTGGAAAATGGAAAAGCTTCGTAGCCAACCGCGTGAAGCAAATAACAGAGGTGATGCCCGCAAAACAGTGCGGAACAGAATTGAACAGCTTACAAAAGAAAACAAAACAAGTGAGCAACAAAAGCAAAATATTAAACTTAAATCCTTACCTTGATTCAAACGATCTCCTGAGAGTTGGCAGGAGGCTAAAAAATGCAAAAATAAACCCAAAAATGAAACATCCGATTATTCTCCCACACAATCATCCGTTATCAGATTTGATCATCGACGAAGCCCACTCCCTCACCTTTCACGATGGAGCACGACTTACGCTATCCTTTATCAGACAGAAATACTGGATTATTGGTGGTCGGCGTTACGTAAAGAAACGCCTACGCCAATGTGTGACGTGTAGGAACACAATTCAAATCAACAATACCAAATTATGGCTGATCCGGCGCCAGCACGCATTAATCCATGTCGACCTTTTTATCATACGGGAGTTGACTTTACAGGTCACGTTTTTATAAAAGTAAATAAATGCCGTGGTATCAAGACGACAAAGGGGTATGTAGCAGTATTTATATGCATGGTAACTAAAGCCGTACATCTGGAACTAGTTTCGGATCTGACGTCTGCAGCATTTCTAGCAGCTTTAAGAAGAATGGCAGCGCCAAGAGGGACACCGGGCGATCTGTACAGCGACAACGATTCAAATTTTGTTAAAGCGAGTAGAGATTTGCAAAAGGATTTTGAAGAAATACAAAGATCATTTACTACTGAATTCATGGCGGAAATAGCAGATATGAAAATTAATTGGCACTTCTCCGCCCCCACATGGGCTTCAGCTGGAGGTTTGTGGGAAGCAGCCGTAAAAAACTTAAAATATCACCTGAAAAGAGTAATCAACGAGCAAAGACTTACTTTTGAAGAGTATTCCACTATTTTAGCACAGTGTGACGCTCGCCTTAACTCCAGGCCAGAAGATTCTGAAGACCCCTGCTCACTTTTTGACCGGTGGTCCAACACTATTAATACACGAAACTAAAGGTGATCTACGAACGCGGTCGCATTTTACTAAGATGGCGTAACGAATATTAAAATCAGCTGACAATACGAAGCAAATGGATAAAAGCACAGACCAATATACAGCTTAATGATGTAGTTATCATAAATGATGCAAATTTACCTTCTAGGAAATGGGCGATGGGTCGCGTAGTTTGTATGTGCTCAGCATTATTCCGACATCACAATGCGCATACAATATTCTGAAATTAAATAATTTGCAAGGTTTTTATTTTGATAAAAAATATAGTATGCAGTTAATCCGAGATCACTGGAAATTAGTCGTTTATTACGACATGGATCCTTATTGGCAGGGCATAGATGCGTTCAGCAAGTATATAAAACGATTAGAACACACATGTTCGTTGATAAGAGGGCAAGCCCCCTGTGACGCAATCATACAATTACGACACGGATATTCCGAGCTGCAGTATTACAATATTATGCTCCTGACTCAGCATTCCCGCGCGCGCCAGCGCAGACGACGCGGACTCATCAATGGTGTAGGTAACGTAGCTTATTACTTGTTCGGCGTATTAGATGACAAGTTCGCAGAAAGTATCAGACATTTCACTGCTACAAGGAAATCAAAACCATTTACTTGCTTTATGGAAAAATCAAACTTCAATAATAGAAGCAGAATTTAACTTACTAAAAAGATCTGAAGAAACTATGAACATCGGCTATTAACTATAATCCGGCTTGAAGGACCAAAAAGATGTATGAGTTACCCGGAGGTGATTGATAAATAATAAATAAAGTCTTAGTGAATTAAAATATATTTGCTTATAAGAATGCTAAACTAAATTATTTGCTAAATGATATGATGAGTAACGCGTGGCGCGATTGCTGGCCGATTGCGAACTGAAATTGTGGAAATTTTTGTACTATGAAAATACTGACTTTGCGCCGACCGCGAGTTATGTACGGTGTTGTCCCGTTCAATATATGTGCGGTAAGTTGAAAATTACAGCAGAGGCGATATTGCTACAAGAAAGCAGAGGCTGTAATTATCAAAGCGCTCGTATGTCATACGACGTTATATAACATATTTGCGATGAAATAAATAAAACTCGGACTTTCTTAAGCGAATAAATCTTTAATAACTTGTTAAAGCAGTTAAAAAAAAATTTGAACAATTTGTAAGATTGATTATTACGTTGCCAGTTGGCATTTTCAATGTTGTCCAGTTATTATTAGTTACAATTTCACCAGTCTCTATCTCATTCTCTTGAGTGAAGGTAGGAGAAACGAGACCACAGAGTTCTGCAGTCGGTGGCGGTGACGAAGGCGGCTGCGGAATGTACGCGTGTGTGCCTGTAGATGGTCAAGAGTCAACACTTGCCTCCAAATTTATATTCCTTGTAATGCGAGAGCTAATTTCTTCTTTATTTTTCATCGAGTCATCTATGTAGCCGTCGGCTACACTGTTCGACCCTTCACACCTGAATCGGAGAGCAATGTAGCCGAGGACCTTCTGAAACTATGCCCTATGTATTCATGTGGATCGTCATAATTTAAGAAAGTGGTAATTTGTTTCGGCATTGCTCCAAATGCATGTATGCTAATGGGTTGGCTTGTGCATTTTCAATTTTGGTTATTTTGAAAAAATCTGTTAGACATCGCTTTTGTTGAACGAAGCGCTTCGTATTTCTTCACAATGTCGTGAAATGGCTTTTGTATTGTGAACGATCTTGGAAATTTATTTTTTGTATTTTTGACCTAGACAAGAAGAACCTGCCCATGGTCCTCGACATCATTAGTTGTGATGTTTACCAACTCTTGACCTGAAGAGTTAAAAACAGCGTACAAAACACCTATATTTTGTTTTTGATTTGTTTTAACAGTGCTTTTTAGCATTGAATAGTAGCACCAAAATGAGCTTGACTTATATTTTTGAGAAAGTTTCATGAGATAGGCTAAAAGAACAGTTTCTGAAAATGAATTTCATCTTTGCTTGTTTTCCATAAGATGAAATTTTGATACGCTTGTAAGTATCTATCGGTCGATTTTTCGGGCAAGAGGCATAGAGTAGCCTTTTTCGCTGCCTCTATCTCTGGAATTCTGGCGGTGTCAAATTAATAAATTCACCATTACTTTTTCAAATAAAAACAATACAACGAAAAGAAAAAGCGCGCGGAATAATTTTTACTTGTTCACAAATTCAGAACTTCTTTTTTAAAGGCACAAAAAACAGCCAGTATTACTAATAAAGTAAATTAATATTTTTTCGTTTTGTTACAGATTGTTGTAATTTATGGTCAAAATTAATTAAATTATAGAATTAAATGTTTATTTTTTATATTTTATCTCCCAAAGTTAATTTTATTCATAAAATGTTGACCACGTTTCTGACATAAAATCTCTTTGCTAAGATTTAAAAAAAAGTACCGTTCGTTTTAGCCGAAGCATCTTGATAAACCGTGCATTTACCTTATTAAAAAGAAACTCGTGCGTTGTACATTAAAATAACGCACAAGTACGTAATGAGATACAATACGATATTGAAATTGGTGAAATAAGAGACCCTTTACGAGCAAATGTGTTATAAAAATATTTTAAATACTTAAAAAAAATTACTTACTCCGAAATAGCAAGAAAACCAAATTTATAAATTTTTTAACACCAATTTTTTTTAACAAATAAACCAGTGTATTTATAAACGAGGAGCAGTTAGATATTGTAGATAATACTGTATTCTTAGACGCAAACCATCAGTGGGAACCACATATAGCTAGTTTGGCGAATAGGCTTAGTTCTGCAGCATTCAGGGTTAAAGCTACTGCTCGGATAGTATTCATCAGCTACTTTCATAGCGTGATGTCCTTCGGTATTTTACTACGGGGACAGGCAGCTGATATTCTTCATGCTTCAGAAGAGGTCTGGTCGAGCAATTTACAATCCATCCCATAGACACTCTTTAGGAGATTTTAAGGAAATCAAGGTCTGACCTTTTGGTAAAATTACTATTCTCTAAGCTGTAAACCATACCGCCTCAGTATATTATATAAAATAATTTAATTTATGTTCCTAAATATATTGATTGTTAAAGGAAAACGATATTCATAAATGTAATATTCGAAATAGACACAAACTTGCTCTGGTGCCTTGGATAGGCACAAGCACAAAGTTTTAAAAAAAAAACCAAAATTTTTGTAAAATAGAAACTTGTTGAAAAAGATTACTACACAATTAAAGACGACCTTGACGATAAAAATGAATGGGATTAAATAATTTTTTTGTTAGCTTTTAAATTACTTGATAATTTGTATTGATTCAATAAAATTATTAGAGCGACTGCTAGAGATTTTCTTTCGTCGTTTCTTCTAAGCAGAACGCCATTTTAGTATTCTAGTAACTAGTAACTTATATTTATTGACTTCAAAAAAGTGATATGATATCTTATTTTTGAGAAATAATACATTTGAAATTGAATTTGTAAATACACCGAATTGTCAGTATCTCAATAACTAACTTAAGTTTTAGTATAAACAGTATTGTTTGTGAATCTATAAGAATAATGAAATGTTTTTTTAATTTAAAAATCACAATTGTTTTTCTAAAATTAATAAAATTGTTACTTACCTTTGTGTTCTAAAAATTAAACTTAAATCAAATAATATTAAGACACATAAGAAACAGTAAAGAATAGAAAAATAAATTACAAAAAAAAAACACTGGACGTATTCCTAAAATTACAAATCAACACTTTAATCAAAACAAAACAATAAATTTAAAGTAAAGTGAGTGTACTTCGTTACAAAAAAAAAATTTATATTTTGTGACCAAAACTTGTAACTTTTATAAGATTCACTCACTATGCTCAAAAATGCGTTGCAATCAGTATCAATCAGTATCAAAAAGCAAACCACAAATTACCTACATTTAGTTTTGATACCGACTTTGTAATACCCGCTTATGCCGATGCAAAGACAGATTTTTATATATACATATATTTTATGTGGTAAATTATAACTTGAAACTTTAAGTGTAAAATTAATAACTTCCAGTAAAGTACGAGTGTAGACAAAAAGCTCAGTAGGTCTACAACCTGCGGTCTGCGGAAGCTTATTTTAAATATTTTTTTGTCTTCTTATGACTGGTAAAAGGAACAGTCTTTGCAACGATGCAGTTCAGAGCATCTTCCAGTGTTGTATCTTCTATTATCGTAGAGAATGAAATATCCGCAATAGCCGCTGTCACACGCACAAGAGTATAGAGGAACTAATCTTGTGCAGTGGCCAGCAGCTGCTTTGGACTTCATTACCACACGGTCTCAGGTACTCTTCCAGGCCCGACAGCTGGTGGAGGTGACGCAACACCCGAGACGGTCAACCAAAAATAATTATACACAAAAGAGAAACAAATAAAAAAATTAAATTACAAAAGCTTTTAATTTAGATTATCTTGTATTACAATAAAGTCAGTAAATATTTTTTATATTTAAACTGATTAACGTAGAAATACTATGGTTTAGTTTTCATGGAATTTTTTTATGTAGTAATTTCTTTTCAAATAATATTTATAATAACAAAATGTGATATAATTTGAGTGAAACTACTTATAAATTTCTCTTTTTCTTAAGAACAATCTAACTTGATCTTTGTCTTGATGTTAGCCATAGTTCTAACAAAGACACAAAATGAACATTTTATGACAATAAAATTGACATAATACGAGTACATCTACTAGTATAAGTTTGTTCTTTTTATTAAAATATTATTTCCTTTGGCAGGCATTAAATACGATAAAACACAGACAAAAAACCAAAACAAAGATACTAAATAACTACTTTACGTTTTTTAACCGAAAAAGCAAAAGGAGGAGATTCTTAATTCAACTGTAATTATTTTTATATATATGCAAGCATAACTTTTTACAGAGCCGACCGATTTTGATGGTTCTTTTTTTCAATTTTTTGTGTGTGAACCGATTCTGTTGTGAAAATTGCCACGCAACGCACACATATTTAGTTTATTGGCTCACAACGCACACATATTTAGTTCCGATGACACACACACACACACATACACACTCCTTAACGATTTACAGCAGCTACGAGTACTTTGTGTTGAACATATTTCAATTTTCGTAAAAAAAAATTGGACCTAGTTTATATTTATTATATTTTCTTCTTGGTAAATGTTTTTATTCTAATCCTACTAATATTATAAACGCTAAGTTTTTAAGTGTGGATGTTTGTTACTTAATAACGCTTCAGCTTCTGGACGGATCGGAATGTAACTTGGCACACCTATAGATTAAGTCCTGGAATAGCACATAAGCTACTTTTTATCCCGAAAAATTCAAAAGTTTCCGCGGGAATAACTATAACCGAGCTTAAACGAACTATAGCTATAGCTGTAGCTTGATACGATTGTGAGTAAATCACAGTATTAATACTGTGATTGAATAAAGAAGTCCCACGCCGATAACCGAATTTAGGGCGGGCGGAGACGCTAGCAAAGTCTAGTATAAAATAAAAATTAAAATATATAAAATTTTTACCTTTTTAGTTTTACTAACTTACTAAACGATCGTTATTGATATAATTAAAAGTTATTACTTTAAAGAAATATCTCAAATGCGATTTGACTGTGTAATTTACCGACCTATTACAAACATTCATTTAGGAACTTAGTAAAATGAAAAAAACTGGTTGCCTGTAAAGTCGGTATACGGGCGAAAGTTTTACGTGACAATGATTTTATGTCTGTCTCTCTCGCTCTTAGGCGGGCGAGTGCCTCTCACTCGCTCTCATTGTGAGCGCATAACGTGAGCGGAGCGTAACGCAGTTTCTTGCCGGCAAACCAATTTATAAGACGTTGTCACGTCAAAAATAATGTTTTTCGGTTTGTTCGCCTGTTTGATATTTGTAAAACAGTTTTATTTAATTGTGATATCAACATAATACACCCAAATTTTTAGAGACGAGTCAGAAAAACATACAATACTAGACCGAGCCATATAAATGATGCCGGTTGAATCATCCCAGTGAAGACATAATAAATGTCGAGACGTTTTTAGAATCTGCATGCAGGGTGTCACCGCTTTGTTGTCGCTTTTACCTACTATCTTATTTAGTTATCTGTTGTTAATTTTGTATACTAAGAAAAACAACATATATTTTATGTCAACAGTTGCTGTTTCTTATACTGATCTTAGTTCTTATAAGTTGTGGTCCAATAATGAACACTAGAAAGACGGAATAATATTCTTACCGAGAAAGACGGCATGGGGTTACAACAAGACCCCTTGTTGTAAGAGCATTTTATTTAAAATTTGAAATGAGTAGTTGATTTAAAAAATACTTTTAATGTAAAGAAAAATTGGGGTAAACAATTAAATATTAATTTGATTTGTGACACTTTCTTGACATTAAAAACTTCAAATTTGCCTTCGAGTTATTAGTCGGGCCTGACTGTTTGGTCAAAATATTGTGCCGTAGCCGAGCTCGTCGGCGTATCTGTTTAGGTGTGTTTCATTTTATTCTTTCCCAAAACACTACTCCTGGTGATACCACACTGATTTCATACACATTATGTGCAGTATTATATAAATATTGTGACATACCATTAATTGGATATTGTTCAATCGTCTTTGAAAGTAAAAATGATGGTTATTTATTACAAGATAATGACATTAAAATAACATCAGTAAGTAAGTAAGGGGTTCTTCAAGAAAGAAGTTATTGTTTTTCTGAAGGGTCGGCGACCCCTGGTGTTGCAAGCGTCCATAGACTACAGTGACCGCTTACCATCAGGCTCCGCTCACCGTAAGCTTGTTTGCCACCTTAGTGGTATAAAAAAAAGAAAAGAAACATCAATGGTTTAATTAAGTATTAGACTATTTTGTTTAAAGTCACGGGAAGACGTACGAGTACCACAAACATGACCAGTTTCGAAATTATCGAACGCTAAATGTTTTCATACTAAGAACAAGGAAATACCTATATAGAATAAATACGCTCAAAATAGTTTTTTAAGTGTCCAAGAACTGATAAATTCAAGAATCCGTAATAACTGCGGATAAATGTAATGAAGACAAATGAATAGTCAATCAACAGAGCCAACTGTAAATTCAGTGTGATTGAAAGTATAACATCCATTTTTTCCATTCCATTAATTTCCTTTGATCCAAAATATAAAACAAAGGCTTCGCAAGCTTAGTAAGTGAGTGTAACTAATATTATTACAAATATTAGAGACAGATGGATGGACGGTAGGGACCGTCGAAGGGGATGTAAAAAGTGGCCGGTGTCAAGTGACGGGGCGAAGCCCTGCGACGCTGCGCGGAAACCATACTGCCGGCTTAACTTAATACTTGCACAGCGAATATGTGATACTACAATGCCTATTCTGACCCTGTTTGAAACTTTAAAAAAAAATGGTTAATTATAAATTTATATTATATTATTAGTATTTAACTTAAAACTTGATTATTAGAAATATTAAATCAAATTAATTGACCATAAGCTATTGTCATAAGTATTATTTGTCTGTAAAAACTAAGTAGTAGTTATCGGTTTTTGATTTGACCTATATTATAAACCACATAAGTGGTATTACAAACTACATAAGCCATATCACAAACTACATAAATGATATAACGAACTACATAACTAATACTACGAACTACATTATTCGTCGTAAAGCTACGAAATCTTTGCACTAATAGTCCTCCTTTTCAACATCAATTTAGAAATCAAAAATAACAAATACATCAAGGATGACAAAATAAATCGACTAACTAATAACCATCAAATTAACAGTCGTTGGTGCCAATGTTAGTAAGAGCTTCTTAACAAGGAATTCCCAAGTCAAACTTTGAGTACTGCACCAACTGCAGCTGGACCCCTGAATTCAAATACCTTGGATCAGTGCTAGCTGTAGACCTTGATATGTTTATAGACGTAGCCCATAAGATCAATACAGCGTGACTGAAATGTAGAATCCTATCAGGAGTATAACAGCAATGCCAGGATGCCAATGCTAATGTAAAAGAAAAATCTACAAAACTTAATAAATGTTATTAAGGGTCGTAACCTGAACGACCGAAAATTGTGGTACACACAAGTAAGGTGAAGATGCTACGATAAGCAGCAGGCATAACGAGGCTTGACAAAATGCTCAACGAACAGAGGCTGATTCAAAGTTACTTCTATTATAAGTTGATAGAAAGTCGTATGCAACGGCTTGGATATGTGGTTAGGCGGGACGAAGAACACCCTGAGACGAAGGTACTAGCAACATCAGAAATAAAGAAAGGCAGAGGTTGTCCGATAGTCTTGTACTCAAAAGCTGTAACCGAAGGTCTAGAACGCACAGGCACAGCAGATTTCACAGAAACCCTAAGAGTAGTTTGCAAGATTGCTACGTTTATCGATTATTTATTAAAAATAAGTTATTTATATAAGTACAATGGCAAAAGGGGCAATACGTTTTGGCCGGGTTGCCTCTAATAAATCCGGTAAAATTAAATTGATGTCCCAATAATTGATGACACTACTTACAAGTCCCGATATAGTATGACTTTTATAGTAGCTTCCTCTTATACTCGTACGTATACGTATAGTACTGTCGGCTCCGACTTGTAAGAATCTTAATATTTTATTATTGACTAGCTTCTGCCAGCGGCTTCGCCCGCCCTAAATTTCGTTATCGGCGTAGGTTCTTACAACAACTCGTCAATTATATAAAAAAAACCATCAAATCTTTCCTCTTTTATGGCATAATGCATTCGTGTCTGTGAATCCATGGAAATATACATATAAAATTTCAATCCAATCGGTCAAGCGTTTAATAGTTGACATACCGACAGCAGCGCCACCTAACGGGTTCAATTTTATTTTTAAATCATCCAGAAAACCATCGAAATACATATATAAAATTTCAACCCAATTTGAGGTTGAGCCGTTTAGAAGTTATGTGAAAAAGGAAGTTATTACGTAATTAAGTAATTAGGAATGTACGGAAGGATAATTCTTAGTACCCGTTGTCCTCTTACCCGTTTTCCCGTAGGAATCAAGCATTTTCCCGCGGTAAAAAGTAGTCTATGTTCATCATGGATAATGTCGGCTTCTAATGGTAAAAGAATTTTTCAAATCGGTCCAGTAGTTTCGGAGCCTATTCAATACAAACAAACAAACAATCAAATCTTTCCTCTTTATAATATTAGTATAGAGTATAGATAAAGCTTATTTGAATTCCTTTGTTGTATATATATAACTTTAGGTTTATAATTTAACGTTGAACAATACATTTTCAACTGGCAAACAGTCCACCTAAATTGAACCAGTAATTTTTGTGTGATTCTCAAAATATATGAATGGTATATTTGTGATCGATATTATACAGGTACTAAGCCAGATCTATAAAGGTAACAAACAAGAACAACCCCTGCCGGATGCTGAGCGGCGCGGCGTAACCAAGAGATGAGTGTATCACCACGATACGACTCGTTGACGTTTGAACTTATGGTCAAAAAGGTCAAGTAGGACGGAAACGGGAAAGTTATCAAATTTTAAAATTTATTGACGGATAGAGATTTAATGATTTTTGATTTTATATATGGATGTAAAATCAATTAAAATAAAATATAATTAAAAATTAATAATTTAGAATTTACTTTCAATTCCATGTGTTATTTTTTTACAAAAAAAATCAAAATTCGAAAAAAAAAACCGTTTAAGTGCGAGTCTGGCTAGCGCACCGAAGGTTCCGCACAAACTTATTATATGTAGATAGTTCTTCCATCATGAGACCAAGTCTAACAGGTTTAGATATCAGTTTTTGGATTTTTTCGTATATTTGTGATGTAAAATTTTGTTTCTTGCCAAATTTTATGATTCTATGTCAACGGAAAGTACCCCATAGATTTTTTTAATACCACCATGGTGGTAAACAAGCTTACGGTTCGCCTGATGTTAAGCGGTCACCGTAGCCTATGGACGCTTGCAACACATGGGGTATCACTCGAGCGTTGCCGACTTTTCAAAAATTTAATAACTTTTTTCTTAAAGACCCCTATACTGTAAGTCCTTAGAGAAAACCTTGGCAAGGAGCTAATTCCACAATTCCAGCGTTCGCGGGAGGAACCGCACTGCACGCGACCATTTCGACTCTAAAGTGTGGGAATGAATTTCCTGCCAATGACTAGCGGTGCGATGGTAGAAAGTAGCCGTGGGCCTAATTTTGAACAATTCCTCAGTACACATCCCATTGTACAAGCAGTAGAACACGCACAAGGGATGCAAAGTCTCTCCTCAGACTTAAGGGCTCGATACTGCAAGTGAGTTCACCAATTCTCACAACTCGTTGAACCGAGTCAAAAGGGCCAAGCTGGTATCCGGGTGCATCTGTCCAGAGCTGGCAGCAGTACTCCATTTATTTGTGTCACAAATCGTGACGAAAATTGCTGTATTTTTAGGGTACCTCTAATAGGATACCTGTACTAAAAACATGAAATTTGACACGAAGCAAGTGTAAGACTTCATAAATATAGTAAAAAATCGAAAAATTTCCAAAGATCTATATAAAATCTAATGGCAATGTTAAGTTTTTCCCTCAGTGCAGTTTATCGTTAATATAATATTTGTTAGAGCAGTGTTCGGTACTTTCACTGATTATTTATTATTATTATAATTATTATTTGTTTTGTTAATTTATATTAATTTCGGTAATCCTTGAGATCCCGTGATGAACGGACTATTTACATACCTAAAAGTTTGTACGGAACCGTCGGCGCGCACCTCGCACATTTTTTTTAGAGTTTAAACTGTCCTCATCGGCCAACTTGCAATTTGCAATAAGCCGATAGTGTAAATTACTTCTTAGATTTCTGATAGTGGGAATAAATACGGGATATTGTAATTTTTACTTTTCAAACATTTCGGCAAAAACTCAAAAATGATGTCATGTCAAAGGCCAATAATAACGGAATATCATAAAAGCGTTCAAACCTCCATGTTACCCCTTTGGGGTATGAATTTTGCAATCCTTCCATAGTGCTCGCCTATATACGTTATAACCTTTGTGTAAAATTTCAACAGTCAGTCTGACTCAAGTTTCATCTTTTATATGTATAGTTTACTATAGATACTAAAAATATCGTTAGATTGTGCAAAAGAAGATATTATATGTTGGTACTGTAGAGGTCACGACCTCTCGTTAGGTGAAAAGGAAGTAGAAACGCTAGCGAACGTCTTATCGCACTAAATACTTCATAGTGATATTAAGGAGTAGAAACGCTAGCGAACGTCTTATCGCACTAAATACTTCATAGTGATATTAAGGAGTAGAAACGCTAGCGAACGTCTTATCGCACTAAATACTTCATAGTGATATTAAGGAGTAGAAACGCTAGCGAACGTCTTATCGCACTAAATACTTCATAGTGATATTAAGGAGTAGAAACGCTAGCGAACGTCTTATCGCACTAAATACTTCATAGTGATATTAAGGAGTAGAAACGCTAGCGATTGTCTTATCGCACTAAATAAATACTTCATAGTGATATTAAGGAGCTGTAAGATACGGTGTCTGATAGTTTTTGAATAAAACGTAACTCTAAAACACGCAAACATTCCTTCTCTACGATGTGAGTTTAATTTATAAATGCTACCAACAATCACGTGACCTTATTATTGTTTAGTTATTTTTTATTAATATTAATATTGGTCGGTAAATATTACTCAATAGATAGATAGTGGACTGGAAAGTAATTATAGGTCCAATTTTTTTGAATTTGAACTTTCTTTTTATGTCCTATTACATTTGTTAGCAGATGATTCTGTGTTATCTTTCTTTGAAGAATTTTTATAGTTATATTACTATCTATCTTCTAAAAAATATTACGAATAAGGTTTTAAAAATAACAATTTAATTATTATTAGTAATCCATAATAGTTTAAGTTGATTAAAATAACTAGACATTTATCAGAAAAATAATGGATTACTAGCTAAAAAAATTTGTATAAAAAATTAAAAAGCTATAGGCTTTTCTTTGCACATTTTCTTAATATGTATGTAAATTATCCTCTAAATATATTTTAATATTCTCATATCAGATTAAAGCCTGAACCTACAACCTCTGGTTGACACCTAAATTATACATATAAACATATAAAGCTTATTCATGTTTTAATTTTTGTAAATGCAATATTATAGAAGTTATTACGGAAGTAGAAAAAATAAACTGTAACCATCAGCAATTAGTTGTTAAGTTTACAAAATAAAATAAAAGTTGTGGTTTAAAATATAAAATACTTACAGGAAACAAACAGGAAAAACTACACAAAAATAAATTACATTAATACATCACAGAAAAAAAAAAACAACAAAAATAAAAACAATAGGAACGTGTTCGCAGCGGGTGCGTCGGGGATTGAATGAAGCCTCGCAAGAAGGTTCTATAGACCTTCGTCTAATGCGCTGTCCTTAATTTGTTAGAGGTGCAAAACGGAAGAATAAGCGTTTTTATTTATTTTGCACGCTTACATTGATAAAGAATTATGATTGTGAACCTGTAAATATAACAATATCTCCCCCACAGCATTAAACTGGTTCTCTTCGTATATTGGAGGTCACCAACAAGTCGACCGTATTGATCGTATTATCTCAGATTAACGTGAACTCCCATCTGGTGTGCCTCAAGGTGGTATACTTTCACCTCTCCTATTTTCTACGTTTGTCAATCTCGTTTCTTCTAGTCTTGGTTGTTCTTACCATCTGAATGCTGATGACTTACAGCTTGACATATAAAGGAGAGTCGAAGATCTCGACTAACCTATACGCCAGGGTAACATTGAATTAAATTAAATATATGAGTGGTCCTCACGCTTTGGAGTGGCAGAAAATCCAAAAAAATGCTATAGTATAATTCTAGGTAGTTCCCGACAAATAGCCAAAATTGATTTGTCGACGATATCACTGATTTTGTAACAACGTAAAGGACCTTGGCTTACATTAAGATTACTCATTTCCTTGGATAAAACAAATAAATTAAGTACCCGGAAATGTACTGCTTCCCTAAGTTATCTTAACAGATTTCGCAATTTTCTCCCAGCTAACTCCAAACTACTTTTAGCACAGGCACTTATTTTACCGCTCATTGATTATAGTGATGAGTGTTATCCAGACTTAAACTCCGACCTCCTTATAAAATTAACTCGTCTTGTTAACAACTGTATCCGGTACATTTTCAACCTGCGAAAATATGACCATATTTTTTTTTTCGTTATCGCCTGAAATAGCTCCCAATCCGTCACCGCAGAACTTCAAGGACTCTATGTACACTTTATTCTATTTTAAATGACCGTAACTCTTTATTATATTTAAAATCTAGGTTTTAATATCTTGGTTTTTTCCACAATTGCTTACTTCGCTCTTTTGATAGCCTTTTCCTTTTCACGCCGCGTCACCGCTCTGGGTATGTCTCCAATTTTTTTACTGTTCATGCTATAGGGCTCTGGAACGCACCCTCTAAGGACATCCAGTGTTCAATCCAAATGGATCTTCAAAGAAAAGCTGAAAAATGCATTACCTCAAACAGTTACTAAATAAATAAGTTTAATCCTGTTTCTCTATTTTCTTCCATTCTTTTAGTGAAGCTTTTTTAATAATTTTCTTTTGAGTTTCTAATATATTTATATATGTATATGTATGTGTATATTTAAGTTTTCTAATCTTTTACAGCTTTTACAGCTTAGTTCAATTAAAAAAAATATTGCACCGTCAATGAATTTGTCTGTTGAGCCTATGGTTGGCTGGTACAGAATGCCATATTGCATTAAGCTCGCCATTGAACACTTTTGTTTGTGCAAAACGGATAAATAAATAAATAACTACATAAATATCCATCGGTCATCTTAAAATATCTTTCAGCGAGTTTCTAATTGCTGCAAAGAGAGTGAAAATTGGGTAAATTGGTTTTACAAATAAATAGAGCCTTTGTTTGTAAATTCCAATAAATTCCGAGCCTGGAGCAACACTGCCTCCGTTGCCGTGCGGTATGGAGTGAATGATTCTGCGTGATTACGTCTAAATTCGTTAAGACATAAATATTTTGATTTGCTTACTTTTATTTTCCGAATTAACAATAGTGAACATAAACCTTAAGCACCAATTTAACTTATTTTTGAGAAACTCGTTTTCCGAGATGACCTACTTCTCTATATAGATCCTCAAAACCTCTCGTATACAAGATTTCATCAAAATCGCTGGAATTCCATTATCTTTAAAACAATAAGGAACTGTGAAAGAATAAAGTCGCTTTTTTGAGTTACAAATGCAAAGGTAAATAATGCGTTTTAAATCTCTTATTACTTGAACCACACTATAGAATATTGTTTCCTCTCATGGATAATAGGCGGATGACTTATTAAAGTTGGCAAGTTCATTCAATCAAAATATAAGAATCTGTTTTAGAAAGAATCTAAAATTACTAGGGGCTTCTCCATACCTTCTAACGAGAAAGTCACAATTTGAAATGTAAAAACATAAATTATAAAACTACAGTAAATAAGTTACTGTCGTACTCCTACAAAGCCAGACAAACTTGGCTACAACGCGGAATATGAATTGAGAATTTGTTAATAACAGAGATTTTGTATTAAGCATTATATTAAAATTTTATCGGAATTATATGTACCATTTTATAAAAATAAATCGACAATTGGCAAAACCTAGCGAACTTTTTTCGCAACTTTGCGAATTTTTTCTATCAAGAAAATTTAATAGCATCATGTTTTTTGCTTATATCACCTTGGATTTCTAATGTAGGATCTACATATATAATGTACTATCTACATATATAATGTACTATCTACATATATAATGTACTATCTACATATATAAAGTACTATCTACATATATATAGTACTATCTACATATATAATGTACTATTTATATATAATGTAGTATCTACATATATAATGTAGTATCTACATATTTAATATAGTATCTACATATATAATGTACTATCTACATACAGAAAGTATTATCTACATATATAATGTAGTATCTGCATATATAATCTAGTATCTACATACCTAATGTAGTATCTACATAAATAATGTAGTAGCTATATATATAATGTAGTATCTACATATATAATGTAGTATCTGCATATATAATGTACTATTAAAATACCGGTTCTATCGATCGAAGTTGCCATCTTACGGAGTGCCCGAGGGTTTGTGCAAATGGGTGGCTAGCTTTTTGCCCGGCAGACGCATACGGACCGTAGTCGACGATAGTAGTAGACAACAAACATTGCTATGCAGATGACAGTACTGGAGACACTTATTATACGGGTCGTGCAAACATCCCTCGTTCCGTTGTGGAGGAAAACCGCGAAGAACTTGTGTCTCAAATCGAGACCACACTGTCCAAGGTCTCTGACTGGGGACGGGTAAACTTGGTCCGATTCAACCCTACAAAGACACAAGTCTGCGCGTTCACCGCTAAGAAAACCCCATTCACTGTAGTCCCACAATTCCAGAACACTCCCCTCTCCATATCCAAGAGCATTGGGATCCTTGGTGTCGACATCTTCAGCGATGTTCAGTTTCGTGATCATTTACAAGATAAGGTAGACGGCGTCCAAAAAACTAGGTGAACTCAACAGAGCGAGGCAGTACTACACGTCGGGGCAGAGGTTGCTGCTTTACAAGTCGCAAGCAGTTGTGTTCTGAGGAATTGTTCGAAATGATGCCCACGGCTACTTTTACCATCGCACCGCTCGCCATAGGCAGGGAATTCATTCTCATACTTTAGAACCGATATGGTCGCGTACAGTGCGGTTTCAGAGAAACTTTCTCCCGCGAACGCTTGGGTTGTGGAATGAGCTCCCTGCCAAGGTTTTCTCTAAGGACAGTATGGGATTCTTCAAGAAAGAAGTTATTGGATTTTTGAAGGGTCGGCATCGCGCGAGTGATACCCCTGGCGTTGCAAGCGTCCATAGGCCACGGTGACCGCTTACCATCAGGCGGACCGTGTGCTTCTTTGCCACCTTAGTGGTATAAAAAAAATCTACATATATAATCTACTGTCTACATATATAATGTACTATCTACATATATAATGTACTATCTACATATATAATGTACTAACTACATATATAATGTACTATCTAGTACCTACATACCTACCTAACTAATTAACTTTTTTCTTTAATGCCTTTATTTGTCATGTTGTCAAAAATTACTACGGATTAGGCAAAAATGTAACCACTTTTAAAATTTATAATCCCGCTAAGTTAAAATTTGATACTTACAGAAAATATAAAATTAAAGTATAGTGTATGTATGTATGCATGATTGCATATATGTATGAGAATATTTCTTAGAAACAAGACAGCATCAAAATCAAAAAATAATTGTCCAAAAAAAACACGTTAATCTTAATTTTGAAATTTAGTTAATAACCCATTTCTAAGCATTTACCTAGGTTTAAAAATTACGGATTTACATACTGAACCCCCATTTTACCCCCTTGGGGGATGATTTTGTAGAATTGAGGGTAAAACAGGGAATGAAAATTTGTAGGTGATAATTATTATCCATAAACGGTGGAATATGCACTTCTTAATTTTAATTTTAAGTCGAAACTCGAAGTTTTGTGCATCTAACTTCAAAAGTGACGGATTGTCATACGAACTTTCAACCCCCATTTCACCCTCTAAGGGGATAAATTTCACAAAATTTGTCCTAAGTGCTCGCGTAAGTTATAACAGAAACCTCTGTGCAAAATGACGATAGATGTGTATCTAGATACATGCTGTACGTTACATACTTGTATATAAAACTATTAGTCGTTTCTCGAAAGCCAAAACAAAATTACCAGTAATGTTTGGCATTCGACTTCGAGTTGGTGTTAACTTAAATTCCGCCTATGTTTCAGTGGATATTGATACAATTGAAAGTTATCTTTAATTTAGGTAGTAAGTTAAATTAAAAACTAATAATTAACTAAAATAAAAACTAAAAATAAAAAACCTGTTCCAAGTTGACCTGATGGGGCAGTGTACCTAAAAGGCTGGCAGTATTTCCTTGTTGAATTGCAATTGAAATTCTTTGAGCGAAATAACTGCCAGCCCTTCTGTCGTGAGACACATCGACCAAACGCCTTGAAATTGCTTTAAACAAAATATGAGTCCCTGGCGACCATAGCCCCAAGGTTTCAACCGCAAACGGCTCAAAAATATAACTATTACTTATAGTAGTGTAGTAAGTTATTTGAAATCTTTTAAATTGCCAAATGTTATTATAACCTGCAACTGGTTCATAATGTTGTTTTCTACTTAAATTATTTGGCAAAATACTCACAAGTTAAACTTTTTTAATGAGTTATTTCTTTATAGTAAAACCTAATAATCTGTAATTGAGCCTTTTCAGACCAACGGATTAAAATTAAATTTAACCATTTGTTTCTATATAGTTAAGGATGTTGCGGATATTCAGATCCACATTCGGAATTGTGAAAGTTGTTTGGAACTTTTGAAGTGATTTAGATATCTGCATCCGTAATAATCTGTGCAGAGCTTTAGCGGATGAGGATATGCTGTAAATTGCGACAGTCATTTGGTAGGGCCAGGGCACATGCCATGCAAATATATAGAACTTTCACTATTGACTGATATAAAGGAATTTAGATTTTTACGCCCACTGGCAATTGACAACATTCGTCATGTTTGTTTAACTTTTTATTGATTATACTAGACCACGCACAAAGTTTTGCGAAAAAAGTTTTTTTGTATAAGGCACTGGCCAGTTGTTATTATTTTGAAAAATTTGGTTATTTAAAATTGAAAATATCGTTTTCCTAATTTCGAATTTCCCTCCACATGTTTTTGAGAGTCAAATTAAATTATAGTGTCTCATTTAAAAATAGATCTGCATCGAGAACATTTTCGTGCGATGATTTTGTACGATTTTAAATGTGGCATTAAACCTGATGAGTCATTTGATTGACTTCAAATGGATTTTATGGATAAAGGACCTTCAAAAGCAACCATCTACCGTTGGCACAGCGAGTTCAAGCGAGTTCAAGCGAGTTCAAGCGCGATGAACAAAGGAGTGGTCTTCCTACGACAGTTGTCATGGAAAAAGTGTGTTTGCAGTAAAAAAAAAATTAAAGTTTTAAACAGGCAATAAAAACAGTTGAATTATATACGAAAGATTCAGCATACACTGAACATTGATTCGAGAAGCGTTCACAAGATTCTACACGAGCACCTTCGCGTGAGAAGGAAAGTTTCGCGCTGGGTGCCGCACAACCTCACCGAAGCTCAGAAGCAGGCCCGTGTGGAGTGGTACCGTGATATGATTCGTTTACGACATTGTGACAGGTGACGAATCTTGGATTTATCAATACGATCCAGAAACAAAGCGTCAGTCGACAGTTTGGCTGTTAAAAAACGAACCAACGCCTACAAAACTTGTAATAAAATTTTGGTAAGTTGTCATGCACATGCCGGGAAAGGTTTGTGAATTAGTACAACTCTTTCACAATAGGTTGGTGCGGCAGTTGTTTAAAAGAAGAAACAACGTTTGCCGTGTCAGCTAGTGTGTAAATATAGTTCTGTGCTTATATTTAAGTTTAGCGAAGCGCCATATTCAAGTTTCATGGCGGCGTCACGCGTCCTCGTTTTCGTGTCCTAAGCTAGGGCGAGAGATTTGGTTAGCATCCTTCAGAAATTGCGCGTCATGTTCTGCTTATTTTGTTCATAATTCGCTTTTCATGAGACATCGTTGCACAATTCACTGCTGAAATATACACATCAAAACAGACGTATTGCAACATTGCGTAACTTTCTACCCATTACCACTAAAATTGCACTGGCTAGATCTCTTTTGCTTGCTATTCTCGATATTGCGGGTGCTGGCTGTCTTACTCTTACTCTTACTGAGGAGCAATTTAATAAGCTTGAGCGTCTCCAGAGCCTATGTATTAGTTACATATTTGGTCTACGTAAATATGATCACTTATCCGAATTTCGGTTAAAGCTCAATTGGTTCTTAATTCGCCTTCACTGGAATACTCATATTCTATTTCTTCTCTACAACGTACTGTTCAATGCGCCTGCCCCGTTATACTTGAAAGAACGTTTCAATTTTATAGAGTCTACTGTTCTTCGCGCTACAACAAACTTGATGCTGAAAAACCCCAACACACTTTTCAAACATATAATGACTCGTTTACCGTCACTGCCATAAGACTATGGAACGCTTTACCTTTCGCCCTCAAACAAGCAAAAACTTTAAGAAACCTGGTAATTACACATTACTTAAAGAGTTAAGCTGCCTCAAGAGTACACTGATTATTTATCTATAATAATTAAGACGTATGTAGTTTGTGTGTTAGTATTATTTAATATGTTATAATCTAGTTATTTCTATAAATGTATATATTATTATATTTCATATTGTTAACTTTTAATCCGTAACTAATATTTACTTAGTTACCACATACTTCTCAAATTTTCTGTAATTTTATTTGGAAGAGACCTCTTATTTGCGAAAAGACCGCCAATTTGTTATTTTTTTGCTTATTTTAATAATTTTTTCTTTGTTTATGCGCAATAAAGTATATAATATTATTGAATATTACCTTACAGTAATATGATTGCAATTCAAGTAATTACACTGTGGAGTGCAGAAGGTGGTGAGATGTATTTTTTTTGTCGAATTTCGTGTGAGAATTTTTGGAAGTAAAAATTGTCGCTTATATAATTTGAATTAAATTAGAAATAAACTAACCGAAACAAAAAAGGGGGCCTATGGTAGACTTTTTTGTTTGTATATAATTCTAAGTACTTAATTCTTACTGAAACTTCATTGGTAAGAAAAAGCAATGTATATATGCATGTATATCTTCATATTCTTATTTCCCAGATAGGGCTAGCCAGCGCCTGGACACGCCCACTCTACTGTGAGAGACAATCTCTTTTCGTCAAGTTTAGTCCTACGTAACAGGTTAAGCCCATCACCGCAGCAATGCTTCTGTTGCAGTGTATCCGGCCTAAAGTGGGATATATGTATTTGGTCTAAAGTGGGTTATATGTATCTGGTCTAAAGTGGGATATATGTATCTGATCTAAAGTGGGTTATATGTATCTGGTCTTAAGTGGGTTACAGGTTATATGTCCCATAAATCGTTAATTACTAACATGAAAGTATCAAATAAGTGATAAAAGAAACACGAACTAGAAAAAGTAACTTAAGTTTGGGATGACTTGTTGAGACCAACAATTTTATTTTGAGACAGGTACTTTTAGTAATTTGTAAGTAAGTAATACAAATAATGGCAAGTTAGCCTGGGTATTCTCTAGTTACAGGTGACATAACCCCACAGACAAGTCATCTAGTTAGAGCCAGCACGAAGCCATACGCGCGAGGCCGGCGCCGCCCTCCTTACAGGATTACGCCCGCACTATGATTTAAGCCTATTTTACACGTTTCCATTGATATTTTCAGACAAAATATGTTAACTGCAGCCATTAGGAATATTTTGCTACGGGTGATAAGAATTCTAGCCATATTCCAAACTACGCCTTTTATTTTAAAATACTCATAAGGTATACGAGGTTACATTTAATATATAATATAAAGTTAAACTAACATGTTCCTTTATATCAGTCAATCATTGAAAGTTCCATATATTTGCATGGCATGTGCCCTGGCCCCGCCAAATGACTGTCGCAATTTACAGAATATCCTCATCCACTAAAGCTCTGCATCTAAATCACTTCAAAAGTTCCACACAAGTTTCACAAATGCGGATGTGGATCTAAATATTCGCAGCATCCTTAATTTGAAACAAATGGTTAAATTTAAGATTGTAGTCTGTTGGTCTGGAAAAGCTCAATTACAGATTATTTGGTACTATTATAAAGAAAGTACTCATTTCAACTTCTATTAACCTCACTGTTGTGGAGACATATGGGGGGGGGGGGGCTCATTTGTAAAGAATGTGTAACCTGTGACTTTTTGCCAGATAATTTTAGTGGAAAACAACATTATGAACCAGTAGCAGAATAGGATATAATAACATTTGGCGACTTAAAAGATTTCAAATAACTTACTACCTCAAATAACTTTCAATTGTATCAATATCCAATGAAACATAGGCGGAATTTAAGTTAACACAAACTCGAAGTCGAATGCCAAACATTACTGGTTATTTTTTTTGGCTTTCGAGAAACGACTAATAGTTTTATATACAAGTATGTATCTAGATATATCTATCGTCATCCGAAGAGCAATGGAAACAGTGTTTAAGCTCCGACTGATTTATGTAGGTACCTCGGTACCTAGCACTATTCTTCGTGTATTCTGAAACCCTCGTGCATGGTGTTCAGTAACAACCAAGTATTTGTATGTCATTGTGTTACATTAATTGGATTATTTAGATCTGATAATTAAAGGGAAAAATGATTTGTAAAACATTTATAGAATATACGCTTAATGAAAATTGCATTAAATATCAAACGAGGAATACTTGTAGTTTTATTTAGACATGTACCTTACCAGGTACTAACTATTGAAAGAAATGCAAAAAATGTATGTATACCGCCTGTATGTGAAATAAGGATGCAAAACAATGAGCATATACAGGGAGCAAAGGATAGGACGTGGTTGGGAGGAAGTTCCCTAAATATTATTATCAAATTTTACTCAAAGGAAACATTCATCTATTTTCTTTAATAAGTATCTAAAAGTGCATCCAAAGATTTTTGGATAATTTACTTGTTTTATAGCTGTAAAATATTAAAAAATATTCTCTATTTTATGACATCCGCCGAAAAGGTCATTTATAAAAGAATTAATTTCTTCTAAATAACATAGTATCTTAAATTACAAAACGACCAAGAAAGATAAAATAATATGTATTACCTTTAATTTATATATATAAAATAATATGTATTATTTTAATGTGTGGTGTGGTTTAGTTAGAAGTTAGTTATTTACTACTGCAGTTTTAAGAGTACAATAACAAATTATTGGAGGTATTTCTTTTTATTTCATCTTGATTTAAGATTTTGGAAAATAAAGAAATGTTTCCTTTTAGTAAAATTTATCGTCATCAAGATTTTCGCAATGTTTCTTAGTCATTCTAACTTGACTAAGTAATACGTTTTTTAAAGTAACTAAGTATCTCTCTTCCACTCTGTATATATCGCTTAGGCTGTATATTGTTGTAAAAGGTTTGTCAAACTGATATTTCATTTTATTATTTACTGAATTTTGCCAGCTAAATTTGGTTATCGGTGGAACTCCTTAATTATATTAATGAAGTTTGCAATAGCAAGCTATAGCTGTAGCTATAGTTCGTTTAAGCTCAGTCATAGTTATTCCCGAGGAAACTTTTGAATTTTTCGGGATAAAAAGTAGCCTATGTCCTATTTTAGGACCTAATCTATACGTGTGCAAAGTTTTATCCCGATCTGTTCAGTAGTTGAAGCGTGATTGAATAAAAAACATACATCCAGACATACTTTCACATTTATAATATTAGTAGGCTGAAATGTCAATCGGTTGCTAAAAGTGTTAAAAATACAAATGGTTATTACGTGTTTATGTCACTTTTGTATTGAGCGGTGTAGAGTTACACTTGTAGGCTAAACACGAGTCGTATCGTACTTCTATCCTTACGTTTGTACGTGTTATTTATATTTTTTTATATTTTAAAAGTTGAAATCGTAAAATACGTATGATTAATATTATATTATTTTTATGTTAACTTGTTTCCAGTAGACTTTTGGACACGTGCGTTTATACTGAAATCATTGTGATAGCAAAATTTTGAATTCAGTTAAGAGAAATTCGCGGCGACTCGCCGCGCTTCATACAAACAAATTTCCCACTTATTTTAGACACTTACAAATCGAACACCATGAAATTCAATCATAAGCAAGTAGGAAATTCGTGTCTACGAAACACGCTGCGAGGCGCCGTAAATAGTATCCTTTTAAGTACCTAAATCTAATCTTAAACTATTTTTAAGTAATCTCATGTAAGTAGGCATTGCTTGACAAATGTATAATAATATAGTAATTGTTTTCGTCCCGAAAATTTAATATAGTATACCGAACATTTGAAATTTGATTTTAAATTCTTCGAAAATCGAAAACACGACCAAAGTGTCAAAGTGAAATGTTTTTCATAGATAATACTAACAAAAAAATTAAATAAATAAAAACGCTTTTTTATATACCACTCAAATCAAAATTCTTTGAACTAAAATAAACCTAATAAGACTTTGTCTTCCCTTGTCGTTGTATTATTTATCAAGTACTACATATACTTAGTACTTAATTATAAGAGGATCACAGAAATCTACAAGTAAATTTTAGTTTTCTATCATCTTTCATCAGTTCTTTAACGATCGCACGTTTAATCGTATCATCTCGTATTGGTCTTACACTAAACACATGTAGGGTTTCCCGCTTATTGCTGTATTATGCACAGATCGGAATAACATTTTTATAATGTGACAGTACTAAATACATACCGCGTGTTCGAGTCCATACATACACTATTTTACACCGCGGCGTTAAGTTAAAGAAAAATAAATTAGGTAATAAATATAAATCGTGAAATTTAGTCTGTTCGCTGAAAGATACAATTACCTTGTAATAATAATGTTTGTCTTATTTTTAAAATATGAAAACAATCTTAACGGTTGATAACAATAATATATGGTATTGAAATCTAACTAAGATAACTCCTTAAGCAACATTTACCTACGTCAGGTAAACTTCAAGAGGATAAAAAGACTAAGACTCCTCAAGCAGCACTTAACTACGTCATGTAAACTTCAGGAGGATAAAAAGTTAAATACTCCTCAAGCAACACTCACCTACGCACACCTTTGAACCAAGCTAGGATACTAAAGATGCAAGCACGCAGAAAACCACCTAGCTTCTTTGATGTTTGGCATTGTAAAATGTCAAAAGCCATCCTATATGTACGAAAAAAATAACATGGGCCCGAGAAAGGAAAAAAGGAAAGAAAGATTTGCAACTTTTCGAGATAGCTTAAAGTTTGCAGCTAGTCGTTAATGGAACTACTTACCACCACCATACCGTGCTGCAATTACAAAGAAGTCATTTGTCACAAACCTGAAATCGTTATTTTTGGAATAGGTACCAGCTTTGTTCCTAATCACCTGCATCTTCCTCAATAGCTTTTCAGTAATTTTGTGTATATTCCCCCGTATAAATCCCGTATTGTTCCAAAATTCGACACAATATGCACAAATATTTTCTTCCTTATTTGGTATATGGCATAAATTATACAGATAAGAATAACTTTTAGTAATAAGTTTATTTGTTGAATTAAAAACACCGGCACTGTAGGTATACAATTTAAAGTTTATATTTTTGCATCTATAAAAATCATCGATCACAAAGCAAAGTATTTGTCGGTCATAAATAATTAGTAGAATAGATAATATCTAAGTTGACGTTGTTTTTTATTTGCCAGTATGGCAGTCAAAGGACGTAGTCAATACAGCCTAAATTAATTTATTTTTTGTTTTTAGTACATAGGTATACAAAGGGCATACTGATTTAAAAAAGATTTTATTTTAGGTAATCCATCGCAAAATATTTTACCATATTTATTTAATTTACTATAGTATAGCCAAAAGCATATTATAGCATCAGTAGTTTTTATTAGAAAACCGTAATACTAACATAATTATAATCTCTAAACCAAATGAACTATCCATATTATATTGTTTCTGTATTGTCTTTTCTTTTCTTTTCTCTTCTCTTTTCTTTTCTTTTCTTTTCTTTTCTTTTCTTTTCTTTTCTTTTCTTTTCTTTTCTTTTCTTTTCTTTTCTTTTCTTTTCTTTTCTTTTCTTTTCTTTTCTTTTCTTTTCTTTTCTTTTCTTTTCTTTTCTTTTCTTTTCTTTTCTTTTCTTTTCTTTTCTTTTATTTTCTTTTCTCATATTTTCTTTTCTTTTCTTTTCTTTTCCTTAACTTTTCTTTCTTTTTTTCTTTTCTTTTCTACAAATATCTGTTAGGTTATACCTACTTTACCCATTTATTTAAACGAAATTCAAGCTTACTGAAACTTATATAGCTCAAATAGTTAGCAAAGCCAAAGTGGCAATGGGCCAACCTCGCTCGTCGAATCGATAACCGATGGGGAAGAAAGCACAGGTCGGAAGACGCAGCGTGGAACCACTTCGTACCAGGTGGACAGACGCATTGATTAGAGCCGCAGGAACTCCATGGGCTTGGCTGGCTCAGGACCGGCGGCAGTTGTGGCGATCCTCGTTTAGCAGTAGACATCTTCCGGCTGTAACTGTGACACTGTCTAAAATGGGCTAAATCCCAAACGTTCTTGAAATTTTAGCAGACTTTCGAGTGTTTAAGTTACCTACCTACATATTCGAAAAAAGCTCTTGTTTTTCTTTACAATGCATATTATTTTTACTTTCTCGAAGTTAATTTACTTACTTAGTAAGTAAGTTTACTATTATCATTATGTTCTCTTAAATTTATTTCCAAAAACAAATAGCGAAATTAGTGAAAATCAAACAACCAAAGTTTTTCTTATTAACGGCATTCAGCTATGGAATGATAATACCTACTTAATAATATAAAAAAAATAATATAATGAGTTATGAATAATAGGATAATAATGTAGGAATAAAAGGTTCAGATGTTTAATTCCAAATGACATAGTGATACAATTCAATGATACAATTATCAGTTGATTTTATGCATTACAAAGATCAGTTGATTTTATAAATTACTAAAATCTAACAGACAACTTCGAATATTAATACCGATACGAGAATATCCGCAATAATTTTCAACCTACGGAACCTCAACTTGACTGGTTTTTAGGGTTCCGTAGCCAAATGGCAGAAAACGGAACCCTTATAGATTCGTAATGTCTGTCCGTTCGAATGTCATAGCAACTTTTTTTCTAAAATATAAGAACTATACCGTTGAAACTTGGTAAGTAGATGTATTCTGTGAACCGCATTAAGATTTTTACACAAAAATAAAAAAAAAACAATAAATTTTGGGGGTTCCCCATACTTAGTACTGAAACTCAAATTTTTTTTTCATCAAGCCGATAGGCCGATACGTGTGGGATATCTATGGATAGGTCTTCAAAAATGATATTGAGGTTTCTAATATCATCTATACTATCTATACTAATAAAATAAAGAGGAAAGATTTGATTGATGGTTTGTTTGTTTGTTTGTTTTGAATAGGCTCCGAAACTACCGGACCGATTTGAAAAATTCTTTATCATTAGAAGCCGACATTATCCCTGATGAACATAGACTACTTTTTACCGCGGGAAAATGCTTCATTCCTACGGGAAAACGGGTAATAGGACAACGGGTACTAAGAATTATCCTTCCGTACATTCCTAATTACTTAATTACATTATTACTTCCTTTTTCACATAACTTCTAAACGGCTGAACCGATTGGGTTGAAATTTTATATGGTTATTTCGATGATTTTCTGGATGATTTAAAAATACAATTGGACTCGGTAGGTGGCGTTGCTGTCGGTATGTCAACTATTATACGGCTTGACCGATTGGGTTGAAATTATATATGTGTATTTCCATGGTTTCACAGACACGAATGTATTATGCCATTAAAGAGGAAAGATTGGATGGTTTGTTTTTTTTCTATAATTGAGCAGTTGCTGTAAGAACATACGCCGATAACGAAGTTTAGGGCGGGCGTTTTAGGGAGTTTTTTTCTAAATTGAAAAGTCCAAAAAAATGTGTGCCCCCCCCCTGTAACTTTTAAAATATGAGAATGATAAAACTTAAAAAAATATATGATGTACATTCCCATGCAAACAGTTTTTTTAATACGTCATAAATCGTAAACCGCAATTTACCTTTTATTCAATCATCTCAAATATAAAAATTAAAACATATTTTTTTGTTTGTAAAGTACGTAAATGGTAGTAGGTACGGAACCCTCGGTGCGTGAGTCCAACTCGCACTTGGCCGGTTTTTTTATAATTTTTTGTAAGCTCTCTTAATTTAAAAAATAAAACATTCCTACTATTAGTCCTAGTGTCTGCTAGTAGGAAAGCCTTTGAATTTTTAAACAAGATACGTGCCTGTAGACATAACATAACAAGATACGTGCCTGTAGATATAACATAACAAATGCAAATTACCTAGCTTTATTTACTCATACAATTTCAGCTCTGTCTAAAAATCCAGGAGGTGTCTGGTGCTGCTCAGTGCCTCTCTCAAGGTTTCTGGACTGTTCAAAAGGTTTGTCCTTTATTCGCTTACGCTTCTGCAGTGCAAGATCACGTGGGCTAGTGTCTCTTCGGCTTGCATGCAGGAGACTGTCGGTAATGCCGATGTTGAAAAGATGATTCAGTTGGCAGTGATCTTTTAATATGCTAGTGATTTGGCTGATTTTTCTCTACTGAGTTGCACTAGTTAAAGCGACATGTCGTCTTCCAGGGATGTAAGAGCAGACTTAGGTTGTCTGGAGTCCCTTTGTTCTGCCCATTATTTTCGTGCATTTGTTGGCTGATGGTTATGGGCGAAATTGGTTCGGGTCTGGTCTTCTCTTTGCTAGTTGATTTGCAACATTGCCCTATGAGCTACTGTGACCGCGTATCCACTAAAGAGTTACCGTAGTCTATAGTGTTATTTTTTGCAACTTACAATGACAGTCCAGGACAGGTACATACATAAGTTAATGTACCAAAAATGGTAAAACAACATAATTATCTACAAATAATTAGTATTTTTATATCAAATGTTACAATTTGTCGAGATACCGTGATGCGACGTGTCCCGCCCGCACTCGCACCCGCGACCGCCCCCGCGCCCTCTCGTCTATAAATACGTGACCTTCGAGCCAAAAATAGACACAGGCGGTCCTCCCGACCGAGGTCGGGAAACTGGGTCACTGGAGCACCTCGTCTCGCTCACACTCATTACTAACCCTATGCAAGAAAGAAATAAAACAAGCCTGCAGCGTCCGTGACGTAGCTGGCTTCGTTCATTGAATTTTACAGGCGCTACCTTTAAGACTCAGCCTTGATGCATTGTTCCTACATAGCGTCAAGTTTATTTTTTAGTGAAATAGTTAATTTATGGTTTATATCTTTTTTATAATATTTAGAAAGTTTACTTTAGCTTTTGTTTGAATATTTTATCTAGTACCTATTGATGTAACTATTTTTACTTAGGTGTAGTATAGACGTAAATATAAAAATAAAAATATCGTATTCAACAATGAGTTTTGACCTAATGTATGAAATTTTGGTCTGTATTGTGTACTGATGACCTGTGGCATTTACAGCTTGCAATGACGTCCAATGCGGGTGTGGCTGGATAGAAATGACGTCACAGGAGAGCTCTGACGTCAGAGCGGGCCCTGCCCCTCTGCCGCGCCCCGCTTACCGCACATGTATACGACCTGCTTCTACAGTTTACAGCATAGATTTTTGTTTCCTATACATACCCTCACATATTTAATTTTAATTTACTAATAAAACTATGCGCTTAAGTAACACATATATAAAAAATGTAGAGAAGTTAGACAGCAAATTTGTCTTGAGACATCAGTCAATATAGTACTAATAGTACCTAAAAAGGATTTTTGTTTAAGGTATATGCCCAAACATTCTTAGAGTTGCGAAGTATTTGCAAAACTTATCTATCCACGTTCCTAGTTTTATCCGCAGCATCTAAAACCGTGCAAAACTTTAGGATTAATGACGCGAGAGCAAGTAACGTACAGTTGACCATGTAAGAAGGTAATACTGAAGTCAACATCCACAGCCCCCAATGTCTGCGCCTCTCCATTGCCTCAACTGTTATTCTACCCACTGCAGGAGCACTGGCCTCTTATTTGGAAAATGAGGCTCAGGCCACAGTCCACCACGCTGGCCTAGTGCGTATCGGCGGATGTTGTCGAACTATAATAGTAGCTACTCGATTGTCAGAGTTTTAAAGCTGCCAATAAGGTCTCTGACTTAGCTTCACAACTGCATGAGAATACGCTCAGCGGAAACTACTCAAAACTGCATACACTGTCTCGACAACACCACAACGTCTCAGAATTTCTGCTTTAATGAAGTGCAGACACATGACTTGGAGTCGGGTTCCATTTCACAACTTTGGTTGCTCGCGTTACCACAGTCAGCTTTTGTTAAAAATTATTGCTGAATAGAAATGTGTCACCCATGACCCGTTTTCTGCAGATGACCTAAAGAATTTTGTCTGCAGTCTCAACTGTTCTCCAGTTTGCCATCGTACCTTTATCAGGTTACTTTTGACAATAAAGCAGAAATCGCTGCGCATAAGCTCCTTGTCACTGCTGCGTGACACTTTACAGGCTGGAATTAAGTTGCTCTCTTAAGCTATGAGAATCTTAAACAGGGTTGTTTATGCCGCCAGGAAACAGTGTGGAAATGATTCCAAAAACACTACTATAATGGCAATTTTGCCTTGTTTCCTGACCTCTGCAGGGATGCCAATGATAATGAATGTTTTTCTTGTTCCACAAGGAGCTTTCAGAACAAGCATTGTGCATATAGTTAAAGTGACAGAGTCGGACTTAGGCTACTTTTTATCACGCAAAATTCGGACCTTCCCGTAGGAATTACTACAACCGAATTCCAAATAAACGAACGACAGCAAACTTTTTACGAAAAAAAAGGATTTCCTGAGTTTTAATTTTACAAAGTAAATTGTTGCAAGAAATGCGAGATATACTAGGTAGGTTTTAACACACAAGGTCACAGGTCACAGCTTACAAGCTAAATCTAAATTTATATATCACCGTTTTCAGTATTTGTTATTTAAAAGCAGTATGTGAACCCTAAAATTCAGAAATTTTAGTAGTTTAGTAATAAACACTCAAAATTACTACCGAATTTCTTAATTTAAATAATTAATTAAAAAATATTTATACAGAACTTAATGAGTTCTGACAATTATATCTCATATGTTAGAGAAACAAATCTTTTTCATTAATTTTTTATGTACGCAACCCTCCTGAAAAATTATTTATTTGCATTTTATATTTAAGCTTCTTTCTAAACTAAACATCCAAAATTTTAGATCTGTGACCTATTTCGTATTTGAGCAAAAGACTCAATATAAAATCGGGACGACAGACAGACACGTAGACAGGCAGACAGATAGACGTACTACTGAATTAAATCATTGGGGCTTGATGTTGTGTTTTAGGTACTACAATTACGGTATTGCCCTGGCAGGAGGTTCGACCGCGGCTAAAGTATGAGAAATTACAGTGTTCATACACAGCGGCATCACGGTATCACGAAATGCAAGGTTGACCCTAACCTAACCGCCCCACTACATTAGTTTTAACTAAATATCGTTTATATCGAGATAATTTAATAATGTTGGAAAATAAGTAAATAAAAGCAAAAGTACACTAGTAGATAACATGTTCTTTGTGAGATAAGGGTGATGGTTTGATAGGTAGTTATTATCGATATAAATATATTTTAGAAGATTAAAATAACTGGAGTCAACAACTCATAATTAAGGCAAGAATTTATATAAATGCTACATTGAACTTCAAAATTACAGCCTATAAATAAAGTCGTGGCTAAATAAGTTCAACACGTCACAAAGAAATTAAAATAGAGGTGACAACGTTTTTTTTGTAGCACAACAGCGATTTAATAATAGATTGCGTGACATTTATGTTCTATTGATCGATTCATATAATATCTAGGTTTTGAGAGAAATGTCAAAAGTCATCTGGGGTTCATGTACCTACCATCTAACCATTTGTAAAACTAAAACTTAGTAAACTTTTATTAGTATTACGAATGTTAAAGTAAAATTTACCTTTACCAGTGAGAGGAATACCACTACCAGTGAGAGGAATACAATTACCAGTGAGAGAAATACCATTACCACTGAGAGGAATACCATTACCACTGAGAGGAATACCATTACCAGTGAGAGGAATACAATTACCAGTGAGAGGAATACCATTACCACTGAGAGGAATATCATTACCAGTGAGAGGAAAAGCAATTTTAGATCAACCAGAATTATTGACAACAAATGACAAATGAATAGTGCTGTAAAATCTGAATTTTAGCTTCTTTTTCATTGTTCGTCGAACGCGGTTTCTTATCTCATGCGCAATACATTAAATCAACCAAGTTATAAAAATAGCCTTTCTAAAACTGTGAACTGTAGAAGTTACTATGTGTCATATCGTCAGGTCCATGGAAAACTTGCGAATCTATTTACATTTTTTACAGAGGATTAAAAATACATTTTGCCTTTAATTATCAAATAGTACAATAAAATTTTTCTCCCACATGTGAGGGTTGTGTTGTGTGAGTGACTTTCGTAAGTTTGGTAAAGGGTGATATTTCAAACGTGTACTGCATTCAATTCGCACTATAACGTGGTAACTAATCTTATGAACCTTTAAAGATAGAGATTCGCAAGTTTGTCGCAGTGTGTATAAGAATATTTAAAGCACTTTTACACCAAAAACGTGTTTTTGCGAAAATGGCAGATTCGCAAGTTTTCCATGGACCTGACGATATGTTGGCGGCTGTTAGGAATATAAGTATGGATAAAAGAGTGCTGATTAAATATTCTTACTATCTAACAGCTGAAATTAACCGGAAGGGGGAGCACCGGAGGTGTCAAAGAGTGAAAAGTGGTTTTTCGCGCTTAGTGGCTAAAGTATTGATTGTAGTGAAAAAAAATTAATAAGAAAGTTCCTAAAAATCTATAACTTTTGACCTAGCCTCAACTTAAACGAGTAAAATGTTATAACCTTTTTTTTTGTTTTTAATTATTCTTTTTTATATAAACAATCAAAGAAATGTGAAATTTTAAGGGGCACGTTATTTTTTTTAATAAAAAAAAGCAGAATTTTCATTTCAAAAAAAGTTGAATAGTTTTTTTATTTTCACATTTTTCGAAAAAAATCACTATGTGAAAAACCTATTTTTTTTTATCGTAGAGCTCATTAAGGTCTCATTTTCTTCTTAAAGATGTATATTTTCATAATGAAATTTATAATTGCAACGGATAAACATTGTTTGAATTGCCAAAAGTTAAAAATTCATTTTTCTCATAATTTTTTTTTTTTAATTTCACTAAGATGGCAAACAAGCCTACGGTCCGCCTGATGGTAAGCGGTCACCGTAGCCTATAGACGCTTGCAACAACAAGGGCATCACTCGCGCGTTGCCGACCCTTCAAAAATCTAATAACTTCTTTTTGAAGAACCCCATACTATAGTCCTAGAGAAAACCTTGATAGGGAGCTCATTTCACAGTCCAAGCGTTTGTGGGACGCGGCAGGAAGTTTCTCTGAAACCGCACTGTACGCGACCATTTCGGTTCTAAAGTGTGAGAATAAATTCCCTGCTGATGGCGGCCGGTGCGATGGTAGAAAGTAGTCGTGGGCATCATTTCGAACAATTCCTCAGAACACAACCCACTGTACAAGCGATAGAACACACACAGGGAGGCATGGTCTCTCCTCAGACTTAAGGGCTCGATACGGCAAGTGAGATTGGATTCGTCGACAATTGTCACAGCCCGTCGTTAAACCGAGTCAAAAGGGCCAAGCTGGTATCAGGCCGCAACCGACCAGAGATAGCAGCTGTACTCCATATGGGGCCGGACTTGCGACTTGTAAAAACCTTTGCCCCGAAGTGAAGTACTGCTTCCCTCTTTTGAGTACACCAAGTTTTTTGCACACTAGCTTCACCTTGTCTTACTTCTTACTTCTATGCTACAAAAAACTAACTTATATATATTAACTTTCATGCGTCTGAACCAATTTTTAAAACTTTTTTCCAGACCGCCGCAGACGACTCTTCCACGGTCTTCTCGAACGCTGCTAGCGCGTCTTCTGGCGATGAAAACTGTATCCCTTTCAGCTGATTTTTTATTATAGGGAATAAAAAGAAGTCACACGGTGCCAGATCAGGACTTTAAAGTATTCACTTTCGTAGGCGTTGGTTCGATTTGAAACAGCCAAAGTGTCGACTGACGCTTCGTGTCAGGATCGTATTGATAAATCCAGGATTCATCACCTGTCACAATGTCTTAAACGCGCCGAGAGAGAGAGAGAGAGAGAGAGACGCGCTTCGGCGAGGTTGTGCGGCATCCAGCGCGAAATTATCCTCCTCACGCGAAGGTGCTCGTGTAGAATCTTTAAACGCTTTCCTAACCAATCTGCAGTGTATGCTGATTCTCATCGTATGTAATTCGCCTGTTTTCTTGAATAATTTTTTTTTACTGCCTACCCACTTTCTTCCGTGACAGCCGTCGTAGGACGACCACTCGCTTATTCATCGCCCAAAGTAAAGCGACCGCGCTTGAACTCGCTGTGCTAACGGTAGATGGTTGCTTTTGAAGGTCCTTCATTCATAAAAGCCAGTTGAAGTCGATCAAATGACTCATCAGGTTTTAGGTCACATTTAAAATCGTAGTAAATCATCGCACGAAAATGAATTTATAAATGAGACATTTAATGAGACAAATAAGAAATTCTAACAATGGTTTTTTTACTTTGGAATAACCAAATTTTTCAAAATAATTACAAGTGGCCAGTGCCTTATACATAAACACTTTTTTTCGCAAAACTTTCTGTGTGGCCTGGTGCAGTACAATACAAATATATTGCATTGTTCACCAAAACACATCAATCAATCAATCAATCAATCAATATCATTTATTCAATTAAGGCTACAATTAATTGAGCACTTATGAATGTCATTATGCTATCAGTTCGTAAGTCTATAGGGCGGGAGACCTTGTACTGAGAAGAACCGGCAAGAAATTCAGCAACGGCATTTCTGTTCTCCCTTTCTCTTACAGCGTCCAAATAAAATATTGGAAAATGCCCTCCCTATCATAGAAGGACACTTTCCATAACAAACATAAAAAACATGAAATATAAAGCACAAGCTCAACATAAAAAAAAAATCTAATTGCAAAATATAAAAAAAAGACAGTTTATGTATTCACCACTAAGAAATAATCAATGCCTTACAGTATTGACAAACAAATCAAAAAAGGAAGACTAAATACTAAGAATACAAAGAAGTTTGCATGAGTAGACCAGCTTCACAGGTGACATCCGTTCATGAGTGTGACACATGAATCAGCCATCGCTTCGCTCAACCATGTTTAAGGTAAACGTAACGACCCGACACACATGCCACCACCGCAGAGACACTTTGAGAGGGCATGACACACTCAAGCAACTCCAATAAAACTTCGATTGTACTAGTAACAATGTGTGTAGTAAAGGAACAAAATATAAGAGGAGAAGATTGGAAGGTTCGGAATGCTTTACTACCGAGAAGAACTGGCAATAAACTCAGCAGTTTATCTTTTATACATCATATAAAAATACAATATAGCCTTACACTAGGTAATAACATAATATACAATGTTTTAATTTAAAAAAATATTTCAAATGCCCCAGTACAAATCAATTAAGTTCTAATTTTTCTAAGCATTTTTATCATTTATATATTCATCAACTTTATAATAGCTTATTTCATTAAACTATCTTTGACATATATTTTAAATTGTTTTGAGGGTAAATTAACCACATGTTCTGGAATTTTATTCTAGAAAAATATACTTTGTATTGCGAAAGAGCTATGTTCCTTCTGAAGACGTCATTTTGCAACTACCAATTTATCCTTATTCCTTGTATTAACACTGTGTAGGTCACCATTTTTAGCAAATAAGTGTCAATTTTGGCGTACATACTTTACATAAGCGAAGATATATTGGCAAGGAACATATAAAATATCAATTTTCCTAAATAGTTCCCTAAGAGAAATTCGAGGTCCTAATTTATAGATTGACCGTACTGCTCTCTTTTGCAAAATAAAGACTGTATCAATATCAGCTGCCTTACCCCAAAGCAAAATGCTCGGAATAGAAATAGCTAAAGTAGACCAAGTGAGCAGTGTCAACATCTGTAAGCTGCCTCACTTTCCTAACTGCATTGGCAGCTAAACTAATTTTCCTGCAAGAACTGAAATGTGAGGGTTCCACTGCAGCGTATTGTCTAATGTAATACCTAGAAACACTGTTGAGTCTAATAGTTCTATATCTTCTCCGTTTAAGGATAATTTTGTACTTATGTTTCTGACAATTGGCATCATATATTTTAAGCACTTAGTCTTTTTCGCATTAAGAAGTAAGTTATTTGCCGTAAACCACTGAAGAACCCGAGAAAGAGAACACAAAAAAGTAACATCAAAACAATAATTAAAAATAGTACAACACGCGGCCTTATCCCCAGTTGGCAATTTTTTCCAGAATTGCATTTCATAGCTGAAAAGCTTGTATAGTAAACAATTTTACCATGGTATGTGTATCAATCAGTCTTAAGTAAGGAAAATAATTAAAAGTTAAAAAGTATGCGTCATGTTTATAGCTTTGAACATTTTAATTATAATAATTATTGATAAGAGTTAATCTTTTGAATATTTTATTTAATGAACAATGAAATGAAATGAATGAAAATCAGTATTTGTAATATATGTACAAATTTAGGTAAAGTTGAGGAAGTTATTAGAATAGGTCCGAAAATTGAAATCGCTAAATTTCAGTTTTCTTTAGGTTTTGAGGCCTGGAGAAACGTTTGCCATTAATTTTAGAGTGATGTCGAGTGTGTGTGTGTGTGTACTAGGTTTTTTTTGCTTCATCTCAAGAACCAATGGACCAATTTGCTCTCGTTGCAGAAGTTGCTCGTGCAATACTTGCTACCGAACTGATTTTTAAAACAGCTAGCTTATCCCGCGGACTCCTCGATAATGTGAGAAAAAACGACTCACACTTGACTTTTTTAAGTACCCTATGCCCTTTAGCGGATCTCAAAGTATCGCTGTGTCAAATTTCACCGCGGTGCCACGCGCCCTAAATTCGATAATCGGTGTAGGATTTCAATGGCAACTCCTCAATTATACAAGAAAATGTGCTTTCCCGCGACTTAAGCTATCTCCATGCCAAATGTCATTTTAATCGGTTCCACTGTTTATGCGTAAAGCGGAAACAGACAGACAGACTTTCTTCAGTTACTTTCGCATTCATTATTTAAGTATGGATTTTGCAAAACAGAGATTAAATTATTTGTCGCCTTTCATTTTATTTAGGTTCTTTTTCTTCTTCTTCTTGGATTATTGACTCAGGTGCTACAGGACTTACTTTGTTAAATTCATTGTTAAATGAATTACTTGGCTATTCTTTATCTCGGTAAGTATCTTCACCATGGTCATAAAATACCTCCTCAGCATTTGTTATGTATAAAATGACAGAATATAAAACGCCCCAACTACAAGTGGTTTTAAAATAAGATTAACCTTTTAATTTGAATTGTCGACGAAGTGTTCTATAGCATAGACGAGTTTTTTGACTTAAAAATATAACTGACATGCAATTTTATTCCTAATTTATAATTAATTCGACACATATAATTTGAACAATCTTTTACAACTGAATTTTTTTATTTTTTATTTTTATGTTATTTATACTACTGACATGCTGGTTAAATATTATTGTTTTTTGTATTAAAATTAATTAAGGTAATGTTTAGGTAAGTACGTACCTATCTAACAATGCATATTAATAAGATGTTTTTATATTGACGTGTTATACTAAATATTAACAATAAATGATGTCTATGTCTAAAAAGGAAAAGCAAAACATTAATTATAAACGCGTTTTTTACTTTCAATAGTATAATTATACTCTATATAAAATTTTTATAAATGAAACAAATGAATTTTTACTTTTTGGGGTTAAATTTAAACAGTTTTTATCTATTGCAATGATAAGTTATTATTTTTAAAAATGAAAATATACATCTTTACACAAAAAATGAAAATGAGCTCTGTACGATGGAAAAAATAGATTTTTCATTTAGCCCAAAACAGGATGATTTTTGGCAAAAATTGTTATTCCAAAAACTATTCAACTGTTTTAAAAAATATATTTTTTTGTAATTAAATATGAAACGAATTAAATAAAAACAAAAAAAATGGTTTTTAAACATTTTGCTTGTAAAATTGAGGTTAAGTCATGAAATGTTTAGTATAAAAGTTATATATATATATATATATATATATTATATGTCTGTATGTGTATATATATATGTATATGTTCGTCTGCTGTGTAATTTTATATGTTATATGAATATAATACAATCGAAGTTTAATTGGAGTTGCTTGAGTGTGTCATGCTCTCTCAAAGTCTCTGCGGTGGTGGCATGTGCGTCGGGTCGTTACGTTACCTAAAATATGGTTGAGTGAAGCGATGGCTGGTTCATGTGTCATACTTGTGAACGGGTGGCGCCTTTGGAGGCTGGTCTGCTCTTGCAAACTTCTTTGTATTCTTAGAATATATATATGTATGTATATGTGTGTATGTGTATATGTGCAATCTGGAAAACAATAGGCAATTGAAATATTACCTAAATATTGATTGTTTTTTTTTGTAAATCAAACTATTTACATTGTAAATCTTGTTTATTTAGTGTTTCAATACAAAACATGTATTTATTAGGAGATACACTATAATTTTATGTTTCGTTTGTGATTTTACAAAGATTACCTATTGGACGCACGCAATAAAAAAGTATTGTAATTAGTTTGTAAGGCTAGTTGTAGTTAATTTACTTGACGATTCGAAAGTGTTCTCAGTAACCCATTTGAATCAAAAAATTAAGATTTTGATTTTGAACGCACCGCACGCGCTTTACTTGTACTATAAAACAGTTCGTAAACTTTACGTACGCCGTATAGAAATAGTGTGAACTTATAACAACACTAGAGACCAAAAAGTTATAACTAGCCAAAAAATTTAGTATATAAATTCTAAAGATATTGCTAGATGGCTACACTTCTGTTCCTACCATTTTTATTTTGGTAAGTTTCTTTATTTACAACTTATAAAAGATAAAAAAAATGTACTTCATCAGATGAGTATAATATAAATGCGACACCGCCAGATATTATTAATGGGGCTCAAGAAATAAATAGGAACTTGTTACCACCGCAACCTAAAGACAAGTAGGTACTTAACCGCATACGCTTATTTTATTACCTGCAGAAACAACAAGAAAACGAATTCATTTTTAGAGAATGTCCTATTAACTTACTTTGGGGAAACTGCTGAAAAATACAAACCATCTTCCCCATGGGCAATTTACTCTATGTTTTAAAGCACTCTAAAGTCCGAAAATTCCATATATATTGAAAGTAGATATCTACCCATTTATAAAATTAACAGCATTTTTGAAAAAGTAGTCGGATGGGTATGTGAGTAAAAACTCGAAAGTACTTATGTAGAAAAAATAATTATGACGCTTGCTTGCGTTTTTAAACATTATGCAGTAATTTTTTGAGTATGTAAGTTTTTTCGCCTTATACTTTTATTTATTTACTAGCAAATGTAATGAAAAACATTGTGTGTAACACGGGCGGTACCGCCCTATGTACACAATGTACTATATGGTATGGTCCGGTATAACTGACATCGTATGTTTCCAAAGTAATATGAGAAAAAAAAGGAAACGGAGATATTTTGGGACAGGTGTGTCGATGTGTTCCGGACAGGTATGTGGAGCGTTGCCGGCGGCTCAGGCCTGCCCTGCCGGCTGTCCCGCGTGGCCTACTTTACGCGCTACTAACGCCCGCATTTCGAGTTCAGGACATTATTGCAACTTATACGTACATATTCCATTGTAATCTGAGTGAATTAACTATGACAGCATTATGGGTAATATGTTACAAATTAAAATTATGATTTAAATAATTATTTTATATTATTAATAATTTTATTATATTACCATATATGGTATTGTATATATATTGACGTTCAAAGCTGTAAGTCCCTCAGTGCCCAAAGACAAAAGTCTACAACCAGTGTGTCTCATTATCAGTGGTTATTTATGGTACAGAACTTGCATACTAGATTAGCTCAAAGTCGCCCAGCGTTCCTTGTTGCCTCAGCCGTTGGTTACCCAGTATAGGGACACATCAGTAGTTGAGCGTCCCCTGGTAAAACCAAATTGTCAATCATGTAAAAGTCCCTGTATACAAAAACGTGAAAGCAATTGATTTAGCAAGATTTTTTCAAATATCTAACTAAAAGCAGGTAAAACAGATATTGGTCTAAAATTTGAGGGATCTTCTTTGTCACCAGATTTAAAAAGAGGTATCAATTTACTGCATTTTATAAAGTCTAGAAATACACCATTATTAAAGCATAAATTAAGTATATCAGCAAGATATATATATAGATGCAGTTGAGTGTTCTGTTTATTTAAAAAAAAGATCTCCTCATTGTGCTTTAGATGGAGCCACATCCGATGAGAAATGGTATGGGAGTATACCAGACTTATCTCATCTTAAAGTTTTTGGATGAAGAGCACTAGTTCATGTACCATAGTGTGCAAGGAAGAAGCTTGATGTGAAAGCTGCAGAAAACATATTTGTTGGATATACAGAAGATCTACATAGCTATTTCTTCCGTGAGCACACAGTCCTAGAAGATTGGTCAAAGGAATAGATGAAACATTTTTTAAGAATCGTTTAAGTGACTTGAAAACATCACTTTATGAGGAAGCTAAAATTGATACAGTTCCTTTAGTCTTCACTTCGGACTTACCGGCTGAAAATGAAGATAATAAACTTCGTCTTCAGGATTGTACTCCTGAGACACCAGCTGTTCCACAAACAGATATGATAAATGAAGAAACTCCTGCAGATGCAAGTGAACATAATGTTTCTGAATTAAGAGCAACTGCGGAAAACGCTCCTTGTGAAGACACTTCTGATAGGCGCTATCCAAACCGTACATAACAAAACATTTGATTAGAGAAATGGTGGCTGAAAACGTTGTTAACTTAAATTTTATGCTTTCAACTGAATTATCAGCAGACCTTATGACTAAGCTATTAAGACGAGTTGCACACAAGGAATGCGTAAGTACTTAAGGGTTGTCAAATTGTTGAATATTTAGGGTTGTCAACTTGTTGAATATATAAAGTTGTCAACATGTTGAATATTTAGAGTTGTCAATTAAATGTTTAATTCGTCACTATTTGTTTTAACTTGTAAGTTATTATTAAGATAACATAAGTACAAATTGAAACAATTAAGATTATGGGGGCACGTTGTAAAACTTTTTTTATATACTGTCTAGTTTTAATCTAAAAATGTTTATGTCATATGTCAAAGTATCTGAAAAAAGATAATAATAAAAGAATATGAATATGATGAAAAAATAGTATTTCATAACTTGGACGATTCAAAAGTGATTGTAAAATCCTAATTTGAATAAATAAATTTTGACTTTGACTTTGACTGTTTCACCTATATCAAAACATCTTTTTATTTAAATTACCAAAAACTATAAAAACATCTGCAGAGTACTAGTGCAATAACATCATGACGTAGTTTTTGATCATGTTTTCGAAATACAACGATCAAGTTTAGCTTATTTTCGGACTCAGAAAACAAAGTAAAATCTATGGAGCCCTACATTAAGCGTGCTCCGACATGCTTTTGATCTGTTTTTTAAGTAAGTGTTTATTCTTCATTAACATTTTATTTTTTCGAATTTTAAACAGAACAAAGAATGTACCTTGTCCCGAAACGAGGTTTCAGCAAGGACTCGGTTAGTGACAAAGGGCTTTGTAATCCTGACTAAAGACTAGCAGGTCTTTAAATGAACTTCAATCACAATACAATTTTACAATTAAGTTTCGCGCCACGGTTCAGGCTGCGCCCTACCCAAATGAGCAGTTTTTTGCACGTTTTTAAAAAAGATTCCACAACTTTTTTGCACATTTTAAACTGAAAAAAATAACACACTTTTTACTAAAAAATTACAGTTTTGTTGTAAAGTATCTGTAAAATATTGCTTTTTAAAAATAACTCCTAAGTCTCTCGCTTTTCTATTTTCAATCCATAATTAACTTTTAGTCACATATAATTTATTACTCAAAATGTTAAGTAACGAAAATTCTAGCACATTTTTGTAATAGATTTTCCATGGCTTAAATAAACTTATTTCCGATTTAACCCTTAACTATCCTTCTGTATGAAAGATATAATTGTCACAGAAAAATGAAAACCTGTTGGAGACCGACATCGTCAACGTCCATTAATTAAATAAGCTTAAAACCCAAAGGGGGGCCTCTTAAACTCAATCTCTATCGGTTCTTAATATTGAACCAAATTGAAATGGAATTAAAATAAGCATTACGGTCGAGTAACTTTACTGTTGTAACAGTCATAAGAAGTATCTTACAAAATTTATTCCCTATGAAGGGTTGGAAGTTCGTATGGAAATCCGTCATTTTTAAATTAAATGCATAAAAAATGGTATTTGGCGTGTAGGTTGAAAATTTAAATTGACAAGTTTCACTATTTTTGGGAAACAATACCCTGGAGGGTACAATAAGGGATAAAAATTTAGAGAATTCCGATATTTTTGTAGGTTAATTTTTTTTTTCAAAAGTCCATATGGATGAAGACAAGGGAGTAAGCTAGTAATTTATAAGTAGCTTATTGGGGTGTTTTGATACCAATTTACAAATTTTTATAACTGTTCTGCTAAATTATAACCTAAATTAATTTATCTCAACCAATGTTAATTATAATTATGATATATTTTACGTCAATTTTTATGTCTGTTATTTAAGTATTAAGTCTTTGACGAGCGAACGAGCGGGTCGTTAGAATTATCACCTATTATTAAGTTTTAGGCATAATTTTTCGGTATCAGTAATTTTTTTGGTTTGTAAGAAATAGTTTTTAACACTTTTTTAGAATTTAAAGTTATGAAAAATGTTTTTTTTATATATGTTACAGAAAGATAACATCTTAATATTTTTTATTGCTTTTAATTTTTTATTTATTTTTTGTATTTAAATAGTTTATTTTAATTTACTTGATGAAAATTGGTTTTGTACTGTGTTTTTCAAATTTCATAGAGTGTCCGAACTTAACTTGAACTTTCTCTATTAGAAGTTTTATCACGTAAGAAAGTTTGGTGAGGAAGTCTCAAGCGTAGGAGGGTCTACGGAGCAACGAGACAGACGTAGGCGGCGTAGCTCCGTAGCACCGTAGCCCTTAGCGTAGCGCGTAGCTACTCGTATCTATACAACTAATTTATTAATTTGACTATGTCTTACTAACATACTGTCGTTGATATTTTTAAATAAGTAAATTATACTTACATTTTTGTTCGATGTTCACACATAGTTTGAAGAGCTTTCCGAATAAGAGGCAAAATCACAAATTAAAAACTTTTAAACTTCAAATTTTGGTATACATATATTTTGAATATTAGCGCTACAGAGGGCTACGAGCTACGGCGTAGCAGCCGCCTACACGATCGTTCGTCGACTGGTACATATCTCAGCACGAAATTTCCTTCAGGAGTTAGGCTTGAATGGATCTGGGCTGTTATTGGTTGGTTGCAGTGACGTCATAACGAAAATCAGAATCGTGTGGCCTCGTAGGTCTGCGTGTGTGAGCGCGTCGCGGGTGTGTGCGTGTGTATGAATGGGCGCGCCCTCGGCGTGCCTCTGTGACGTCACGGACAACCTCCCGGTACAACGTTTGCTGATAAATCCGGGGACATTATTCTTAGAGCACGGACGGTAAATATAGAAAGTTGGTTTTATTTTATTTCTGCTCAGGAACTTTACTATGGGTAGTGTTTACTTTTTATTTATTATAGTTTGTTGAATGAATAATAGTCGGTATCGTAGATATTACAGTTAGCGCTATAATTCACACCTTCTCACTTATTGACTAGCATTTTTTTATTATTAAATATATGTATTACGAGGTTTTGATCTTCGAAAAAATCAATTATTAAATAACTAAGCGCGCTCTATAACTGATTAGTAAGTATTAAACACAATTAAATATATTTGAAATTTAGATTCTTGAATGTCTCCGCAATCAAAAATATACTGCACATAATTTGTCTGTACTATTATTATTAAATGTATATGTAAATTGCTCACCCAGACCTTTATGGTTCAGCCTGTAGGTTAATTATAAGCTAAAGTCGTATAGTTCCTTTCATGTACAGTATAAAAACGCTTTGAGAATATTGTTGGGGATGCCTCGGTTTTGCAGCTCATCAGGAATGGATGAAGGAAGGAATACATAGATTTTGCGCAATTTGACGTAAACGAGTGGCCTCTTTATTACTTATGGTCCGTGGCAGCTCCAACTCTCTTCTCAAGTCAATTAGTGAAAGGTCTCAGTGCCCCATTTTGAGACACTGGCATCCATTACAGAGTCCGATTATGCTTACAACTAAGCATAATCGGCCAAGGCTCGTATAGGGCTTGTCTCAAACATGCGTGTAAATTAAAACAATAACAAAACAAAAAATGTATTATATCGACAACTGTATGGACAATAATAAAAATAGTTTAGGTAATTTTGTCGCCAATTCGCTGCGTTCAAATGTCGATTTCTTTTTTATTTTTTAAAATAATTTAATGGCGCATTATTTTTATTGTGCCAGTCCAAAATTTAAATCAAACTTGATGAGTTATATCTGTAGGTATCAATGTTCGGGTTCGTTCCATTTTCAAATTACATATTCGACCGCTCGAGCAGCTACCTAAACCATTGCGGGCTGCTTTCTGATACTGTACTGTAAGTACGATTTAGCCCAAAAAAGCTTATGCAAGATATGGTCGCATATCGTAGTATGTTTGAGAAAAAAGTTATTCCGAATGCATTTCTTAGAATTTAAATTTGGCACCTATTAGTAATAACCTATTCTCCGCAACTATTTTTACCGAAAAAAGATTTCTGTAGAAGTACCTTCCAGCATAAACTTCAAGTGCATCTCGCCTCGTGCCTCGTGCCTCGTGCCTCGTGCCTCGTGCCTCGTGCCTCGTGCCTCGTGCCTCGTGCCTCGTGCCTCGTGCCTCGTGCCTAGTTACATTCTACCTTCATAATTAAAGCTTTTGTATAATAAATATTGTAACGACACTGAAGGTATACTAAATGTTATTGTATTAATTACATATAAAACTTTTATGTAATGACCGATTGTTAACTAAAAATAAATAAATATTCTATACTGTAAATAATGTCATCACGCGTTCATATCGTGTTAACCCGCCAGAAGTGACTGTAGTGATAAAATTGTGACTAAATATAATGAAAAATGTGAACAAAATAGCATTTAATACTTTCGATTCGATTCGGAACACTCCATAAGTGTTTGTAAAAAACTAATTTAAATTAAACAAATATGGCTCCGCTTCAAATTAACTAATGAATAAGTCAGTAATTTTATATATATAGTTAGTTAAATATTAATAAAATTTCCTGACTAAAACATGGCAGTAATTGTACGTAACACAGAATAAAGAAGTAACTACGTCTAAGTAGAGAAATGGCGAACATGAGGCAGAAACAAAGGTTGAAACAAAGAAGGGACTTAATTCAAATATTATCGCAAATTGTTTTATACAAATAAAACCTTATTTCTTCCATTTTTTTGCTAGGTATTTCATCTTTTATTGAATTATATATCCCATCATAAACATAATATGCACAAGTATCGCAGCAAAGTTCTTCTGCCATAAGAAATTGTGAGATCGAATGTCAACCAAGTCGGTTAAATGCAGTACTTACCTATCCTTGAGAACAGCTATCTAACTACTATACTGATAAAGATACCTTGTTAGTTAGCTAACAAAATGTTATAATAAACGTATTACAATTACATTTTTTTACTTCTTTACTAAATAGAGTCACTTGGCAAACGCACTCATTTTATTAAAGACATAAATAATGTATTATTGACATGGTTACTATTGATGTATTGATTATTGACAAGTCTGGTCGGTAAATGCATATAAGTCTATTATATTCAAATATTGCAGACTTCTGCGCTATAATACAACCAAAGTTGACATTGATTAAATGTAAACTACCTAGAGTTGTCACTCCTATATTTACGCTTGACCGCATGTAAATAATGAAGAACTAATATACATTAATGCACTATTAAGATTCAGCCCTTGACTCTTATGTATTGTAAAAGCAGAGGCTATACATATTGTAAACTATTGGCGATGAAAATAAGCTTTATTCAAGTCGGGTCAAAACTAAATTTGAAATTATTAATAATTAAACGTAAACGTAAACATGTTCATTATTAAAGTGCGTTCGCCAGATTACAAAGTTACTTATTCAGATTATGTATCTATTAATCGGAATGTCAGAGTTTTTCCTTGGTTTATAGGTAGGCTAAACAATGTGTTCAAAATTTTAATATGGATTGTAAGTCAGTGACAAAATTAAGGAACTTTGACTTGCAATAATTCTTAAACTACTGGCTTAAATTTAAAGTAATTTGGAAATATATCTAGTTATGTAATGCCGTCTTTGTCAGTTAAAATTCAGGCTCCTAGTTTTTTCCGTAACAAAGTTACAGGGGGTCAACAATGGCTCGAATGGCTTTGAATAAAGCATGGTACGGCTGTGCCTGTTTTTGCTCTTTTACTGGACTTCCCAGATTTTAGGGAAAATAATCCTCATCGTGACACTTCGGTGCACGCACATACGTCTTGACTTTTAAAAATTCCGCAGATACCAGAAGTGGGTGGAAACAGCACTCTATTACTAAGCCTGTCTTGTCTGTCTGTCCTAACTCTAAAGAGCTCTATCTTTTAAGGCGTAATAGAATGCTGTATTATATTATAATTCCAGCATTCTATTACGCCTTAAAAGATAGAGCTCTTTAGAGTTAGGACAGACAGACAAGATATATTATACATATGCCGATATTAATTTGGACACTATTATAATGTTATAATAAATTATAATGGGCTGATGCTCTGTCGGAGGAGTACAGGTTGGAATGCGGTGTCAGACTAAGCTCTCCTCTCCTGTTTAATTTGTATATTAACCAGCTTGTTGAGAGGCTGAGCAGCATGCATGTTGGTTGCCATATTGATGACACTTATGTAAACAACATCAACTATGCGGACGACATGGTGTTGCTCAGTCCTTCAATAGGTGGTCTGAGGAAGCTTCTTTCGGCCTGCGAGACATACGCAGCGGCAGCACATGACCTAATATACAACATAAACAAAAGTAAGCTTATGGAGATTCGTTCACCAAAGCATAAGCCACGCTTTGTGCCACCCGTGTGTCTAAATGGGTTGACACTTAAAGTAGTTGATAGGTTTAAATATTTAGGGCATGTCATCACGGAAGATCTGAAGGACGACGCAGATATATACAGGGAGCGTAGAGCGTTGTCGGTGAGGAGCAATATGCTTGCCCGCAGGTTTGATCGTTGTACAGCAGACGTTAAAATTACTCTGTTCAAAGCGTTTTGTCAGTCATTTTATCCGAGCGGCCGGTGGGTGAGCTATACGCGCCGAGCCTACAATGTGCTACGAGTATAGTACAATAATGCATTCAGGATGCTGCTGGGACTGCCGTGGTGCTGCAGCGCATCGGGAATGTTCCCGGAGGCTCGTACAGATGGGTTCCACGCCATCATGCGTAGGAAAGCGGTCTCCCTTCTGCAGCGACTACGTGCCAGTGACAACAGCATCCTGATGATGATTGCTGCTAGACCTGACTGCCCCATCCAGATGCACTGCGTGCAGACAGCTCTAGGACTATAGATAAATTTACATAATAATAATAACTCATAATAACTAACATAGTTTTTAAGTAAAATTGTTACTAATAAACTTACTAACCATATATGGGAATAATTTCTGAAATAAAATTTTATTTATTATTTATTTATAAAGTTAATTTGGCGGTATTAATTTGGACACTATTATAAAACTAGCTTGCCGGCATTAATTTGGATACTATTATATAACTAGCTTGTGAGTATTAATTTGGACACTATTTTAAAACTAGCTTGCCGGTATTAATTTGGACACTATTATATAACTAGCTTGCGGGTATTAATTTGGACACTATTATAAAACTAGCTTGCCGTTATTAATACACTAAATACACTATTATAAAAAATAATTAATTTAACGAAGTTCCTGTTATAATGTATCCGAGCACTAAGGAAGGATTTTAGAAAATTAATACCTTCAGGGTGTAAAATGGGATTGTATGGAAATGCGTCACATTTGCAGCTAAATGCATTAAAATTAGTTTTTAGTCTTTAGGTTGAAACCAAGATTGACGTTTAGAAAATCATCCCCTACCGAGGAAAACAGGAAATTTGTATAAATTGCTGATATTTGTTTAGGTAAAACCATTAACAGTTAAAATCTTCCTGTTTTTCTAAAATCTTCGCAGACAAATGAGGGGGAATAAACAAGCAGAAAATGAACCGAGCAGAGAAGTCAATATTTATGTAAAGAGCTATCGCGTGAATAAGACTTGAATCAGATATAAATAGTATAGTAATAATTTGCAAACCTTTTTTACGCGAAATTGGAATAAGTGCCGGGATTTAAGTAATGTTTATTTACAAAGGTTGCTTAGTAAAATGTGCAATATTTATAGCTATGACCAAAATAGTTGTCCATTATAATTTTATTAATTTTTGCTCGTTATTTAAGACAAACTAATGACTGTGGTCCAAACTGAATATGACCTATATTTTAGTTTAGTAAAATTGAAATCTATGAACAGTGATTGAAAATCCTTAAATAAAAAATATGCATTTCCAACATAACCTTCGAACTTTACCGCTGCAGGTAGACTCCAGAAATAGCTTTCAGAGTGCGCCGGTCGTTGATCCCCCGCGCACCCCGACCCGCACTTCGCACGCAGCCCGCCACCACCCCGCGACCCCGCGCCCCCCGTGACCCGGTCACGGCGCAACAAGTGCGGAGATCGACTGGCCGTTTGACATTTAGGATCTGACTCAGGGTCTATCTGAGTGCACTAAGTTGTGCTATACGTTGTTCTTTAAGTTAAAAGTCTAATTATACAATTTTTTTCAGCAGGGGTGCAGTGGACCTTACAACGACTGAGGCAGGTAATTAAAATTATATAATACAGGTATATCCATGGAAAAAATGTAAGGTTATAATAGAGGAACTAGAGGGGTCCAGAAAAATGTACTACTAGCCGGTCACCCATCTAAAATAAATCAAAATTATGGTTGTATATTGTAGATATATTCTTTAAAAAATAAATTGAATTTAGTCTGAGATCCACTTCAATCGAAATAAAAAACATCCCTGATTATTAAAGTGATAAACGTAACCATTGAACCCAATGAATTAAGGCAATAATTGTGGATTTCACTAGTGTTCTTAAACAAGATAAAGTGATTCAAATTCACAAAAAATATAATAAGGAAAATACAAAATTAACTACAGAGTCCCTCAGAATTGGCGGTCCAGTTAAACCAATTTTTATCTCGTCTATGAAAATGAAGAGGTTATTATTCTTATCTAAAAACTTTGCTAAGCTTCATGAATATAGATATTGTTGGGTCTCTCATGGTAAGAACTTTCTTCAGAAAATTGACGGTGTTGGTCTGGTTTACCTAACTTAAAATTGCAAAATTGACAAACCGGTTTAATAAATCTTACCTTTTTTTGTTTTTAAGTAAAATTCAGCAAATCACTTTTTATCTATGTCTGGAAAACTATAATAACGTTTTTAGGTATTTACTCGAAAACAAACTCGATTTTTTAGATTTCAGTAGGAACAGCCATGGACTATCTAGTTAGCTAGGCATTCATATGAACTTTAATGTTATATGTTAAAAAATAGCGGTTAAAAACAAAAAAATAAAAATTTAGAGGTCTTTTCAAGATTTTTTTCTATCGAGGCAAATTAATGCTATCGTGTTTTTGCTAGAACAAGACATTAGGTATATGTTCTTCTATATAGTATTAAATTTTTAACCTAAAATATTGACTACAGCTATAGATTTTTTCCATTTAAAAAAGTGTCACTTGGCGCTGGTCAGCCAATACTTAACCAATACTAGTCATTCAATTAAAATTCTGCACGTGAATATACAAAGTATAGGTTGCAATCAATTTTAATATTTTTTTAACATTATTACAGCGAATAAATATCAATATCGGCGTCATTGTACTGACAGAATGTTCTCTGAGCAAATATCCTGTAATTCCAGTCTTACCGGGCTGTAGTTCAAAAATTTCAACATACACTCATCAAAATGATTAAAATGATAGAAAGTTGTTGTTTATGTTAGCGAAGAACTCTCATATGTAGTTGAAACTCATATGTTCAGTTAAACAAACTGTCTAATTTTGAAGTTTTTTGATAGTACCGCTATTATTACATTATATCTATCTATCTATTAATTTTTTCTCACTCTTTAGAACCGAAATGGTCGCGTACAATGCGGTTTCAGAGAAACTTCCTTCCGCGAACGCTTAGGTAGTGGAATGAGCTCCCTGCCAAGGTTTTCTCCAAGGACTACAGTATGGGGTTCTTCAAAAAGAAGTTATTAGGTTTTTTGAAGGGTCAGGGAACGCGCGAGTGATGCCCTTGGTGTTGCAAGCGTCCATAGGCTACGGTGACCGCTTACCATCAGGCGGGCCGTAGGCTAGTTTGCCACTTTAGTGGTATAAAAAAAATATCGTTCACCCTCGCATAAATATACAGATAATTTCATTAATTTCTCAAATATTACTTTGCAATCCATGCATAATTTGAAAATATAGTTATTATATGCGTACTTAAATATTAAAATGGTAAGTCTCATGATGTTAGGTTAGTTGCGTACTTAAATATTAATATAGTAAGTCTCATGATGTTAGGTTAGATGCGTACTTAAATATTAATAAAGTAAGTCTCATGATGTTAGGTTAAATGCGTACTTAAATATTAATATAGTAAGTCTCATGATGTTAGGTTAGATGCGTACTTAAATATTAATATAGTAAGTCTCATGATGTTAGGTTAGATGCGTACTTAAATATTAATAAAGTAAGTCTCATGATGTTAGGTTAAATGCGTACTTAAATATTAATATAGTAAGTCTCATGATGTTAGGTTAGATGCGTACTTAAATATTAATATAGTAAGTCTCATGATGTTAGGTTAAATGCGTACTTAAATATTAATATAGTAAGTCTCATGATGTTAGGTTAGATGCGTACTTAAATATCAATATAGTGAGTCTGATAATGTTAGGTTAGATGCGTACTTAAAATATAATATATTGAGTCACGAACTTAAATACTATTATAGCCTACACGAAATTATAGCTGCCTCGATCAGGTCATTCTCAAAACAAGAAATAATGCTACCACACTAATTTCTGACTCCTATATAACGAATCATGCTCCTATAATTTTATGTTGTAAGCTAGAACTATCGACAGGTAAATATAGGCGCACTAGCTAAACATACAAATGTGGCAACATGCGTAATTGAATTGAAAAAAATGACTTTTTACCTATCTTACAGAACAACGACGTAAATCAGACCAACATAATGTTAATAAATGTTGTCTCAGAAGTTATTAAAAAATTTATTATGATCCTAGTAGAAAACGTATTATTAAACCATGGATTACCTGAATTGTTACTTTTTCTAAGACACCGTGACAAACTTCACCACAAAAGTAAAAAACATCCAGATAATCTAACTTTTAAATTAGAATTATTGTAATAATCCAATAAAGAAAGTAAAGAAACAATTTGATAAAGACAAATTTAAGGACGCAAATCGAAACCCTGAGGCTTCATGGGATAATCAAAAGAATAGGAAATCTAAATCAATTATCATACTCAAGTTAAAAATTTGGCCATGAAAATAAACATAGATTCTTATTAATCTACAATTGATAACAATGACACTATACCACAATTAAACTTCATAGTCAACGCAACCGACCAAGCAGAAATTGAACGGCTTATTCTTGGACTAAGAAATACACCTGCATCTGTTTGGGACGATATATTTACACCAATTATTAACCTCAAGACACATTCTCACACCAGTACTAACACATATTTACCTCAGCCTAAGTTCTGGCGTGTTTCCCAATGTCTTCAAAGAAGTTATGGTACCTACATCTAATTTTCAAAAGTTAGAACAAGAGTAAAGCAATCTTAGTTTTACATTATTTAGATAGTTCAGATATATATGCACTAAAAAATCACACACACAACACAAAAATCAGTATTGATTTAGAACTTGCAAATCCACATAAGATGCTGTCCTTGAACCTGTCAAAAACCTTTGACACTCTTTCTGTCTCTTATTATTTTAATTAAGCTTGAAAATATTGGTATACGCGGCGTGGCTTTCAATTTATTCGGAAGTTACCTCACATATCGCACTCAGTGTTTTAAAATTTAAGAGTACACAAGTCAGGACAGGATATAAATTTGAATCTTATTTTTGATTTACGTCAATAATCTTTGAAAACTTACTTTGCCTTGTTGTAGGATTATATTATATGCCGACAACACAGCCTTAATAATTCATGTTTATGATTGGGTAGACGTGCAGTCAAATGCAGAATCTATGATGCGTGTAGTTCTATGGTTGTCTTCAAATGTGTTAATTTGTTGTTTTTACACCTAGTACGGCTACATCTCCTTTGTCTACTTTTAAAATTAACGCCCATAACTGTTGTTTTAATACTGAAGCAAACTGTGACTGCATTCATATTACACGCTGGCAAACTATAAAATACCTGGGAGTTGTATCCAAAAGAAATTATTACTACCTTGCTCTTGTTATTAATAATAAAATAAATAAAATCAACTTAAACAACTAAATATAACAACTAAATATAATCAATAAACAATTATCCTCTTAACTCACGTCATTGTAAGATCGAAATTGTAAAATGGCTTTGTAAAGTAAGTTACAGTGATACAGAAGACTTTTTAAAAGTGGTTACTTAAATAATCTTATATAAATGTAAGAAGTATATAGTAAACATTATGTCCACAGACACACGAACACTCACACACAACACACACCCACCCACCCACACACACACACACACACACTCTTCTTCTCTTTTACAGGTTAATTATTATTTTAACTTGTAAAAGATAAGGTATTATTAGGTATTAACCTAAGTACTTATTTGTCTATACTAAAATTAAATTTAAAGCGCGTATACCTTTTTGTTGTGTTCTGGTTAATGACTGCGACACAATTTTCAACTACTGCAGGCATTATCGTGCACTATATTTTTTGTACCATGTTTTTATAGATTTTAAATGAATGATTCAAAATTCAAATAAAGGATTTTAAGACCCACGACCTTATGCGATGCTTTTCTGACGCTATCAAGCTTTTCACTGAGACCTTCCTACCTTACATTCCTACCTTACATTCACAGTGCTAAGTAAATGGGAGGTGACTATTAAATCCAAAATTTATGGTGAAACCATATTTTTCCAGTCCATAGTTTATAGCCACTGTACAGTTTTCAAAAGATCACGTCTACCCTACAGTTGAATCATTTTCATACCCTAGTCCTGTATTCGGACAAAGGTCTGCTTTGTTCGCAACTGTCCCTTGAAAAAGGTGGTCATTATTTACAAAAAGCTAGTAATTATCTTGTTAGGATCCTATTAACAATGCTATTGCAAGTCACATACAAAATCTACCGTGCACCTACTTTTTTTTATATATTTTTCTCGTTTTAAAATCTGTTTTATAGGAACTAAGTAAATGAGTTAATTCAGTAGTTCCTAATTTTAGTTGAGTAAATACCAAATCCGTGCAACTCGTCATTTTAATTCATTAATTCTGTTTCATGGCCTATCCCATTCACTGAGCTGGCGGGTGAGCTGAGTGTGCGTCACAGGCAAGGCCGCGGCCTCGCGCAGCCGTGCTCCACCCTGTGTCGTCCCGCGAACATCCCGCACTCCCGGACTACTATATACTATACCCGCCCTGGATATTAGTATGTATGCCAAACGAAACCTTTTTCGAAGACAGGTGGTCCATTACCACATATCGATAATTACTACATTAATTATTTTGTAACATACAATATAGTTCCACCTAAAAGCATGGTCAAAAAGTATCAAAAAAAATAATAATAAGGTCCTGGTCCTTAGGTAATTTATAATTTATTTCTTTTTGACAGTTATCCGATAGTTTTAGTAAATAACAAACAAATGATTAAAACGGTGGTTGCTAATAACTAGTTCGGTACAGTTTGTGCTCTAGGTCGTTCTACAGCAAATTATTACTTAAATCCTATTATAAGAATTTAATCTGAATCTACTTACTGAGCTTCAATGTTAAAATGGTAGAGAAATTTAATAATTTCGGAAATCCATAATTATTTAATAAAAATATTTATTGAATTAAATATTTTTATACAATATTACTTGTGTTTTTGTAATTGTATAAATGTCGCAAACTAAAAAGGATCCCTTATAACTAATTTTTTTTTTTGGCAAATGTTTCTCCGGATCCGCTGAGCAGAACCGACTAAAATTTAATGTCTGTGTTCTTTGGAATATGGTTCAGACCCTGAAAATGTGAAAACACGATTAATGAACTTTTGTTTGATAGAAATCCTAAAGTGACCCCTTTACACCGCTTTATTTTAAAGCTTCGGCAAAAATCTCCAAAGTCCTAACCTATAGCATAGCCATGATAGTGATAAGAACCTAAAAAAATGTATTTCGATAAAAAATCGAAAAATTGCGAGGTAGCTGCACTACTCACGCACACTTGCGAGGTAGCTGCACTACTCACGCACACTTGGTTATATATCGCATCATCATTGTTTTCAGTCAAGTTTTTCCTAAAAAAACCAAAATTGTTATAATATATATATGTATCAGTTAATCCTTGCTGATAAATCATACTACCTACTGTAAATATATTTTTAAGCGATAGTCAGTTAAAACGTCAAAAAATAAAGGAAAAAAAGTCAGGAAAAGTCAATTGTTCTGCAATCGTACAAACGGATACAAACTTATGTGACGTATGTATTATTTGATTTGTTTGGAGTTATTTTACTTTTGCCGATCAGCTAAATTTATACCCCCGAAGGTCTCCGAAAATATTCTTTCATGGAACTAACAATGGACGGGTTAGTATTATACATTCGACAGTGAATCCGTGTACCGCGGCGCGCGGCAGGTGCGCCCTTCGATTAACGGCCGAGCAAGAATGAACGCGTCACCTATTCATTAATAGAGGCTTGCACCCCGGCCTGACCTACTTTTGCTCCAACTCTGATCCAAAACGACGTATATGCCACGGCTTTTATTGGAGAAATTCGTCTCTAGTACACGATTTATTGAGGACATCATGGTGTGACTTTACAAAATAAGTTGTACAGTTTTGTGCTGAACTCGTGCCTATGACGTCATTCGGTGGGGGGAGAGATTGCAGCACCGGAATTAGGTCAGTTTCATTCTGAAACAGGCTGGGTGATGGCGGGCGGTAGGTCATAGGGAGGGGAGACGATGGCGAATTTGTAATTTATTTAGTCCGCCCCATGGCATTGGATTAGACGAAAGTTCAGATTTATGTGTTACCTAAAACAAAATTGTATTAATGTGCCCAATTTTGTTTCATAAAAGGCATTATATATATATTAATTTGACAATAATTATATTTTAATGGGTATATGACTACAATTTACCTATTATAGTACCTAACTACAATTGTAATAAAATATTTATCGGTACTTAACTAAAAAACAATTAATATATTATATTTATAATTTCAATGCTTACGTTCCGGAAATTTTGTTCACGATGATCATTCTGGTAGAATGAACCAAGTGGTGATCTGGAGACTATAAGGAGAAGAACCCGTACTCCTTTGATCATCGTCTTGGATTCCTCGTCGTTGAACATGGGCTACATCACTCGCTCAAGAACACGCAATATGAACCTACTACTAGGTGCACACTCCACTCCTATGTACAAATAACAAATGGCCGCTCGTACTACACGTTCTCTGAGGATATTAAAGTACAAAAGATAAAATGTCTACATCTCGTTATTTATGTGCAGAATTATCATTTTTATATTGCCAAAAAAAAAAAGTATAGATTTAATGTTGTTCTATTATTAAAATTGATTGTGCTTAGCCATTTGCAAATATCCATCAATTCTTTAAATATAACGTACCTACTTAGGTATTAATAAACTACCTACGTACCTTTATCTAGGGATTACAACTCATATTTTACATAAATAAAATTAGAACTTCACGGCTCCAAGATTTTTTTATTTGATATAATACCTACAAAGCTATTTGAAAATATGAACATTGATGTTATAGGAGACATCGAAAATGTCTGGAAACGGTCTTTTGGTAATCATGCTAACCATAAAAATTAATGGAAAAAATGAACCGGGTAGCGATACTGGTTTGGTCTATACCGGGTCATAGTAGGTACTGTAGGAGAACTAACACTTTTTATACAAATCTTAACTATTCTTACTGGTCGTGGTGGTACAGAAAGGAGTACCGACTGTATGGTCACACACTTTATTCGAATACGAAGAATTCTGGTGTTGGTTGATAACTACTAAAATAATGTAAGTAGGTCCATATTTTCAAATATCCTTGTAGGTATAAAGAGTTTAGATTACGTAAGACACGGTCTCACCAAGTGGCTCCCAACATGTTGTAGAATTCCAACTAAATGTATAAAGGTGTGTTTCATAGTTAAATTGAACGTCGTTGATTCTTTTTCTAAGTTAGCTTATTTAAACTACTTTTGATAGGTATTACACACACACATTTTGTTAAATAAAGGGTAAAACCCAGTAATATAGGTATTATGAATGACGTAAATCTAAATATAGGTGACCTAAATATACCGAGTCATTGCCCTCTGCACGCAACCTGATGTGACGTCATGCACCTCCGCCCCCCCTCCACTTGCACCCTACCAGCCTGCAGCCGTTGCAATTTGCATTAACCTGGGTAAATATTACATTTCCGCATCACGAGAACTAACTAAAAGATTTAAAATTATGTTTACTTTCCGCCTATTTCAAAGACGTTTAACGGAAAAGGTTAAAGGTTATATTGTCCGTTGTCAGTGGGAGCCCTGGAAGCTACTGAGTGCGGTCTCGAGTACACCAGACTCTGAAGTTCGAGAGAAAGATGTATGCAAGTACGTACATCTTACCTCTTGAAACCCGTGATAGTTTTTGTTTTGTGATGCCCTAATTTCGGATAGTCAATAGTGCCTAGTTACAAATATATGAGATACACACACACGAAGACACACGGCGAAGACTGAGCTCTAGATGCTGCTCTAGATACTTCAAGTGACAAGTGGGATCACAAAAACTGCACGATCCAGACTCGCACTTGGCCGGTTTTTTATTATTTAAAAGCCGAGCTCTTGTCGGTGTAACTGATGCAGTCCTCCTAATTCATTTCTATCCAATGCCTTGTCTTTCACCTTCTTGTATGAAATAACAGCCACTTACTCTTTCATTTGGCTCATGTACCTCTTTTTGGTCTTCCTCATCCTTCTTTCCTGCTCTATTAGATTTTTTTGAAATTGTTATGTCGTACAGGGTAGCCTATCATCTTTCCTCTCCTATTTGTATCCCCAGAAGTACTTGCTTAGAAGTTTCTGTATTTTTATTTATTTACTTTAGTACCATGTCGTTTGTGACTCTTCTGTCCAGCTAATGCTTTCCATACTTCCTTTCTTTCTGTGTCAATATTTACGTCTCACACCCAAACAAAGCTATGCTCTTCTAAGATTTCTGGGTTATTGGATTGTAAATATTTATTTCTGCTTGTGGTACGCCTGTTTTGCTAATGCTATTCTCGATTTGATGTCTCTTGTACATCTTAAATCTATAGTAACATGGCTGCCCAGATATTTAAAATTGTTAACTTTTCGAGTACTTTGCCATCTATTTTAATTGTGTATGGAGATTTTGATTCCGTAAAACGGCAATCATAGTTTTTGTTTTATAAACGTTTTTTTCTTTAACATGTTTAATAAATTCTTGTATATTTTTTCAAATTGTTATGTGTTTCTGTAACTACGGCTATGTCATCAGCAATTCTTATGAATTGATTTTTTCTCCAAAAACTATTCTTCGGCCTATTGCCAGTACGGGTACAGCTGCTGTGCTGTATCAGGGGAATGCTTATTTTCTTGCAGCATTTATTCGCCATGTCACCGGGTAGTCATAGGAGTTTTCTGATTTTTTATAGGTAAGCCTGTCTCACCAAGCTTCCCGCCACTTCCTGTTTACTCGGCAGCTGCTGGTCGGGTACTGCTTATTCGTTACATTCGAAGCTAATCACCATATCTGAAGACCGTTCCACCACCCGTCACCCGACACCTGTGGACCCCATACACTATAAATGCAAAACTAAGTTTGTTTATCCTACCTTCACATCGCAACAGAACAGAGACAGAGAGTTGAAGAGACGTATCAGGACAAAAGCTACTTTTTATCCCAAAAAAATTCAGTATTCCCGCAGGAATAAGAGTAAATTCTACGCGGATGAACTATAGCTGCAGGTGAAGCTTGCTATAGTAATCTTTCTCTCTATAATCAAGGCGTAAACATTATGTGGGTATAATACAACACATGAAGTAAGTAACGAAAAAGACACAAGTTATATACAAAGTTGCATTGAACAGACCGGTTGTACTAGATAACAGCAGTCACTAGTTAATTTTTAAAGAATCAATCTAGCCTATGTCACCCGGGCAATATAAGGATTCTAAAAATACTTACAAAATATTTAGGACGTCTAGAAGTTATGATAAAATAAAGAAACAGACAAACATACATACTTACATGCAAACATGAACGCTGAAAATATTACGCTGATTTTGTTTTCGGGCAGTCGTGTTAAATGCTAATATGAAACAATGTATCTGTAATGAGATAATTATTTGTCAACCCCAAGGTTGGTTTAAACAAACTAATCATAAGGTTTTGTAAAGAAAATTTTTTGTTTATCAGAATCGAAACAAAACGGTTTTGCTTTGTGCAGAAAGGATGAAAAATAAAAGTTTAAAAAGGAAATTGCCGCTACTACGCACTGGCCAAGGAGAAAATAATTTATTATATTTGAACGGAACATACATACAAACAAACTAAATGGGGCAAGTTTAAAAAGTTATGTTATGAAAAGAGTTTTCTTAAGGATAAGTAAAAAGTTAAATAATTAAAATAGATACTCATTGACAAGTCTTTCCCTAACTGCTAAGCTCTGTACACTTCAAGACAGCTGACAGCTAACTTGTCCCACCCAAATCTTGTTCCCCCACCGTCCGCAGTAATTGCGTCCTTTGTCGAAGATAGGTTTTAAATGCTTGGGTCTTTTTTGTAAATAGTAGTTTTTTACAACTAATTAGATCAGTGTAAAAGCCTGAATAGTCGGTGGTGGGCAAGGCGTTCTGATTTCACCTTGATTCCTGCCGGGCGGAGTCTTTTTATTATTTTTTCAAGTAAATTGATTATTCATACACCACTGGTTTTCGGTGAAGGAAATCATCGTGAGGAAACCTGCATACGTTAAAAAAAAAGGACGTATGTGATGTCTACAATCTAAACTAAGCCTGCGTGAAGACTATGGTCCAGACCGGCCTTAGTGAGGGTAGGCCGTATGAGGCTGGTCAGCCTTAACTAAAATAAACAATGATGATGTGTACAATTAAAATCATCAACGGACATTCATACTAGGTATATAGATAAGTTCATAGCGGAAATTGAAACTCAGTATATGGTCGAAGAAAGATCAAATAGCTATTAGTTATGCAGATCCCATATTAACGAAATCTATCTATCTACGGAAAGTCCTTAAAGTACCGATCGACTCTTAAAAAATTACAATTAGTGAATATTAACACAAGCCAAAAGACAGATAGCGTATCTAATGATACCGGACGTAACTTTGTTCTTTAAAATCTTTTGGCAAAGTTAGAGCGGCCATCTCTAAAACCTGCCGCCCAGGTCTGCGTAAAAACCCCGGATTTTGCAGCCTTACCCCGGACATTTAAATATTTTTTTTATTCACTATTAGCTCTGTTAAAAAAATACATCCCTACTTGATTAAAAAAAAAGTGCATTTTTCGGATAAAATACTGTGTTTCTACTTTATAACATAACTTTATTTTCTTCCTTTAACTAAATAAAATAATAGTAGATTATACAAGTGAAAAAAAAAGGAAATTTCATTCGAGGTACTAAGTTGGGTCCCGAGAGCAGCGACGGATTCTAAAGAAGAATCCTGAGCGGAGTGAGGGTTACAAAGAAGCGAGATGATTTTTTTTCACGTACGTTCAACACGTTTTATTTTTTTATTGTTCATAACTCGTACAATTCGTGCTTGTTCCAAATTCAAAATGTTTTTATTCACTCAGTGAGTTTTATTCACTGTTATCGAGGAATGCCCCTTTTTTAAGAGGCAATGGTAAAAATCATTTTTCTTAATAATTCTAATAACAATCTAGTTATATTTATCGGTCTAGTTTAACAGCCCTCAGAACTTCTTTTTTATTAAAAAAAAAGAATTAATTTGGTGCCATCTTTATAGTCTCTGAAATTAAATTAAATTTTAAATTTTAAGAGACTGTTTCAAAATTCAATGAATTCCATTCTTTTGTCCACTTCTGATTCAATGCGCCTTATTGGCAGGGATGCAAAAAAAACTGAGCTATTTTCAGTAATTCTGAATATAACAGGGCATTCGGTGTTCTAAAGAATCGCAACCAAAGTTGATTTGCATTTAGAAGTTTATCTTCTTCGCTGAGATTTAGACAAAAAGGTTTTAAATTAACCCACTCAACTGTAAATTTTGAGTTGTCAAAAAGTTAGTTCTTCTCTTTTAAAAAAAACTATATTGACTTCGATGACAGCCTATAGAGTATTTTCATATAAACTCGGCAAATAATCCAGTTAAATTTATCAAATTGTTTTAAATGCTACTTCCCAACTTCAATGTACGTTTTCATTTTAAAAGAACAGTTTTTGAACTCATGTTTTATGTTCTCGTTGTGTCTGTTTAAAACGCTTCTAACACTTAAGGGCACAAAGCTTTCTTTGATTCTGTCGTCTAGGATTTTTTTAATATTGTGATTTTTTATAATGTTTCGGGTTTCTAGCACATAACTGTCGTTTTTCCTAATTTTTCGATTTTTCTGTGCAAGATATGCATAATGGAGTGGATGAGAAGCAAATAAGCCTTTGGGTTTTCGAAAAAAAATCACGAAGGGTTTGAATAGTTTTCAAGTAGTTGCAAAATAAGTAAAAATATGACTGGCGAGGTTTCTGTACCCTTTGTTTGTGAAATATTTTAATCGCAAACAAAGGAGTTTCTGACATATATGAACATTTGAATACCGCAAAACATAAGGAACCCAGCAAGTTGTTCAAAAATATCTACATTTTTTGTGACATCAAGTTCGGAAGACCTCCAAATTCGAGCAGCTGAAGGCGCACTTATTTATAACGCAGTCGGCCATCACATGTCCTTTAATTCCTTAGATTGTACTTGCGCTTACAATGGCGAAATATTCTCGGGGTCAGATACCGCAAAAAAACTGTCATGTAACCTTACTAAAACTACAGTAATAGTTACAGGAGTAGTAGCAGTGGTAGAAGAGAGGCTTAAAGCCTTTTATCGATTGCCGAATTTACAAACGATTAACAAAACATACCATTTATGAGCGCGGCTACTGATGCCAGCAACCTCAGGAACACAAATCCGATTTCATGCAATTTAAAAAGAAAACACATAACATAATGTAATTGAAAATACTGAATAAAATGTTTGAACCCTGTAAACACCTAAATAAAATGTTTGAACCCTTAGCCGTAAACAAGCTGAGTGTCATGTCAAATCATGTTAATCAGTTTTCATTCAGATGCCCTTAGTAGTAGTAGTAGGCAAAGTAGTAGGTACTTAGTTTAAAGCAACAGCTATAGAGAAAAGGCTTAGAACTTAATGCTAACTCTACATCTAAGTGTGCAAATAGATTCAACTGCGTAAAAAATAAAAATGAAGTTGAGAGCTTTACGTATGTTGAGGGACTAATTAATGGGTTGCAATTTTTATTTAAATATTTGCTTATTATTAAAAAACTCTATTTATTACATAACTTTTTTAAATTACTCTGTTAGTTCGTTTGTAATTATTATCAATTCGTATATTATAAGTTATTTTTTCCTCTTAAATCAGTTATTTAGGATTTTTAATGTAGAATGTTTCAAAATAATAATATCAAAAATGTATAACAGTCGGATACAAAATTCAACCAATTCCCTTTAGTTTCGGAATATTTCGAACTCTGTCGGAATTCAGCGTAAAGAAATTAGTTCCAACTCGCTACTCAAAAAATGTTTTCGAAACATTTTTACTTCAAATATTTTATTCAAATATATTTTTTTTATCATAAAAAAAGAGTTTTAATATGATATTTTTTATTTAGTGTCATTCGTCATGATATAATTCTGAGCGACGATATTCTGATTATTTTATTTTTTTAATTAAAATCTTTTTCAAATTTATTCCAGAAATGAATCCGTCATCCTTAAATTATACGAAAACGATACCAAACTTGGCATGGTAGCTATGTGCGGTCAGAAATCGAGCGCAGACTCGATCGCGGGAGATGAACTTTTCTTCTTCCCCCCTGTTTTATTAATATTATTATTAATTATTTTTACCTGCGGGGTGACTCCGCGTGTCTGTGCCAAGCGGTGTCTTCCTAGACAGAAGTGCAAGGTGTCCCACACAAAGCGTCCAATAAAACCTCTACAAACATACAAACATGATGGCGTAAAAAAAAAACGGGTTTGATGCTAAAGATTGATTAGGTGGTCCGTTTCTACACAGTAAGCCAGTATATCTGGGTTACTTATGTTCCTTCCAACACTATTTCAAAGAAAAAAGAAAATTTTAAAAACAACATTTAAAAACTTCGAGTAAACAAAAATTGGAAAAAGTTATGGACTTTTAGCAAGTGACCGCCGGAAGTTAAGACAATCTCGAAAGTCTAGGGGATGCAGGCATACGTGGGTCGCCACGTATCTATTACACATCATATATATCACATATAATGTAGATACACTGAAAAAAAGAAGATTCTCTCACATACGAGATATTATTTGGAAACGCCATCTATTAATATTTTTTTAGATTACAGTTGTCTTCAGGGCATGCATTCTTTTGACTGCCTAAAGAGACTGTAATTTAGCTGGTTTCAAATAGATGGCGTTAATTAAAACTTTTAGCACAATATACGCAATAATAGCACTTCATGCTTTTAGCTGCTCAGTATGTAAGTATGGCTTTTATAAGTTGCTAACGCTGATGTGTAGATGGCAGTGTCTTTTTTTCTATTTTATATGCGAACTTTTGACAAGGTAAAATCATGCTTTTATTATTCATTTTGAAACGCATTTTAATTTTCTAAAAAATTAAGATTGTTAATCCTAATCTAACCGAAGACACTGAGAGTTTTGGTTACTTCACTATGATATAAAAAAATACCTTAATACGTTGATAGCTTCCTTACAATAAACACCTTGTAGAATTGAGATATCGGTAGATACCCCATAAATAATCCCATTTATTACTTATCGTGTATAAATAGGCCACCCTCCCAATTTCTAATCAAAGAAAGTGCAAATACTACAATAGATATCGAAGAAACAAATCGACACGTTTTTAAATGTTTGTACATGAGAAAAAGTAAGTTTTCAGTAGCTCATTTTGCACAGTTCATGTAAAAAAGCCTGCGTATTTTAGGACATTATTTCTTTTTTAAAAGTATGTACGTTACTTTTTCAGTGCTTGCATGGATTGTATCTACATTGAACGTATAGACATAAGTCATTTCGAAGTCAAAAATAAAAAAATATCTTTATTTTGATTACGCTTCCGAAGAACGGCGTCAAATGTAATAATTATGTTTGCTGTCCGGTCCACAATGGTGCTTTCTACAAAAGACTACAAATACTATGCTTGTACTTTTTACTAGAAAGCAAATTCAACTAATTCTATTTTCAAAAAATTGAAAGTTTATATCTACCTACATATCTATGTAATGATTAAAAAAAAAAAGATACATATTATGCATCCAACTTTTCTGACCCTGTGTTAAAAAATCAAAACTACAGTCGCCATATTGAAATAATACTAGCGATCACACAACGGGTCAGAAAAGTTTGTTTGTAGCACTGTAATTAATCTAAAAATCCTTTTTGAACATTATATTTTATTATTTGAGGTTTTAAAATTTTATAAACTTTTACATATATATTTTTTTTTCATATTCCACTAGAAACATCTTTTGAATACATAATCGGTATCGGCTCAGTGTGTAATGACGCGACTGTTGAGTCGAGGGGCGTGGGTTTGATTTCCGTAGAAAGACAAAAAAATATTATTTGTGTTTGTCTTAATACTGGGTGTTTTCTATGCTATACATATAGAGGTATACGTATGTATTTATAAAGACAAAACATATGTGTTTGTATCCGTTGTCTGGTGTTCATGCTTTGCTTAGTTTGGGATCAGACGACGCTGCATGTACTGTCCAAAAAATAATTATATTTAGTTAAAACTAGGTGCCCGCCCCGGCTTTGCATGGGCGGTGTTGTTGTACCTACTACAAAATTTAACGAAATGTTAAGTTAACAGCAAGAACAGGTAACAAAATAAAATTACAGTTTAATAATTCGACTACACTTTATTGTAAAGCCTTCAAATCTACAACATTTCTTGTTTTTCCTTCCGGAGAAAATACAAATATCGCCGGCCTTTCTTATCTATTGCCAATGGCTTACCTACTGGTGAGTTAAGGTTACCGCTGGGTAAGGTTTTACTGGGCACACGCCGGGTAAAACCTTACCCGGCGTGTGCACAATAACTTACCAAAATTTTATAACAATTGCTCTTAGTTCGCGAGTCCGACTCGCACTTGACCGGTTATTTTCTTCGGTACAAACCTTGCCCTGACATTAAAAATACTCAAAAAAAGGATTATTCAATTTGGTGAAGTCGTTCAGAAGTTATGCGCGTACATACATTCATTTTTATTTATAAAGATAGAAATCATATCAAAAATTATATTGGGTTTAATTTATTCTACTATTAATTAAAATGTAGGCTATATTGCACTCTTAAGGCAATATCGGGACGACTTATTAAATTTTTTTGAAACATTTTTTATTGTCAATGAGCTGGTGTACAACCCCCCACCCCTCCCTTCTGAGGTTGAAGGTTTTGAAACTAAATGTATTTTTTTTCTCTATGCACCTGCAAGTTCATTAAAAGGGAAACATTGAGAAGATATTTTCCAGAGATGAATAACTTTCACGATTACGAGAACTTTTATCACCGTCCTCTTGAATAATGAAGAAAACACTTGGCCTCAACTTTCCTAATTGAATTCAGTGAAGTCACACAGCAGATTAGAGCTCGCTCGGTGCTCGGTGCCAACTTCCTTAATTATATTACAAGTTGTTACCTGCACCTGGGCTCATCAAAGTTACTTGTTCACAGTTAGAGTCAGAGCTCAGATCAAATGTGAATGATATACGCGAGTGATGCCGCAGGTGTTGGAAGCGTCTATAGGCTGCGGTGACGTCTTACCACCAGCCGAACCGTTTGCCACCTTAATGATATAGAAAAAAAACATGTGGATTGACAGTTTTTTCTATTTTTGTTTATTAATTTTTAGTCCTGGAATAATTTAGAAAAATCTGAAAAAGTTGCAGCTACACCCCTCTGTTGTTGTATACTGGTACGTAACTAGTTGTCCTAGATGTATACGTAACTACTAACTAGTTGTCCCAGATGTATACGTAACTACTAACTAGCTGTCCCAGATGTATACGTAACTACTAACTAGCTGTTCCAGATGTATACGTAACTACTAACTAGCTGTTCAAGATGTATACGTAACAACTAACTGATTGTCCAAGATGTATACGTAACTTCTGATTAGCTGTCCAAGATGTATACGTAACTACTAACTAGCTGTCCCAGATGGCTCACACTGAAAAACCAGCTATAAATTGTATACAACCTCTACCGACTATCACCCCTCTCCTCGTCACCGCTATTCCGCCTCTCCTCGCTCAACTCACACTGAAAACACACTAACTACAACTCAACTATGAGAAAAATTTGTCCAAACGACACGTTCACGCTTAGTCCATTGAAATGTTACATGAGCTTTGCATTTGTTAGAGGACGCAATTTTATTTTTGGGACATGTGTGGGGGGTCAATAGAAGCTTAACCTCAAGTTTGAGGGATCGCCACCCTTGTCATCCGGCCACAATCTTGGAAAAAGGGGTGAAAACACTTTTTTCGCGATATCTCGGAAACTATGCGTCTTACAAAAAATTCGTGAAGACATAATTTGTAGCAAATTGTTTTGCCTAAAAATATATTGAATAACTTTTTGCCCTAAATTAAAAATTAAAAAATAAGCTAAAAAGTGAGAAAATATTTATAAAAATTTTCTTTTTTGCTCTTCAACTTTTTTTTATACAGACCAATCTTGTAGATGATCTTTTGAGGAAAATTTTTCTCTGTAATTTTTGTTAGTTTCATTGATTTAAAACGCTGTTACAGCGCTCCAAAGTTGACCGGGTTCGTCAATGTTCATGAGAATCCGGTCAAAAGAAATGTTTAACTTATTTTTTATTTATTTTTTTATTTATTTATTTATTCAAACATTTGTAAACTTTATATACAATTAAACATTAAATGGTTACAGTGGATAGCATATATGACATTTAGTATTCATCATAATAATTTAAATGTTAACAATTCAATTATAATAATTTACAGAACAATAATAACACATAAATTCACTAATTCCATAATGTCAGTGATATAATAGTTTAATAAGTCATAAATAATTGTAAATATTCTTAAATTTTTTTTGTTTAATTCGTACATATTACTTTTTCATTCCCAATTCTTTTCCCCGCCACCTATGAGATAGAGTCTGTAGGCTCGTTTTTAGAATGGGGGAAAGAGTTAGGAATGAATGATTAAAGTTGTACGAATGTTGCAAAAAATATATTTACAATAAAAAAAAATCAAAAGTAATTTAAAAATTTCGTTTTGACCAGATTCTCATGAGCATTGACGAAACCGGTCAACTTTGGAGCGCTGTAACAGAGTTTTAAATCAATGAAATTTAAAAAAATTAAAGGAAAAATTTTCCTCAAAAGACCATCTACAAGATTGGTCTGAGGTAAGTTTTTTGCAAAATGTATAAAAAAGTTATAGAGCAAAAAAGAAAATTTTTATAAAAATCATAACTTCTTTAATTTTTAATTTAGGGCAAAAAATATTCAATATATTTGTAGGCAAAACAATTTGCTACAAATTATGTCTTTACGATTTTTTTGTAAGACGCATAGTTTCCGAGATTTCGCGAAAAAAGTGTTTTCACCCCTTTTTCCAAGATGGTGGCCGGATGACAAGGGTGGCGATCCCTCAAACTTGAGGTTAAGCTTCTATTGACCCCCACACATGTCCCAAAAATAAAATTGCGTCCTCTAACAAATGCAATATTCGGTCCTTAAATTGTAACATTTCAATGGACTAGCTCCGCTAATTGTAAAGTGATCCCCGGCGTGCGCACACCTCACCATAGTTTTTATCGCAATTGGTCGAACCTTTAGAATAACAAGGAATAACGTTCCCCGTTCCCGTCTATATAAATTTTTACTCACTCTTTTTAATAACTCGACCGCAGCGCCACCTATCAAATCCAAATTTTGCGATTTATATTTCAGCATTGAACCAACATTAATTATAAATATGAGGAATTTTGCTCCATAAATACAAAATTTATTGAGCTTCGACCATAGTGCTACCTACACTGGGTGTAATTGTAGAGTTAAACACCCAGCGACCCACTTAAATACACACAAATTTCATGTGAATTGGTCTCGCCGTTTAGGGGTAGTTCAGTCACGTACACACGTGTGGAAGAATCATTGAAACGAATGGCAAAGGTTGACTATATATAAATTCCTCGCGGGGAAATAAAGTTAAACACTTCTTGTAAAGGTGCAAAGCGCGCTCCACAAGTTGTTCGCGTCTCGACGAACGGTGGATGAGTGAGTGAGTAGGCTCGTGGGTATCTTCTCTTTCACCCTTCTGGGTGTTGAGGTGCGGGTGTCGGGGGAGGGGAATTTACCTCCCACCATGACCCGGGCAGAAGCTCAGGGGTGCTGTACACCCCCGGTGAAATTGAAAAGAAGCCTACTTTTCAGGCCCCTTGATGGTGAATGTATTTTACCCGCCTAGAGCGATATGAAAAATAGAAAATAAAAACGAGAGTAGGCGCCAAAATAAAAACAAAAAATAAAATAAAACAAAGCAAAAGAACGAAATTAAAATTAAATAAAAACGAAGCAAGAACAAAACAAAACGAAATAAGAGCAAAATAAAAAATGAAAGCGAAATAAAAAAAAACGAAATAAAAACGAAAATAAAATAAAATAAAAGCGAAATAAAAACAGAGATAAAGTAAAAGTGAGATGGCCAATAAAAGCGGAATGGAATGAAGGGAGCAGGTGGGAAGGTAGGAGGGTGAATAAGTAAACTTATTCACCCACAGGAATAAGCTCTCGGGGGAGAGCCCTGCCTTCCGGCGGACGGGCGTGTAAGGGCGCTATGCCCCTGAGGTGTGTATGGTGGCTGTTATCAGCGCGGATGAACTCTGCGAGTGGCTCGGTTTTGGTGTCTCTAGCGATGGTGGAGTTGCGGACGTAGCGTCCCGCGCCGGTGATTAATCTCAGCGAATTATTTTGGACAACCTGGAGCTTACGTTTGCTGGTAGAAGATAGAAGACCGTACCAAGCAGGGGCTGCATAGGTCAGTCTCGACTGTATGTACAACTTGTACAGGCGAATTTTGGTTCTGAGTGGCAAGTCAGAGGAAAGTACCGGTCTAAGGCACGCCCGTGACGCGACCGCGCCTGCTGACACATGGTCTAGCATTTTGCGCATGCGCAAGGGGCGGTCTATAATACAACCTAGGTACTTTACGCTGGGTTGCCACTCAATAACTTGACCTCGAAACACAAGTTTCGGTGGGAGAAACTTTTGCAGGCCGGTCAGTATTGCTGATGTCTTGCTGGCATTAACGGCTATTCTCCACTTGTCCAGCCAGCCAGGCAAAGTGTCCAATAGTCGCTGCATTTTTTTGGCTGCTAAACTAGTTTTGCGGAAGGAGGACATATATGCGCTGTCGTCCGCGTAAAGGGCTAGGATAACGTCTTCAACACCTTCAGCTAGACCGGAGTCACTGAGCGTGGGGATGTCGTTGGTGAATAACGCGTAGAGCAGTGGCGATAGGCAGCTGCCTTGAGGTACCCCTGCTCTAATGGGTTTACATGCTGACTGGTTGTTCTCGACCGAGACATAGAAGCTCCGTTTGTCCAGAAACGAGGCTATTACTCGCCCGAGCGTCGGTGGGATGTCGGTCTGTAACAACTTGTGTTATAAGCCCTCGTGCCAATCTCGATCGAAAGCCTTCTCCATATCGAGAAAGACTCCGACTGTGCGCCTGCCCTTGTTTAGCTCTAAGGCCATGTGATGGAGCACTCGTACAAGCTGAAGAGTGGTACTGTGGCTGTCTCTGAAACCAAACTGTTCAGGCCTAAGCTGAATATGCGGGGATATCCTAAGTAAAAGTAGGCGTACCAACAACTTGGCTAAATTGGACAGCAGTGTAATCGGTCGGTAATGTTCTGGACGATGACGATCTTTCCCTGGTTTCGGGAGAACAATAATTTTGCCAATCTTCCACGAAGAAGGGAAATGTCCAGTGCGCAGTATCCCATTAAAAATACGGGTGAGTGCCACCAGACCCTTCCTAGGCAGCATGATAATCGCTGTGTTTGGAATCTCGTCGGGACCGGGTGATTTGCGCTTATTAAGCGTAGAGGCCTCCTTCCTAACCTCTTTAGGCGAGATAAAATAATCACCTCTGAGTGGTGGGGCTGGGCCCGCGAGAAACTGCTCTACGCGTTCTGTAACTCCTAACGTGTGGTCAGGGTCGATAATGGGGTTCGGCTTAAATTGGTCCTCGAAGTGGTCCGCAAAAAGTTCCGCTGCGTGATAATGGCGAATGCCAGCGGTATCTATAAGAGGGCAAATTGGGCCGGGGGTTTTGGTGATTTGTCGGGCCAAGCGATACAGAGCCGTGTCATCCTCACTAGCTTTAAATACCACTTGGACCCACGAATGCTGCCTGTAATTGGCGATTTCTGACCGCAGTTGATTTTATTAAGGTCCCTCTTTACAGCTGGACAACGTGTTTGGCACCAGTGTTTACGAAGGGCCCTCTTTTCTTTGCTAAAAGCTGCTTTCCAGAAGCTGTGGCTGAAATTTTAGTAGACTCCCTTAAAGCCTGTGCAATGGCAGTTGTGAAAGTGCTAACTGCCTCTTGCCACCAACCGGGAGTTCATAACTCAACATGGCGCGGTGAAAAGTGGCCCAGTCTGTTGTTCTGCGGGGGTTGGGGAGCGGTTTACCAGATGCAGACACTCCAAGGACCAATAAGATTGGCAGACGCTGAGTGTCAGTTTCGTGGAGGACCTCTAACGACATTGACCAGCTAATCTTATGCGCTAAGGCGATGTCCAGTACGTCCGGTGCGTGATTGTCCGTAGAGGGGTACTGCGTTGGTGATCCTGGACCGATGACTAAATAGTTTTTCAGCTCAGCATCTGCTTTGAGTTCACGACCCGATTTGGATGAAGTTTGTGAACCCCAGTGTTGGTGTTTGGAATTAAGGTCACCTAAAATAAGTGTGGGGGTGGCATCGCAAAAAATATTGTCGATGTCACTCGGAACGAAGGGGGTAGATGGTGGCTTATATGCGGCGAAGACTTTAAGCTCCGCATTGCCGACCTTTAGTTTTACACCTATAGACCGAGTATATGTAAATTGGGGAAGGGGTAGTAATTCGTGAATAAGGTCACGTCTAATTAATACAGCCGTACCCCTGAAGGCCATATTAGCGGGAGAAGTTTCGTCTCGCCTATAGGTGAAGAAATTTGTAATGCGGAGCTCATTCTCACCTCGGAGTTTCGTTTCGCCCAGTAACACAATGTGAACATCGTGTTCCTGGACTAACCGTCTGAGGGCGGCTGTCTTAATTTAAGGCCCCGATAAGGCCCCATTAAATTCCCACGTAAGAATTGTGGTGAGTTGTGCCAAGCCGTTACAAAGGGCTGGTAGTGGGTTCTGACCGGCGGCTATGGCCTCTATTGCCGCGTTAAGTGCCGCTATAGCAGCTCTTGCTACATTTAAGGCACCGGCTTGCATTCGGGGTGGGCCCTGTGTGTGAAGCATGCCAATAGGGCGGTTTGTCGTGGTAAGTTGCGTCTGTTGTATAGCGGCCGCTTGAGGCTGCATTTTTTGGATTGTCTGCGCTAACAATGGCTTAGGGGGTTGCGGGGGGTCCGCAAATTGGGGGGGGGGGGCATAAAAATGTAGGGGGCGAATTGTGTGTCCGGTGCTGTCGGAATATTAGCCGAAACCGTTGTTGTGGGCTGTGGTGCGGATTTTTTCCGTCGCGGCCTCTTTTTTTTCCTTCCGAGAGCTAGGGATCTATCGGTGGGGGGGTTGGCGGGGGGCATTAAATTTGCGCCAGCAGATAAGTCATATTCCTGCGGCTGTAGCTGTTGCAGGGGGGTGGGCGATGGTGAGGGTAATTTGTAGCCCGTTGGGCGTTGTTGCGCGGGAGTGGAGGAGCAATAGTCACCCCTTTACGCCTCGCTTCACGCCTGAGGACTGGACAAGAGCGGCTGTTGGCTGTGTGCGCTTGCCTGCCATTGGCACATTTTACTGCGACCTTTCGCCGATCGCATTCTGACGCAGGGTGATCGCCGCCGCAGCGCACACATTTTATCGGCCGGTGACAATTTGAAGAAGCATGGCCGAATGCCTGGCATCTATGGCATTGCGCGGTTAGGTCGGCCCCTAACTGCTGGGATTTGCCTAACGTGCGACACAGGGAAACTGGCAAAGGCGAGGGCCTCAGCTATCTCGTCAAGCGAGGTGTCCTGAGGGAGCCCCTTAATAGCTATTTTCTGCGGGCGGTCGCTGTCCAAGCTGTAACAGAACCATGAAACGGCACTATCCAGCTTAGACAGCTCGTCTATATAGGCCACTACCGTACGATATTCCTCTGGCGATTTCGGGAAGAATCGTACCCCTTTGCCAAACGGCCGGGCGTTGGGTGCGTGTCCTAATATAGAATGCAGCTTTTTAAGGTGCGTTGACCATTGCGGAAGGGACTCAACTACTATAGGGGGGTGACTATTTTTGTCTTTCTTATTCGCAGTGGCACTGGCACTGACGACTGAGCTTAAGCGGGTTGGGATTGGGAGCCTATTGCTTGGGAGCCTATTGCTTGCGCGTAAGAGCGTCCGCTGGGCGACGCTGACGTCAGGGAGTAGGCCCGGCGGCCGCGAGCTTAGCTACCTCGTAGCAAAACTTTGAGGAAGCTCACGCTGTGCTTTTCGTTTGTTCTTTTTGCTTCCCTAGCGCTTTAACCTTATTTATAGGTATATGGTTAAAGTTGCTTAAATGATCGTAGTACAGAAATGAAGTACAAAAAAAGGGTATGATATAAGTTTGATATTCGTGCGTTTTTGCAATACAAAGTTATAACGAAAATAGTTTTACATCTTTAGCCGTTTGCTTACTCGTTATCTTCTTGAATCTACTATATCTAGTTAAAAACTATAATCAAGTATCTCGGCGTAACCATTAAACGGTTCCTGACCATGAAGGCGCACGTGACTAGCCTCGTCAATCAGACCAGGTCCACACAGGCTTTGCTCACTCCAGTGCTCAGGGCAAAACTCCCAATACTGACGGAGTTGGGGGCTACAAAACTTACATCAGACCCTGCCTCACGTACGCTCTGATATTTATGAAATGCGGAATTATGAACTGTGGATATATGTAGTCACATGTATATTAATTATTGTTAAGATATATTAAACACGTTGAGTTTATAATTAAGACTTTTATTTTTCATTGTTAAACTATCAACAACTTACTATAGTCATAGTAACCTACTTACATATCATAGACAATAAAATATGTACATATGAAACCTTATTCCAACACTCCCCCTCATGAGTACCTTGGGGTCGGAGTGACTCCAATTAATTTCAAGAGCTTTGAAATTTTTGGCTGTGGAAAAGCTTTCGTGAGGAGATCAGCTTCCATGTTCTTAGTTGCTTTGTATCTTATAGCCACAAGTTTCTTTTCAATACACTCTCTGACAAAGTGCTATTTGACGCTGATGTGTTTCGATTTTTTTCCAGTCATCACATTATTTGCCATTTTTTGTGCTGCCATGTTATCGTTTAAGATAATAGTTGTTTGTTGTGGTACTCCAATATCTTCCAGTAGCTGTCTCAAATGAATAGCTTCTTTTGTAGCTTCGGTCATAGCCATGTATTCGGCCTCGGCTATGGATAATGCATCAACTCGTTGTTTCTTTGTTTCACAGCTAATTATTCCGCCGCCATATTTGAATATGTACCCTGAGTATGAGCATCTGTCAATGGTGCATGCGGCCCAATCTGCATCGGCCATGCTGTTCCAGTTTTCCTGTATTTCATGTAATTTTCTTTAGTTTCTTTTAGGTAGTGTATAACTCTTTTTGCAGCTAACCAGTGGTCTTTACCATAACAAGTGTTGTATCGGCTCGGCATCGGCATTGCTACGGCTAAATACATCAAGGAACCAATGAGCATTTGGTAGGGGTAGTCTTTCTCATCTTCCTTTTCGTTCTTTTCTAACTTCAGCGCTAGTTCCATAGGAGTGGATTCTAGGTTACAGTCCTCCATCTTAATTTTTTTATCAAATTATTATTGTAGTTCTTCTGTGATAACATTATCGCTCCCCCTACGTAGCTAAATTGTATACCCAAACAATGATGAAGAGCACCCATATCTCTCAATTCGAATGCTCCTTGCAACTTAAACTTAACTTCTTTTAAAAGTTTTTCAGAATGATATGCTAAAATTAAATCATCAATATACACATTTATCAATAGCTTTTCTCCTCCTTTATCAAGGATATACAAGCATGGGTCCGCTTTTGCGTTGGCAAAACCAATTTCTAACAATTTTCATGCAATTTAAGGTACCATTGCCTCCCTGCTTGTTTCAAGCCATAAATTGCTTTATTGGCTTACAAACTCCATCATTCTTATATTTATCTAAATTGATTAGCATTTTGCTTTCTCAATCAATTCCTTATCATTTCCTTTAGTGATAATTAGTTTTGGTAATTCTTTACTTTCCAAGAACGCTTGGTTTTTACGGAATAAAAAATTCTATTGATAGAATACACCATTTATATACGAAGATGAAATTCAGAAACTCTCGGAGGGCACTAGTTTTTCCGGAAAAAAATAAATAAATTTCATACAAAAACAGCCATTATACAACAATAAATATCTACAAAAACAAAACACATTAGAAAATAAAATAACAAGTTTTTTTTTTAAAAAAGCAATGTTGTCAGTATTTAACAATCGAGTACTTACTCTGTACAGTAATAATCGATAAAAAATAGGCTGGCGAAGTGCCAGCAGCTAATTATATAACGCTTCGCTCGGCTAGTGCGGTGTTCACCATGTAACCTAACGGCTCGTCGGTTCGGTTTGGTATGGATTCGCTGCCAGTTTTTTGATTTTAATTGAGTATACATATAAATATGCTTTTCTATCGATTAAAATTAGAGAAAAGTAAAATCGATTGAATCTTGTGTTTATTTTTTTCCTAAGGCTGGCAATTATTTTTTTGATAAAAAAAATTTTGTATTTTTAAATGTTGGTGTGTAATGGCGGGTTTTGTGTGAAATTAATTTAGTTGTTTTCGTGAAAATCTAGTGTCCTCCGAGAGTTTTTAAATTTCATCCGTGTGTATAAATGTAGTGTTCTATCAGTTAAAACCATCGTTACGTAAAAACCAAGCGTTCTTGGAAAGTAAAGAATTACCTTAGTTTTAAATATTTGTCTAGGTCTTTCGGTTTTTTCATGTAAATGCTTTCATCTATGTCGCCATTCAAAAATGCTTGTGCACACATCTGGTTGGCTAAGCTTCATGTTATTTTCTATGGCGTGTGCAATCAGCAGTCTAATTGTGCTAATTTTCGCAACTGGGGCGAAAGTTTCATTATAATCGACCCCTTCTTTTTGATTGAAACCGCGAGCTACTAGTCGAGCTTTTCTTCTATCTATTTCTCCTAGAACATTGTATTTATATTTAAGAATAATTTTGTTGTCTATTAAGTTCTTGCTTTCATCTTTGTGTACAATTTTCATTATCATGCGATTTGTACGAAGTACATCTGCTGTCCAAGCACCAGTCATTCATTTTTTCTTTTGTATCATTTGTGTTGAGACATGTTTCATTTTCTAAACAATACATATTTTTGTAGCTGTTCCTGCTCGAGTTAAATTTAGATCTGCAATCATTAGCCTTATGACCTTTTTTCTTGCACTTGTAGCATTAAACAATGAATTTCTTACCACGCTGTTTACTGTATAGCGCTTCTTTTTCATCATTTTGTTCAATAGTGCCTGCTATGTTTTTCCTTGCTTGAGCTTCTTCGATAATCTTAATTTTTAAATTATCTACAGCTGGTAGATCGTCTCTTGATTCTATAGCAATGCGAAAACTTTCGAAGGATTGGGGCAGACTGTATAGAAGCACAATACTAAGTAGATCCTTGTTAATAATAATTCCCATATCTGCCGATTTATTGACGTTATCCATAAATTTATTAAGATGTTCTATGGTATCATCGCCTTGCGTGCAGGTCCTTTGCTATAATATATGCTTTCAAGTATGTCCCATACTTCTGTACTAGTTTTTGTAATTCTTCACTTGCTTTAATTTAATTGGAGCGATGATCAAAAGTAATTCTGACAATGCCAAGTTATCTTTCTCTAAGTATTTGTTTAATTCTTCGCTTTCAGCAACCGGCTTTTTAATATTTTTTGATACATATTGCAATAATCCATATTTGGTCAACAGAGCTTTTGCCTGGATTTTCCAAGAGTCATAATTTTCTCTTTTCAATGGCTGAATGTATGTGTGACTCATTTTTAGTTTTAACTTACGTTTTCTGGACCCATAACCTGATATTTATGAAATGCGGAGTTATGCACTGTGTATATTTGTAGTCACATGTATATTAATTATTGTTAAGATATATTAAACACGTTGAGTTTATAATTACGACTTTTATTTTTCATTGTTAAACTATCAACAACTTACTGTAGTCATAGTAACCTACCATAGACAATAAAATATGTACATATGAAACCTCATTCTAACACGCTCCACCGGCACTTCTAAGCCAAGCCCAGCGCAAGCGACTACGCACGCAACATAACAAGGCTCTTCGTATCATAGTCGGCGCACCTCGCAACATGAGGAACGCTACGATCGCAAGAGACCTCCAGATTGAGTTACTGGATGGCACCGCGGGGCCGTGAGCCTCTGGGCATGGTGTTGTCCGTGATAAGCACTATGTCGCCGATCCTTATATTTTCATGCTGTGTACTGGGGCTGGGTCAATGTCTGGGCATGCCTCGGCATCAGAATAGGTTTGTACTCCAGCGACCAGCAGCGCTACCAAAATAAGTCGGCTAGCGCCTGCGTAGCTTTCCAAGTCTTTAGGTAAACTTCGACGACTTTAAAAGAACCAAACGGTGTCATTGCACAGGACCGCCCACTAAGGAAATGGTTGGGGGTCAAGTCTTCTTGGCTCAAGTCAGGTTTCACTGGAGTCAAATGTCTAGAGTGGAGTTTGCAAAACTTCTTCTGGCTTTCTCACAGATCGCACGAGTCGTTCCCACGCACCACCAGCACTTGGGTTTCCAGGTGGTATCTTTTTCCAGCAGATAGACTTATTACTTGCGAATGCTTTCAGTTCATTTTTGTTTTTTGCAGCGCTTCTTCGATTTCCTAATAGAGAACTACAACCTAATAATATTTATAGCGTAAAAGCTATGTTCTGTTATATGTTGTTTATGCTTATAATGCATAAATAGTCAGTGTATATACATACAGAAGTAACACTGACTTAGACACATTATAGGACACGCATTATGTAATTTTTATAAAATTACCCGAGACTAAATGACATCGCACAACTAATTGTATACTTTCTTTTAATGTCGTCGTTTTGCACTTTTGATACAATATTTTAGTGCATCGTAAGACATCTGAATGCAAATATATGAATAAAAAACTAATGCGTTAACCTACCCAGCTATGAAATACGATGCTACAGCGCTATTTACAACAATTATATATGAACAATCCATTGTACACTGTACTCTAAGTTATGGTTTTGAATTAGAACTTATACTCACCTTACTTAGTACTTATAGTCACAAAAGGTATAGTGGTGGTCTTTATATCACTTAATTAAGAGAAGGTGTTCACTTTCGAAAAAAAATTGAAACTTTTCCTTTTGAGTGTTTAAGCAATATGTTTTATAATCATTCTAATCCTATATAATGTATAAATAAACACACTAATGAGTATAATTAAATATTATGTATAATTTTTTTTTAATACTACTACGGTGTCAAACAAGCTAACGGTCCGCCTGATGGTAACCAGTCACCGTAACCTATGGACACTTGCAACACAGGTCATTCCCACTAGTACACCCAATTAGTTCAACCGTTGAACTAATGGGATTTTTTTTTAAGAGTTGAACTACTGGGAAAATCTAGTTGAACTAACTTACAGGGCCGATTCAGTTGATTTAAAAGATGAAATTTATATATATGTACTTAATCTAATTTATTGGGTACACCAGGGGTATAACTGGCGCGTTGCCGACCCTTCAAAAATTTAATAATTTTTTTCTTTAAGAACCCCATACTGCAGTCCTGAAAGAAAACCTTGGCTGAGAGCTCATTCTACAACCCAGGCGTTCGCGGGAGGAAGTTTCTCTTAAAAAAAACATCTAAAAAATATTTTGGGCTTCATTAATATTTGGACCATCATTGTATTTTACAATTGCGTAGCGTGACCACCTGCTGCCATTTGCTGCGCCGAGAGGGGGTAGGGGGCACATATGTTTTTGGTGGTAGGGAGGAAGTGATAAAAATAATTGGTAGCCGCTGATCTGTGAAATAGTGTGTAGGGATTAAATAATGCACCAAAGGCCCAAATATAATCTGAAAATTATTATTTTTTGAAACATCTATTTTTAAAATATATATCGGCAAATAAAGCCGAAATATCTTAAAAATGTTAGCTAAAACTTGGGACACATCTAGGTTAGGTCCTGGAATAGGACATAGGCTACTTTTCATCACGGATTAATCAAAAGTTCCCGCGGGAATAACTATAACAGTGGTGCCCATACTTTTTTCTATGAAGATCTACCTACCAAAATTTATGAATAGGAGATCGACGCTTGTACCTACAACACTTTTTTATTAATAAATAAAACTACTACACTAGGTGAATCTGCTTAAATTTGTGTTTAATAGTCATTCATTATAAATCAAAAAATAATCAACTTGATTTTGGTGCATGAAATTGGTGGTCTTCCACTAAATTTTTGAATTTGGGATTTTTTTCAATTAAAGCTAAACGCATGCAAGCTGTAACATGCAACATCTAACACTGAAAACCCGAGCACCCGCGCGGCTTTTTTCCGTTGTTTCCCAGTAACCATAGTGATGCCATTTATATTATTTTATTTAGACAAATTCTTTTTTTTTGCTCATATACAGCGATCTACCGATCGACCGTTTGGGCACCTCTAAACTATAACGTTTGTTACTCAATCCTGTCGCAACGGAACGTCCAATTGAGCTGAAATTTTAGACAGAGATAGTTAAAGACACAAAAAAGGACATAGGCTTATCTCGGAAAATTTAAAAGTTCCTGCGGGACTAACTATAAACGACTTCCACTTGAACAAACTATATCTGCAACTATAGCTTTTATAAACTCCTTTAGTATAATGAAGTAGTTGCCGTATCCCACGCCGATAACAATAATTATTTAGCCGCAGGCAAAAACTAGTTGTAAATAAGTTTAATTATATATGTATATAGGTTCATAACAAGTATATGGATGAAATAAAATACTGAACGTGTTATATTTTTTTTCAATAATTGTAAATACTTAATAATACAATACATAAAAAAAAAATGTGAACAAAATAAAAATAATTACTTTTGTTGAGTCCTTGACCTGTCGTCATTCTGTGATATCCAGCACTTCTGTTTGCTGTTGTGAGTGGGTCGCTCTTTAAGTCGAGGATGAGCTGATTTTAGCAAGATCATTGCCCGCGTCGTCGGTCGTTACCCAGTAGTGCTTGGTGATATTCAAGTAGTAGTCTCGATCGTGTTACCATCGTTAGTTCTCAGGACAGAAGGGGTTCTTGCTCGCCACGTCCTTTGCAGCTTGAATTCTGCCTACACATTCCGCTTGGAATATTGTGTTAAACTTACCCTGAGCTGTGGATGCTCGCAAAATGTCACATTATTCATATTTACTAATATTATAAATTTGAAAGTGAGTTTGTTTGTCAATCCTTCAGATCGCAACTTGGCATTCTATTGAGCTAAAAGAGATGGAGAAGGACGACCGATGACGTAGGAAAAACCACGGGTCAACACATTCGTAGAAGAAGTATATCTGAAGTATGAAATCCTATGCTGATAACCAAATTCAGCGGGAAAATGCTAGTTACAAATTTATCTAAAAATGCCTACAAATATCTTAAGGTAAAAATAAAATACTATCTAAAGAATTGCCACGTGGAAGAGAAAAGACTGCCGTGTAAATACGCCGTTTTTGTGCAAATGTTGTGGTTTAACTGTATTATCTAGAAATTAATAAGATATATATTTTATGAAACTAGTTTTTTACCTTAATGAATAATTTTCATTTATCTTATTTAATGCAATAAAAAATCTGGAAGTAACCATCGTTTTAACATTTGTGAAAATTTTTAAATCGTGTATTGTTGTAATGAAAGTTGGTTAAATAATTAGAATAGCTTGTTATCTAGTGCATTGATTCTCAGTTGTGGCAAAAATTCAAAAAATGTTTAACGTTAAATTCCATACAAAAAATTTTAAGTTTCAAGGCGTCATTATGGTATAAATTACTTCAGAAGTATATAACAAATATAGCTCATAGTAATGTACGTGACATTTTGTAATGATTTATAGTACATTTACATTCACAACGTTAGTATTACTAGAAATTAGTCTTCTCGCCTGTGTCGCCCTCTAGTATCACCCTCCCTCAAGTATACTGGCAACGATAGCTATACTTATCCTTTGAGTAAGAAGTATGTCCTTTCCCAAGGTACAAGCTCTCATCGTGCCAAGTGGCATTGAGATCGGTTCACCGGTTTAGATGTTAAAAGGTAACAGACGGACAGACAGAGATACTGTGGCATCTAAATGAAAAAAAAAGAAAATATACCAACGTTACTTAGTCTTTCTTGATTTTAGCTTGACCAGAGTTCATTAAGGTAATATTAAGTTTATGTAAAGTACAAAGATCTTAAAGAGTTGGAAGAACTCACTTTAGCTAAAGTAAAATCAGATTCGTGTCGTAGTAACTTGCAAGTTTCATTAGGTAAATGGAAGAGAGAATGAATTACATCCTTTGGGCTATATCCGTAAGGGCTGTACCCTTTGAGCGGTAAGATTTAACTTATAAAGAGGGGGCATAAAAGTAAATTGCCCATGGTAGAGTTGAATTTTCAGCAAGTAAATCAAGTTCAAATTAATAATAAAAACATAAATACTACATCATAATTTCATGGTCTGATATTAGCAAAAACATAATGCAATAAAATTATCTCAATAATGAAATCACAAAATTATCTCTAGTTTTCGCCAAATTCCAACAATTTTTTTTTATCACATCTATTCAAAAAGAGTTGGTTCTAGGGACGCAAAGTGATTTCAATTGGGAATGTGGACATTGTAAGTAAATGTTCTAATACTGGCCGGTTTTGTAAAAAAGTTTGTGAAAAAGTAAATACCGCGTTAAATGTACCGCCTTTGTAATTTGTAATTTACCCGTAACTTATGGACGCTTGCAACACCAGGGGTATCACTAGTGCCTTGCCTACCATTTAGAAATCAAATTACTTCTATCTTGAAGAACCCCATACTGTAGTCCTTAGAGAAAACCTTAGCTCATTCCACAACCCAAGCGTTCGCGGGAGGAAGTTTTTCTGAAACCGGCTTTATTCCTTTTCTTAACTGTCTGGAGTAACATTAATTCCATTTTTTCAATATAACATATTGTTAATTTTCATCACACTTACCCTTAAACAGTGTCATTACTTATTTATTTGTACTTAAGAGAATATGATTCGCGCCGCCTCGCAGGGTGCTTAATGCAAACGAATTTACTGACCAAATCCCGTGATATTTTGTAGACATGGTATCAAGCCAAATATTTGTACAAAAAACTAGAATCCTCTATAACTCTTAACCTGTATAATTTATTAGAAAACTGGCTCACTGCAGACCTGGATAAAAGAGAGATTTAGTAAACCATTCTTAGAACATGCCTTCAAAATTTCGTGATGTTAGATTAGTAAATGTCAAAAAGAAGTGGAACATTCTTTTGTCTGAATCACGTTATACATTAAGAATATTTTATTATTATTTTTAGTTATCACTTATAGTTAAAAAACATATATGTAAATAAGTCATAGTATTAATTTGGTGGCGGTGATAAAAAAGTTAAAATATTAAAGAAATAGAAAAATTAATTAAATACGAAATACTAAAAAAAACATTTGGTAACTGTTAATATTGGTGAAGACCAAGATATTATATATAGGAATACATACACATACACATACATACAGTGCTAGCTATTCAAAGTATGTGTGATTACAAGTCAATATTGTGTTTGTTATTAAATTCGGTAATTTTGTTAGGTACTCTGCAGAAATATGACTTGAGTTTATATTTTGTATTGGATATAGTAGGGACTTGCAAACAGGGAGAGGTTCCACGGGCTTTGTTTGATATACATAAATATATATGTTTTCTAGCAAGTATGGAGAGTCAACTTTTGCGTTAATAACGTTGACGAGGTAATCAATATCTGCTTTGTTTCTTCTTATTTCTAAAGTTAGGAATCCATACCTTTTACAACGGTCGATGTAACTCATCATATTTGTTAAATTTCAATTGTTAATATGCTTGAAACTTTTTTTGTACACATTCAATTCCATTTATAGATCTGATATTGGGGATCTAATTGGCATACTCGAGAATACTGCGCACGTAAGAATAATAAAGAACATTTATAACTTTACTGCTGAGGAAGTTTACACAACTTTTAATGATGACTTTTGAGTCTTTTTTAATAATGAATTCAATATGCTTTTTACAGAGGAGCATAGAATCGTGTATGCCCCCTAAATCATGACGGTTATCTGCACTTTTTACATATTGTTAAGAATCAATAGTGTATTTCTAATTTATATTATTTACTTTTAGTGTGAATAAAATATGATAGCATTTTACTGCATTAAAATCTAGTTTATTTCACAAGCAATAGTGCTCAATACGAATAAGATGTTGTTGCGGAAGTGCAGGCAAAGCGGGTTCTAAGACCTTAATTACTTCCTTGTAGGTATTATTTCTTTTCTCAAAGCAAAGCACGCGTTCATAGAACTCACTGGTGGTAGGTAATAACGCGTCTATTCTATCAAGTATACTTAAAAAGCTGTGCATAAATTCTCTAGATATTTAGCGCCATCTGGCAATGGCGTTGTTTTTTCGACTTCTATTTTTTCTATATCAATTGTATTTCGATGAGACAATTTATTTGAAGCACAGGTCTGCGACTTTGAATTCATTATATCCGTTTTTTTTTTGTTAAAAACCCTTTACACAAAAACTACTGTATTCCTGGAGTTTCTAAACTGATATTAATAGTGTTTCATTGAATAAAATAAAAAGATTTTACGTATCATTAAAATCCTTATTGTGTTCCTGGAGTTCTCTTCGGGTTGTGAGAGAGCGTGAATGTGAATTTGATGCATTACCGCCTCAATTCTGTCTATCAGTCAAACGAATGCTCCCGCTCACCGTCTACTTACCAATGTGCACCATTTCTTTTCGTCACTGCGTCTCACCAGGTGGGCCTCGGAGAGTACTCTAGGACCACATAAGGATTTTAATGGTAGGTAAAATCTTTGAATTGTGGCCCCTACGTCCTCTCCGGGTTGTGAGACGTGTTTGTTATCACATGGTGAGTGGTTCTGTGTCTGCTTATAAATAAGTGATTTATTAATGCAAACAAAGAATAAGGATTTATTGATTAAATACCTTTGCCAAATCACTGTATTCGATCAAAAAGTACGTTATTCATCATTCATATTTACCAATAAATATAATAAGTATTTATTGATTGATACCTTACCCAAAAACTTATTAAATATTACATTTTAGTCAGACTGGTTGAAAATCGTAGACAAAACTACTCTTGACCTTGATCTTTTTAAAATATTTTATTATATTTATCTCAAATGACCTATTTTAATCCTTTTTAATTATTTTTGAAAATCAAATTAAAACATTACTTGCACACAAAAACGAAATAAAACATAAATAGTGATAATATATGTAGTCTAGTAGTTTTCCTGAGTGCTAGACTGTGAGCTCAGAGCGTAGACTGCGGGCTACAGTGTGCAGAATATGTTTTAAAATCCGTTCTATGAGTTTGGCAATAATACAATTTTTTTTATTTATGATCTGTAATATATGTACCTACATACAGTGTAACAAAATTTTTCTGACCCGGTGTATGATCGCTAGTATTGTGTAAGTTTCCACCAGTTTTGATTTTTGACTACCGCGGCACCGAGTCAGCAAAGTTTGTTGCACTGTAGCTATTTACGTTATGAAGTGTTCCTTACACATGGTTGAGCGAAGCGATGGCTGATTCATGTGTCATACTCGTGAACGGGTGCCGCCCGTGGAGGCTGGTCTGCTGTTGCAAACTTCGTTGTATTCTTAGTATTTAGTCTTACTTTTTTGTTTTGTTTATAAATACTGTTAGACATTGATTATTTCTTAGTGATGAATACATAAACTGTCTTTTGTTTATATTAGATACTTTTTATGTTATGCTTGTGCTTTATATTTCATGTTTTTTTATGTTTGTAATGGAAAGTGTCCTTTTATGATAAGGAGGGCATTTTCTAATATTTTAATTGGACGCTGTAAGAGAAAGGGAGAAAAGAAATGCCCTTGCTGAGTTTCTTGCCGGTTCTTCTCAGTACAAGGTCTCCCGCCCTGAAGACTTACGAATCGATGGCGTAGTGACATTCATAAGTGCTCAATTATTGTAGCCTAAACTGAATAAATTGTATTGAATTGAATTTGAATTACGTTATAAGCTTTAATTTTATATATTATATATATAAGGGTTATTTTTTCATAAATGCCTATATTTTTGTGGGATCTTTACAGACGGGAACGGGAGGTCAACAACTATTCTTTTAAAAATCTAAAGATCAAAGAGCTTTCATCAAAAAAGGCACAAAAAATTGCCAGAGCGCAAGTAGCCAGTTTTTGTATAATGAGGCATAAATTACTAGTACATTTCACTTACAAAGGCTCCCTCGCCCCGAGAGGGTATTTAAGAAGCGTTGTTAAATTTAAACTTTTCTAATTTAGGAAGGGCAATCTGGAGTTTTTAATTTATGATAGTGTTTTGTTAAAAGATACTTTGGAGACGTTTCTATCATACTAATTGGTGCGGTCAATCACCTTAATTTTTGAAGAAATTGTCTTAAACCGATTTCTTAAATCAAAAAGTTTGTCATGTCGACTATTGTTTGTCAATTTAGCAGTATGGCAGCAATAAATTACCTAAAATAATGAATAATTATCATACATATGTTACGAATAAAACAAAAACTCAATGCTGCATAGGTATGTTATCAATAAATTACTTTAAAATTACTAAGGTTTGAATAATTAAGATCGTTTAGAAGTCGGGGAAGCCTAGATATTAAGTTTGTAAGTATTGTATTTTTATTTTTATCCGTATACCTATTTGCGGCAATTTCTACGGTTTGTCATGACGTTCTACCTGATTAGTGACAAGTGACTGGCTGACTATTAAGGGCGTGATTTTTCAGCTGTTACGATTGCATTTACTTTCGTGCTGTCTCTTACTGTTTTGTTGAAAAATGTTTTTTCCTATCCTGCTGTCAGTTGAGAAATTAGCTAAATTTGCGAGAAATTGCAAGCTACAAAAACAGGCCCTAATATGACCTAACGAGACATGAACTTGACAGGACAATACGAGACGTCTATCGACAACACTGACAAAGTTGTATTTTTAATAATTTTTTTATAAATGTGCATAGGACCTGCGAAATACAATGGTTTTAATAGTCCGCAAGACTCGACTTTCCTTAGACGTCTATAAAGACCATTCACGGTTACTGCAATGTTTTTCAATAAATTGTTTTTTTTTTCATCTTCATTTTTTAGTATCCTTTGGGATAGACAAAACATACTAACAACATATTCTAGTAAGAAATCAAATGAAATTTTATTGTATCTTTAAAAAGTGCGACAAATGAAGTAGAAACAGGGACATCGATATCTTTTTAGGTCCTTTGTAACCAAGTATTGTAATATTGGTTTTTGTTAGGGCTTCGTTAATAAGGAATTGTATATTTTATTTTACTTTTTGGTAACTGGCGCGAGCTCGCAGCTTTGCAACCGCAGATTGTAGAATCACTACACAATTGATTAAAGGGCGTACTACGCTGGTAACGAATATACTCAGTGCGTTAGCAAAAATTATTTTTAACTGCGTTAGGTAGGTTTTCCGAGAAACGTCAGTGAGCGCGCGGGGAGCATTATGCCGCCCCTTTTTATTGCAAATAGGTAGGAGGACAGCAAATTAATCCATTTATTTTCTCAGAATTTCAGTAATACATAAATACCTAAGTAATGACAAATCAACATATTTATTTAACTTTGTTTTAGGAGATTTGGTGTATAAAAGATTTTGGAAAACGTAACATTCTCAACTTATCTACATTATTCTTCTATATAATTTTATTTTATTTTACTTTATTTGGGACAACAAACATTAATACAATATATTTCAGCTATACAATAAAATGAGAAGAGAATTAATTAATTGTATTACCAACACCGTTATCCACAGTTTGCTATACAGAGTACAGACAGTGTTGTTACAAGTATAAGAGTTAGAGAAAGAAAAAACAATATTTATACATATATCTACTAACAGATTAATTTAAATAAATAATATTTTAAATACTACATCCAGAAAGTCATTTCATAAGGTGACAAAGAGGTGTATAAGTAATATAACTATTTTTTATCTTTTAAAACAGCAATAACCTTACTTTTGAAAATAAATGGAGAGTAAATAAATATATCAAGATCATTAAAAATAGTATTGTAAGTTGCAACGATACGGCGCAGAGGTGCGCGTACACCGGTATTAGCCCTGCAGTTTCCTGTGTAGAACAAACGGCGCACACGCACCTTCCGCCGGTGTACAGTACGAGGCACAGTATAACATAATTGATTACTCAATTCAGTACAATCAAACTGATTAGTACAAATACGGTATAAAAACATAGTAGAAAGATGAACACGCCTTGATTCTAAATTCAAAATATTATATCTACTCAACAGATTAATGTACGAAATACGTGCATGAATAATTTGTATTGTTTACCTATTGTAATTATTTAGCCAACTAAGAATAAAAAAATATTTGTATTTACCTGTCAAGATCTTTTATGTATGTAAAAAAGGAAATTTCCTTCTTTTTATTAGAATTGTTCATACACACAGTACATGTATTTGGCATTTCTAAAAGGCTTTGCACTAATCGATAGCAAACACTAAAAGAACTATAATTTTAATCACTCGCACTCGCACACAAAGCCCTGAGATGCGCACGCTCACTAAGCCAGTTGAAACCGGTTTATACTCTAGCGGGCGCCAGTCCTCGCCCCGCGCGCCGTTTCACTGACAGGCCACGGACACATACCCGTGCTTGTAGTAGTGCTCTCGCTAGCGCCAGTTGTTTGAAGCTATAAGTCTGTAGGTTATTTAGTCACGTTCGCGCGGTGAGCAAGGTGTCGCCAGACGCTTATCAGTCACAAAAATATTCTGGTTAGAGAAACGCAAGCTGGACTATCTAATTTAAATAATAAACTATAACGAATGGACTTCATACGTTAACATTGCAATTTAATAAACGCCAAACTTATTTTCTAAAAGCGATTTTTTTTGCGTCTCTGCCCCTATTTGTTGTCGACCTAATCAACAAACAGGTTGTTCGGTAACTTATATTATAACAATTAACGGTAAATTTACTTTATTGCAGGTAGAAGATCACAGTTACCGAAAAAACTGCTAATGTTGTACCTATGGAATGACGCTCCGATTACATTTTGGTTTGAAGATAAAAATATGAGAAATAAGATTCAGTGACGTTTTAACATTGTGAATTTTGTTGGAAACACCTTTTTTCGTTTGCTATCTTTCAACTGTAGTAAAAATGTGTAAATGAAAGCTTGTGTCAGCAGACTTCTTTAAAAAGTCTCGTGAAAAACTTGCTGAGGTATAAACTGTAAAGGCCGACCCTTACTTTCATGTGTCATGTTTTATGACAAATATGAAGATTAGAAATAAAATTTTATTTTGTACTGGACAAAGAGAAATTTGTATTTTAAGTAAATACTGCTCATAAATAAAATAGACTTGGGTCGAAACAAGCTACAGCTTAATTTTTCTACAGTTTCATTGCAAAAGTCGTTCGACTCAGGAAAAGTTAGTATCTAAATTTTTTTTTGAAAACTCTTTGGAAAATTTAACGACCTGGCTTGTTGTATTTCCATAAAATGTCGTTAGAATTTCTTCTCAAGCGCTTAAACTCTGCTTATTTAACTAACGAAACTAACTATAATTTAAAGTAATTTTTAAATAAAGAGTATTTATTTAAAAAAAGTTGCTTTCTGCTGTCTGTACCCAGCCTTAAGCATATGTGTAAGCAGACTTCGTTAAAAAGGCTCATAAATAAGTCGACGGGCTGCAAACTGTTAAAGCCGACCCTTGCTTTGATGTGTTACGTTTCATCACATGACATAAAAAAAAAAAAATTTTTTCTGCCGAATAAAAAGTATTTAAGTGGCAAATGATTTTGTCTCGAGTATTTATTTATTTTTCTAAACATAAGTGTGTGCGTGTCTCTGCAATAAGTGTGTGCGTGTCTCTGCAATAAGTGTGTGCGTGTCTCTGCAATAAGTGTGTGCGTGTCTCTGCAATAAGTGTGTGCGTGTCTCTGCAATAAGTGTGTGCGTGTCTCTGCAATAAGTGTGTGCGTGTCTCTGCAATAAGTGTGTGCGTGTCTCTGCAATAAGTGTGTGCGTGTCTCTGCAATAAGTGTGTGCGTGTCTCTGCAATAAGTGTGTGCGTGTCTCTGCAATAAGTGTGTGCGTGTCTCTGCAATAAGTGTGTGCGTGTCTCTGCAATAAGTGTGTGCGTGTCTCTGCAATAAGTGTGTGCGTGTCTCTGCAATAAGTGTGTGCGTGTCTCTGCAATAAGTGTGTGCGTGTCTCTGCAATAAGTGTGTGCGTGTCTCTGCAATAAGTGTGTGCGTGTCTCTGCAATAAGTGTGTGCGTGTCTCTTCAATAAGGCAGGCATTTTGAAAAGAAAAGGTTCTTTATTAGTATTCAGATTATAAAAAGAAAAAGATATAAAATTGTGTGCGCGTCTCTCACTTCTCGCGTCGTGTTCTCACTTCTCGCGTCGTGTTCTCACTTCTCGCGTCGTGTTCTCACTTCGATTCCTCCTTGGTCCGCACAGCGTGCCTCAGGCGTCGCAATGACGTGTGACGTATTAACAATAAGATTGACTGTGATCAATTGTGCAGATTTTGCGTTGCTGAATCAGAAACTTAAAAATATCGTAAAATGAATTATAAATAACAAGTACAGACCACTAACAGTAACCTAACTGACCATAGTTGGTAACTACCTTGTGCACTATTCAAAATCAAACTTATTTTTTTTATTTAAATTAGGTTTTTACAAACACTTCTGAATCGTCAAAGTTATTAAATACTATTTTTTTCCTATTTTTATTCTTTGAAATTTTCCTGCCCGGTTCAAAATGTGGATTTCAACCGAGAGAATCCAGCAAGAAACTCGATAGTTACTCTTTTTAAAAAAAACATTGGGTTAACACAGAGTTTCCGAGACTTTTTTCTCATAGACCACTTTCCGGTGGACCCACTGCAGATACATTTCTTCCATATTTCCAAAACTCGAACAAAAATGTAAAGATAAGTATGAACTAAGTATAAGTGGCTGGATGCGGAAGGCAGAGGACCGGGAGAAATGGCGCGTCATGGAGGAGGCTTATATCCAGCAGTGGACCAATATAAGCTGATATGATGATGATGATGATGAACATCTGCTTTATATCTAAATATGGAATATTCAAGTTTTTATAAATACAACAAATTTCGCTGAGCTTCTTAAAATATTATCTGCCTACATTGATAGGTGAAGTCAAACCAACATTTTAGTTCTTCAATATCGAAAGCAGATATATTTTCGTGGACCCTAGTTTTTTTCTCACGCCAACGTAGACCCCCGTCGAGTCTTCCGTGGACCCCTGGGGGTCCACCTGGACCACTTCGGAAAATACTGGGTTAACATAACTAGTTTAACATCATGAAACAAAAATGGAAATAAAATCATAAATGATTCAAATGAAAGGAAAAATTATAATAATAACAACACAATATTAACAACAATTTTAAACATTTTTTTTAACTGGTTTACCTATGCGTTCCGTAATTGAGAATCTTCAGTCCCATGGATGTTTATCATTTATATAGTTTGAAAATTTGTAGTAGCCCTTTTTACAAAGTTTTTGTTTGATAATAGATTTAAATTTACTTATTCACAGTTTTTGAATACTATTAGGAACTTTGTTATAAGAGTGTATACATTTTCCCATAAAAGAGTTACTAATTTTGTGTAGACGTGTATCATGCACCAACAGCTTTTCTTTATTTCTAGTATTTACTTTGTGAACGTCACTTTTTTATTCGCTAATACAAAATGTAACTGCTACATGTTTAACTGTTTAAGCTTGTCTTGTGACAGCTGTTTGGCCAAGTCGGAGGACTATGAGGCAGCTTCAAAACTCTTACAGCCGAGTGGCCACTAGTTCGACAACTTTCACTAAGCCCAGAGCCTAAGTTTCCTTCTCTAAGCAGAGGCGTGTGTTTGTGTCTCTGTCTGTGACATCGTATCTTCCAAATTTCAATGTGGCGTTTTTTTGTTTAAAAGCTGATTAAATCGGCCATTTCGATCAGCTTTCAAACAAAACAATCCTTTTAGCCATGTTTGGTAGAAGTTTATTTAGACTCTGAAACGGTAGTGCCTGTCGTATATTGACTTCAAAAATTTGATTACATTTAATTTCAGCTCACCTCCTTTCACTGAGGATATCGGGAGTTACGCCGAACAAGGGATATTTATATCAAAAACATTTGTACGATTAACTTTAAATTTGGTGATATACGAAATTCAGATAGAAGGATAATTAGACACTGTGTTAATATTTAAGAATTTTAAGAATAACCACCTGTGTCTCGTAATAGATGAAGAACCCTGATCAGGTTCGATCACGAAGTATAGATAAAACGCTGTGATAGAAGGAAGCGGATGTGGTCCAAGGCAGCTAGGCAATGCGCCATCAACTGAGCAGGGATGTCACTAGAGGATCACAACGTTAGTTTCAAATATAGGTTTCGCTGTTCCGATACTCGGAGCTTATTTAATAATAATCTTGAGCACGCCAAAATTGTGAGTTCGGACGTAAAATGTATGCAAGTAAATTTACGGAACGCGAAGCGTAAGACATACTCGCATAACTTTGTCTCACGAATTCACGAGTCTAGCGTACTAGAAATTGTTCCCTGTAGGCTCGACTGATATGATTTTTATTGCAATTGGCTAAGAAAAAGTCGAATTATGCTATTGCACGGTATGTTGATTCCTCGGGATTAAAAATTAAGCAAATGGACAGAATAACTTGTCATCTATTTCTCCAATCCAACTTGAAACTATTTGTTTCAATTTGTTTTTGTGAAATTTTAAGTAAGATTTCGGTTGGTAGACACATTATATACATATTTGTACTTAATAGGGCCGTTAAATGGTTTTTAAGATTTAGTTCCCCGCATCCGCCACCCCGCATCCCGCACCACGCACCCCAAGTTTAGGCGACGATGTTTTATATGCACTTGAACGCAGCTTAGCCGTCTCCGCTATCTTCTATACGCCGTGGGTTCAAAACTATTCAGAAGTATCAGACACAATAATATTATTAATTTCAATTAGGATCGTAGCCCAGTCGCATTTGCCTATTCGAAACGATAAGTGAAGTTAAGCGTCATCGTGTGTGGCGAGTACTTGGATGGGGAGCCACCTAGTGGCATATTTTTGTAAGCTCCTACGTCTTTTAATGAGCATGTTAAACTGTCGGTCATGTCTGTATGATTACATGACAGCGCCACCCACCAACCCCTTTGGGGATAAGGTTAGTAAACTCTTATCTCCAAAGGGTTGGTTATAATATTTATATATATATACTTTATATATATCCTTATATATGAAGCTGAAGAGTTTGTTTGTTTGAACGCGCTAATCTTAGAAACTATTGGTCCGATTTGAATAATTAGAGAACAGTGTTAGATAGCCCATTTATCGAGAAAGGATAAAGGCTATATATCATTACGCTTCAAACGGTTAAAGTTTTGCAAACGTCATGTATGACAGAATTGTTCCTCTTTAAAAGTTCTTTAAAAAAATCTGCGACACCATGTGTCGTGTCTATCTTTTAAGTTTGGCTCCTTTTTTATACTAACAAAATTTGTTCCAAAATAATGCATTATTTGCGAAGGTGTCTCTATAAACCTGATATTTATCCTTATCCAAATAAATACGTTGTTCATCACAAGTCTTTTATTTAAAATAAAATTTCCCTTTACATCATTCGATTTCAATGAATATCTTAGGAGATATCGCAGTTTTAAAATAACATGTCATCAAAATAATGATCAAGTACTGCGCGCGCAGTTATGATGTACAAGGCCGGCGGGCAGTCATAAGGCGGTAGGGCGGAACTTATTTTTTAAAAATATTTTCTCCTTCTAAGTTCTTTTCTATAATTGAGGAATTGCCGTAAGAATTCAACGACAATTTGGGGCAGGAGAAGCCGCCGGCAAAAGCTAGTTTAATAATAAAGTCCGTCACAGACAGAGCTATAATAAATATTATAAAATATAGTAAGGCATATTACAATTTATTTTCGATAGTAAATATTATGTATTAAATATTTGCCTTTTTTTATACAACTAAGAATTTGGCAACTTGGCAAACAAGCCTGATGGTAAGGCCCTTCAAAAGAAATTAACTTCTTTCTTACCCATACTTTAGTCCTAAGAGAAGGCAGGGAGCTCATATCACAACCTAAGTATTCGCGTAAGGAAAAAAGGATAAATTCCCTGCCGATTGCGAGCGGTGCGATGGTAGAATTCCGTGGGCATAATTTCGAACAATTCCTTAGAGCACATAGTATTCTACAAGCGGTAGAACACACACAGGCAGGCGAAGTCTCTTCTCAAATTTAAGGGTTCAATACGGCAAGTGATTTTAGGATCGTCGACGATTCTCTCTCTCGATTTGAGACACAAGTTCAAGATCATTTTACAGAAATTTGTAATAACTAGTGAAATACATCCATAAAGGAGAATTCACCAAAGGTTTATTTAATTTTGATTAAAGTTAGGGACAATTCACCTACTGTAGATTTATCAGTGGTTAATATTTGTAGCCAAAATAAGAAAGTTAAGAAAAAGAAAAAAATGATTAGGTCATTAAGTTGACGTCTAAACAGGAATTAGAATTTTTTATAATAAATTAGAAAAGTAAAGTTGAAGTTCGTAGGCTACAAATTAATAATAAACAAATTCAAGATTTGAAGCAATAGATTGCAATTTTTCCACTTGTGTGTACTCTGTGATTTTTTTAAAAATATTTTCTATTTTTGTAATTTATGCACATTTTTATAATTCCTTTTCTTGGGGAGTGGTTCCCCGTTTACCCTGATTTTTTCAATAGCTGGAAGATTTGTTGCAGTTTCTGACATTAACTCACTCACAAGACTTAGACTTAGAACTTAGTTCTGCAGCTTTTGCGGTTAAAAAGATTCGTCAACTTACAGACAAAGCTACAGCCCGGCTAGAATACTTTAGCTACTTTCATAGCGTGATGTTCTATGGTATCCTATTATGGGGACACGGAGCTGATAAACAGACAATATTTGTACTGCAGAAGAGGTCTATTCGAGCAATATACAATTTATCTAACAGACACTCTTTAAGGGATAAATTTAAAGAGATCAATATGCCAACTTTACCTGGTCAATATATATTTGATAATTTAATGTATGTTCATAAGAATATTAATCTATTAATTTTTTATTCCTTGCATATTATACTGACGTCAAAAAAATGATATTGTATCCTATTTTTGAGACATAAACTATTTGAATATACGTTATTAAGATATGTGAATCGACCGTTGTTATGTCGAAAATAGTTAGTATAGATTTAGTTATTCTAATTATACTTATTGTAACATCATACATTAAAATCCCAGAACGAGGGATGTTAGCACGACTTGTGTAAGAAGCATCTCTGATACCTTTGTTTGCATAGCTATGTATGTTGTTGATTAACGCCCATCATGTCAATGATATGCAGTAAAAACAGCGTAGGGACAGCATATATTTTGGAATATTAATATATTTTAGCTCCGTGGCCTTTACATATTTAATTAAAATGGTCATTATCCTAAAAATGATACATTGAAAAATTATTCAAGTACATGTGTCGGCTTACTTTTTATTCCTTTCCCTTTTTTAAACACCCTTTTGATTTCGCCTTTTGTCAATACAGTATGTCTTCTCGGAAATATGGGGCAATCAATATCTCCTTCTGAAAAAAGTTTAATAAAAGAACTTTTGGGTGCTATACTTACTGAAATGACGACGCCAAATCATAGAATTAAAAAAAAAAAAAAGTGTGCGCTGAATTGTCATATAAATAAACAGATTATTCTAGCTTTGCTCTCTTAGCATCTAAATCGAATGTACAGAAATAGTCATTTATTTAATATTAGTATATAGGTACTATCTCTGGGCCAAAGTTCGGGTTTTTCCCTGGTTGTACGAACTAGGATTTTTTTTTCCCGTGGACCAACTAAATAGTTGAACATTAGAAAACCAAAATTTACAGCTAATTGACGCAACCAAATCTAAAGAGACAGACAAACTTCTGTCTGCTCTCCCTTGGCCCATCTCAGTCACGGATAATCCCTACCCCGCCCCTCTCATGTCCCGGGACATCCTGCGTCTAGCGCCTATGCGAAGTGCTCCCGCACCTCTCGCGCAAACGCCTCTTGCCCCCTCCGCGCCCCTCTCTCGCGCTGCCCCGCAACGCCGTTCAGACAGCCGAGCAGCAGCACTTCGGCATTCTCGTCGAGATTTCTTGGGCCTGCGACCCAGCCTATTTCGAGGTCGTGTACGCCGAATACGTACAGATCACCGATCTCAATCAAATGCTCAGCTTCATGGCTAAGCATCGCGACTTCTTCGCCGCCCTCCGCAGGGTGGCCCCAAAACCTTAAAAACCAAAATGGATTGCACAACCGCGCGCGAAAAACCCCGGTCCGTCTCCTTAGGCTATTTTAACGCCAACGGTCTTCGAAACCAAAGAGAGGAATTATCGCAATTCCGAACGTCTTCCTCATCCAGGAAACGTTCCTAAAGCTCGCTGTCCGCACCCCTTCGATCGCAAACTATCGCACTGTCCGTAATGATAGAACTGCCTCCAATCTCGGAGGCACTCTCATCTATTACAGGCGCTCCCTTCATTGCTCCCCTATCGATCCTCCACCACTTACGAACTTAGAAGCATCCGTCTTCCGCTTAGCGATGACCGGCCATCAGCCGATCATCATTGCATCGGTTTATCGGTCTCCCTTAAAAGACTTGCTCGAGAGCGACCTTCAGTCGCTCTTAAATTTAGGCGACGCCGTCATTCTTGCCGGCGACCTAAATTGCAAGCATCGCCGCTGGAACTCTTCAGTAACTTCACGGAAAGGCAGACTCCTCGACGATTTAGTTGACAGACTAAACATTGACATCATCGCTCCCATGACGCCCACTTACTTTCCCCACTATACTCAAAATAACCCTGACGTACTCGATATAGCACTTCTAAAGAATGTAAGGCTAAGCTTTCGCTCTATAGAGGTGCTTGACGAACTTGACTCGGACCACCGCCCTGTCCTCCTCCGATTAGGTTCCCCTTCGGACTCTCCTCCCGACACTAGAACCGTGACGGGCTGGGATAAATTTGGGCAATTGCTCGAAAATCCCAGCTCGCCACATCTAGACCGCGTTCCCAACGTAATCTCATCCGCGACCGACCTAAACGTAGCTATCGACTCACTCACTAGCCACCTGACCGTCACCATTGGCGAGTGCTCAAGACAGGTGCCGGTTGGTGCTTATCACCACCTAATCCTGCCTCAGCACATCAGGTCGCTAATAACCGCGCACGCGATCGCGCTTCCACCATCGAAAATAAAGCTCGCTTCAACGACTTACACCGCCGTGTAAGAACCGCTGTAGCTGAGCTTCGCGCCCAACGTTTCGGTGATCTTATGGAGAACACTTCTCCTTCTCACCAAGTTTATTGGCACTTAGCCAGAGCTCTAAAATCCGACACCGCCAACTCTCTCCCTCCGTTAACTCGTCCCAACAACGTTCCCGCGTTCAATGACGACGAAAAAGCGGATTGCCTAGCGTCTAGCCTCCAAGCCCAATGTGCCTTAAGCACACAGCCGTTCGATCCCGACCACGTGCGCGAGGTAGACGGCGAAGTGGAGCGCAGAACTTCTCTGCCTCCACAAGACCCCCTGCCCCCTGTCACTGTCGACGAAGTCATACAGGTCATCATAGACCTACGCCTCCGTAAAGCCCCCGGTGCGGACGGTATCTCTAACGATATCCTAAAGCGCCTCACTCTTCCCCTTCTCTGCCTCCTAGTAGCGATCTTTAACGCTGCTTTCGAACATTGCATCTTTCCTTCTCATCGAAGAAGACATTCTTCGATGTAGCGAAAGCTTTCGACAAAGTCTGGCACAACGGTCTAATTTTTAAACTGTACAACTTTCAGTTGCCAGATCGTCTCGTGCTCATCATACGAGACTATTTGTCGAATCGTAGCTTTCGCTACAAAGTTGAAGGCACTCTCTCTTCCCCCCGTCCCATAGAAGCAGGAGTCCCGCAAGGGTCCGTGCTCGCCCCCATCTTTTACCTTTTGTACACCAACTAGCCCTCTTTGCGGACGATACCGCTCTCTATACCACCGATAGGCAAGTGAGTCGAATCACTAAGAGACTCCAACCCGCTATCACCGCCCTAGGCGAATGGTTTCGGAAATAGAGAATCGAGGTGAATCCCGACAAAAGCTCTGCCGTCCTCTTTACCGTAGGCTGCCCTCCGCGGCCACCTCCCCTCTCTCTCTTCGGTCGTGCCATTCTCTGGCAAAATAAGACCAAATATCTCGGTGTGACGATGGACAGTCGTTTGAACTTCCACGCTCACACCAAAATAGTCAGAGACCGAGCCGCTTTTGTCCTCGGTCGTCTTTATCCCATGATAGGCAAGAACAGTAAGATGTCGCTTAGAAATAAGCTAAATCTTTACACATCTTGCATCCGCCCCATACTAGCTTATGCTAGCGTAGTTTTTGCTTTATCCAAGCGCAATCTCCACAAACATCAGACCCTCCAAAACCGCTTTCTCAGAGCGGCCTCCGGCGCCTCCTGGTACGTCCGCAACACGGACCTACACAGAGATTTCGAACTCCCCACGATTCTCCAATACCAATATTTCAAAGATCTGGCAGTCCGCTTTTTCGAGCGTACACAAAATCACCCGAATCGATTAATTGTGCAATCCACAACGTACCATCCCCCCGATCGACCTCGGCACGGTCGTAAAACTATGGTTAGGCGGCCTCGAGGAGCCCTTAAGCGTTGGGCGCTATATGGGCTGAGGCTCCTTCAGAGTCTCGCCCCAAAAAGCCCGGTGAAGCAGTAATGGCTGCAACAGCCAACTGCATAGTCAGTTGAGAAAAATGCAAAAAATATCCAACGGCATTTTCATGTTTAGTCCGCCGCACTGGTCGCATCAGGTCGTTACGCTGCCCAAACAGAATGGGAATTCAGTATTGAAAAACATTTCAATTAAGTACTTGTGTAACTTGTTTGTAGAAGATTATATTTTATTGTGTGTTTTTAATTATGTATAATTGTTATAAATTAAATGTTGAATTAACATTACGTAAGTAATACCTAGCTGAGAGATTTAGCTCTTTGTGGCATTTGGCTGGACCGGTCAATAAGAGCATCGGATTCGCAGCACGCTCCATACAACAGGATTTTTCTCCTCTGATGAATATCGATCCCTCAAACTCAATGTTTTTTGTTTTAACAAGACCAGACAACTAATATCTAGGTCTGTGGTGTTTCAGTTTTACGTTAAATTGTGTAGTTGTAAAATTATAAGAGTGCCAAAACTTGTAATTTATGGTCAAAACAGCTGCAACTTCGTGCTTATTATACACTATAACAAAAACGTTTCCAAAAATTTTAAAGCACCACAGACCTAGATAATATAATAAATTTTCTAAACAAAAATCATTTGTCAAATATAAGTTTTTAAATTTGCGCGTTCCATTACTAATTCAAAAATAATAAAACGAGATTAAACGCGTCATTTGGCAAAATACCTTTTTCCCGACGTTTCGGCTGGGTCGGTATACCCGTGACCAAGGCTGGTGTAACCTAGCCGAAACGTCAGGAAAAAGGTATTTTGCCAAATGACGCGTTTAATCCCGTTTTATTATTTTTAAATCATTAGTCAAATTTGCAAAAATCGAATTCTATCATGAAGCTGGCTCGCTTGACAAACACGGGGGGCTTGAGACGGGGGAGGCGAGGCGAGGTAGCAGCCAAAATCAGTCGCGGCGGGCCATCCGTAAGCGAATCTTCACTTGTATTGCGTTTGACGTAAGTAGGTAGATTTGTTTATATCAATGATATTAGTATGGATTTTTATAACGAATACATACCTATTTAAAAATTTGCCGTATGATTCCTATTTTTTAAAATAGTTGTACCTACATCTACTGTGAACAATGTGTCGCTAAGATTGAAAGTCTAGAAAGAGATTTCCAATTATTCCTATCCTAAGTAAAAAGAATAGAACAGTGAGTATTTAATTTTTTAAATATTTAAATTTAAAATAGTCTAACTAACATTAAAAGGCGCTGAACTTTGGTCATTCAATTAACGGGTATGGAACGCCTTATAAACTATAAGAGCCCTAACTTAGGATACTAATAAATTATAAAATCGCTGTCATCCCCATTGTCTCGGCGGCAGGACAACATTAGGGTTTTGTTATAAAAGAAAAGAAAAGAATCCTATCATGGGCCCCGTTATTTCTAAGTAACAAATTAAAGTAAACAACTAAAATAAAATAAAAATGATTTACATTGCTTTTTACTGTCCGGAAGCAGTAAGAAAATTATTGCAAGCTATTTATGGTCAAATAAACATATTTCCAGAGTGGTATCCGTTGACATTTTCCGCCAAATTAGTGATAAAATTGCACTGCTGCCGCCGGCTTCTATATACTATACCACTGGAGCGTACGACATAAAGACACCATATTGCATACATACCACCAATGTCACATTTAAATTACCTTTAATGTCTTCAGTCAATCAGTAGGCAGTGAAAACGATTTTTAAAATAATAACTTAGTACTTTTTTTTTATCCCACTAACGTGGCAAACAAGCTTACGGTTTGTTGATGGTAAGCGGTCACCGTAGCCTATGGACGCTTGCAACACCAGGGATATCACTTGCGCATTGCCGACCCTCCAGCAATCTAATAACTTCTTTCTTGAAGAACCCCATACTGTAGTCCTTAGAGCAAACCTTGGCAGGGAGCTCATTACACAACTCAAGCGTTCGCGGGAGGAAGTTTCTCTGAAACCGCACTGTATACGACCATTTCGGTTCCAAATTATGAGAATGAATTCCCTGCCGATGGCGAGCGGTGCGATGGTAGAAAGTAGCCGTGGGCATCATTTGGACCAATTCTTCAGATCGAAACCCATTGTACCAGCGGTAGAACACACACAGGGAGTCAAAGTCTCTCCTAAGACTTAAGGGCTCGATACCGCAAGTGAGTTTGGAATCGTTGACAATTCTCACAGCACGTCGTTGAACCGAGTCAAAAGGGCCAAGCGGCCAATACTTAACTTTAACAACAACTGCGTTATAACCTCTAAAAAATGTGTTCACTGCCTAGTGATAGAATGATGAAATGAAAGGTTATGATTAAGATTATGTAAAGCCGGCGAAGGGCAGCACAGTGCAATTCTGTCACTAATTTGCCAAAAAACGTCAACTGATACCACTCTGGACATATGTTTTTTTTTTGTCCACCAATAGTTTACAATAGTTTCCTACTAATTTCGGACAGTTAAATAGCAATGTTAAATTTTAATGGATTTATTAGTATCCCAAGTTAGGGCTTTTAAACCGTTAATTGAATAACCTAAGTTCGGCCGCCTCAAAATGTTAGTTATACTTTTTTAATAGACTATAAAAATCACGGCCGAAATTAGGCTGCTCTAACAGAAATACAGTATGGTAAAATACTAAATAAGTCTATTCATGTAACTGTGTAGAACAGTGTGTTTATATTTTTTTGCTGTAAAACACAATGCTGTTTATCACATTAAAACTAGTTACCGTTGAAAATTTCAACAAATTTATTTTATTTATTATTGGTCAATTTTCATATAATAAGAAAAACAAGAATACATTTATAACCTAATACGATTTCTATTTTAAAGGTATTATAAAGAGTTAAAGTTATGCATGGTAAAGTTTCAACAAAAATAAATAATTTCTATTGATATATTGCCCTTTTTACGACGATTAGGATAGAAGAAGGCCGTAGTTAGGTAAAGGATGGCCGATATTAGGGAAATTCGCCGTACAAAACTTTAAACGCTTATTATTCTTTGTCACGTAATTTAAGATGTTTATAATCACTATATATACTCAATAACATAAAGTGTAAATGTCAAATAGCCCGACAATGCAAATTCAACGGTGGATAACTTCAAGGTTCAGGTATGGTTAGGACTGAAAGTTGCGTTTCATGTTAAGGGGCCGACATTTGGGTGTTTTACCCTACTCAATTTCAAAAAATACTCACTACTAATATTCTTTACGAATTACCAACCTTTATAGATTATTTTGGTATTATAAATTATTTTATCTATTGACCGCCAATGTTACATTTATGTTACCTTTCATTTCTTTAGTCAATCAGTAGGCAGTGTACACGTTTTTTAAAAGTTACAACTTACTATTTAACTTCATCAACAATTTCGTAACGTACAATTATTTTGAAAAATACTAATTAAGTAGCCTATAAGTACCTATAATATAATATAAGTATTAATTTAAAAATGGTAAAAGGTAAATAAATATTTGTAATTACATTTAACCATTATTAACATTATTATGATTTTAAAGTAAATTTTAAAAAAAGGTAGATACCGTATGTGTGGGTAAGATTGTTACGAGGTGCCGAGTTACCTACCTATTTTATTATCGTCCTTGCTGGTCTCCGTGAAAAGATAAATGAATGTTAGCTCAGAAACCTCCTCCTATTTCAAAATTCATTCCTGCCTATAAATAAAAAAAAACTCACATAACCTTTATAAGTTTGTATTACAACCAATGACATTCTTTCATGCCTATAACTTTTGGGCAAGTGGCAGCAATAATTTAACATAGTTTTGTCGCAATCGGATAAATAATATTGCAGCACATTAAATACTTATTAAATTGAAAAATTAATGATGATAATTTATTTATACTTCGTTAATGCTCAAAATATAGTATTTTTGGGTGAAAGTCATATCGCTTATGAGAATACTGACGTTCCAGCTCTACGACAAAATCATACCAGAATAAGACGCGCGGCGCGGGGAAAGGGGGTCTCGTGCCCGCATCGTGTTCGATAGGGACAGCAACATTTTAGCAAAAATGTAAAACGCACGCGGGCGCCGCGAAGTGTATTCTCTTAAATACTTATAATTGTTCTTCTTGCAGTTTGTGAATAGCTTACGAATCTTAGATACTTAAAGGTTTATTGTGTTTCTACTAGAAACTTGGATTTAATAAGTAGATACTTTATATCTCATAAAAGTTGTGATATTTACTTCAGACTTTGATTTATATATCCTATCATTAAAATACCTACCTACATTATCATACTATATACCTTGAAATCTAACACGCTCATAGACGTCCACTGGTGGCACTCCAGACTACTTTGTAAATAGGATTTAGTTAGTTAAATAAAACAATCAAACAGATATAATGTAAGTACCATTTATTAATATAAAAAGATTAATTATTAAAATTAAAAAAGAAAGTTTAATGGGACGTTTGTACTTTAATTTTTTTAGCCAGCTTAACAAAATAAGGCGCGTAATTAGATAACGTCAGCCTCAAAGAGTCTTCGGTGTGTTGGTCTGTCAAAGTAGAGATGTTTTTTATTTTTAATCATCTTCATGTAGATAAATACTGACTCGCACAAATATGTTGACCCAAAACAGGAATACAGACATTCACAGCATTGTCTAATAATAGAGTATTTTTCATTACAAATATATTTATAAAAATCTTTACCTATTGGCATAGCCTTTAAGGTTATGTGTGACGCATGGTAACTATTTCATTGTCAATGGCAGTTTGATCAAATTGGAATGGTCCGAAACTTTTGTTGAAATCAACTGAATGTCAATGCTGTCCATAAATAGATTAATTATAAATTGAATCAAGAGATTGATTTTTTGGAAATCCTGAAATCTATTCTCAAAATCATCCAAAACATTTTGAATTTCTGTCACATACTTTCTGGATTGATGCGTAGGGTTTGTATGTAGAAAATGCGTGATGTTTGGGAATCTGTCATAACGATATAAATTAATATTGACTCTGTTGCTTGAAATTTTAAATATTGGCATCATTTTTTTCCCCTTGTAATTCTAAATTCAGCATACTATGTTTACCCGTGAAATCAGTTAAAAGTGCCAAGTCACAAAGCCAATTCGGATCCAGTAGTTTTCGATGATCGTCTCCTCTTGGCTGCAGAAATTGAATTATTTCATTTAACAAGTCCCGAAATCTTTTTAAAAACTTGCTTCGTCGGTTACGTGACTCAGTGGGTAATGACCCGACTGCTGAATCGTGGGTTCGATTCCCGCACAAGACAAACATTTATTATTTGTGTTTGTCTTGAGACTGAGTGATTTCTATGTATAATATGAATGATTTTACATGTTACATTTTACATTTTACATTATATGTATTTGTATCCGTTGCATTGACTGGTGTCCATAGCACAAGCTTTGCTTAGTTTGGGACCAGATGGCGCCGTGTGTAAATATTTATTGTTATTATTATTATTTATTTATTACCTTACTATCTTACATTCGTATGTAAAATAAAGTCATGCTGTGTTACGTCCAACTGCATTTGGAAAATTTGCCTTTGAAGAAATTTTGATTTGATTGAGTTAGCAATCTTAAATGCTATATTCATTACAGTTTTTGTGTCGAGTCTCTTACTTCCTAAAGCCTGCTGATAAAAAATGCAGTGATAAGTCACGCTCGGACAGAGAATCGAGTCAGAAGAACGAACACTGCTGGGGGTCGGGAAGCGAAAGTGGTGCACGAGGGGCTCGCTCGTTTCCCAACACGCTGCGCGCCGTAACTAACGAATGTTAGTTTCCCTATAATGCGTGAACTCCTTTTGTTTTATCTCCTCGCGATCGACCGGCGATATCGATAAATAAACAAGATATTCACATTGCTTGTTATCTTATTATACTAATAACTAATTTTACACCAGTTGTTGTCTGGAAGGATAAGATTATTCGGTGTCCAATCGACTGCCTGTTTGCTCTGTGTATTTTTTCAGTCCTGGAATATCTGACTCTGACATCGTATGTTAACAAAACTTGATATTATAGCAACAAAACATGATCTAAATATTGTTGTTAAATGTACATCTAAGGCTAGATTTAGCGAAGCCGAAGAAAATTTTATGACAAAATTGCTTTTGTACCTCTCGTAGCTCGCACTCGTACAGTTAGGGCAGCTTTAAATCCCATTAGTGTTTTTTTGCTTGAAAGCCTTTGATTCTACGCCTTTCAGGCTTCTTGGAAATTTGTATTGGTTAGTTTTGATATTTTTAAATTTATTAAATTTACAAATAAAAAATAATATCTGCCTGAAAAATCCTAAATGTTTTGATGTTATTGGTTAATCTTAAGATGTGACAAGCAGTTTCCACTGTTTTTTTTTTGAAAATACCTAACAAACCTTTTTTTATTTGACTTCATTGTACCTAAGATGAAATAAGACTCGTGTGCTTAAGTCGTATCATTTATTTGGCTTATTTATGTCATAACTTTAATAATAAAATTAATTGTTTTGTATTGGTGTATACTTTCTGTAAATACATTTTTTTTTAAATTTAATAAAAATATACCCAAACGACTGACCTTCCACTGACATTTGATACAATTTTCCTGGCTGTTATAATTTTTGCTCCTATACATTTTAAATATACTATTTCTAAGCCGCCGATTACCTAAGTGTTTGACTGTCTTCTAATGAAACTCAACACTATTAATCTTGCTTCAAGGATTCTAGCGAGTTAGTTGTTTTTCACGCTCATAGATCCAAGAAAGAATGAAGAAACAATACAAGAAATGACTAAGCAATCTAGTGAAGTTACAGAAAAATGATTGATGAAAATTAAGAAAGTATAGTGTGCTGTATAATTATTAACTATAATATAAAAGTGTATTATATTCATCTTCCATATTAAAATTATTAACGCATTTCTCTATTTTAATAGCTCCGCGAACCTACAAGCCGTGGATTATATTGCCGCTCTGTGCAGTGACTTTCATTGTCAAATATTTTTTTTGTTCTATTAGGTTTTTACAAACACTTTTGAGTCGTCAAAGTTAAAGTCGTCAAATTTTTTGACTTTGACTTTGACTTTTACAAACACTTTTGAGTCGTTAAAGTTATAAAATACTTTTTTTTGAAATTCGGTTTACAATGCTGATTTTTATCAAGAAGAATCCGGCAAGAAACTCGATAGTAAGTTCAGTGTGTTAAATCAGTCTAGTAATTTGCACAGCCGATGAGTAGATGATCGGCGATGGCTGATTTACTAGTTATTATAACAACCTTGTTTTGTAATTAACTTGTACCCAAAGTTATTGAAATAAAGAAATTAGTAAATCATTTCAATAAGGAAGATAGATATAATCTTTTGCAGGCGTGGAATTCAGTAATTTATTGATTCCATCCTCGCGAGGGTGACATCAGTGATAAACGGAAGGTGGACACCGTCAGTGTAGTGTGGTAGTGTGTAGGGAACCTCGAGACAACAAATAAATAATAAAATAACACTAAGTCCAGTCAGTCTTGCCGTGACCACGACGGGTGCAAGCCACATTGAAAGGTCGCCACCAAAAAGGTACGTTTTCGCGTAACATCGTGCTTAGACCTGCAAAATATTATATGAAACATTTGTGAAAAAAGCGAAAGTTTAAAAGCAGATAAGCATTAAAAGACGTAATAAATATGAGTGTAAAGTTCTTAGAAGTGTTCTGATTGAATGGTTAGTTAAGTCGTAATGAGAAATAGTTAGGGTCTCGTTAATACCGGAGCGCGGAGTGCACCTATTGTGTGCGATCTCAACTTTAATCAAAGCTTTATTCGATCCGCTGCCTGAAAGATTTCTATTAAGCTTATTTCCCGATGGAATTTTTAAGGAAATTTTACTTGTTTAGTTTAGTTTTGTTTATAAATATGTGTTTAATTTTATTCAAACATAAGAAATGTATATTTTATTCTTTATTATAACTAATTAAAAGCAAGTACAGTAAGGTTTCTGTGGATCACTAACTCCGTTTTCAAAACTTCCAGTACCAGTATCTCGACCGCTCTTTTTCTTTTGCGACTTTCTACAATAAAAGTGTAGCTCTCCATAGTCTGTTAAAATTTAGTATGGAATTGTACTGAGGAGACTGTGTTACTAAGTAGAGCACTAGCAATTGCGCTCCTATAAAACAAATTCCAGTATAGAGACTTAAAACTAAAATCCACGAGTGTGAAAGAGAAAGTTCGACACAGTCTCACACGTGAAACAGAAGATTTTGTATAAAAATTAGCAAAATGTGGAGCCCTTACCTATTATCACAACAAATGTTTGAGTTCGTGCGCAAGTTTTTGATTATCAAATAAAATAAGTAGATATAAACCTACATAAACAGTTTGTTTATTTTCTAATAAGTAACTATAGCAAAATACAATATGATTATTGTGAAGTGATTAAACAGTGCTAAAAGATTTTAGTAACTCAGTTTGAAATAAAGACAAAGGGTCACAAAAAAGTGACACGAAAGCAAACAAGCGCGACGCTCGTTTGTTAATCTAAAGAGGCGAATGAATTTTAGTTATAAAAAGCAATCCTCTTTTGTTTTTGTTTTTTAGTGAACACCCATTAAAAATTGTCACGAGCCGCCTCTGTCCACAACCCAAGGGTTCGCGGGAGGAAGTTTCTCTGAAACCGCACTGTACGCGATCATTTCGGTTCTAAACTGTGAGAATGAGTTCCCTGTCGATGGGGGAGCGGTGCGATGGTAGAAAGTAGCCGTAGGCATCATTTCGAAAAATTACTCAGAACACAACCCATTGTACAAGCGGTAGAACACACACAGGGAGGCAAAGTAAACGGGTTCGATACGGCAAGTGATAGTCGACCATTCTCACAGCCCGTCGTTAAACCGAGTCAAAAGGAACAAGCTGGTATACGGGTGAATCTGCCCAGAGATGGAAACAGTACTCCATATAGGGCCGAACTTGCAACTTGTAAAGCAACAACCTCTGCCCCGACGTGAAGTACTGCCTCGCTCTGTTTAGTACAGCTATTTTTTTGGACGCCAGCTTCACCCAGGGAGATGAAGAGGGGAGTGATCTGGAATTGTGGGACTACAGTGAATGAGGTTTTCTTAGAGGTGAACGCACAGACTTGTATCTTTGTAGGGTTGAATCGGACCAAGTTTACCCGTCCCCAGGCAGAGACCTTGGACAGTGTGGTCTCGATTTGAGACACAAGTTCTCCGCGGTTTTTCTCCACAACGGAACGAGGGATGTTTGTACGACCCGTGCAATAAGCGTCTCCAGCACTGTCATCTGCATAGCAATGCATGTTGTTTATGTTAGGAATATAACATTCCATACCAGCAAGGTTTGTCTCAGTGACTACGACTGCGCAGACGTCAGGGTCTTCTGAGCTAAAGCAAATCTGCCTCCACAGGTACGATGCATAAAATTCTTGCAATCCATCCCAGTCTGCCGACTTACAATGCCGTACAATGCGATATTCATAATCATTCTTATTTTATGAACAAAAATAACTACGACACGCACCGGTTTTTTTTACTTTAAGTAAAGCTTATTTAAGCGGTTACGTAGCGGTTACTTCGTTTAAAAAGGTCGAACGCTGGACCAGTGTCGCCACAAAGTGCAAACGAGAGTGACCCTCCTTTGATGTGTCATGATTCATTACAGGAAATGAAAAAATGTGCCGAATCAGAAAGACCGGAAATAGATCCAACATTTATATTATGCGCGTATGTGTTTGGGAGACCGAAATCGTATTTTTAAAAAAACACAACTGTGCCTACCTAGAGGTAAACTTAAAAAGCAATTTAAAACCCTATCTAAATATAAAATTTATTCCCAATCATCGGACCTGTTTCCAAGATAAGCGAATAAATATATATAGAGTAGTATATGTATTTACAAATAGATAAATTAATAGTACTGTCAGGATTATTATTAACATATTCATATTCTTTTACAATAAGTTATTTTAATATAAGTTTTTTCAGCTAATTCGTTATATTAGCTGAACTATCTCTGATATGTTGGTAAGCATCTGGTGGTCGCTCCCAACTTTAATTAAAGCTTCGATCAATCCGTTCCCCGACCCGAAAGCACGAGAGCACGAGGGCACGGTTCCCCGACCCGGAAGCACAAGAGTACTAGAGCACGAGAGCACGAGAGGTGGTTTCCATCGTGGCTTTTTGACACATGGTTTGTCGCTTTCAATTTTTTTTAAGTATAAATGATATTTTTGTGTCTGGAAATCAGAAAATAACATCATGATAGATAGACAATCAAAAAAAGGTTTTATTTAATATTATGTACAATTTCATATAATAGAAACTCTTTGGAATAGAAAACATTTGAACAATTTGGAAAGTAATTTTTTGAAATTTTTAATAACCGATTTTTTTTCTGTTTATAGAAAAGAATAAGAATAGAAAATATTTATTTGCATAAATAAGGTTTAGCACTGGTCTTAATCTATTATTATTTTGAGACTTCAAGTATTCTACCTTAAGTCAAACTATAAGGTTCCGTGTAATGAAACAAGGGATAGTTTTACGGACGTCTCTATATTCTGAGCATAATCTTAATACTGAACGATAATACAATAAAATTAGGAATATATTGGTTGCACATTGCAAATACATAGGTACTTATCTAGCATATATATTATAAGGGTGTGCATACACTACATACCTTAGGTTAGTAAACCAAAATATAAAAAGAACATTAATACATAACTATAAAATAAATCATATTATTTATGTCAGAAAAATGATATTCTAAATCAAGATATAGCATAGAAAAGCAAAATTAGATAAGTATGTCATTTTACTGTTTCTATAAAAAACACATTATAGCATGCTATTTGTCGTTAAAGAATTTTAGGACACTACCTATATAATAGGTATTTATCTTGCAACCATTCCGGTAATCTTTTTTTTAATAAATGATATGGCAGTTCTTTTATTTCTAAGGAAGTTTATTATACATTTTAATTGTCATACAGTAAACATTCTTTCCATATATGTCAAGATTATTTTTAGGAATAAATAACTTCAATTTATATTTTGATGGTCTTGATACACTATTTCCGTATACTTCGGAAACTATTCAGGATTTATAATAAGGTTAATTAATTAAATAATAGTGGTTTAGCGTCTGGAAAAAACATACTAATTTAGATATTGTGAGTTTATTAGTAAATGACTATGTCTATAATAAATGACCAAAAGAAAGGGATTTTATTAGTGATGGCTCTAAAACATATATTTTTATGGTTTATTTAATGAATAACTTCAAACTAGTTTCTTTGTACAAAGTGGCCGGAGGAAGTTGTAAGCCAATAGCCAGTGCATAATCCTTGAATGGTGATCTGAACACTAGAAAAAAAAAATTCTTGAAGAGTGACTGGTACCTAAGAGTAGGAAAACCCTAAACCCTGTTCTACCGATTTGTTCAGTATCGTATGCATTTACCCCAAGCCTGAACGTTTTGGAAATAATTGTAAAACTCCTACGTTCAATAAATAATACATACGTATAAATAATACATACGTATAAATATCAATCAACTGAAATTAATGAGAACAATAATCATATACATAGTTTAAAAAGCTTACTGAAGTGTTTTTTTTTTAAAGTGATAGTGAGTGAGTATGTGGGAAACTATTGAGGTCACTGCACTCTAAATTAAAAGCATTTACTTAATTTAAAGCAAAACAAAAACAGTGATAACTTATTCATACTATGATACACGACTTATTAATTTAAAACGAAAATTAAACATTTGTTTAGTAATCTCACAGAGTTCTATTTCAAAATAGTTTTAGCAACAAAAATAAACTAAGGTGAGATTTTTATAGGAATTGATGATATCGATAATTCACATACGAAACACAATAGACGTTAGATCATCATTGTTTATGTATTAGAGTAACCCGGTCCCGGTCCGTGCGGCATGCGGCATGCGGCACGGAGAGGCGAAACGGAGGAATCCGAGCAGTTACCGAGCTTGTATCCCGTTATATTTCGGGGCCGGTGTCAAAACGACACTGCTCTAAAAATGTCTGTAACTACTGAAAGATGGTGGGTTTCTGTGCAGGGGGAAGTGTTGGTGGAAAAGCTTGGAGCTTCGGGGGGGAAGCGTGAAGGCGAGGGGGAGATGAAATGTGCCTACGCATTGCCCACCGCACCTTTCTGGCCGATCGACGCCAGTCAGCAACTGCGGCTCGTGTTGGCTAAACCATCGGATAGGGCCAGCTACTGTTTCTTTGACTAGGTGAGTCAGTGAAAGTACTAACACTAATCGAACAGTAACTTAAGGTAACAGTGTAAATAACTTTAAGTGAAGTGATATATATACTTAATGAAAACGAGGAGTCGAATTTCGAAACAGTGTCTGTGACGTTCAAATTGAATTTCTAAAATATATTACGGAATTATTAATTAAATTTGACAGTGTTTTTGGTGATTTAATTCGTTTTTTCTAAAACAATAAGAACTTAATTCATATTTACAAAAAAATCGCAAGTGTATATTTATTATCAATTCAAAAAAATCTATATTATACCATAAAACATTAACATACATACATGTACATATATAGAACTGAAACTCTCTAATTTTAAAAAGACAATATAAAGTTAATGATATTGTAGTAAACAAATTTAAAAAAATATATGAATGTAAAAAATACTTATACTGCTTCAGACAATAAAAAAAAAACATAAAAAAAATTAAAATATGAACAATAAGTTGATTGCATCAACGTTCGGAGCGTCGCGTTACGTTACGTGGTGTAACTGAAGTCGCGCGTTCTTGCCACCAAATTTGGATACGTAAGAATGCCAGCGACCTATTTCAGTCGCACGCGCATCGCCCGAACGCCGCCGATGACGCCCGACGATACCCGAAGCTAATTTAGGATTTATATTTGCGTAGGCGACGGAAAATATCTAATGCTTTTTTGATGACCGCCTCAATGAAAATGGCCTATTAATAGGTTAACGATAGCTACAAGAACATTGCTTCCTGAACTTGTGTTTTAATGGATCAATATATCTTTAGTTAAATATTTCAAAGCACAAATTGTCTATTAAAATACTACTTTCATTAAAATAAAAATTAAATTCATGGTAGAATTAGTATACTGGGTATCAAGTGTCGCTGTCTACATTTTGCTGGCAAGGAGCCAAGATTCGAGTAACTTAGTTATTTCGCTAGCTATAGCCAAATACGCATTATTATTAATGCTATATTTAAGAGACCCGATACCTAAACTCTGATGCTCTGGCAATGATTTTCGCCTTCTTAAACATCAAGTCTGTACCAACGTAGCGCAAACCTATTCAGAAAACGTTTAACTGATTAACATTAATTTAAACGGTATATCTTACGATTAATATTCTATTATCTAATTAAATTAAAAAATATATTTTACAACTTTTTTAACTTCGCTTCGGTCCTTTACAGTAACAGACAGTACAGAGTTTTCTGTAACAGACGAGGCATGTAACAACATTTTAGCTTATTCCCGAGACTTATTCCGCGTAGGTATTTTGAGAAAAGAAAACGCTTTTAGCTGGTATTACCTACAAACCTACTAAATTTGGTTCAGTGAAAATGCCGATTTTCATATAAACTTACTACCCCTATTTACCCCTCTAGGGGACGCATCCTTTCTTAGTGCTTGCCTACGCTTGTTATAACAAGAACCTCTGTGCAAAATTTCAAGTGTCTTATGTACTTGTAATGTGAGTCCATAATACAAGTCTTTTATTTGTTAAGACCAGCGTTTTCCCGCGAATTCGCCCGCGTGAACTTTTAAAAACAAGAAAGCTTTCAATTATTTATGTTTTAACCTTCATAAAGATCAGAATTGGTATACAAGTTTTTATTTCTTATGTTGACGAGATTTGATTGGTTGATTTTTCCAATAACAGTAAAACACCTCAATCTTAAATTTTTAACTGAAATACCAAATACCAATTTTTATGTAATTAGCTTAAAAAAATACGTATTTTTATACTAACTCTAATCACTTGTTTCTTGAAGAACCTTATATTGTAGTCCCTAGAGAAAGGGCTCATTGCACAACTTAAACGTTTGCGGGAACATGTTCCTCTCAAACCATACCGTACGTATTTTTTTACCATTTAGGTTCCAAGGTGTGAGCATGGATTCCTTGCTGATGGAATTACCGCCCCTCAGACTTTAGGTTTCGATACGGCTTGTGTAGGATCTTCAACAATTTTCTCAGCTCTTTGTTGAATCTAGTTAAAAGGGCCAAGGAAGTATCTCGGGGCACCCGCTCAAAGATAGCAGCGTATGGTGCAACAACCTAGTTTTTTGAACTCCAACTTCACCTTGTCTTCCAAACTTTTTCGGAAATGAACGTCGTTGAATATATATATTAGAGGCGTGTTCGAGAATTGTGAGACATCAGAGAAGGGGTTCTCTTAGCGATGAACGCGCACACACTTGTGACTCTTCGTTGAGTTGAATCGGACCAAGTTTTTCCGTCCACAGACGAGAACTTGTACAGGGTGGTCTTGATTTTTGCTATAAACTTTTCGCGGTTACCCTTTACATCGAAACGAAATGCTATTTAACGCTTTTTGGCTTATAATCTTACCCAAGAATCGGACTAACAAATACAATTGATAGTCCCAGAGATTAGCGCGTTCAAACATCAACAAAAAAAACAAAGAACAAACAAACGACTTTTGCTTCATTTTATCACTGCTAGCTGACCTGGCAGACGTTTTGCCCTCTTCGTTGCTGACGTTCCTCGTCGCATTGCTTAAGGTTTTTTTTTAACTTCCCGAGGCCATAGGCCGTGATGTTAAATGCCTATAAACCTTCCTCAGGAATTGGGTTATCAAATGCAAAAAGATTTTTTTGAATCCGACTGAAAGTTCAATAGATTAGCGCGTACAAACAAAAAAAAAAACAAATAAACTCTTTAACTTTATTATGTTAGAGATTAGATTAGACTGATCGATCACCCCTGGACTGATCGAGCTGAAATTTGGCACACATATAGCTTTAATGATGTAGGCGTGCGCTAAGAAAGGATTTTCCAAAACTCACCCCCTCAATGAGTAAAACGTTCAAAGTTTGTATGGAGCACCAAGATCGCGAGGTTAATCCAGAAAGAGAAAGAGAGAGCGAGCGAAGGTCAAGTTTGAGAAGGTTCTTTTTCTATAATTGAGGATTTGCCGTAAGATTCCTACGTCGATAACCAAATTTAAAGCGGGCGAATCCGCTGGCAAAAGCTAGTGATATATAAAAATGTAACAAATATAAAGCTAATACATTTCTTTGTTTGAAAATCTCGGGATATTTTTTATACCACAAAGGTGGCAAATAAGCTTGCGGTCCGCTTGATGGTAAGCGGTCACCGCACCCTATGCACGCTTACAACACTTGGCACATCTCTCGCGCATTGCCGACCCTTCAAATATCCAATAACTTTTTCTTGCAGAACTCCATACTGTAGTCCTTAGAGAAAACTTTGGCAAGGAGCTCATTCACAAACTCGTCGGGAGAAAGTTTCTCTGAAGCCGCACTGTACGTCACCATCTAGGTTCTAAGGTTTAAGGATGAAGTCCTTGCAAATGGCGAGCGTTGCGATGGTAGAAAGTAGCCGTGGCCTCTTAGTCCGATTTAAAACATTCTTTCCACTTTAGATACCCTCTTTAAGATTTAAGGTTATAGGCGAAAGATTTTCAAGTCAAACGCATAAAAGTGTTGTTTATACGATATAGCTTTTTGTATTCAGAATCAACGCTTTTGTATTTTTTGTCTGTAAGTTTAGATTAGGTTAGATATTGTAGTTATTTAAAAATCATGCATAAAATTGACAATTCATACATAAAGAAGCTCTACTCAGGAAGATATATTTTACTGTTTTTCCTGAAATTCAAGTTGTGATCTTCTAGTATTAGCTGGGTTCTGGCAACAAAACTGATCTCATTATTAATCAGTGATGCTATACCTATTTGCAAAATATATAATTCATTTGTTAATATTGGTCACTATAGTTGTAAGCTCTAGTTTATAGCCCGCTAGCTCTCCCTTAAAACTAATTTTAATCGGAAATGATACTGATCTATTAAACAGCTGATCAGCGCTGGATTTCGTTTGCAATAAAGCGACCAGTCCTAGGCCTTAACTCTGCTATCATGGATAAGTTCTGGATACACTCCACCTTTGTGACGTAACACAAACTGCGTTTTTTTCGGGCGCCGTAAGATTTTGTGATTGAAATTGGTTTCAAGAGTACGCATGCAGATCTTAGTAGCCAAATTAATGATATTTCCGAGTACCTCTATATAAATAAAAAATCCTCTAAGAATATTAATCGAAAATATTAATTTAAAACAAATGTAAATAATATGACCATACCACGACTTCGTTAAACTATGCAAATTAATCAATAAATTTTTAGGCCGACTCGTTTTGGTAGTAAATTAATTTTGAACCCGTGTGGAAGCTAAGTAAAATCTATACAATTGATGTATTGCAAACTGCAATTAAAAAATGTTCTGAGCTTAATTTAAATATCACCGGTACAGTCGCCCACTCGCTAAAGTGTATCATGTGGGTTTCGAAGCATTTGAAGTTTTATTATTATTCATTCCAAACATCCATTAGTTAAATTACCCTGTTTAGGTAATAAATAAAAGTTATTGTCTCAATATTAACCTAATCTGCCAATGAAAATGTAGAGAAGTTTGTACAATGTACAATGTACTTTAGGTAAACACTTACAAATAAGCGCCATCATATTATGAAATTGGCAACATAATGTTTAATTATTATTATTTGTTTCAGGACACCTAACTTAACACAACAGACACAATGGCGGATGATGAAGTAAGGTAAGAAATTTAAGAAAGACCTTTCTGCGCATGTATTTTTGATTTATGGCCGTTAAGCTGAAATTGATGATGTTCATCTCAAACAGAGTTTATTTTTCAATGACAAAAATTACTTTCGAACTCTGACTTATTTAAATTTATATTACATAAGTTATGTAAAATCTATTTACATTAATCTGCTAGTTTTATAGTTACTTTAAGTTTTTTAATATAATTGATTTAAGTAGTCACAGGTTAAAAATAAAAACGAGTAGTTCGAAAGTAATTTTTTAAAACAATGTTTTAACAAATATCTCAAAACAAAATAAATTTTCTAGTAAACAAATGTGTTAAAGTATGTTTTTTTTTTTCGAGTGTCAAACTGTCAAATTATAGTTGTAGGTTAATTTTTGTGGCAATGTTTCGCTTACTAGGGTGCCTACCACTAAACTATTCCTATACCGTAGCGTATTGACTACTATAGTAAGGTAACTCGGCTGTCTAGACAGGGCAACGATGAGGTGCGGTGCGGTCCAGGGCGGGGACTAGCCACCTCTATTTCGCAGGCGACCGCTCTGACCAACCATCAGTACGACGGGTACTGTTTAAGTAGAGTGTTGGGTTTAATCTATTTTACAATTGTTGCGACAAAGATGAGAATCGATAAGTACCTAACTAAACACAATTTTTATAAAAAAAAATATTGTATGTTCGTACGCAATTCTTATACTTATACAAATTTATTTCCGAAGAACGTTTAGACAAAGAAAATAAAATATTACTACGTAGTTAAGAGATATAATATACCGACCTGATAAATGATTATTGTGTGTACCTATGTGATCTTTGTTTTCAAATCACATAATTTATATATTAGTAACTATGTCAATTCCGGGTATTTTTTTTATTATTAATATACGATTAGGAAAAGTACATTATATAATTGTCAAGTAAGTACTTATTATACATAGGAATATAATATTAACATAAAATCATTTTACAATAAATGCCGCAAATATTTATAGGTTTGGCAGTTTTTAAAAAACCGACCAGGTGCGGGTCAGACTCGCGCGTGGAGGGTTCCATATCCACCTATCGTCATTTACGTAATATTTAAACACAAGCAAGGGGTGTGCCACCGAGCGGTCACCCATCCAATAACTGACAGGCTTGACGTTGCTTAACTTTGCATATTGTTTCCAACGAACGGATGTGTTGCTGTTTCTCTTAATAAAAATAGCTAGATGATGCTGTAACGGTAATTTAAGATGGTAAATGGCTCGGGCCCGTCTCACACTAGGCCGGTTTTTATTAGGTATTTGTTGTTATAGTTCAGAGCTCACACACACCATTATCACTGCAGTATAGAAGCTTGTATGTGTTACTGTTTTTCCGATAGAGCAAAAACAACGAAAATGTGTTTCTTTATTTATTGTATAATCCCCCATTATAACAAATATTCTGTAGAAATTTCAGGCTTTTGCCTAGTTTGGTCTAAAAGATAGAGTTTAATGGTAGGACAGGCAGACAGCGTAGGCTTAGTAATAGTGCTCCCTTTAGGTGCGAAACCCAAAAATAAATAAAGTATAGTTTCACCTGGGTTTCATTCACTCGCTTCGGTCCGTGGCGAAGAACATAGGTATATGTATTAAATCACGAAGTTGTAATATTTTATATCAACTAATTGATGAAGGCACACACACACACACACACATGCATTCATTTGAACGTACAAAAATCTCAATCAGTGATTGAGATGTTTTTACACCATAAAATTTTCGGTGTCTAGTCGCTCACTATTAGTAGTTATTACGCTATGCTTATACTCTAAGAAACACTTTGGGTTATGATTGACAATATATTATTTATGTTTCCTTTTCTCATGAATGTACATAAATTAAAATTAATGTTAAAAGTTTCACTTTAATCAGTTTGGCTAGGCGGATCATAGCTAGACTATTATTGTGTCACTGTAATCATTCCAGATGAATCCTAACTAGACCAATATTGTGACTCTGTGAACAGTTTAGTCGGATTATAGCTACACAATTATTGTGACACTGTAATCAGTCCAGACGGATAATCGCTACACCATTATTGTGACACTGTAATCAGTCCAGACGGATAATCGCTACACCATTATTGTGACACTGTAATCAGTCCAGACGGATAATAGCTAGATTATTATTGTGACACTCTAATCTGTTTGATCGAATTATAGGTAGACCATTATTGTGACATTGTAATGAGTCCAGATGGATTATATCTAGACTATTATTGTGACACTGTAATCGGTTTGGTAGGATTATAGCTAGACCATTATTGTGACACTGTAATCAATCCAGACGAATCATAGCTGAACTATTTTTTTGTAGATAAATTAAATTGGTTATGTAGGTTAAAAATTGAGTTATTTCTGATAATTGAATCTAATATATTTGTTATGTATTTTTTATTTCATTTCATCTGCCTGCGGAATCACCATATCAACTCCTCCGGGGACACCTTCTTTTCACAAATGATTGCAATTGAATTACTCTGAATTCCACAACTTCAGTATAATATACTACATGTCTTCTCGAGACACAGGTAATTTATGTTTGATTAACACTTCATTTAATTTACAAACATTTATACATACAACACCGTATGTCACAAATAATTAACAGTTCTTTTTTGCAGCGCAATAATTTAGTTCAAGACAATATTCTTCAGTACTCGTAAATTGTATTTGTCGTAGATAACATACACGTAACTAACTGATATAATAAAAAAATACATTTTAAGTGTCACTGTTATTAAATTTAACATTGTAATAACAATATATGTAAAAAATATAACACACCTTTTTATGATTCATCTACATGTAAATATTTTTTGTGTTCACCAAATTTAGCAGTAAAAAATATTACCAATTTTAGCATTAAATATAACACAATATTCACATTGTATAAATTGATCAAAAAACATTTTGTCATTACTAGAGATTCATTATCTCAAACATTTATAAATGTTTTACGTTTATATAATTTGTTCATGTCGATTTTATTTGTAGTGATGACATAGTGTTCAGTTTTACATGCCTTAAAAAAAACAATTACTTTTGCTACTCACCAAATAATACACAATAATATTTACACCAAATTTTATTTTAATAATATTCAATATAGTTATGTATAAAATTATTAATACACAAGTAACTAATTTAAATTATGTATTTTGTTAATGTTTAAAGTGTTAATGCAGTTTAGAATTGTCACTTGTAATTTTTGTGCACCTAAAACAAATTAACAATTCAAACTATAAAATTGACGGTTTTTTTTTAACAATGATTCGTTTTGTTTACAGAAAAAGCGTCTCGAGGAGGTAACGTACACGGGAAGAAAACAAATGATTATATGTTTTTAAATTATTTTACATTTGTTTAGTTCTTAACTTAAATGTTTAAAAATATTTTTTTTATTCAAATAAACTTGAATGGTTATTTTAATTTAAATAGAATTTAAAATATGCCTTTATATATAAAGGATAAAACCAAATAAGTCTTTAAATTATTATACGATTCAAATAAAGACTTTCTTTTTAACAAATACAATCTTATAAAATGATTAACTGAAATGATTTTTTTGTAAAATCTACAATATACAAATATTTTAGTTTTTAAGCTAACCTTTAGGAATTAAATTACTATGATTATGACTGACTTCAGGCGAAAAAGGCCAAACAGGCCGAAATCGACCGCAAGCGTGCCGAGGTGCGCAAGCGTATGGAGGAAGCCTCCAAGGCCAAGAAGGCGAAGAAAGGTTTCATGACACCTGAAAGAAAGAAGAAACTCAGGGTAAGTAGAAAACATTTAAAAGAAAACTTTATAACATGTAAAACCAAATAAAATGTGAAAAGATAATATATATCCGCGAATTTATGCATATTTAATTACAAAATTTGGTAACAGTTGCTCCTGCGTAAAAAAGCTGCTGAAGAACTGAAGAAGGAACAGGAACGCAAAGCAGCGGAAAGAAGACGTATCATTGAAGAGAGGTGTGGTAAACCCAAGAACATTGACGATGCAAACGAAGGTAATGGATGTTCTTTTAAGATTCTGAAATAATATTTAACTGACATTCAACATTCTGTTGCAAATTTAAATTAAATTAAACCACTTCGCACATTTGAAGCCATTTTCTACATTTTTTAAATCAAGGATTCGACCACTTTTTAAGTTAAAAACACCAATTATATATAATACATGCCCATCTACACTCTGCGGTCCAACATATCTTGCTATAATAGTTTGTGTGTCGTATTATAGATACTGTTAGAAGGGTTTGCAAAGACTACCACGAACGCATCGCTGGCCTCGAAGACCAGAAGTTTGATCTGGAATACATCGTAAAAAGGAAAGACATGGAGGTAGTGAGATGAGCTGCTGTAGAGCTGCTCCCTTTTGACGAACTCACAAAACTTACAAACTTCATTTTTATACTTATATTTATTTGTGATGTCCAAAGTGTCGTGCTGTCTATATTTCGTCGGTTTTAATAACAGATTAAACACTATTATTCTTGCCTCGGCTCTCTTATCTTCTAACTACTGTCTTATTTTTTCTAAGCGCCATGTGATGTCGTTTTATGAATTTTGCTGCAATTTATTTATTTATCTTAATCTCTTTAATCTTTACACTACTGTTAACTCTATCTTTATATCTGTCTTTATCTGTGACGTTTATACCGCAATTTAATATTCGAGTTAAGAGCTCTTACGCATATATTTTTTTGTATTAGGCAGTCCAAAACCTGGTCCGCGTAAATAACTCTTGGTTGATTTTATAGCGGCTCTGACGAGCATCATTACCGGTTACCATCAGCGAATCGGGAGGCTCGAAGAGGAGAAGTACGACCGCGAGGTGGAAGTAACCCGAAAAGAGCTCGAGGTCTGGTCTGGTTTGGGCACAAACAAAACATGCGCTCTTCGTTTGAATAGTTAATGCCGATAGTGTGACTAGTTTAAAATATTGTTTTGTTTTCGCAGCCAACTCATATATTATACGAAGCTGAGAATAAAATACACCCAAATACCTTAGCTAATGTGGATAACAAGTATAATTTATAAACGCTAAAATAACATCGACCCGTTGTAGCACCGCTAGCAACACCGGAGCTGGAGTAGTTGTAAACTGTAGATAACGTAACACCAGCGTCTCTGATGCAGTTTGTCTATAATACAAAACCAACCTGAACATGTGGCTTCGCTTCCGCTTGTGTCCTCGAGTGAGGAACTTCTCTCGCGCATACCATCACATCCACAGATCGAGATGATCAACGAGAATAGTATTATTAGTTACCTCAAAATATATTGTGTTTTTCTTTAGCGGAACTGCAGACGATTTGTCAAATGTACTGGCACAGAATATACAACCTTGAAGGGGATAAATATGAACTAGAACGAGCGATCGAAATTAGAAAAATGGAGGTAAAAATACAAATTAGGATTGGGAATGCGTATGATATGAGTATGAGTTGATACTGATTTAGTTGTTACATTACATGACATAACAGTAGAAACGGCTCACCCGCACACATGCACACATTGCTCCGTCGACCAACGCAGGTCACACAAGGAACATGCCCATGCTCACTCTGCTGGCTCAATAATTTGTCTTTCCTTTTTCTATAGCAATGCTCAAGAGAATAATACAGGAGTACTATGACCGCGTGTATGTGTGTGAGGGCCAGAAGTGGGATTTGGAACATGAAGTCAGAAAAAGAGATTTCGAGGTATTGACCAATACATTATAGCCATTGTGTATATCACAGTAATCGATGTAACAAACGATCGCGTGTGAGAATCCGTGTACATTATAACGCTTTCAAAGTTTTCGGGTGTTTGCTGTTGTAAATAACGGCTGGAGAACGGGTCGAGCCTTACTCATTTTCGCAAATAATATGTGGGCAGTAAATGGCTGGTGATCGCGCGCGTACGCAGCCCACTTTGGTAAGGCGGGCGGTGCAAAATCGATTCTCGCCAGTGCCGGCGGCAAGTCATCTGACATGGAGCTTACACCATTAACTACACTAACTACAATAACTATCATATCATCGGAAGCGTAACAGCTATCACACTTCACTCACCGCTGGCGAGGCAATTGCATGCTTGCGTTTATCATCTACCCCATTTTCGTTACCGTATTTTTTTTTTATTTTAAAGTCTTAATTGTATTATTATATTTTTCATCACGTTACAGTATGTCATTATACTCCGAGTCGAGTGATCGAATAAAGTCATCGATCTCCTTACGCTTTCATCTTAAGATTATTGCCTGTTGCATGCCAAATAAATGTTGCTTCTAATTCCTCATTAATACCTGCAATACCCGTAAAAGTATGGCACTTTAGTACCCAGAAGTGTGATAATACCTAAATTTATTAATCAAGTCCCTTCGCTGCATTCGCAATAGAATCGCTTCATGTTTGGTGGCTAGCTTGATGGCCCAATAGAAATATATATTTTGATGCTAATTATTAGTTTTCGTTTACGTGTACCTGGAACGTTGGACTGGTTCCTCCATTGGCACATGCAAGTGCATAGTCTAAGTGAAACTTCTTGTTCCAAATCTCCAACTGTATAATATGTACTGATATTAAAGAAAAGTTTGCGTGACCGGTTTTTATACAATACCCTACACCTAATGTGTTAAATCTAAAAGTGCCATGCTCTGGTAAAACACGCCCACTCCTATTCCTACCGTATTATAAGCCAGTATCCTGATTCAATTTTGTCATCATATTCACATAAAACCGGGACATGGTTTATTCTATACTCACTAGCGAGTCGAAAGCATTATTAGTTATTTTAATGGCCACATTTACTGGTTTTCTTCGATTTTGCACCGTCACACTATATTACACACTGGATGCGACGTTAAACTCATACATCAAATGTCGGCTTACAGTGATATCGGCGAATAATCACTATAAGTCAGAACATGAACTAAAAATCGAAATCGGAACAGCGTTCAGTATGTTACCGCTTCGAACATTGATTGCAGTACCATGTGTTACGCTATTTGTGAAGCTGCACTCAATTGTCACATCGGTGATACCTTCGAAGAAGTACGATATTGTTGGCGCTGAGTTTCTTTCTTGCACTTGTAAATAAATGACACTGCACTTTATGTATTGAATCCATCATTGAGGATACAGGAGCTGCTGACGACCAGCTACCGAAGACGCACGATAAGTAGAACTCAATTACATATATACAAGAAAAAAACTAGTGCACGAAAATCAAAAATAAAATTAATTTAAATTTTATTAGTAGAATTGTGGAAACGAGCACAGAATGAAGTTTTTTGTGCGGATAAAGGTTTTTCATTTATTTCGGAAGTCTAATTTTTCTTACAGACAATAATAAACTACAGCTCGCAAATAACACTGCCTAATCTATGCTCAACTCTATATCTGTGCTTCTTAAGTATTAATTGATTTCTATGAATTACACACTTCTTTCTTTCATGGCTTAGCCAATTTAAATATAACCCTTTTATTCTAAATTGATTTTTTTACTTCCTACGAATATTTGTTAAATATTATTCTACATAAGTATGTATTGTTTTTATGACTAAAATATGTTGGCTAAGTGATGCATTAAGAAGTCGGCCTTAGAATATGTTTGATTAATTTAAGAAATTTTACCAACTGCTTTTTACATGTTTTATTTTATTTGTGTTGCATGTTTCTTTTATATTTAGATCTATTTACATAGTTTCTCTAGTTTCATGTAAATTCGATTTAAAACTTTTAATATTCTTATATATTTTGTTAACTTAATCTGCTTGGTCCTGATTTCATTGTTTTACTTTTATTTTCCTTACATTTTTATTATCCCTTCTATATTATGGTAAAGTTTTAATTTTAGCAACGTAAATTATATTAATAACTACTTTTACTTGTTAAAATTTTCAATTGGTTCATTTTATTAACATGAGACGAGTCAGACATTAGAAATATTGTTTATAAATAATACAATTCTTTACCAGATCGCAGATTTAAACTCTCAAGTCAACGACCTCAGAGGAAAGTTGTGAGTATTTTAGCTTTTTCAAATCTATATTGTTTGGTACATCACATAGCGTGTTCTAGTCCCAAAATAAGCAAGGTTTACACTATAGGCACCACAGAACTGATTGAAATACATATTTACATATAATACGTAGAAGACATCTAAAAAATCAAGACAAGCGCAAATGTTCATCGCATAAATATTGTTTCTGTGCAGTGATCCAGCCCTTAACCTCTAAACAGTTGCTATTACTCTTGACTGAGCAACCATGATAGTCAAGTAATAATATGTAACACTTGAAAAGTGCTAGTAACGTAGGTACTTTCAGTTTTTGCCTCAGCCTTTGTACGTCCACAATGCTCCTGCATACACAGGCACAGACCTAGCCGTAGAAATAGAAGGATCAGTCACAACCCTAGCCCAGAGCAGATTGGAAAACGTCAGTCAGATAGGGAAAATACCCTAAATACGTCACACCATATTCTGTTATAACAACTTTTAATTATTTTTTAAAGTAAAAATTAACACATAATTTATAAACTTTATAGCGTCAAACCTACGTTGAAGAAGGTATCCAAATACGAGAACAAATTCGCTAAGCTTCAAAAGAAGGCCGCCGAGTTCAACTTCCGTAACCAACTCAAAGTTGTTAAAAAGAAGGAATTCACCCTCGACGAAGAAGACAAAGAGGTATCTATTTGATATTTTTTATTATTTTATAAAGATGTTTTCGGAAGTAAGTTAGGTACACTAGTATTATTTATATATAATTAGAATATTGGCTGGTAAACAAAATATTGATCTCTATAATATTGTTAGTAGATCTCTATCATGCATTATTCTTGCGCGTACTTGATAAAAATCAATGAAATATTAGGTCAAATAACGATCATGTTCTTTTTAAAACACTTTAAAATTTATTCATCTAGTAACTCTTTACTCGAGATCCTTCTGGGCGATTATCTAACTCGAATGAAAACCATTTTTTTATTCTATTAACATCGCCACGCATGAACTACTTCATTTCGTATTATTCAATACCTACTGGCGCTGCAAAATGACAATGGACTAGAAAAGGATTATTATTGGAGTTGTTGAAATATAGTCGCTAGGTCATAACTTGCATTGTTTACATGATTGTTATTTAACTTAATGTTAATTACACCATTTTAACTATTACTTTATTATTACTCTTTCTTGTCCCAAAAATAAAGTAGAGAAACCAGGGATAAAAGTATCAATAATTAGTTTAAAATTTTGAGTTTCAAATTTACTTTTTATTTTCCCCGACATCCGCACGCCACACAGAAGAAAAACATCACAAATCCCAGTATATGACTTTTATCCCGGGATTCTTCTACTTTTTTTTAATCTAAATTATCAATATTTAATTTATAACGATTTTCCACCGTTTTAATCTTTTGTTCTTTAGATATTACAATAAAATTTTCATCGTCTAATATTATAATACAAATTAACACAAAAACTTTATTTTTATTATCTAAATTAAAATTTCTTTTTATTTCTACATATCTCATAAATTCTATATTTCTTCGAGTTACTTCAAGTATGTTCCTCGTATTTCTACAGGCTAAGAAAGCAGAAAAAGCTGATTGGGCTATTGGCAAGAAGTAACCAAAACCTAACAAGCTTACCACCTTCCATCATAATAAGTTCTAATGAGTCATCTATTCTAATTTTTAATTTATAATACAATCTATTATTTCTACAAAAATTGTTTTAAGTTTATTTTAACCAAATCCGAAACAAGATGAGGTGAGAAAATGTTTGGATGGCGCGTCAAATATAGCTTTATATTTGGTTTTTACACTTTGTGAGCACAGTTTTACGCAAATACGACGCTTCAGCATCTTCACATTGTTGTAAAAACATCCCAGCTGGCTTAGCATACGTTATGTGTCTGTCGTCGTAGGATATAGACATATTTGTGTACATAAGTATTCAACCGTGCTAACCAACTTAAATAGCTTCATGTGACTAACATTTTTTTAAGTGGTTAGAATTCTTTTATGAATTAGGTATTATTTAATTATATAATCTTTTGTGGCATCTTTCGTATCCATTACATAAAAGAAATAATTTAAATATAATTACATTATTTTTAAAAATGATTCCCTAAATCATTGTAAGGTCCCACTGAAAATCAGTGCTATGACATAATAATATGACTCAACTGGTGACCTTCTAGTGTATCTCACACACCGATGGGCACTAGCCATTGAGAGTCAGGGGGAGGCATTGGCATGTAGCCTAGACATAGCGAAGGCGTTCGATCGGGTCTGGCACTGGGGTCTTCTATCGAAGTTGCCATCTTACGGAGTGCCCGAGGGTTTGTGCAAATGGGTGGCTAGCTTTTTGTCCGGCAGACGCATACGAGCCGTAGTTGACGGTAGTTGCTCTGATAGCATGGACATTAATGCTGGTGTCCCGCAAGGCTCTGTGCTGTCTCCTACGCTGTTTCTACTGCACATCAATGATATGTTGGACATCAACAACATACATTGCTATGCAGATGACAGTACTGGAGACACTTATTACACGGGCCGTGCAAGCATCCCACGTTCCGTTGTGGAGGAAAAGCGTGAAGAACTTGTGTCTCAAATCGAGATCGGTCTGTCCAAGGTCTCTGACTGGGGGCGGGAAAACTTAGTCCGATTCAACCCTTTAAAGACACAAGTCTGTGCGTTCACCGCTAAGAAAACCCCATTCACTGTAGTCCCACAATTCCAGAACACTCCCCTCTCCATCTCCAAGAGCATTGGGATCCTTGGCGTTGACATCTCCAGCGATGTTCAGTTCCGAGATCATTTGCTAGACAAGGTAAAACTTGGTGTACTCAACAGAGCGAAGCAGTATTTCACGTCGGGGCAAAGGTTGCTACTTTACAAGTCGCAAGTCCGGCCCTATATGGAGTACTGCTGCCATCTCTGGGCGGGTGCACCCGGATACCAGCTTGGCCCTTTTGACTCGGTTCAACGACGGGCTGTGAGAATTGTCGACGATCCCAAACTCACTTGCGGTATCGAGCCCTTAAGTCTGAGGAGAGACTTTGCCTCCCTGTGTGTGTTCTACCGCTTGTGCAATGGATTGTGTTCTGAGGAATTGTTCGAAATGATGCCCACGGCTACTTTCTACCATCGCACCGCTCGCCATCGACAGGGAATTCATTCTCACACTTTGGAACTGAAATGGTCGCGCACAGTGCGGTTTCAGAGAAACTTCCTCCCGCGAACGCTTGGGTAGTGGAATGAGCTCCCTGCCAAGGTTTTCTCTAAGGACTACAGTATGGGGTTCTTCAAAAAAGAAATTATTAGATTTCTGAAGGGTCAGCAACGCGCGAGTGATGCCCCTGGTGTTGCAAGCGTCCATAGGCTACGGTAACCGCTTACCATCAGGCGGACCGTAGGCTTGTTTGCCACCTTAGTGGTATAAAAAAATAATTTAGGTTCCTATCTATTTACCTATTCGAAGTGTTATGCCAAATAAATGTTTTTCTTTCTTTCTCTAATGAAAGATTTACGATGAGATGACAAAGGATATTATTACCGCGATATCCGGGTTGGTGCTAAAAGAAGAGTAAACTTTACACCACGAGCTATAGTAAACTTTCGTTTTTCTAGCAAACACATGTGGCAAAATACATTTTTGGTACAGCTTATAATAAAATACTATATAATAAAGCTTTTACTTTGGCAATGGAAAACATTTAAAAGGAACATAACTAAAAGACAGAACATCCTACCCATAAAAATGTTAGGTGTAAATATATTTTTGCCTTAGTAAACTTTTTGAGGTAAAGCTTGCGTTTAAGAAGAACTTAAAGCACTGTTTTGTTGCTCAGGACAGCACACAGTAGATGAGAAACATCAGAATATTACTTGTTTATAATAATGCAAATACGTTATGTGTTTAATTATATAAATGTACATAGATTGTGTTTTGTACCTAGCAGTTTTCTGTTGTTTAGCTTCTTATTATGTTTCCAATAACATTAGGTTCATACTTAATTAATCCAAATAACTTTATTTAATGTACAACCCTAATGATAATAATTTACCTATAAAAATAATCATTTGTTTTTACTAAGAGTATTTTAAATGTGCTAATTAAGTTACTATTACATAGTAACTGGCAGTGTTTGGCAAAAAATAATTGCAATTAACAGTAAATTGTGGCTATCGCAGTAAATAATAATTAAAATATGTAAATTGCTGCAGTTAGCTGCTACTAATAAAAGAATGGTTAATTGTGATATCGTCATCAATAAATTTATTAATTGTAAATTGCTGCAGTCACGATTAAATTAATTAATTGTTAATTGCAATTTTTTTCCCAACACTAGTAAAATAAAAGATAATTTGGTTCTGGGGCTTGTTAGGTATAGTAAGCTCTGAATTATTTTGGAATAATAAAGTGGGTCCGTATATTTAATTAGGTATCAGTCGACATAACGACCAACATGTCACATTACTAAAAATGTCTTCTACATACAGTTGTTATTGTTAACGGTAATTTTTGCGAAAATATTTTGTTTCAATATAAAATAAATTAAACAATCATAATTATATAGTAACATTTGTATGGCGTAAACTATTTCTACATTCTTTTAAATAATTGTGTACTACACAAAACTCTTACATTAAGATTTTAGTTGGCAAATCTTGTATGATATCTAAGGCTTGTTACATTCTTTTTTTTAATTCTGGCTAACTTGTCGAATGACTTTATTTTTATGTTTAAGTGGTTATTTTCCTAAGTACAGTATTTTCATATAAAACAAATCTTCTAATGAACTTTAAAGGCAATATTCGAAACCCCATTTTCAGGGTTCCGTACCCAAAGGGTACAATACCTATTACAAAGCCTTCGTTGTCCTTCGACATCTGTCCGTCTGTCACCAGGCTGTATCTAATAAACCGTGTTAGACAGTTGAAATTTTCTCTGATGATGTATTTCTGTTGCCGCTATAACAACGAATAGGTACTAAAAAACAGAATATAATAAATATTTTAAGGGCTCACATACAACAAACGTGATTTTTTTGCTTGTTTTTGCTCCATATTGATAACTGCAACAGGTAGACGCTTGAAATATTCACAGAATATTTAGTTATAATTTCACTTTAAAAATAATTAATTAAATATAAAGAATGCTAATGAAAACAAGCAGTTCCTAAGACACACTGTTATCTAAAGCACAACACAAATTTATTAACTTGCAATAATATTTCCACAGAAAAAACCAGACTGGTCGAAGGGGAAACCGGGAGATCAGAAGGTAAAAGAAGAAGAGGTTGAGGCATGAAGTGCTAATGACTCCCAAAATAAACTGTGACCTAATTATATGTCAACTGACCAACATTACCATCACCTTATGTCATAATTTTGTGATAAACCTACCCTTTTTCCTTTATTTCCAATTCCACCATAGCTCCTGATTCACCAAAACACCATGTGTCCAAGAATGGCGATATTTAATTTATATATGATATCTACCACCACTTCTTCCATTTGAAATGTCAAACCAGTTATAATGATTATTTATTAAATATTTTGTTTTTTAAGATAATAATATGTTAAATAAAAAAATAATTTTCTGTATTATATTATATGTTGTAATGTCTTGAACCCTGTCCCTTCCTCTTGTAGTCCTTTTATGTAAGTGATACGTAAATAATCTCTCCCTGATTATTTAAAAATGAATTTGATTTTTATTTTGAGTTAATCAAGTAATATAACAAAAAACATATAGACTGACTATAAGGAACGTAATTCAATATAAATTTTGCAGTAGAAAAAGAATCTTAACTAACTACAGTGCAACAAACTTTTCTGACCCGGTGGGCAAAACTGCAGTCGCCATATTGAAATAGTATGAACTTACAACGACACTAGTGAACTTACACCCAAGGTTAGGTCAGAAAAGTTTGTTGAACTAGGTACTTGCACTGTACCTCAAATTATACATACATATCATATCAATTTAATTTTGCTCCAACTCTTATATTGATTATAAAAAAAATCTTTTTGATATTTATAAATTATTAATAATAAACATAATAATAAATAAACCCATACATTTATGTTTCACAACTCATTCCTAGAAGCTAAAGTGTGATTTCGAACCATTGCAAACCACTACACTTGAATTATAGTGGATCATCGGGGTTAGTTTTAAATCCTAGGGTGATCGAGAATTCTACAGATTAGTACAATCAAGCACGGAATTTGGTGAACAGTTTCGAAACTAAAATCCATTAGAAACTATTTTAATCGGCTCTTTTGTCGCCATTTTGACGTCATGTTGTTGGTTACGACAATTCCTTTCCTTCTTTTTATGCCTACCCTAAGCGAGGGCCTACCCTTAGCGAGGGCGATTAGAGTCAAGTCCACACGCGGGCCCTGTGTGGATTGTTGACGTCTTTTTTTGACGTTTACAGGTATGTAGGTTACGCTGTTTTCCTTTACCGAAAATCCAGTAGTGTGAAAATTAATGTACTTAAGAAATTAAGAGAAAGACCCATTTGTACTTGCCGGGCTCGAACCACCTTGAGGAATCCTCCGACCATAAAAGCACCGAAAATGATATTAAAAAATAAACGATCTATTAAGATTTACTTGTTATGGAATAATCCTACGCTTTATGCTTTTAAAACCGTTTTTTTTTTTAATGAATGTAACTTAGTTTGTTCTCCACGAGATGTTGTTACAGGACCACAATCCCAGATTTAATCCCATAACAACTTGGGTTTGTATTTTGATTAAATTCTTGAAAACAGTTTCAATGCCAATCCAGAAAATGAAATGTTTATTATCTAGGAACATATTGTGTTACAGTGGTTTTTTTGATATGATAGAATCATATATTACGCCTTTATAAGGCATTCAAGAATTGTAGATATTTAATTGCTCGAGAGTACTACTACTGAAATTAATTAATTTAAATCAAAATACTTATGCTAAATCAATCTTTTTCATCATTAAATATTCGTTGACTGTAAGAAAAGATTTATTCAGTTTATTGATAACTCCTTATACATTTTTGTAGCCATACACTGAAAAGTTTTGAAAAAATTGTTTTTTTATGCATAGGAATAACCAGTTAGTCCGGATAATATTTATTACTAGTTTAAGTTTAATATAGTTTAATATTTATTAATACTTAGTATTTGATGCATTTTTTTTAGTAAATAAATGTATATTGAATTTAACAAATACACAAATTTCGTTGATATAGAGGCTAGGTTGACTTAAAATGTTTAACTTAATAAATAAGGGGCTTACAGGATTCTAAGACCCCGGCCCCACAAACAGTTCTTACACATTTTTTTGCATTTCCCCTTTAAAGTTCCAATTTACTTCCGCGGCAGGATTAAGCCCGGTCTCTATCGGTAGTCGGTTCCGCATTGGATTGCGTTCGAATTTTTCTTATCATACCAATTTGTAATCATTTTTTTTTGTCATGCATTAATAATTCAAGTTTCGTTCTCATAATAATCATAATTCCGAAAATGTTTACTCATAATGACATTACTGAAATTGTATGTTTACTCATAATATTTTTTTCGCGAAAATATAATTCCAATATTTGTTTTATATTATGATTGGTACGAATATCACTGAAATTTATAAATTCATATTAATCATTTCTTATAATCGTATTTATTAATTAAAAGGTAATTTTTACTTTCTGCACCATTTTATTTTTATGGATGAAGATACATCCCCTTACACCTAAATGGAATGCAGAATTCGGCAGCCAATTTTTTTTTGGTAAGGAATATTTGAAAAGATATATGTTTTGGTTTGGATTTTTTTAATTTCGTCGTTTAATGTCGCTCCGCTCGGAAAAAACATAACCAAACCTAACCTAACCTAGCACTAGTATTTTAGTATGGACTTTCTTATTTCTTTTTTCAAAAACTACATATTCTTTTCCGCCGACTTTTTTATTTAATTTGTGTATACTTGTGCTACTCTATCGATTAAAATTTATTTTTAAAATCACTTTTTACCCAAAAGTAATTTGGTGCAGAGAAGTAAATATTTACCAATAAAAAATTTAGGAAAAATTAATATGCTTAAAAATATGTACAATACTTACGATATTGCTTGAAATCGTTATGTTGAAAAACTATATGAACACAAATATAAATAATTGAGATATTTATGTTGAATTACATTATGAATATGAATAATTTAAAATTAAGATCGTTATGAACCAAAATAATCATAAATAATGATCATCCTGATAAAAATTGTAGGAGATACATTTTCGGACTTCCAACAATCGAATTTGCAATATTATATGGACTTTGGCGTCACCTCGGTAGTCGGTATTCCTAAACTAACGGCCATTTTCTTAATTCGACTAATTAAAGGTTAAAAAATATTTAAATAAATAAAACATTCCCGCCTGCTTATAATTAAATTTTTGGTATATTATAGATGCACTTATTTATTTATAGTTAATTTTAAACTTTCGCGCTTTCACTCATTATTATTATAATATATACTAATACAGGTACGTTTCTGTATACGTACTTACGTGCATCGCGTTAAGACCCGAGTTCTATAATAATAATAATAATTTATTTATGTTTAGTTCTTTATGTTTTTGCAGTCGAGTTTTTTTGTTTATTTAATTATTTTTTTTTACAGCTTTTAGTTTTCGTTTTTTTTACTTTATTTTTCGAATCGCGCTTGTCATTTTTATTCTAGTGTGAGATCCGGTAGCGGCATAAGATAATATACACCGGGTAAAATACTTAATACGAACGAGGTCCGTACACATGACTTGGCCGATTTTACAGCTATCAAAAAGCATAATAAATTACTTTATGTGAATGCGTTGATTGCCAATTTATTAGACCAAATTCAATTTAAACCTGCAACTTATATATATTTTTGTAATCTATTTTTAATTTCCTTCACTTGATTACTCTACTCCAGGGTTTCTCAAACTTATAGCTCCACGTACTCCTATTATGCTATGAAGAAAAACGCGAGCCTCTTTAAAAAAAAACTGACTAAAGATGGTAAAAATAAAATATATCATTTAAAAGAAATAAGAAAGAGCAATACATATACCTAAGTTATTTTTATCAAATATTTAATGTGGGTGGAATTTTTTTTCGAAAATGAAGCCGATATTCGGCGCGATTCTGATCTTAATTCAGATTCTGCATTCGTACGATTTCGGTATTCCTTTATCACCTTCATCATGACCAGGTGTGTAAACCCACTTTTATAAAGATACGGTAAAGTGTCACAAAGGACAAAATAAATTTTACCGCTTTATGATATTCTTGTCTTGCTACCCAGAAATCAAATAGAGGTCTCTTTTTAAAATTAGCATGAAGTGTTCGATATGAGTTGAAGCCAGGTTTCATCCTCGAATCTGAACTTGAGGTTAACCTCATTATCCCCTAAAACTAAATATATTTCATGACGAAGCTCAACAAACCTCGCTTATATCCTGCCTCTTAGCAGCCAGCGTACTTCACAGTAGCATGCCTGCTGCACGTGCTAATTAGCTAAGCCCCCACCATTACGTACATTTTGTCGCGTACCCCCTACGATTGACTAGCGTACCTTAAGTGTTACACGTACCCCACTTTGAGAAAAAAAATTTATTAACGACTTACAATTTAGCGCCAAAAATCCAACATTTTGATTTTTTTTCAAATCAGCTATCTAATGACACTTGGGTTTTTGAGACAAATCTAACGACACCTTTACCTTTACCCTTGCAATCCATCTAGCTGTTGGAAGATGCGAGGTAATTAAGAAATTTACACACGTTTGTATAGAGTAAGCAATATAAATACATACAAGATATGCGCGAAAAACAACCCTCCTTGGCAGTCGGGTAAAAAAAAACTTCATTAAAAAAATCTCGGTCAAGTTGAACCGGGGCGCGGCGTGGAGATGGTTCCGTACCATAAATATGTTAACAACCATGAGTATTAATCTAAACCAAATGGTAACTTAAAAATGTAAGTTTGTACGTGCATCGAGAGGTTTACCACGTTATTTCAAAATATTAGGCTCAGTAGTTTTGGAGATACATTTCAACATTTAAAATATTCTAATCACATAAAAACTTAAGCTTTGGCCATATATTAGTTCGTTAAATTTCCTTTTGATTGACGCCAAAGTAGTGTCAAGTAATCTTCAACAATTTAAGTTTCAGAATTGATCATCAAATTCTGCTTTTGATTGAGCACTAAAAAAATGTTCAAAAGTAACAATTCATAGATTTCTTGGTTGCCGTAGGATTTTACGATTGAATTTGGTTTAAAGAGTTAAGAAGGAGGTGTACTGATAGAGATCGAGTTAAATGTATGAAAGTGGCAACTAAATTGAAACTGGATTGGGATTGGAAACTGATTTAAAGGTTCGCAATGTTATATATAGGTACATTCAGTATTATTTATAAATAAATTATACAAAATTGAAACATTTTACTTTAAATCCCAAAAGTAAGTAAATCTACATGACCCAAACATCAATGGGTAAAGTGGCAGTTTGTCTCATGGTCAAATAACTTTTGGGTATCAATACTATATACTAGAGATAATGATGATCAGAGCGAACTAAAAAAGTTGGAAAAGTCTATTTGATGGGGGGTAAATCATAAAATTAAGGTTATTCTCTATTTATAATCTATGTCGGAGGATTTAAGTACCTACTTACTTTGGAATAAATGTACAAAAACTAAGGAAAAACATTGAAGATTACAATCTTGGGCACCACTGGCTTTATGCACACTAAGTGCTGGGCGATTTACGCAACATGAAACTTTAATGACTTTAATTCGCAGTTCCCTGATCACTGCTAATTGTGTATCGCAGTGACGGCCAGATGACCAGATGGCCAGATGGTCGATATAATACTTCTGTGGAAAGTAGGCTTTTGATTTGAGTCACCAACTGCGCGAGCTGCCGCGCTGCAGTGGCTGCAAATCTGAAACGGCCCAAAAATGTACCCTTAGTAATAGCTTCATGTAACCTTTTGCAGTTGAAACTCTTGGTTCGTGGAGGGATAGAGTTTATCTTTCATACAAAGATTTCTTTAATACTGCTTTAAGAGACTGATAAAAGCTACTAGAGATTCAAAAGATAGTTTCTATTTCTTACATTTCCTTAAAGAATCGGTATAGTAGTCTCTTAGGCATCCTACCACGTGACGAAGGCATGGGATGTTTTTAGGGTGTTCACTGGTTATTATTTATTTTAGTCTGTTTAGTTAAGTTTGTTTATTTTAATTTATTCTTTTTAGTTTACTTATTGATTTCATTTAATTAATTTGAATAAGTTTTTATTCTTTAATTGTAATTGTTTAATATTACACCCGGGAATTTTAATACACTCTGAAAAAAATAACAAACATGAAAAAAGTGTCAGCACATAATCATTAACTTTAACTCTGTGGTTAAAGTCTCTGTGCTAAGATTATAATTTGTACCTCCACTATGCCTTTTAAGACAACACTTTTTGAACTGTTATCTCATTGGTATCCTAGTTCCCTGAAATGACGTTGCTCGTTAGTCAGATTGACCTTAGGAGTTGCACAACATCCTCGATTGAAGGTACCGACTTATATAGGATAATAATTCATATTGTCGATATTATATTTTTTACCGACTAAAAATAGATATAGTGAAATACATCATAATATTTAAAATACTATGTATATATAGGTCATAAACATAGTTTTGCACAAAGCTTTGAAAATAAATAAAATGATATTGAATGTGAGTATGACAAAAGTTTTTGTATTGTTGTAATCCATTTAAAAATACGCCCAAGTTCGATTATCATATTTTTTAACCCGCGGTTCAACAGTTAAAAAAGAGGACACATTTTCATCTGTGTAGTAGGTAAGAAATACTTTCAACCACAAATTAATTTTTAAAGACCGAAAAAAATTACTTTATGTCAGTTTTGGACTTAATTTATAACTTAAGACCTTTTTTTTCACATCATACAAAACTGAATAATGATTTACATTATAGAAAAATGTCAAAATTATAAAGGTTTTGACATACGGACGGAACTACCTATAGAAACTCTAATGGAACGTTATTTTTTTATACAAACAAGGTGGCAAACCAGCTTGCGGTCCGGCTGATGGTAAGCGGTCACCACTGCCGATTAAGAAACTATTTTTAAGATAAGGTGAAAATGATCCCTCGCATAAAGAAAAACAATATTAGTTAAAATGTTCAAATCATAATATAATTATGATTTGAACATATATTGTTATTTCATAACGTAAGTTATAAAATATTCATTTAATGTTTTGCTTTACAATTAACAAATTATAAACTTTCAGAACATGTCGCAAATTATATAATTGGACTGCTTTTGAATTAATTGATCACGAATCATCGCGTAATATCAACTCTAGATTAAATTATCATTAGCTTAATCATCATCATGCTTTGTATCAAATAAATAGCTTAAAATTACACCATTCTATTGCTTTAGAGCTAAAAAGGTTAATTTATAAGGTTCTACCAAAAAAATGAAATAGTTTGCATGTTAGCTAAACACGAGACATATTCTAATTACTTTCACATTTTTATTATACACATGCTTAATTACAATTAAATTTCTCTTTGTTGATCCATATTTATGTAAGGTCACAAAATAATTTTAGGAAGGTGATACAGCACCTCCTCCAGAAGGGGCACCACCTGCAGAAGGGGCACCACCTGCAGAAGGGGCACCACCTGCAGAAGGGGCACCGACTGCAGAAGGGGCACCACCTGCAGAAGGGGCACCACCTGCAGAAGGGGCACCACCTGCAGAAGGGGCACCACCTGCAGAAGGGGCACCACCTACAGAAGGAGCTGCTCCTGCTGCACAAGGGGCACCACCTACAGATGGTGCGGCACCTGCAGCACCTGCAGAAGGTAAGTTCTCTTAATTTTCAAACATTTCTTCAAAGAGCATAAACCACAGACTTAGATTGAAGAAATATTGTTTAAGTCATACAAAATCACATTACCTACAATACTTTAAAACAGACTTGATATTATAGTCTACCCTAGATATGTTTAAACCCGATAAAAAGTTTATTACTCCAACACTTAATTGGTTAAAGTGAAAGACAGAGAGAGAAAAAGAGAGAGAGAGAGAGAGAGAAAGAATCAGCAAGGAAGAGGATTAGAGATAGTTTTCATCATAATGATACCGCAACAATTTGCGTATCTTCTGACAAAAGTTTTTTTCCAAAAAATTAAGTCGACTCAGAGGAAAAGTATTTGGAGTTTCATAATATCTTTTTATTTTACTTACAGGAGCACCTGCAGTCGCGCCGGCTGAGGGCGCAGCACCCGCGCCTTCAGCAGAAGGTAAACTATCATAAAGCATAATAAGAGCGACAAAATTAATCTTATATTTTAAAATAAACTGAATTATAATAAAACCATAAACATATAGGATCGTTGATAAGATTTGAATTCAAACGGTCTGCCTAGTATATATACTTACTTATTGTTTTAAACTAATTTTTAATTTAAGCGATCCAAAATGTAAAATCGTTTCTTTGAATAAAAATAAAACCTACTTTCACAAATTTAATCAAATTAAAACATAAACTCTACATGTCTCGAGATTTTGACTTTCTAAATACGTATATACGTATCTAAATTTAACATTAACTAACTCAGTCACTCATGAAACACTTGATCACTTTCAGCTGTCTTAGAAAAAAAGTAAGCATTATAGGTATATACAGGAAACACTCAAAGTATAGTTCATATAATTCTTATTAAATCTTTAATGAAATTGATATCGTGTTCAGTGTTATAAATAAATGACTTGTGCAATGTCCAAACTTAAAGGTGCGCCGGCAGCAGCGCCTGCAGCGGAAGCTCCTGCGCCTGCAGCGGAAGCTCCTGCGCCTGCAGCGGAAGCTCCTGCGCCTGCAGCAGAAGCTCCTGCGCCGGTGGCACCAGCTGAAGGTATAACAGTTATACTCCATTTCATATTACGCCGCGTTTGGTATGAGAGTTTTAATTTAACTTAATTGTAGGATCCTCTGGTGATTACAATGACATCTACCTACGAATATGTAGTTTTGAAGATACGAATTATATTTATTTTATATATAAATAATATTTCATATTAAGTTAAAAATTCAAAACATGTTGCGCATCACGTTATATGGAATGTGATTTAATTAAATTTCCTGTCTATATATGTATAAGCAATTATGGTATATTTTACATGTTTTACAAGTTTTGTTGTAGAAAACATAATTCTGATATCAAAAAAGACAAAAGCGTCTAAATACTGACATTAACATTCTTACGAAGTCAATATAGCGGTGTGCTCTTAATATGCAAAAAAGTAGTTCGAATTTAAGAGTATCTATATTATTTATATACAACTCCTAGTGATGATAAAATATTATTACCTTGCAAATCCGCTGAAAACATGATTCTCTCAGCTGGTTCTTTCGCCAAAGAGAATACCAGATATGAAGGGCCATACTGGACCTTTTGCTGACTACACGTCCGGACGGATATTCCGTCTCAGTAGATGCGCCTCTTGGCTCATCACAACCCGATCCATCTGGGCCAACTAATTGGCGTTGTGGGTGGCATTATAAGTCGGCAGACTGGGATGGATTGCGAGAATTTTATGCATCGTACCCGTGGAGGCAGCTCTGCTGTAGCTCAGAAGATCCTGACGCCTGCGCAGCCGCAGTCACTGTGACAATCGTGATAATAAGCACCCGATTATTTCTGAACTAAAACGCAAAGTAAAAGCTGTCTCGAGGTTCAGCATAAAGCAACTACTAGCTTAATTCCAATACATCTGCAAAATAGGTGGGCGACCTGCGAGCTATTCCTTTGGGAGTCGTGTGTTGCGAACCACGCGAAAGACCAATGGTGACTTGGCCCATAGTGCTAAAAAGAAAGCCGATCTACTGGGCAGTCTCTTTGCCTCAGACTCGAATATGAACCACGAAGGCACTGTATCTCCTTCTAAACCCTGTTGCGGTAAGACCATGTCGGCAATCTCCATAACACAGCGGAGGTCTGGCGGGCGGTGCTTTCTCTAGACGTTCATAAGTCGAGTTGGCCAGACGGTATACTAGCAGTGGTGCTTAAACAGTGCACTCCTGAGTTATGTTCTGAACTCACGCGCCTTTTCAGGCTTTCCTACCACAGTAATTTCCGTCTTCATGGAAGACTGTGAATGTTTACCTGGTGCCCAAATAGGGCGATAGACCAGATCCATTAAGTAACAGGCCTATCGCTACTACCTCTCTTCTTTCCAAGGTGATGGAGCGTGTGATCAACACACAGCTTCTAAGATACCTCGAAAAATACGAACTGGTCAGCGACCGTCAATCTGGCTTTCGCCACGGTCACTCGACTGGTGACCTTCTAGTGTATCTAACACACCGATGGGCACAAGACATTGATAATCAGGGGACGGCATTGGCATGTAGCCTGGACATAGCATTTATACTTGTGCTCCAACAAGTTTTTGTCATAAAAAACATAGATTTTTTTGTTGGAATTATTTGTTTAGGTGCTCCAGCGCCTGCGCCCGAACCGGTCGCCGTCGCCGCGCCGCCAGCGGTTGAAGGTAAAATTAAATTTATCATGAGAACCCCAATAATAATTAATATTAATATTGGTGCATTTGTAATATTTTTTTAATTAAAACAATGTTTGTTAAAAATTATGTTATTACCTAGTGTACGGCTATATTGTATTTTAATATAGAGTTGAATAAATATAAAATATTAACTAACGAGTTTCTTGCCGGTTCTTCTCGGTAATAAAATCATTCCGAACTGGTAGTAACGTTTATAAAATTAATAATAATTTAAACGACGATTCAGGAGTGATGTTTAAACGTCTACTTGAATAAAAAAGTTTGAGTTTGAGTTTTTTAGTATTTTTAAATATAATCCATAAGGTGCCAGTTTGATTTTTAACGACACAAGTGTATGTCAACTTCTCAGAGAAAAATGGAAATTAAACTAAGTTGAGCTAAGGTCACTGGTTGTCGGATGCAAACATTTTTTTAAAAATTTTGTTGTTTTATTCAAAAATTAGCTCAATAACGATTTTGATTTTATTCGACAAAGTTTTTATTTATTTTTTTACTCAAATTAATGCATGTTTTAATTTAAAATTGCAAATATTTAGTAATTTTGATATATCAAAAAAATTTAATTAGAGTATATCATGGGTATCTTCATGTAAACAAAAAACTATGCTGCAAATCGACGCTAGAGTAACGTCTGTATTATTTCTTATACTTCTATATTTTAACTTAAAATCTGTTTTTTTTCAGCCTCTGCTTAAGGTTTGTTTAGTAACCTGTTACACTACAAGGGCTTCGGGCCACTGGTGGAGAAAATAACATCTGCTTACATCTTATTAGATGGTACGATGTCAATATTTTTGTAATATTTCGTTGTTATATTAATTTTTAATGTTTTTGTTAGTAAAATATATGAAATTTTTGTTGTTGTTTTATTAATGAAATCAAATTTTAGAATTAGTTTTTTGTTTTGTTCTGTGTTGGTGTCACGCTTGTAGCGTTTGCAGTAAAGTAAGCCTTACGTCATTGACATAAGGTTAACTTTTACCATCAACGCGTTACAGACAGATGTTGACTTTTTGTTGCGATCTCGAATATTATTTTGTCCATCAGACGCATACGAGCCGTAGTTGACGGTAGTTGCCGGTTAATGCTGGTGTCCCGCAAGGCTCTGTGCTGTCTCCTACGCTGTTTCTACTACATATCAATGACATTGCTATGCAGATGACAGCACTGGATACACTTATTACACGAGTCGTGCAAACATACCTCGTTTCGATGTGGAGGAAAACCGCGGAGAACTTGTGTCTCAAATCGAGACCACTGTCTTAGGTCTCTGACGGACGTGAAAACTTGGTCCGATTCAACCCTACGAAGATACAAGTCTGTGCGTTCACCGCTAAAAAAAACCCGATTTAATTTGGTCCCATAATGCCAGAACAAGAGATTAGGATCCTTTGTGTTAACATCCTCAGCGTTGTTTGGTTCCGAGATCATTTGCAAGACAAGGTGAAGCTGGCATCCAAAAGACTTGGTGTACGCAACAGAGCGAAGCAGTACTTCACCTCGGGGGAAAGGTTTCTGCTTTACAAGTCGCAAGTCCAGCCCTATTTAGAGTACTGCTGCCGTCTCTGGGCGGATAACTGCTTGGCTCTGTTGTCTTGGTTCAACGACGAGCTGAGCAGAACATCGACGATCCCAAACCCACAAGCCGTACCGAACCCTTAAGTCTGAGAATAGACTTTGCCTCCCTATGTGTGTTCTATCGCTTGTATAATGGGATGCGTTCTGAGGAATTGTTCGAAATGATGCCCACGGCTAATTTCTATCATCACACCGCTCGTCATCGGCATGGAATTCATCCTAACACCTCAGAACCGAAAAACCGAAAAGTTCCTCCCGCGAACGCTAAGGTTGTGGAATGAGCTCCCTGCTAAGGGTTTCTTTAGGGACTACAGTATGGGGTTCTTCAGGAAAGAAGTAGTTAGATATTTAAAGGGTTGCAAGCGCCCATAGGCTGCGGTGATCGTTTTCCATTAGGCGGACCGCAAGCTTGTTTACCACCTAAGTAGTAAAAAAAACACTAAAATTTAACAATGCATTTTGTCATCGTTAGAAACATTGCGTATTTTGTGAAATATACGCCTCTGAAGATAACAGTCGTAATAATATTATAGAAAAATTTTTTTTTACTTTTTAGAAAACTCAATCCCATCCACTTGCTTGTGTACTAGCTTACATACCAAATTTCAGCTTTCTAGGACTTCAAAAAGTACCCTAAGAATTTTGATGATCACAAAACGACCAAGCGCTTCGAGAGGTAGTGCCTTAGCGCTTTGGTTCGTCTTGGCGGGAGCTCTGCCGTGCCCCCAGATAACTTCTGAATTTTGTCACAAACAAAAAGTGTTTTATTTAAAATTTAAATGTACAAAATTAAATAAAATTAAAACAATATTTTTTGATAGAAGATGCTTTTTATCTAGGGGATTTAAAACGCCTCAAATATAAATTATTTTACATAGAAATGATATTACGAATAAGTATAATTTCTCATCTTATGATAATGATATTATGTCAGCTCTGTTGTAGCCGCAATCAAAATATACCCTACAACAAATATAAATGTCTAAAATTTATAATTTTATCTTTTAATTTATAAAATATATATTTTTTTTTATATATTTAAAAAAGAAACATAAAAAATAAAATTATAAAGCAAAGATGACTTATTCGTTTTTAAGGTTCATAAAATTAAAAATGCCTAACTATAGATGATTAGAGCATGTTTTAATGACATTTGTTATCTTCTATATCTTAATCTAAATAATTTATTTTAATAAATAATGGTAGGTAGATAACATTACATAGTATTATATAATCTGTGATATTGCCTTTTAAACGAGATATTTTAAGGTCGCCGTATGTTTGAAATTGGGTTCGTCGTCGGGAGTCAGACCTCAGGTCGGTAACACACTAGGATAAGGGACTGAGCCGTTTGCATCCAGTGACTTGACGTCCAGTTCCGTCTGGAGGCCGTCCTACACAGCGCTTTTCTGAAGATAGCTCTACCTGCTAGATCTTCTCAGTATAAAACATTTGAGAGAGCAAAAGGCCTTCTTCCCAAGAACTGTGTGGACTACCTGTTATCAGTGCACCTTACACATTTTTCTATCCATAAAGATGACCAACTAGATCTATACAGAAACATCTTTGAATAAGCTTTAAATTTGAAAAATATCTGTATCATCTGTTTGCACTAATTTACAAATTCGACCTTTTTAAATTCTTCGTTGTTTAAAATAAATATATTTTACTTACTTCTAAAGTATGATTAACATTCTTTGTCTTCCTAATTACACTTTTTTTTTCATATTTTCCATTTTAAAAGTTAAAGGACTGCATTTCACACTTCCTTTGAAGACATTACGGTGGGGAATGTTAGAATTAAACAATTACAATGGCCAGCATTAATTTTAATTACAATCTTTTATGTAAGCGGCTCAACCAACGCCAACTTTTGTTGGGTTGGTTTTGTGTGTAAAAGATTTGTTAAGTTGTTATTTTTAACTAATATTATCGTAGCTGTGTAACATTATTATTCAACAAAACCAGTTTTACCACGATACACTTTGTTTTCTTTCCGATACTTCGGTACAGTTTGATGCACTGTGGTCGCGAACTAACTGCGGAGATACGTTAGTGCAGGGAGCTACCACCGATATCGGGCTGATAAATCTATTAATTAAGTAAATGCTCCGTTATAGTTGAGTTATATATCAGGAACGAAACCCTAAAATATATCGTAGTAAGACTCTAAACGTATAAAAACTAATAATAATTGTTATTTTTTATATTCGTTCTCAGTGCTTAGCGGAAGAAAAGATTCAAAATAATGATTTCTCTTGATCTCCAGTCTGTCGTACAAAGAGCCACCGTTAAGAGAATACGATTCGGAGCGCCTCTCAGCGTGCTTCATACAAACGAATTTCTTACTTATTTTTGACACTTGCTGATGAAAGACCACGAAATTTTAAAGACATGTTCTAGTAATAAATATCTAGGTCTGCAGTGTGCCAGTTTTCTATAAAATTTTATAATCCAAAAGTTATACAGGATTCTAATCCAAAAAAAGATTTCTAGTTAACAAAAAAGTTTTACAAGATTTTGGAAAACCACAGACATAGGGTTTTTGCTTGGGCTTATGACTAAGAAATTTCACAGTGATTGATCAGTAAATGTCAAAATCGGATGAGAAATTCGTTTGTAGGAAGCCCGTTGCAAGGCGCGGCGCCGCGAATCTTAGCGTCGTCTTAAACGCCATTTTGGTTAACATGATTTTTTTTAAACTTTCGTTACAGGTCTTTAATAATGGTCAAATATTCATACGCAAAAGTAGGTAAGTAATATATTAAAATTTGGTTTAATCTGTTTTTTAGTATTTGATGTTATAGTGGCAACAGATATACATCTTAAGTAAAAATTTCAACTGTCTAACTATCACCCCGTTTTCTACCCCTTGGGTACGGAACCCCAAAAACTACCTCGAAAGGGATTCAACACTATCCTAAAATATTTTTCGACACACATGCTCATAAAGCAGCCTTTACTGCATCGTTTGTCGTATGGCACTCATGAGCTTTGCTCAGTACACACTTGGCTGAATTACCCACTTGCCTTCGCCAGGCTGCAACCTACAGCCTCATCTGTAATGCCTAGGCCGCACACAACGCGCTAGCGCAAAGCTTCAGGCTAGCGCGATTTATGTAGCCAAACCTTCGTGAATACTTCGGCACTTTGTGCGAAGTCGCAAGCAAATCTCTTCGCCGTCGGTAAACCTAGTACATCAAAGCGTTTTATTGCGATGAATGGCCTTCGCATGTGTGGCCACACTTAAGTCGGCCCAAAAACATTATGAGTAGCGGACGTGTTAAAGTGAATTAGGGTTTGGACGTATTTGAGACATGGATTAGAGTAACGAGAAGATTTTCAAATTTATTAGCAATTACGAGTCTGAGCCGATATTGTGGATCCCAAAAGATGTTGGCCACAAGAAAAAGACTTTTAACTGGCACAATAAAAATAAAAATTAGCTGCCATAGAAATCAGAGTGACCGCGGCGTCCATTTTGTGTTTGGCGTTGTTTATCACAATAAATTTCACGACGTGCAGTGTGTCCAAGCACCTTCACAGCAACACTGGCAAGCCAAGCGACCCCTCCTCCACAGTGGGGTGAGCAAAAGCTGCTTGCTTGCTAAGCTTGCCGCCGTGAGCCAGACGGGCATTCGATATCATGCAGTGGTTACTGTTAGGAGTCTGTCAGAATTATGTCAGTTTATTAAGAATTAACAAATATACCCAAGACTTGACAATATGTTTTAAATAAAATACAAATAGGTAGTGAATCCAATAAAATTGAATTGCGTTTCTTCCTTTCAATTGTTTTCAACAATAATTCGCTTTTTGGTGAAATAAAACATCACGAGGAATCCGTGGGTTAAGCGTGAGTAGGCCGGTAGGTAGGGTAGCCCGGGGCCTAACATTAGGAACATATAATAAAAAAAGTAAAACAAATTAACTGATTATTATTAATTCTTACTGCCTTGCTTATTTATGCCTAATGTTATACAATACTTAATTGTTATCTTTAATTCTTATTTCTTTCTGAATTCTTTTTATCAATAATTCTTTATTGCACAATTAATAATTGTACAAAAAAAATAACAATAAAGCTTTTAAAACCCAAAAAAGATGTATAAGAGTAATATGCAACGCTTGGGTAACAGATAGTTGTAAACCTCTATTTAAAAAATTAAAATTGTTAACATTACCATGCATGTACATCAGGAACATATGTCTGTTTGTTAGACAACATCCGCAAAACTTTCCTAAACATTCAGAAATCGTAACCTCAAGGCCATCAAGAGATAAATTGAAATTATTTATACCTAAATGTAACCTTGATATATATGGTAAGAATGTTTGTTACATGGCAATAAAAATTTACAATAAGTTGCCATCTGATATAAAAGCACTACCATATCATTTATTTAAAAAAGGATTGACGGGATGGTTACTAGAAAATTGTTTTTATAGCGTAGGAGAGTTTCTTAACAATAAATAGCGTGCGTCAATTGCTGCAAAAAAAAATATTGTAATATGACATATGGGTATAAATATTTTTTGAAAAATTGTAATATGACATGTGGCGAATGTAATTTAAATTTTTTAATATGACATGTGGCTATTGTAATTTATTTTTCTTAACATTTTATATTGTATTTAAATTAATTCTGTTGATAGATGATAATGAATTTTTATTATTGGTGACATTTTAGAAATTAATTAACTATTCAATTGTAAAATTTGCACACCCTGAAGGGGTAGAATAAGCGAACCATGTACATCAATTATTTATTAAGACCATCTGTAACTTATTCAGGCAAATAAATAAATAAATAAAAAAATGACACTGTTTACGAGTAAGTGTGATGAAAAGAATATTACTATACATATACCTATGCACCTACCATGTAGATAACATACATATAAATACAAACATGAAAACCTTTTACATAAAATAAAACATTTAGTAATTTATGATAAATATGCAGACATATGCATAATATAAATAAATAAAGTAACTATAATAGATATGTTTGAATAACTAGTTTTAATGCTTGTTCATTGCAAATAATTAAACTAATATTAAACTTATTAATGCTTAGTGCTATTATACTAGTTCAACTACACACTAATATTAAAAGTAAATTTTAGTTACAAATTATAATAAAGGTATGCAAATTTAAAATAACTATCATTTACGTTTAGTCAACCAAAATTGGCAGTTGTGGATGTTGGTAACCGTCCGACTTGATGACAGGGGGCAAGGTGGAGGGCACGGAAGCCGATATGTCGGGGTTCATTAGGAAATCAGACTTGCTGAACACCTTGCTGTCTTTGATCTGGTTCCTGGAATTAATTTTTTTTTTGTTAATTCTAATAATAAAGATGGATTCATATTACTGTCACGATTTTGAAATTGCTTTTCATGTCATTGTAAGAAGAACGTACTAACATAGAAAAGGCTTTGACTACAATTAAAACTTAATAAAAGAAAAATCACTGTTTTATTTAGCTCAGTATATTAAATGATTTTATATGGAAAATATTTCGATGATTAGCAAATTTCATATTGTTGCATTATGATGGCACATACCGTAGAAGCCTGTCCGCGTAATCTAGGTACAAAGTTCACTGTTGCAATAGTGTATGTAAATAGTCTTAATTAATTTTATGGTAGCAAAAATAAAATGCTAAACGTTTTATGATAAAAAAATTACATTGAAAATAAATTTTCGAACCGATTTGTAATGTGCCGTAGATATAGTGTACTACTACGATGACCGTTTAACTCCAAGACCATGAGACGAGGTCCTGGATGGTAAGTGTAGACAAAATGGTACGAACGGAGGATGTCATACCTCCGAAACCGTTTACTAACTTGCTATAGGGTACCTTTAAAACAATGTAATGGATTGGAAGTGGCATAAAAGTTAAGTGTGAGTACATCACACACTTTAGATTCGCCGAAGCATCGTCATTATGGCAGTCACTGTAAGAATTAAGCGGAATTTTACATATTCTAAATGAATCCTCACCACGGCTTTGGCACGAATTTGCCTAAGACAAAAGTCAAAATCAACCAAAACGTTATGCCAGAGCCAGTATACGTCGCTAGAACCGGAGCCAGTATACGTCGCTAGAACCAGAGCCAGTATACGTCGCTAGAACCAGAGCCAGTATACGTCGCTAGAACCAGAGCCAGTATACGTCGCTAGAACTAAAGCCAGTATACGTCGCTAGAACTAGAGCCAGTATATGTCGCTAGAACCAGAGTCAGTATACGTCGCTAGAACCAGAGTCAGTATACGTCGCTAGAACTTTGTGTGGAAGTATGCTAACGATTTCGTCCTGGCCTGGATTAACTTCAGTTAAATGACCAAAAAGCCATTTCATTGGTAGATTGTTATCGTCTTTGATCACCAACCACTGTGCCTATATTTATGTTGAAACGCTATTACAACTACGTCAGATACCCCTTGATAGATCTGTTACAACTGTGTCAGGTACTCCTTGATAAATCTGCTAAAACTACGTCAGGTACCCCTTGATAGATCTGTTACAACTACGTCAGATACCACTGATAGATCTTTTAAAAATTGTTAATGCAGTTGTTCGATTCATTCGTACCAAGCTAGGTATAGTGATGTGAAAGCAGTAGATGGCTGTGGCGCAATTATTGGCTGACAAATTAGGAAGTGCCCTGACGGTATGGTTGAAGATTATGATAATGAGATGATTATTGAGTTATAGACCACGAATTTAGAATTAACTCTATTTGACACAAAAAATTAGTCTGAAACATCTTTTTTTAATCATAATTAACCGACATGACTCCTGCTCCCAAAAAACCCCTGAAGTCCATCTTTATGCATGTAGTGTAATGAAACGAAACCTCACCACTACATACTCTAGACTAGTCTAGACACCTTCGATGGCCGATTGAATGAAATGATATGAATAAAAAAATTTAGTGTCTATTATTTTGTGCCCACGTGTTGCTCATTTGATCGCTGAGCAAGGCGGAAGGCTAGCAATTGCTAAAAAACTTTACGAATCTTAAAATATTGTACTTTACTTAATAGCTATGGGCTAGCTATGTCGAGCAAATGGACGAGTAGAGCAGAATATGAACACTCAAAACAAATAATGTTAAATAAATCAGTATAGTGCAAGAAACTTTTCTGATCCGGTGGTCAAAAATCAAACCTACAGTCGCCATATTAAAACAGCGTGAACTTTCAACGACACAAGCGACCAAACACTCAAGATCAGAATCAGAAAAAAAATTCCACTAATTGTTAACGCAAGATGCAATAAGTGATGTTGGCACAGTTAGCATAAACTCCAAAAATAGTCGATTTACAATAAAGCTTTTTAAGAGCTTATAATGGTGCGTGTTAGCACGGCTTTGATACGATTTGAAAAAAGGGATCAGATAAATCGATCGAGCCGGTCTCAAGTGAGACTCCGCTATACACGTGGCATTTGATTTTATCTATAAAATTCTATTTTTGTGAATCAGTTTGTTTATTATAAGGTTCTAAATGGTTCTACAGCCAATTTGCCAAAACGAAAATCTAAATTTTTACCCGTCGTTTAAATTAATTCTAATAAAATTCCTATGTAATGAGCGGACGACACGCACTTGGACGTTTTTTTATTTTCTACACTGATGAAGATATGATTTGCGATCTATTTATTTACGATAAAAACTCAATTGAATATATACCACAACGCTGTAGAAATCACCGGTCGTACTAGTGGTGCTTCGAGACAAGAGAACTTGGTCTGTAAGCAGAAGCTGTAAGCTCCCTGGTGATCGAACACGAGCCAGTCGAGCGGGCTGCAGCGGGGTAGCCGGATGTCCACGTTCTGCCGTACGCGGTCCCCGGAGTAGCACGTAGGACCCCAAAGTATCGTCTCCTCTAGAGGACCGCTGTCTTTTTCGTTCGACCACTGTATACAAATTAAATGAATGAGATGGAGATCTTTAGGCTTTCTTATATTGTAAATAAATAAAATATACTTTAAAGTTTTGCAGAGCATCTAATTTAAGGCATATTTCAGTTTGGTTTTGTCCACAAACTAGAAGTTGACAAGTCCAGTGGGCCAGACTATACTAACAGTGGTGGCGGTCGAACTATACCAGCAGTGGTGACGAGTGCACCCTGCCTAAACTACATTTTTTTGGTGAGAAGTCCTTTGGATTTGCTTCATTTATCTGACTGGAAATTAATAACTTTTGGTGTTCTAAAACATGAAAAACTTGAAACATTAATGTTTTTTAATTGTTAAAACACATCCTGTTTTTCACTTTTATCAAATCTTTAAATTGTACTACAAAATAGAAATTAAAGCTATTACTTTAAAACTTAGCAGGATAATACAATTTTCGTCTTTGTAGAACACCGTGAACGTACTTAAAAAGGGCAGTAGATCATATTTATCGAACAATAGACCAATGGCTAATTACCTCTCTACTCTGTAAGGTACTTAGATCAGCAATTAACATCCAACACCCCGGGGTCGGCGTGTACCAAGGAGTCTTTTCTTAATTTCTCAAGTACACTGATTTATTTATTTACATCAATGGCTTTTCGGTAAAAGAAAACATCGTGAGGAAACCTGCATACGTGAAGAAGTAAAAAGAAATTAGTGAAGTCCACAATTTGCACTGAGCCCGCGTGTGGATTGTGGCCCAAATCACACTCGCTTATGAGGGTAGGCAGTGCCCCAACAGTGGGGTATAATACTTCTTGATACGTCGGGAAAAGTTTAATCATGCGTAGAACTCCGCGGGAATTCAGCTGGTTATCTATTTTTACATGAGGACTTGATCACGCTTTGTCCATGGACATATCATACATAAGTAAGTTTTATCTAAATCCATCTATCTAGTTTTCTCCAGGGCATGATTCTGGTGCTGATAGAAATAACGTCGTACTCTTCCACTTGCGGTGACTGTTTAAGTCGACAGCTCGACTAGTTTAAACTAGATATGTCGAAAAAACATAACTAATATAAATTGCAAATAGTTTTTTGTATTCTTAGAATCTCTCTATAGACATAAATACCGTCAGCGATCGACATGAAAAGAGTAGTCGGTCAAACGGATAGTGGTATAAAAATGAGTCAGAGTCAGTGATACTAGTTTAGAAAAAAAGAAGTCTCACAAAAAGTTATTCGTACCAACATTGCTGGTGGCGATATACTATATAAATTTGGAAATTTGGAATTGGGAAAAAAAGAGAGAGAGTTTTGTTAGGGAAGTCATAAAATGTATTAAAATGAGGAATCATATAGACCCATTTTTTAAAAAAGAGAGGGGTATGAGAAACTTATTGTTTAACCGTTCCATAACATTTAAGTTTAGATTTTACCAAACAACCTTTAGAATATTATATTAATTATTTAATTTTCGGTGCCATTAAAAATAAATAAACTATATTTTCGACCGTTAAAAGTTGCTGGTAGTTTTTAGGAAACAATTACCTTGAACTTTTCGATTGTATGCCACTCCTCCGAGTACTGCAGCGTGCCCATGAACCCGTCGTTGATGAATACAGCATTTACAGGTGTTCCGTTTTTTGCAGCCTAAGAAACATTATAGATACAATTGAACTAAGTTGGTCATTACACACGAGCCAGTATTATGAGCAAGTGTATTGAAATAGCTACTTTTATGACGCAACTGTCACGAAATAAAGGAAATTTTTATTTTAAAGATTTATAATTAAATAATAATATTTTATATTGATTAACGTTAAACGATTTTTTTAAATTTAGTATCTATTAAGGCTCTTATTTTTCAAAGAGAAGTTAATAATATCTCAGTAATAAATAAATTAAATTTCTGTAAGCATTTTCTATGCAGTACTTATACAGTTGATTATTACCAAGCATATTTAGTATGATAATGAAATACTAATAGTACAGGGAGTACCTTTCCGACACTGCAAATACTGCAATACAGTTTGAACGAGGAATCTGCTATATATCTCCCGACCTCGGAGATAACCTGGACATCTGGGTCTGGGAATAGCCTCTCCAACGTATTGTTAATGACTTTCGCCACCTGTGAGCAATATATTTCTAAAAAATATTCCGTTGAATCCAGGTTTCTTGACATAATGGCTTTTGGATATAGAAAAACAGAGAGTTTAGAACATGTTCTTATTGCAAAAGATAATACATCAGAACTGACATACTTGTGATAGAAATTTTCCTGATCGCAAAAGATTAGGGACATTGTAACTTGCAAACTTGTGTAAAACGGAATTATGACACGTTAAAGCTATGTCTAATATTGTTCTTAGTTTTATATTCCATTTTCTGAAAAGTACATTTTTAAAATGTCTGTACCTTTTCCAATCGCTCAGGTTTGTCCCCAATGAACCCTCCGCCAATGTCAATGATTCTCATCTTCCTACCAGCCTTAGCCTCGTGGTCAAACAGCTCCCTGGCGTACCGAAGACCAGTCTCGTAGCTCTCAGTAGACCAACAGCATCCCCCCACGTGGAAAGCGACGCCTATAACCTAAAAATATTGGAAAAGAATATAGTTTCTGTAATCATTAACGTCACTGATTCTATTCTGTTGAACTCATTCTTAGATCAGTTATTTGAGAAAAAAGGGAAAGGCAGCGAAGGATTCAAAAGTTATAAATGTTAATTTATTTTATTATATACATATATTATCAATTATAATAAGAAAAAACCGGCCAAGAGCATGTCGGGCCAGGCTTAGTCAAGAATTTCGTAGTCTTTACTTCTATCGTTTTGCTTAGGGACGTAAAAATGGTTAACTTGAGTCGGCTAGGTATATCTCGAAAAGTATTTGAATTTTGTGAGTTGTATTCTTTTCATAGACGCTCTATTTGCTAGTATTTTAGATTTCTTCAGCTTTTTTTGATAACCTATCCCGGGTCATATCTTGACTGACACTGAAACCGAGTAATGGGAGGCATCATTATTTTTATCATCTCCTCTTTACGTGTAGTTATCGGAAGTACCATTATTTATTATTTTCATCTCCACTTTACATGTAGTTATGGAAGGCATCATTGTTAGTTTTTTCAAAATATTAATATATATTTTTTTAGCGGGTGTAAGGAGGTATCTGTATCAACGCGTGCCCAATTTCAGCTTTGTAGCATTTATTTATAGTGCCTAAATTAAATGGCTATTATGTACGAGTGCATACGGATGGACATTGTGAACTGTAAGGGTTACTTGTTTGACTATGGAACCCTAAAATCACCTTTTCCCACACTGAAAGATACATTACATTTAAAATTGCTAATCCTCGATGTTATATGCACTTCAATCTAGGAATATTCCTGGTTACGCCCTTGCATTTTGCCTCAAACATATACCTAGAAGCTGTTGCCAAGACTCTGCTTACGCTAAATTCAGTTATCGGCGTAGGATTTCTACAGCAAAGTGTAACAGATTTTTGCTGCTGCAGAGTTTATTTCGCAAAAAAAGTGTATAGTTGTATTATATACTTAAAATATTTATTTCAAATTTAACCAAAGTACAAAACTTTGTACTTATTAAAATAGACACTTCTCAGTTATTTGAACAGACAGTACTCTCATTGTACCCTTTGTTTTAAAAATTAAGTCAGGAGTGTTTATTTCTCATTGTTCCCAGAGATACGAAGTGTAAACGAATTTATGTTCATATTAAGATTGGTGCCCTCGTGTGGGATTCGTTCCTGTTCTATTACACACTTGCATTACCCTTATATGAAAAGATGGTGTGAACCAAACGCTGTACTAGCACACATAATTATGGGTTTACCATGTTATAGCTATGTCATTTCTACAAATTTAAAACTTATATAAATAGAGTTGTTTTTCTGCGCGGTAATGTTGACCTTGTCAGTGGCAAATATTGTTTATATTCGGAGGAACGGAGTCGAGACAGTCGAGTACAGGGGGTGTATTGAGCTGGGTAGCAACTGAAAACAAGGCCTTATTGTCCTCATATATTTTGCCTTTGTTATAGACGAATGAGGGGAAAGAAGGGGGTGAGGGATAAAACAGCGAATAGACCAATTTATACTGGTTGTGTGATTGGGAACGCTTGGAAGTACAACACGAATATGTCTTCTGTTTCGAACGAGTGGGATCATAATGTTGTGATTGTAAGGTCTACAATTGCTTACGGTTTCATGAGATGATTTTATTGCGGACATTAATATAAACAAAAAAGTTCGGAGCCAGAATTTTAAATAAATAAATAAATATTTTTGGACATTACACACAGCGCCATCTGGCCCCAAAGTAAGCAGAGCTTGTGTTATGGGTGTCAGACAACGGATTCAGATACATATATATTATTTTTTTTTTTTGGAAATACATACATATTATACATAAATACACCCAGACTCAAGACAAACACAAATCATATATATCACATAAATGTTTCTCCAATGCGGGAATCGAACCCACGCCCTCTGCGAATCAGTCGGCAATACTACCAACTGGGCTGCGAGGGAGTCATTTAATATTGAATTAACAAATATTGAATTATTTGTATGAAGTTCTGTATTTTTACATGGCTTTACAGTTGGAATTGACTCCAAAGGCTATGTGGAAGATTGAGAAGGGAACTTCAGGAGGGAGACTGTCAGACTATCGTTGAGTTTAGACGTCTAGTATAATACGGAAAATTGTCGAGCTATCGTAGAGCTTGCACGTTGAGCGATTCGAGAAATCAGCCTGTCCGTCAAGTTATTTTAAAAACAGAGAAAAACGTTACAAGTTGTGTATGTTATACAGATGCTAATATTAATACTTTATTTAATTTATTTATTTATGTTCCAGAGATAGGAGATATTTCTTTTTTTTTATTTAGATTTAATTCCATTTAGAAGAGCTCCAAAATCCCCATTTTCCCGGATGATTTACTGAAACACAAGGATTTCGTCTTTCTTTGGCTAATTTTTCAGACAAAAAAGAATTTAGCTGTTTTCTTACATTTTGTAGTCTAATAGATTCTTAGGAGAACTAGGTAACCTAGACTTTCTAAGTCTGGCTATTACTTTTTTTTCAGCTGGTTTTATTTTTATGGGAAAATTTTGTAGAACAAGGGTGATAGGGCAATATTTCTCAATTTTCTTTTATGTTAAGGAGAGTGTGTTAAATGTTTGATACTTAAGTGTGTTTAAACTCATTTACTGTAAAACTTTACTTTTAAAATTAACGTCACTGAAAGCCTACAAAAATAAACTAGGTTTTAATAAGCTAAATAATACTTTTAGTAAATGTTCCTCAATTTTGACTGAGTTGTTACACAAACAATTTCATCAACAGCTCAGCCTAATTTTTTTCTTTTAAGATTATACCTTGTCTTCATCAACTATCTCTATAAGAGTTGAATTTTGAACTGTTGAAAGCCATTTCTGAGCTCTGTGATAATGACATTTTGTCCAATCCGGATAGATTTTTATTTGTCCTAGAAAATTGCTAACGTACTAAATTAAAACTACACTTCACAACATCAGTTTCACACGCCAAAATCTGTGTTCAATGAAGTTTGAGTCGGATGGGAAATCTAGAATGATTTTCGCGGACGGTCCTTCGCTACAGATTCACGATTCACGGCATAATATATCTGTACTAAGTCTAGATAAACACATATCAAACATTGAGAATACACTCTAGAAATGGTTCTTAGTATTTTTGGTACTGTAGTTTATTTAGCATCGACTACTTAAACGAGGAAGTCTTATTATATCGAGGCAACCTAATTTCTAAAATACACTTAATCTGCAACCATTTTTTTTTATATATAACCTAAAATAAATCTAAAAACTAAGATTCCTGCAGCATCGAAACTTCTTTTATATAAAAATAATATTTACAAAAGCTCAACAAAAGCGACGATTTTCCGATCTGATTTAATAGTATCCTTACTGCTTATTTCTTGGTTATTTTATGAAAAAAAAATATATCCTATAAACTGGCCTGATAATATAGCTATGAATTAAAACAAAAAAAAATGTGAATCGAATAGATAGTTAATGTCTTCAAAGAACATAAACGGACTGACAGTAGAGGTCTATAATACGTATAGATGTAGTGAGAAATAACAATGTAGAAGTTCATTTTTCAATATTACTTGTCTGGAACATTCTATGTCTCCATATCAGGGGCACATTCCTGTCCTCAGAAAAATATTGCACTCATTTAATTCCACCCATGCCCGACTTTGCTTAACTACCACGGAAGTGACTGGGTTAAGAACTTCTCATATTAGTTCAATAGGTTTTACTTGCAAGCCGAGAAAAGCTGCTTCTTCCAGCAAGTCAACGGCCTCCGTGTCGAAGTCGCACCCGAACTTGTCTCCGAGCTGGTACGTGCTGTCGCTCTCCACGCGCACGCGCAGCAACAGTCTGTGATCAAGTTATTGGTAATAATGACAATAAATTAACTACAACAGAGTTAAAACGAAAGATTATATTTTTTTGCGAGTCTAGAAATATTTATAAAATCGACGCTTACGAAGAATAAAGTCATATGACACAACAAAAAATAGAAGAAGAAGAAAGAGGTAATACATTTTGTTTAGCAACCTGCAAAAAAAATATATGAGTACATTAAGAATATATATGTATAAAGTGTAAGAATATAATGTGCCTGAACTGAAACGGGTGGGAGTACCAAGAATATAGATTAGGGTGGAAAATAATTTTTTTGTCCTGAACGTGATTATTACGCGTTTAAATTATCCCGATAAGTCGCGAACACGTCGCCTCAAATCACTTCGTTAAGCCCCGTAGTAGTGTAAAGGTATGTGAACATTTAAACATATAAATGTTCACACAATATGACGTATGTGATCATTTACACATGTAAATGTTTATACAAAAAATATACATATTCACAAAATAAGAAATAAGTATGTTAGGTATGATTTTTTTTTGTGAGCCATGCGCCACGGTCCTGTATTACAAAAACCCTATTTATTATATTTGCATATATAGTAGGGCCTCGATAATCCGTATCATTGCTAATACGAACGCCTCTATAATCCGAACACCCAAAATTTATACCCTCGGATCTATGGAACGTTCGGACTATAGTATGTAGATATTTTGAAAGGATGAAAGAAAGATTTTTGTCGAAATATGGTCGATGGATTAATGTGTGATGTGATACTGTACGGGTTTTATTTTGCCAGTTATTTTTAATCTTTACATCAACACAACTTACTAAACTCAAGCTGTGACCGTATTTTGTAGGAAAAAAGTTATTAAATCGACATATTTTATGCTTAGGTTTTTGAATATTTTCATTTTCCTCCTACAACTTTATTTCTAAAACCAATCATCATAGTATAAGCCTCTCGAAATAGAGTCCTTCACTCTTGAATATAAGACATCGGCAAAAGGACTTTTTAACGAAAGAGGTCAAATACAGGTTCAAAGAAACCTACAAATATTTTGATTATATTGTACTAGCTGAGCCGGAAAACGTTGCCTAACTAGTCCTTTTTTGTCTATTCCCCATCCCTCCTCCCCTTTCTCTCTGTCTCTCCCACTCTTTTTCTATTCCATAATTGTCTTCATCCGCTCGTTCCCTCTAAATTCACACCACAAACACACGATCTTCTACTAAACTATATAAAAGACACTCCTTTGTTGAAATTTCTCGCGCGCCACCTTTAAACTTATGATATAAGCCTAAAGAATTTTTTTACAGTTTTTCAGTTCATTATGAGAATAACAAAATTATGTTAAATAATAGCAAGAGGTAACAAACACATCTTTGAAATAAAAAAGCTCAAATATTTGATTTTTTGACTTCTCAATGCAACGAGAAGACAATTTAGGGACTTCTTAAGCTCCCTAAATCGATACACAAAGTTTTGTCTGACATTCCTGTTTACTCACTTAGCTTCAGGCCAATATTGTTTAAGTTTTTTCAATTCACAAGATGAGTCCACAGTGGTGTGTTTTATCCCGGACTCTCTCGCGAATCGCAGCTGTTCAGGCGACTTTATTGGTACTGCGTATATTATACTTCTGTAAAAAAACATACAAAATACGTTTACTCATGCTCTGAAAGAACCTTCATGCATTGTCAAAAATAGGGTTGAAAGTACGTGTTTGCAGAGATTATAACTTTCTTGCCCGTTTGAAGGTAAGAAAGTTAAAATAAAAAAGCACTTTCTATTTAAAAACTGACGAAACAATTAAATAGCTTCTTTTTATTTGGTACAGTGCCATCTGTGATTATAAAAGCAAACCAATTTTACTTTGAAAAAAAATAACTCAATATTTATAAACAACAGAAAACATAACCATAGCTTGTAATTATTCGATACAGCGCCATCTATGATTATAAAAGTGAATTAATATTTGTTAAGTAAATTAAAACTTTAACTAATTATATTTTAATATCTTCGCATTTGTAGTGTAAAGCACTATGTATCACTCGGGATGAAAGACGATTCCCACCTCGTGTGTTTTAAGGCCCTCAGCTGCGCTTCGGGCCTCACACTACACCCACCCTCGTCGGTAATCAGTCACTTTCACCCATTGGTGAACAATGTACTATTACATAAGTATTTTCATCGAGTTCTTTATATTTAGATTTCAAATTTATACTTTGTTTGAAGTAAATTTGTATTTAAGTTACTAGTAGGATAATCGACAAAGTTTTCATGTAGATGAAAGTATATTTCTGCTAGTCTTGTAAAATTTGGGAATCCTAATCCTAAGCAATAAATTGTTTGAATTGAATCCGTAACACAAACTGATTCTATGTTATTGAATTTTTTTTGCTAGTATTCAAGCGGTCATCTAATTAAAGAGGTTTTGGTCGGCTACAAAATAAATTTTGTCAGCAAACAAAGTGAGTTAAGCTGCCTCTTTGGGTCAGCAAAAGTAACTAATTTAATCAGCAGGTAATGCGATATTGGGCAGCCTTAAAATTATTCTTAGGGAATTAAAAATACTATAATAAATAAATAAATAAAAAAAGAAAAATAATAAGCAGTAATTAACAAAGGTTGTCAAACTAGTAACAGAGCAGAAAATCGTGATTCAATTTTTTCTGGTGTTCTCCGGCCGCTGCCGTGGCATACTTCGCTCGGCTCATACACTGTTTAGAAATACATCCTAACTGATCGGCGCCACTAACTTTGTAAGTAGACTTAATAATAATCATGTCATACTGCCGATGAGGAACGTGTATTTCAGATGCAGAAACGTGCTGTAAGAAGGATCGTTTATCTACAATCGGATGATATAGCGAGGCCATATTTCAAGGCTTGGCAATCTCACATTACCAACCATAATTATTTTCCAGGTATCGGTCTACGTTTGGCAGAAGACATTCAAGCGCTGCTTCTTATAACACTCGCAACGATAAGCGCCTTACAACTGCTTCATGCAAGCTACATGCAAAAGGTTGTTTAAGACAAGGAAAAGGACATAGACTGCTTTATTTTTAAAAAAAATCAACTATTCCCGCAGGAATAAACTATAACCGAGTCCGCGTGCATGAACTATAACCAAGTAGTTGCCGTAAAAAACAAATGTTTTGATAACTGACTCTTGCGCAAACGGAGCCGCGGGCGAAGGCTAGTAGATGATATTTTTTTAGAGAAAGAACAAATTTGCTCTATAACATGTTTCGTAAAATGAGATAATTGTTATAAACACACATATTGTCTTCATAATTATAATATATCACACTTAAGTGAATAGTTATAACATGATCTCACTGCTCAAGGTTTTATGTTCTTAGGTCCAACAGCCTATGATCAAAAACTGACCGTTACAGAAGGACGGATGAACAAGTGATACTTACAAAGGCTAATAATTATTGAGTACAGAATCCTTAAAATAATAAGCAGTAATTAACAAAGGTTGTCAAACTAGTTGCAGGAAGACCTTCTGAGAGGGCAGTGGTCTAACTGGATCGTTAAACTTGTCGTACAACAGATCTGTTTATGGCGAGAGATATAATCAAAAAGCCTATAATTTTTACAAGTTACTACTAATAAGGAGACTGTAATTTAACTGAGAAGCTGGTTTTTGTCTAAGACAAGCTTTGACCTGAGGTTTCGTCTGCGTCAATTTAAAATCACTGTGTTGTATCTATCGATAAACGCTAAGTGTGACATAGTTTGTATAAAAAATGATGTTTTACGCAATTATAGATTAGAGTCCTAATTGGCGCGATGGTAGTGCATTCGACTGCCGAGTCGAGGAAATTGGATTCGATACCAGACTGGGGCAACACAACGTTATGTCCAGTATTGGGAAAATTTCACTTTTTTGTAAACCAGCCACATTACCTACACACAACACTTTTCGGAAATTAGTGTCATGATATTTCTTAGTTCAATTTTTAGCTATACCACAGCCAAAATTATAAATACCTCTTCAACGATACCATTTTTCGCACTCTATTGACTGGATCACTTTGTATCGAGACAATAACCTTTTAAAAATATGAATTTAAATAAAACATCGGCCGTTGAAATAACATCGGAATCGATAGAATTATAGAAGGAATACAATGTGTGACATATAGACGCACAGTTGGACACGACAAAAAATACATAAGGGTTTCATTTTTGCCATTTGGCTACAAAACATTAAAATAATAAAGTTTGTGTTTTGTGCATTTGTTCCGCGTGTATTTTAGCATCCAAATTTTAATTATTCATTACATAAATGTGTTATTATTATAATAACAACAATTAGTTAATAAATAAAAAAATCTTATGTTAAATTGCGACTCTGATAGAAGGGTTCCGTACTTAAGAATTTAAACAGTTGGTTTGCTTTATATTCAAATCATTTATATATAAAAAAAAACATTGCAAAGTTTTAATCTAACATGACGTGAAGTAAAAAATATGACGTGTGACATGTGATATATTACGTATGTGAGTCTAAGCAAAATGACACTTTAAGCATGCAAGTTATAGTTTTTCTTAGTTCAGGGCACTTACATTTGTTTGCTATCGAAGATCCTCAACGTATTTTGTGTTTAATTTAAAAATGGTTAAAATATTGTATTTGGTATTTTAAATACACGACTAAAAAATATTTTCTTTTAAAATACATGGAAAAAAGTCTTTTGTAAATTGAATTTTAATTACAGCATAGTATATATTTTGCCCAGCCCTGACTATAATATACCTACGTAAAGTTTAAGTACTACCAATATAGAACACAAGAACACAGTGAATTCCTTGAACTATAGATACCTACTACAAGAAAAGGGCCATTGGAGGAATTCTTAGAAGTAAAATGCTATCTTATAAAACAAAGTGAATGATAAAATACTCATTAGCTTCCGTGGCTAGATTGTAATAACATTAATACCTAACAATAACATAATTATTTTAAACTATAAATACAAAAAAAAACTTAGCAACTAAAAGCACCTATGTATAAGCAAATGTACCTATTTTCATAGTCACATTTAATTTCTTTTACAGAAATAACTGGATTTTAATATGAAGTTATCTTTTCTACTTTATCTCCTATCATTGTCGGAAATTATGAAAAACTTTAATTTCGAACTAATAGGATAAACGCCAAAATCAATACAAAATTTCAACCCCTATTACTGTTCACCGCATAATTTTTATGGTTTTATTTACAAAATAGCAACAGGATTTAATCCCCATTTTACTGAGATGACATTTAATAAGGCAATCGGCAACGCGTGGGTGATAATTCTGGTTTTACAAGCGTCCATAGGCCACGGTGACCGCTTACCATCAGGAGGACTGTGTGCTCGTTTGCCACCTTAGTGGTATAAAAAAAAAGACAGAAACGATAAATTTTACTCTGAAGCTAAAAAGAAATCTGACTAAGTGCTTGCCGTACATTCTAGATGTAGATGTAAGTTACTACGAACCCTAATAAATATTGAGGATATCTAATAAAAAATATTGAAGGATATGTAAATAAATGTGAACCGATTTTGTTTTAAGCAATTTGCATTATTTTAATCGTAGACTAAAGAAGTGAAAAAAGTTAAATTTCATGCGAGGACGAAAGTGAAATAATTTCTTCAATAATTCGAGCTAGGAATTCCTAAACACTTGCTTTCCATCTAATGCGTAATAACTGCCCAGTATAGTTGAATATCCAGTAAACGTTCTCGTTGTGTTTTTGAAAATTGTAGGTGATTTTAAATTTTTTGTCTAATGAACATGAATTTTTGGCTGTGCTAATATTTTTTTGGAATGTAACCCTATTATTGTTTCCCGTTGATTGTAAATTTAAATTTAATTTTAGCTCTTTTGTAAAAAGTGGTTTTTTTTTCACGATTATCAGTGAAAAAAGCATACTATTTCAAACAGTGGTAAAATAGCTTTTTATGCAATTGTTGCAAAAGTGAGTTCTTTTTAACAAGAGTGTTAAAAATACATATTTTGTGTAATTGCATTTATTTATTTATACATTTCTTATATTATAACTTAAACAGACGTCTATTAGTACTCTTAAACTAGTACAAGTTTGTGTGAGTACTACACATACCTCATTTGGCATGCATTCATTTTAACCACAGACGTAGTTTTAACAAACACAGCTTATGTTACGGTAACGAATTAGTACTGCGTTCAATCGGCTTCAAATAAATTTGTTACACTTTTTACCATAACCCTCAGAAAAGTTAAAGAAATATCTATACCTATAATCGCTTGCCGATTGGTCTTGTTTATTTTCCAAGGTTCAAGATAAGCATTCCACTAGACAAATGTACAGAATGTTTCGATATTTATTGCCACATTTTAAATATATACTACTAAATATTCTATAAACTATATTGATTATAGGGGAAAACAGAAATATGAGGAATACGATAACTTGAAGATTCACAGTTGATAGTATTTTTATATATTATTTTTTTATATTTTTATGTGTGATTTTATTTTTAACGTCATTGGCTAGCCTTTTTATTCATCGCGGTAGAATATATTGGGTTGTTCTTTCACCATAAAAATGTTTGAGCGCTTTATTGTTAATTTTCTCTGTTTAACTCGACACACAGAGCCCTGTGCTGTTCCTTCTGTAACTTTTATTTCATCACTTAGTTTATTTCCTACTCTAACTCGCACTGTGTGTTCCTGTAACCTGTTCTCACACCATATTAGAAGAGGGCCTCTCATACCATAGTTATTTAGTTTTTGACTTAAAAACTCATTTTTAAGCGTAGGTATGTTTACACGTGTGTCTTTTCATTTAAACAGTTGTTAACATTATCTGTAAATTTTGAAACTCATTGTGACGTACGTTTTTTTAAACCATATTGGTTTTCGGATAACATATCATTTTCTTTATAAAAATTATGTATTTCATTACAGATATACTTTTCAGAAATTTTGTTCGTGAGGGTTAAATAGTAATTGGTCTAGAGTTGCCGTAAATATCTCTTTTTCCATTTTTATATACAGGCCGAATTATTTCCATTTTAAGATGATTCGGAAATATTCCTTTGACTATACTTACATTGATGACTTAAGCTATTGCACCTGAAATACTTTTTGCAATTAATTTAATATCTTACTCTCTCAGATGACTTGTTTGTGTTTATGTTTTGTATTATTTTGTTTATATCGTAAGGCTTAGCTTTCTTTATGAACATCGACATACTCGTAAATGCTGGTTTGGTTTATGTTGTATGATCAATGTTACGGCATTGACAGTAAGGTAAAATATCGTTTACTGCTTTGTCAAGATTATCTATTAAACCTTTGACGCTAATCGTAAAATCCCAAATAGCTTTTTTATTTCCTGTCTATTATATTTATTTTTTGCCTTTTGTGTTACTTTTTTTTATTTATTAAGTAATTTTAAATAAGCTAGTTTTAGTATTTTATTTGATGGATCATGTTTTAGTTCTATAATTTTTTTTGTTCTTTTTAGCACAGTTGCTTAAGCCTTTTTTGCTTACCCATTATTTTCTATTTCTTACTGATACTTGTTAACCTTTACATAGCTATTTACTTTATTTTTTTAAGTACGTATATATTTTGAGAGGACAATCCATATCAAATACGGGTTCCCAGTATATATTTCGTAATTCATAATTCCCTCTTGTACCGTACGATAGTATATGGGACTTCCTGTATCTGGTCGGTTCCGATGCATGAAATGACAGTAAGGCAGTGATATGCCGTTACGGGTTAAGCGCTGCACAGTATGCGTCATCGGTTGGTAAGCGTACAAAAATATGATCTATACATGTTTTGGTAAGACTTTTGTTTATCAGAATTAAATTATTTTTACCTTTTTACTTCTTTTTATTAACAAGTAATAATTACAACAAGCGTTTAAAACATTAATTTGTTTGTTGTTTTCAATTTATCTAATAAACACTTAAATTGAGACGTTATAAATTTAGCCGGTTCGAAACTGTGGTTTTTGTGAATATATACATATTACAATATCTCCACCTTTTTGACCTTTTCGTAACTTTGTGTACATGTTATAGCCCTCTAATACTTACAAACCACTGATTACGTCCGATGTATCTACTTAACTAAAAAGAATAATGTCGATAGTGTAATTTGTGCTCTTTAACAGCAACAAAACTTTCGGAAAGTTTTTTATTAGTGACCGTATATTTACATGGACACATGTTAGGCTAGGCGTATACTATATTGCTTTAAGTACGAATGCGGCTGAAAAAATGTTATATGTCAATACAGTCTGATATCTCAGTGACATTATATTCTTTACTTTCCTTTTTATATATAAGGCAGTATATATGTTTTGTTAGGCAACTACGTATAAAAGCTATTTTATAAGTAGCTGTACGTCATATTCAGCACATATTACAAACACTCTTTCACCGTCTGTTTTTCGTGGAATAATATTCCCTTCTCTCTACCATACAAACTTATATTTTTCTAAAAGGAAAAGGGGCCTTCTTTTCCTTTTTCCTTTTTGACATGTAGCTATAATAAAATTTTTTTCGAAGCTCGTAAGTGCCTCACGTATATAAATTTTTTGTTTAGCGATTTTTGAGAATAATTTCGCTTCGAGTAATATTCTCAATTTCTGAAGATTTTATCCATTTGTTTTTTATTTCTATATCCTGCATATCAAGAAAAATGTACCTATTTAATAAACCCCAACTTTATCTGCCCGCGATGGAAGAAAGAAGATTTTTTTAACGAATTTTAGGTCAGAGTTTACTTTATTTGCTGTTTTATTTTAAATAAGTTGCACACCTCCTTTATCTTGTTGCGATTAATTTCATCAGTTGTTTCTAGTCACCTTCATTGAATTGTTGTTCCGACAGAAAATTAAATAAATACCTTATGACACTAATCTCTAGTATGCTTTATCAAACACTATTCACCGATGGTAATCTATCTTACAAACAATACAACCGGGCCCGGGCCTTTGACATATTATCTTACATGCTTGACATATAAAATGCTAAAAAACGTTAAGAGAACAAGAAACGTAGATCATAAATAATAATAACAATAATATATACCATTTTTTTCTTCATAAAAAACATTTATTGTCATATCTGTGGCTTAAATCAAGTAGTCAAAGTGAATAAGTTGCGACCGGGCAATTATACTTCTGAAAACGTATGAAAACCTTTTTCTGTGGGCTCTTTATTTGACGACGAGCTATTCTTCTATAATTAAAGCTTGTTAAATACGTTTCGCATTGAATGGTAAAGGCTGATGTTGTTTTTGTAATTGAAACCTACACTTAACTCAAATCAATAAGTAAGCACCAGGGGCCTTCCCACTATGCAAGTCTTTAAATATACACTCTTCATTCTTCAAATAAACAAAGCGCAAAGTAAGGAGTTGGTAACTGACTCTTACTATTTGAGTCTTGAAAAGATTATTGGAACAGAAAATAGATTGAAGAGTGTTGTGGCGTGATGAGTTTGCAAAGAACTTCGTGGAAGAGGTTACGTGGTATCTAACAAGGTGTGTAACCAACACCTTAAAAATATTAAGTAAAGTGTTCGAGCTAAGGTGCCCAAAAGATGATGAATGATAGACTAACCTTGAGCCAACGTTCAGTTTCTTCACCTTGTTGATTTCTCCCGGTGATGCACAGTCGAAGCCCAAGCCAAGGGCAATCAGCAGCTTCAACAAGATCTCCAGAAAGTTTGCTTTCAAGGCTGCAAGTTTTTGTTGGAATCATACAGTCGTGTATAATAATAATAATAATTTGTTAATCAAATATCATACAATTACAAACATAAAGTAGGTGTACAAAGACTTAGTTAAATGGTTCAGGTACTCACAGTAGGTATTACCTATCAGTATAATAAAACGGTGTGCAGTACATCTAGTAACATTAGCTACCATGCTAGGTCGAGCATGTGTTACAACTGCTAAGAGTCACTTCCTATTGTGATGCAGTAGCTTGGTGATAATGTGCAGTGCAAAATAGACATAAGTAATATTTGTTCATTGTTGGCCGATAGACAAAAATCATATGAGAAAAGAAAAAAATAGTAAAAATATAGTAGCAAATTAATTAAATTACTTATTACAATTAATAAGGTAACTTTCTTGAAGCGTTTTGGACACATCTTGAAAAAAGCGTGAAAGTAATAATAAGTTATGTAATAAAGTAACACCAAGTATAATTGCAAGAGTCCATAAGCTACGGTGACCGCTTACCTTTGCTTGAATAGTCGATATTACTCGGTACACAAAAACAGGAGTGGATTTTTGCCTGTGCTAAGGAAGGTAAAATTTTATTTATAGTTGAACCAACGGATAATAGACATACATGAGATTGGTTTCGTAGTATTTAACTTATCGTTAAAATAGTAAATTAGTAAATATAATTAAAACTTATATAAATGTATTTTTTTGAATAAGTTGATATTAGAGTGGTGTGAGTGATCGTGTCTGTAAGCTAAGCGAGGGAGTTTGTAAGAGTCAATGAATGAATATATGAATAAATACTGTACTGAACATACATACTGAACTTAAATAACAAATAGGTTAATATTTGGACAGCCACAGTGCCCAAAGTTAATGTTTACATAAATATAAACAACAGTTTTGATCAACAATTTCTATAAATAAATTACAAAATGATGCCCAGGAGGGAAAATTTAATTTAGAGTAAGTATAGGTACTTATGAAATGTGTACAAAAATTGCTCGTTTTACAAACAATTTCAATAAAAATAGAATTCAGCAATCCTACAAATATAATAAAAAACGGGCAAGTACGAGTTCCGTACCATCACACAATTTACGTGCAACCTGGTCAAAAACCAAAGAGAAACAAAAAGAACGTGGCCCCAGCAATTATGAACTTTTATTTTCTAGTGCCATCTAGTTTTGACTTTACTAATTGAGAAAACGTTTTTTTAGCCGTTAACAAATTTTTAATTTTAAGCCCGATCGCAACTTTCTTTATGTAAGAACCTGATCTACAATCACTGCATGTTAGAAACTTGTTTGTGTGACTGTTATCACAATAGAGCGAAATTAAAAAAAAAGATTCTTGTTTGTTAATTTTTATAATTGTTGTTATATTATATGTTAGGAGATCCACCAGTATAACATGTATTGTTATAATATATATCTTTTTTAAAGATAGAGCCATCTAAAGGGCAGACAAACAGTTAGACCGATACCGTAGAGTTAGTAATAGCGAGCTCCGTTGGTACCCTTCGGGTACGTTATCCTAAAACGTAGTCACTTACTAAGCGCCCAACCGACGACTATGCTTAGAATATATCTCAGGGATCTAATGCAATACGAGGACATCCACAAGTGTCAATCCACAAAGAATCAGCAAGCTAAAGTGGCACTGGGCTGGTCACGTCTGTCAAAGTATGAGTCGAGTATGGAGACCACGTATCGGAAAGTAAAGTGGGAACACCCTCCAGCTCGATGGACCGATGACCATATGGCCAGTAGTTAATGAACTCGGAAGGCAGAGGACCACGGCAAGTAGCAAGCCATGGAGAAGGCTTCTGTCCAGCAGTGGACCAAAGAATTCTGATATGAAAATATATAATAACTAATATAAGAAATGCAACCGTTTGTAAGTGTGTCTGTAACTCGTTCATGCCATAACTAATACTAATAAATAACCATATGTTATTCTTAAAAATTCAAAAGTTACATAAGTAACTAAATCTCTAAAGGTACAGTTATAGCGAACTTCCCTACTATAATCAGGAGTTTATCGAGATCTTTTTCAGGGGGAAAAAAAATAAAAGTAATACAAAAAATAATTACAAAAAATAAATACAAAAAATAAATAAATTTATTACATTTTTATGATGCTACCACCTTATACAATTAAAAGTTACAATGTTCTATATTTCCGTGAGCAAATTTAATTTTCGGTAATTTTCCCAACCGAACTTTTGTATTTTCTCGTCGACTGTACCAGAAATGTTTTATAAAAAATTTTCGTGAAATGGTGTAAATACCTTTACATAAGCTTAGACGAATTATTCGTACCGTGATCCAGTCCAGCACATCAAAACCTTCGCCGGCTTTTGAAGATCTTTAAAATTATGTTCAAACTGGCGAAAGTGGTGATCCAGTCTTATAAAGAAAAATAACCAGTATGGTTATTAAAAAATAATATGTTACCTGTGATTAGGTTTTGAGGTAATAAATACCCTTTAACCGAAAAAATAAGGTATAGTCCTATCCTTCCTGGACTCCGCTGCTCCTCGAAATTATGTTTTCTTGTTTTAAGAATTAAGGCACTATTCATAATAATATTCTACGCCACTCTTTTTCATATTTTCTTCAATCCTACGACTATCACGTCATTTCTTGAATTTTTCATTCCAAAAATGTTTTCACAACTTTTTCTATTTCTCAATATGTCAATATTTCAAAAATCTAATTTTAGAGTCAAAATAAATAAGTTTAATAGGCATAAGGCATATAAGGCATTTCTTGCATGAATATAGAAATCACATAAATTTTGGAATAAATCACGCAAAAGGAGAACTAAATCCATTTACAGACTAAAATATATATATATAAACAAATCACTTGATACAAGTTGTGGTAAGAATTACATGCTGATAACTGAATTTAGCGCCGGACAAAATTTAGTATTGAAATTAAGTAACAATTAAAATAATAATAATGTTGTATAGACAAGAACTTACCAAAGAATATTTGAACTCTGGGTAACAAAGCCTTCATGCGCAAGATGCGCCGACAGCACTCATCCATATCGAAGATATAGAAGGGTTCCTTCTGCGCCCCGCCCTCGATCATGGCCCGCGCGACGTCCTCGGGGGAGGCTTCGTCTAGTACGAAGGCAGGGATTTTGTCGGTGGTGGTACAGCCATTCATCATTTTACTGTTCATGTTCTATAAAACAATGGTTGATTCGGTCATCGATTAATTATAAACTCACTTTTCCCCGCGGTTTTGTCTCCGTATGTATAATGTTACATAACTTGAGACGATTTATTTCTTTCAAGCATAAATTCTATTTTCATATGACTTGGGAGCTGTACCAACCTTGTACCAATCTTTTTTTTACATGAATAATTCTGTTATCTAGTTTTTTAGTTCTTTATTTGGATTTGTTTATTATAATTCATTGACCTAGTTAAATAAATTAAAAATATTTTAGCGACTGTTCAGCTATAGATTCTTCAATTTTAAATATTGGAGAAAAATTGAATAAAAGAAATATAAACTAAGAGTATAAATCTGCATCTGTTAAATTTTATAAGTTCAAATCATAGGAGAATGTACATACATATGCACATGCATTCTAGAGAAACCTAGCGTCCTGCGTCTAAGTTTACAAATGCAGATTATAACTGTTAAAAAGTGTTTTTAAAATAGGATGCCATCGCATCGCATGCCAAATTTTATATCAAAAATATGCCTGTTGACAAACCGAAAGGCACACATATTTTAACTGTTATACTTTATGTTTTTAATTTTGCTAACTGATGTATGCACTATGCTGTAAAGCACTTACTGTAGTTGCGGGTGCGCCTGACGCCTGACCGACGGACGCGACGGATCAATGCGTCGTCGTCGCTGGCTGCGTCCTTAGTGCAATTATCGCTTCTTAAGAGTTTTATTTTATACCAAGCCTGTTTCCTGCACTACGTTACCTATGCGTAGTTCTCTTTATTTAGATATTAAAGACCTTTGAAAGTTCAAAAACTGTCTTACGACAAAGAACTCTTACGAATTGCTTTTGAATTTTAAACTATATTTAACAGGAAAGAGAGTATACAATTTTACGATCAGATGTCCCTCCAAAGAGTAACCAACCTCAATACTTGTGAACCTCAACAATTATGAAATATTTTTTCTGTCTTACCGTAAACGTGTGTGTGTATGTATGTGTGTGATCTTTTTCAATGTCATTGATTTCTATATGTTGTAGTTTTTACTAAAAAAGATAAACAAGATTCTTATTTTCTCACATGATTTTTACTGACTTCTACTCGAGCAATTCCAAAGGTCATTTCATTTATTATCAACGTTGAAACTGGTTTTAACCCTCACCTCAACTCAAAAAACTCACAATTACAAAGCTCTTAATTGTAATATTTACAAAGCAATGAACGTTCTGTAAATTTGAACATATTGCATAATCTTTGATTATAAGGAAAAGTTTATTTCAACTTCATAAAAAGCCAGCAGGGCAATTAATGATTAACTATAAAAAAATAGCTCGAGATTCCGACTCGTTCAGAGAGAATGTTTATTTATAAGTTGTATTATAATTGCACGAGCAAATATTTTTGAAAAAAGACCTGAAAAGAATGCCTTACTTCAAAACAAAAAAATACCCGAGAAAACCATTTTAAAACAAACTGTTATTTGTAAACTGATAAACGAATAAGTAAAATAAGTTTCGTTGTCGTTTTCTTTGTCATCAGTGCCGTTCTCCAGGGTTATAGTTTTCAGTGTCCAGGGTATCTTGTTGAATTAAATTTTAATACCCTGGTTATCATCTAGATATATAGTACTTGCCAAAACAGATCCAATGAGCCCAAATCTTACGCTCTGCAAAAGTTCCCATTGCTGCGTTGGGGCTCTATCGTCGGACCAGCTCCATGCTACTATTACTGCATCGCCACTGAGACTTCACACTGAGGTTTGCTTAATTTCTGCTCAATATGACGGCAGCAACTTTTAAGAATGAATTACAAAAACATACTTAGGGAGCTTGTCAATAATTACGTAACAAGTTTAAACAAGGCATATTTCATGAGAAGGCCTAATTTCAATCCCGAGAGCAATTTTTACCATTGAATACGAGAAAATAATACTTTAGACAGCTATTTCTTTATGTAACATTATATAAACAATAAATTTACAAAATACATAGAAACAATATATTATAACAATATATATACACATTTATATATTAAAAGTATTTTATTTTATAGTTTTTGTATCATGGGTATCCGTAGTTCGGACGTTGTAGTACAGTATTAAAAATAGATGGCTCTTATCATGTGACTCTTTTGATAACTGAGATAGTCTTGGGTAGAATATCAAACTCTTAATTAAAGACATTAAAAAAATTAAAACATAGAGTATTAGGATCATCATATTCTGTAAAGGATGAAATTACTAATTTAATTTTAACATTAAATTAGTTTTAAGTTTTAGAAATGTCTAAGTGTCTTTTGATTTTTGGTGTAGTAATTTTTACCTTAACTTTATCTTTATGTAGTTAACAATTAAATGTGTACTAACTGAACACAGTGATCAGATGCAAGTTTATTTATAACACATTTATTCGTTACGTATTAGCTCCGTGGCTCAAAAGGTAACGACCCGACTGCTAAATCGAGGAACGTGGGTTCGATTCTCGCACAAGACAAACCTTTAAGGTAATGAGCATTTGATTTGGACAGACTGGGTGTTATCTTTATATAATATGTATGTATTTACAATAAATTATGTAGGTATAAGTATTTATTCGTTGTCAGGTATTCATAGTACAAGCTTTCTTAAGTTTGGACCAGATGACGCTGTGTGAAAAAAATATATAAAAAATACTGTCTGCATACAATCTGTAAAACTGTTATCCATGCATGTTGCAGTATTTGCTGTAATTCTAGTTAGTTCTAGGAATCCATTAATATTATATATGCGAAAGTTACTCTGTCTGTCTGTTACCTCTTCACGCTGACACAGCTTTACCGATTAAGATTAAATTTGGCATATCGATAGTTTGAGTCCCGAGAAAAGGAATTCACCCGCCCTGAATTCAGTTATCGGTGAAGGATTTCAACGGCAACTCCTCAATTATAGAAAAAAAAACCGACTCACACTTGACGTTTTTAAGTAGCCTTTGTCCTTTCTCAGGACTCAAACTATCTGTATGTCAGATTTTATCTTAATGGTAGGTATATACAGCTGTTTAAGCGTGAAGAGGTTACAACAGACAGACAGATAGAGTTACTTTCGCATTTATAATATTAGTATGGTAGTATGGATTCCAAAGAAAAAAATGTGTTTGTTTCCTTGAAACCGCGTGATTAAAAAATAAAAAAAAAAACCACGATGGGTTTATAAATACTTCCAACCTATACTACTTATCTATGCTAATTATCGAAAAAATCGCTTATTTTTTTGTATTTGTTTCTTGTTCGTGGTGTTTCTTTTTTATTGAAGTCTGATATGTTACCTATTATTACTTTTATATTAATTCATCTTACTCACCGTTGGTTTTAAAATTAAGAATCTTTACATTTATTTAACCTATTGAATATTAAAATCTTTTTGTATTTTAGGTAGTTTTACTTAAATTTATTGTTGTGAAAATATTACGAAAGAACATTCAAGTACCGGGAATCTTTCTGTAAGTACATTTTCTGATAATCAGTTAAATTAGTCTAATATCTAAAAAAGATTTTAAGCATTCAACATTTTTGTGTGTGTGTGTGTGTGTGTGTGTGTGTGTGTGTGCTTGTTATCCTATCTCTTACGTTGTGAAAGAAATAGGTGTCATCATTATTAGATATTTATAATGATATTTAGTAAAACCCTGTTGTTTAGCAGAACATTTTTATTAAGACTGTGACATAAAACATATCACATAGACAAACACATAATATTTAAAACTATTATGTCAGAACTCAATATAGATAACAATAATCTACGTAATCAACCTCTAACACGCACCTTTAATCTATATTATGGACCTACCTTTAAAATAAACACTGACTTAACAATTCCTTAGAAGCTTGGCTCAGTGCAACATACTCTGCTTCCGTCGACGTCATAGATATACACTGCTGTTTTCGACTCTCCCACAATATTAAATTATCTCCTAACTTAAACACAAAGCCTGTATACGACTTACGATCAAATGAACGACCCCAATCGGCATCCACATATCCTAATAGTTCTAGGTTTTTATGAGTCTTTTTAAAAGTAAGACAAAAGACTAACGTTCCTTTTAAGTAACAAAGGACTCTTTTAGCGCATTTAAAATGCAAATTATCAAAACAAGAATTAAATTGTGACAAGATACTTACAACATGGGCTATGTCTGGTCTAGTATTCATTGCCAAGTAATTTAAACAACCTATCAAACTCTGATAAGGTAACTCACAATCAACAGTATTTGCTTTATCTAACCTTAAATAAACTTCCATGGGTGTGGTAGCAGGCTTACATTCACTCATTTTGAAATCATTTTTGGTCAAGAGAAATACAGTCATTTTCCCTACTTAACCTCATTCCTAGTACATTTCTAGCAGGACCTAAGTCTTTAAGTTTAAATTTATTTAACAAACCCAATTTCAAATTTTCTTTTTTGCTATTACAGTTCCGAAAAAACAAAATATCGTCAACATATACAACAACAATAATTTTTTCTTTATCATTGAGTTTACGTTACAAACAAGGTTCAACTTTTGACTGAATAAAACCTAAACTTAACATTACTGTATACAGCTCATTGAACCACGAGTTTGAAGCTTGTTTAAGCCCATATAACGATTTTTGCAACTTATAGACTTTAGTTTCCTGACCTCTAACAATGACACCTTTTGGCTGCAGCATATATACATCCTCTTTTAACCTGCCATATAAAAATGCTGTTGTGACATCCCAATGGTCAATAAACCAATCATATTGAACAGCTAATTAAATTAAAATTCGTAAAGTTGAGCTTCTAACTACTGCAGAATAAGTTTCATTGTAATCTATGCCTGATACACTAGAAGGTCAAATGTCGAGCGACCGTGGCGAAAGCCATATTGACAGTCACTGACTAGGTCGTGTTCTTCTAGGTATCTTAGAAGCTGTGTATTGATCACACGCTCCATCAGCTTGGAGAGAAGAGAGGTAATAGCGATAGGCCTGTAATTCGATGGATCTGATCTATCACCCTTTTTGGGCACCGGGAGCTCATTCGCAGTCTTCCATGAAGACGGAAATTGCCTAGTATGGTAGGAAAGCGCGAAGAGTCGCGTGAGTACAGGACATACCTCAGGAGCACACGGCTTAAGCACCACTGCTGGTATACCGTATGGCCCACTCGAATTATGAACGTCTAGAGAAAGCAACGCACGCCGGACCTCCCGCTGTGTTATGGTGATTTCCGTCGTGGTCTTACCGCACCACGGTTTAGTAGGTGGTACAGCGCCTTCATCGTTCATATTCGAGTTTGAGGCAAAGAGACTGCCTAGTAGATCGGCTTTCTCTTTAGTACTATGGGCCAAGTCACCATCGGTCTTTCGCAGTGGTGGTAACGACGACAGGCAAAAGTTCCGTTCGGCAGCTTTGGCAAGCGACCAGAAAGCACGACTCCCAGAAGGATAGCTCGCAAGTCACCCACCTATTTTGCCGATGAACTGGAATTTTGCTCTAGCAGTTGCTTTCTTACTGAACCTCGAGGCAGCATTTAATTTGCGTTTTAACTCAAAAATATTCGGATCCTTATTATTACGAGCTGTGGTCCAAGCCTCATATGCAGTTTGCTTAAGAATTTTAGCTTTTCTGTAAGACCTATTAAACCACGGTCGTTTTTTGACGCCGGCAGCTACTCGCGGGTTAGGAATATAGCATTCCATACCAGCGAGGATTGTCTCAGTGACTGCGGCTGCGCAGACGTCAGGATCTTCTGAGTTAAAACAGATCTGCCTCCATAGGTACAATGCATAAAAATGTCGCAATCCATCCCATTCTGCCGACTTATAGTGCCACACACGACGCCAATTAGTTGGCCCAGATGGATCGGGTTGTGTGCATGACATTTGAGTACAACCTCTTCTGTCAAAACATGTCGAAAATCTGTATTTTATGAGATTGCTAACAGAAATCAAATTCGCTGATAAACGAGGAACATGCCAAACATTTGGTAATGTTTGTACACCATTTCCTCCACAGTTCAGCCTTCAACTTCCTTTACCTTTTACAAGTAATTCATCTCCATTCGCCACTCTTACTGTTAAGTTGTTTCCTTGGGGTCTATAACAAAACAAATTATTTTGATCGTTGGTCATGTTATTCGTCTAGATACCATTTATTTTATTTTTATTTATTAAATTCGTACTTTATTTTGAGTTCGTGATCAATTAGACCGCGTGAGAATTGGCTCACTGGGCGGGTGAATGTAAATCACGTTCACGCATAGTGCGGTTTTAGAGGAACTTCCTTCCGTGAACGCTTAGGTCGCCGCGGAATGAGCTCGCTGCCAAGATTTTCTCTAAGGATTACAATATGGGGTTTTTCAAATAAGAAGTAATTAGATTTTTAGAGGGTTGGCAAAGTGCGCGTAACCGCCATCGACTGCTATCTTAGTGGTATATAAAAAAAAGTAAAATAATGTTTTTTACATTTACGTAATGTAGTATTAGTTTGAGAAACAATATTTTTTGTTTTGAAGTCATTGTTTATTATTTTTTATCCAAATACGGCGAAGCAAAAGGAGGGTTATGATTTTGACCGGTATGCATGTTTGAATGTATGTTCATCTGTTCCCTCATTTCTTCCAAAATAATTTAACAAATAACGGAGCGTCTTGATTGTCCGCTGGTTATATGCTATGTGACGTCACATTAAATTAAATTTGGCACTCTCTAGAGGAACAAGGTCATGAAATTAAAAAAATGTTTTACAAAAAGCCTTGTTGGATATCAAATTAAAGGGCCTAACTAGCACATTTTATGTTGCTTGCATCCACCCCATAGTTGGGAATCGTTTCTAAAATAACGCCTCAGTCCAAACCTACCCAAAATACATACTCGTATATAATAACTAGTTTCTGCCCGTGACTTCATCCGAGTAGAATTTTAAAGAAAGGCAGCTTTTGACCGTTTACCTACAATAATATCGAAATTCTCATACAAATTTCCATCCCCTAATTTTCGTCGAGGGGATATTTTTTACGAAAACGGTGAAACGCGTTTGTTCTGTTCGTTGTTTTTTTTTAACATTTGGCCGAATATAAAATTTTATGCATTAGGCTTGAAATATTATGGATTTCTATACAAACTTCTAACCCCCATATTACCCCCTACGAAGATGAATTTTGCAAAATTGTTTCTCGCGTATATGTTATAACAAAATTTTCAAGTCTCTACACAAAAATATCGGAAATGTCATACAAAAGGAGTGATTTTAACCCTGCATTTACCTTCTTAGAAAATGAATATTGCAAAATCCTTTTCTAATGCTTGCCCACATAATAACAGAAACCTATTCGCAAAATTTCAAGTCTCTACACCCAGTAGTTTGAGCTGTGAGTTGATCTATCAGTCAATCAGTTAGTTTTATATTTTATGTAGGAACAAGTATACGGATAAATCCGAATTTAATTATGGACTATGGTACTCAATCTAAAATTACCTATATTTATGAAACAAAACGTGTAATAATAATGACATTAGCTAGGAGTACCTCCACAAGGTGAAGGCGGTAACAGTTACAATATTACTGGATAAAAATCCTATTTAATGACCATGCATACGGGCTTTTGTTGTTTATTGCGATAGAAAATACTAGCTGTGGCGTTGTGTCGTTTACTCCTCTTTTCCTACTGAATTCGACGGATTAGGAGCATCGGAAAAAAATACCGGGAAAAGTTTGACAAGAAATATAACCGTTATATTAACAAAGCTGTAAACCACTGTGAATGCAAAAGAAAAAATGTATCTACCGTGTAAATATGACCTTAATTGGTAAAGTCGTTCAGGAGTTACGCTATAAAAGGCCGGAGCAAAACAGATGCGTGGTGTGTCCTGTCACACCGACCGGCAAAAGCGTTACAGCACACGCCACGCAGGTAACATCAGCATGCATGCAGCCATATTGAAATTGAGAGCATTTTACCGCAATAGTAACATATAATTTTTATTTTTGTACTCTTCCCAGATAACTCATATTTGCAAATTAGTTCTATGAGTTTATTAAAAAAAACCCCTCGTAAACTGAATTACTTTTGGAAATAAATATCACCTGCCGAGCGGGCGATCGTACAACACTGACCGATGCGTGTGCGTGCATGCCTAGTCTTGCATCTAATAGGGAGCATAATATTATACAACATCATCAAAGCACGCGCATGTGCGACGTTGGCGTTCCGCTACACACGCGCACTGACTCGGTTTGTCAGTCGATGCGTGTTGTGCGTGCGCACGTTACGTCACGCCATGCATCTAGTCTGCACCGGCCCTAAATAAACACTTCCACGATTATTATTACACATGGGTATAACCAGGCTTTTTAGCAATTTTTCGATATTTTCGAAATTTCCAACGCCCTGGATATACCTAAATATATTTTATGTACATACTTTATGTATGTTATAAAATACGTTTAATTGTGATGTTTCACTTTATTATTTCATCGAATTTTAATAATATTTTGCTAAAAGCGATCGAAAAAAATCATTTCTATTTCGACATGGATAGAGCTGAGCTGCCATAGCAACTTTTGTTAACCAAAATATATACCTACTATTAATATAAAATAGTTACATTTGTATTTACTACTAAAAAAAGGCGCCAAACATCAAACAATTTTAGACATTAACCTTAGATTATGATTATAATAATTATCGTATAAATTATGTTAAAAATGATTTATTCATCCCCAGCCTTTTTTATTATCAATGTGATTTTTTTAACGACCTTCTGTTTTTTGATATTTTCAAACATTTTAAAGTTTAATTCACACACTTCTGTGAGCTTTCATTATAGAAACTGACACATAGTTCTTTAATGATTTATTTCTCAAACATTGTGTGGCTCAGATCTAGTTTGTGTCTATTTCGCGTACTTATTACGATTTTGAATATAGCTATTATTTTTAAACCAGCAATATATTCTTATGAACATAAATTAAATTATCTAAAATTAACTGAGAAGGTGAGGTTAATACAATCATTTATTTCCTGAAATCAATATCTTAAAGGGTCTATGGGACAAGTTGTAAATTGCTCGAATAGTTGTCTTCTGCAGCCCAAAGATTGTTTGGAGTTTATAGTTAACGAAGTGTTATTTATATATAAATATCTGTGCCTACATCCATTGTTACTAGTTCTTTTGTCTTATGTGATACTACAGTTAAATATTATGTATAAAATCATAATTTTTACACCTTTTTGTAACATACTACAAACGATACAGTTATGTTTTTTAAGCTTGCTGCGGTTAGCGTGAAATTGCAATAGTTTTTCTTATACTAAGTTTTTTTACCAACGCACTATTTTTTAAAAGAACTTACCTGCGCAACAATTCTTCTTCAGTTTCTGTGGTTGTTTCTGCACCTGTCTCTGAGCTTCTTATCCGTTTCTCGAAGAGATCGAAAGATCTGAACAACACAATCTATATACTTGAGTATATTTGTCACGCAAACACAGATGGCGGATACAAATCGTAAAAATTACCATAACAATGTTTTTGCGAAAATAGACGATGTTTTTCAGTGATTGACATTTAAAATAAACGATGGTATATAATAACAGTAAATCAAAACAACAAAATGTAAAGCGGCTCTGCAAATACCATAATTATAACCCCAAAATCATTAAAAAAAAATAAGTTCAAAAACTGAAACCCGACTATTGAACAATCACGCTCTAAAAAGTATGAAACAAGAAAATATTCTAATCTAAAATTGTAAAATACAAACTATTCAATATTTATTGTTAAATAAATAAGTTACAAACAATATAGTTAATATTCTGTATTATGTATTTGTTTTTTATTAGTAAGTACTTAGGTATTTATGGTACGGGAAGTTTTGATTTCTATAATAAAGAGAATTATTATTATATAAAATTCATAACCTATTACTATAGTTTGATAAAGGATTTTGCAAAACTTTTTTTTTTGCAAAAGTTTGTATGGAAGTCCGACATTTCTGAAATTAAATTCATAATAATTGGTATTTGGCTTGAGGTTTAAAATTAAGATTAACGTTACACCTGTTGTAAAAGGATAAAGATCCTGTTCGGATTTTAGCCGGACCAGTGATACGAGAAACTCTAGAGCTTAGAGGTTTCTCGCAACTCTGGCATACTGCCGTTGTCATTTTCGTACATTTAAATTACGAATTTCTGAAAAGTAAAATCCGAAATGACACCTCTAGTCATTACTTGACGTTCGGAAAGCTGGAAGAAGCTATTGATTTCTTCTAACTATTTCAATGTTTATTTGCCGTGGGCATAGGCAGTCATCATTTATCTAGTCAACCCAAGATATAGATATCCCATCTAAAACATAAATGTGAAATGAGAGCCAAGTTAAATATTATGATATATGCCTTGGATGTTGACTTCAACGACAAAAGAAGTGAGATCTAAATGGGTGCCAAGTTCAATGGTCAGTCCTGAAATTTATTTATAACTACATAAAATATCATTTCTTCTTATAACTTAGGATAATATATAGTAGCCTATGGTCTGACTTGGCTAGTTTTCATATATGAATTATTATGTTCGATAGCTAGATTCATTTTATATTCCTTTTATTCATTCATTTTATATTTTACCTTTCTTTTGAACAGTAAAGGTGATTGAATATTTTTGAGATCATTTGGAAGCTTGTTCTATGTTTGAGCCCCTTCAAACAAATATTTTTTTAAACCATACTACTTAGATCTAGGTTTAGTTGGTAGGCAAATATTGTTCGGATATCTCAGTGATCGCTTTTGCGTATGCGACTTTACAGAAAATAAAATAATACAATATATTCTTTATTACACAATTTAAAATACACAAAAAAAATTACAATAGAGGAAATAGCACAATAAGGTTATGGACGTATGAATATCTTTCATCAGAATTAATCTCACTAGCACACAAGTGTTATATCTGTACATTTGATTTAGTGCAATTTGTTTCGTTATTTTATATATTATGGTAGATGTTTCTTGTTTCTTTTCTGAACCCTTTCCCTGAGCACCTTGCCGTTGCAAAGTGACCTTGGGGGTATCTCCTGTACTGAAAAATCACCTCTTGAGGGCGAAATAGGAGATAATATTTGTATGACAATTCCAATTTTTTTGTGTCTGGACCTTAAATTTTTTGTTATAACAAACGCGAAAAACAATTTTGCAAAAACGGAACGCTTCCGCGTTTCCGCTTTCGCAAACGGAAAATCTATCAAGTTCCTTACAATATTCAATAGCACAACACCTAATCCTCCCGAGGCTGTCGTAGAAGGCCGCATAGGGACATATCCCGTTTACCATCACTAGAATTATGACGAGGTCTCTGGTACTTTACAAGCGCACAAGAGATAAACAAGCTACGCTGGGATATATGTAAATAGACGATCTTAAGTCCAAATACAAGGACAGAGTAACATATTGTTTGAATCAGCTTCGTGTACAGTGGGCAGCATACTCGTATAAAGCTACAGCAGCGAAAAACACGTGAGGGAGGGCCACCGTACATTATGAATGAATGTCGGCCGAGCAATGTATATCTGTAACTAAACGTTGTAGTTGTAGGTATGTAAAGGTAGGTTGCTTAATATGCTGCCTTCTGTACTACTAACAGTTGGGCGAATAATTATCCCAAGGTGGAATCGTACTTATCATCCGTAATTCCATCATACAAAACATAATGGCCATCAAGGATGTATCCAAAAGGGTAGTGTTCTTTCAACTCAGACTCACCGAAAGTTATTCATGATTATAAATGTAAATTTGGTTTAAAACGAATTTCAACGGTTTGTTTAAAACCATTATTCTGGTTTGAAACCGCACTGTACGTGACCATTTAGGTTCTAAGGTGTGAGGATGAATTCCCTGCCGATTAAGAGCGGTGCGATGGTAGAAAGTATTCCTCAAATCACACCCCATTATACAAGCGGTAGAACACACAGAGGGAGGCAACGTCTCTCCTCAGACTTAAAGGTTCGATACGGCTTGCGAGTTTAGGATCGTTTACGATTCCGGAGCCTGTCGTTGAACCGAGTCAAACGGGCCAGGCTGGTATCCGGATGCACCCGCCCAGAGATGGCAGCAGTACTTCATATGGGGCCGGACTTGCGACTTGTAAAACAGCAACCTTTGCCCCGAGGTGAAGTATTGCTTCGCTCTATTGAGTACAACAATTTTTTTCGACCTTGTCTTGAAAATGATCTAGGAACTGAACATCGTTGGAGATGTCAATACCAAGGATCCCAATGCTCTTGGATATGGTGAAGGGTGTGTTCTGAAATTGTGGGAACTCGGTGAATCGGGTTTTCTTAACGGTGAACGCGCAGACTTGTGTCATAATGCTGAATGGGAAACCCCTTTTGAAGTATTGTATTTTAATGTATAAATATAGTCCATGTTTGTACCTACCAATTGTAATGCTTCAAAATGAATTGTTGATTTGGTCTCAGAGCTTTGCGGGACACCTGCATTAATGCCCATGCTATCAGAGCTACTACCGTCAACTACGGCTTGTATGCATCTGCCGGACAAAAAGCTAGCCACCCATTTGCTCAAACCCTCGGGTGGTACAGCGCCTCTGTCGTTCATATTCGAGTTAGAGGCAAAGAGACTGTCAAGTAGATCGGCTTTCTCTTTTGTCTATGGGCCAAGTTGCCTTCGGCAGCTTTAGCAAGCTCGTAAATTGCCTACCTATTTTGCCGATGATTTGAAATTTAGCTCTCACAGTTGCTTTTTTTCTGAACCTCAAGTCAGCATTTAATTTGCGTTTTAACTCAGTAATATTCGGGTCCTTATTATAACGATCCGTGGTCCAAGCCTCTTACGCAGTTTGCTTCAAAATTTTAGCTTCAGCACAAAACTTATTTGATGCCGGCAGCTATTCACGGGTTCGGAATAAAAACATCCATATAAGCGAAGTTTATCTCAGTGACGTCAGGATTTTCTAAGCTAAAGCAGAGTTTTCCACGTATTAGATGCATAAAATTCACGTAATCCATCCCAGTATGCTGACTTATAATGCCACACATGACACACACACACACATGTGGATCGGGTTATGTGCATGACACTTGATTCCGAACGAGACAGTGGTCCGAAGAGCCAAGAAGCGCATCCACTGAGACGAATATACATTTAGATGTGTAGTCAGCAGAAGGTCCAGTAAGGAGCTCGTGTGGTCCTCTTTGTCTGTTATTCTCGTTAGAGAAAGTACCAGCTGAAATAATCCCCTAGCTGCGTAGTTATTGGTTCAAGAGCTGAGCCACTTAAGATGGTGGGCGTAAAATTTTCCCAAAATAACTAATTCTACTGTGGTATATTGCTCTAGAACTTTGTCAGTCGTGACTTAGGTGCGTGAAGAGTCAAGCTACGTCCGTGTCACCATTACGAGACCTGTGAAGGCACGCATAGATACGAGTGTATACCATAATATCGACAGGTCCCTGTCGTCAAGGCTATGAAGGCGTTGACAGCAGATACCACACCGGACGAACATACACACACCGGCACGACAATTGTGCTTCAGTTGGTAGCCGTGCCATTTATTTAAAAATAAGTTTCTTAGACTAAACATGAGAATTCACTACACAGATAGCTAAGAGGATAAAAGGTGCGGTATTAGAACTGCCGAAGCTCGGCACAGATAATACGGTGTTGGCACGGCGGGTGGGAGGCCCCCTGATCTCCTCTGTTATAGTAGCCGGTTCCACCCTGGTCTCCTTTTCCGGCACGACTACTACTACAGAGACTTAACACGGGTTGGCTTTCCAGGGCGGAGACTGAGTAATCGCTTGGTCCAGAAAACATCCTGCGGGCGGCCAGCGGTCAGCCGTTTCATCAGGTCACCCTGACCGCCGTACCAGTACGCTGTGACTACGCTGAGCAATGAGAGCAACGAGCACCGCCGGCCCTCTGCTGTCCGAGAAGCAAATCCTCAAAGAGCTTTGGCAACCTTACTTACCGCCAGGAACACAACACTACTTAATGTTAGCGTTATTGTGGCCGCAGTTTTCTGTAAGGCGGAGGTACTTCCCCAGTTCCGGCCGCTCATTCGGGCGAGTACTTGCTATGGCCTGCTTTTATTGTTCTGTTGCCTTATGCGAGCTAGTTTACACGAATTAAATGTCATAACCATAAGCATATTGTTTAGTGATATGTAAAGAACAACACTCTCTTTTATTTTGCTGTAGGCTCTTTTATTATACGAGGTTTTAAATGTAAGCCGGTTGCATTATACAGACTAATACTCAATGAGGTTGAAGTTATGTATTGCGATACACAACTAGCTTTAAGTCGGCTTAGGCTTTACTGTTGATGATTTATGTATTTTAGGGAGAAGATTAAGATTTAGAAAATGGACTCCTTACTCACTGAAAACCCTTTCATAAAAAACTGCCTGTCTGTTTATTCATCCGTCTGCCTGTCAGTCTGTCCGTGTATCTTCGTTTTAATTTCCATACACAGACAGATTTACAATAGCCGTATTACAGCCACTTTAAATAGCCTTGAAAATAGCAATTATTTATTTCAAGTACACACAAAACCATGTCGTGCCAACCACACGCTAATCAACTGAAAGTCAAAACACAAAGGAGCATTGCACGATTAAATAAATATAGATAAACGATATCGCTATTTGAGATTAAATATTTTTTATAAAATACTTTTAACAAATCTAAAAGTTATTACTATTCTTAACGTATTTCTATATTATTTAGAGATATCTGAGATTTTTTTAATTCTCTTGTACACATATTTCTTTATTCTTCTCCCCCATATCCTCTGCGAGATTAAGCATAAGACAGTTGAAAATCATTTGGCCTTTTTTCATAGCTTTTTTTGACTATAAGAAAGCCTTTGATTCTATCAAGACCGAGGGTTTTTCTTACTCTAGACCATATAAAAGCCATATTAACACCTAATCTAAAAATAATTTGACAGCCCTCCATTCAGTTTGTAAGTAAGCAAGCAATAATTTTATATTTATTGGTTTGGACAAACATAAGTGTACACTGGCGAACTTAATGTCCTACTGCATTCCCTACCAGCTAACCACAAGCTAAATAGACAATTTTTATGACGGTGCTATAAAACTAGGCTCAACTAACTATGAGTAAAAAAAAAACAAACAGTTAACATTAAACCTATGCCAATACTAATACTTTGGTGGTTGTAGGTGTGTCCGCATGCACCTTCTAACGCAGCTCCTATGCTTACATCACTATGGTATTAAAGGCAAAGCTCTCGACCCTTTTACCTCCTACACGAGTAGCAGAGTACAGAAAATTAATGTCAACCGTGAAAGATCTCCAGGATTAGCAGTTTTACAGATTACTATGGGATTCCCTAAGGGCTCAATTTTAGGTCCCTTTCTATTTCTTATTTACATTAAGGATCTCCCATATCATGTAAAAAACCATGAAATTGTCTTATTTGCTGAGGTGTCCTCTTTACTTTTTAAAGTAAAGAGACGACAGACATGTTATGATGAATGAAATAATGTCATTTCTAAGATTGTAATTGGTTTAACGCTAATAATTTGTTACTTAATGAGAAAAAAACCAAATGTGTTAAATTTAAATTACTAAATGTTAGTGAGGTCCAGAAATGTATTAATATTAATGGCGAGCAATTAGAATTTGTTAATTAAACAGTCTTTCTTGGCATGACGATGGACTCCAAACTTCAGTGGGGTCCTCATATTATGAATATGCCTAGCCAAAAACTTAGCTCTGCTGTAAATGCAATCAAGAAAATAAGACAATTTACCAATGTCGACACTGCAAAAATAGTATATTTTAGCTATTGCCACAGTTTGATGACATATAGTATCTTATTGTGGGGTAGCGCTGCTGATGTATATACAATATTTGTGTTACAAAAACGGGCAATTCGTGATATTAACAAATTAGGATCTAGGATATCTCTGAGGAATAGGTTTCGGGAAGTAAATATTTTTACTTTAGCGTTGCAGTTCGTGTATAAAAATATTTTATATGAACATAAAAATATCAATAGTTTCAGCAAGAAAAGTGACGTTCACAAAGTAACTAGGCAGTTAAGAGCCACTAAGCAACCCGACAATGCCACCATACACAATGGAACCAACAGCAAGCAGTCAGGTTTATGGCAGCATCGATATTATCAGCTACACAAGGCTATGGTGGCCGTAAAAGGAGTATACGAGATAGCCTGAGCCGTCATCACGTACTATCTCAAATCAATATCATTTATTCAATTTAGGCTTCAATAATTCAGCACTTATGAATGTCACTACGCTATCAGTTTGTAAGTCTATAGGGCGGGAGACCTTGTACTGAGAAGAACCGGCAAGAAACTCAGCAAGGGCATTTCTTTTCTCCCTTTCTCTTACAGCGTCCACTTAAAATGTTAGAAAATACCCTCCCTATCATAGAAGGACACTTTCTATTACAAATATAAAACATGAAATGCACAACATAAAAAAGTATCTAATTGCAAAATATAAAAAAAGACAGTTTATGTATTCACCTAATAATCAATGTCTTACAGTATTGATAAACGAAACAAAAAAGTAAGACTAAATACAAGGATACAAAGAAGTTTGCAAGAGCAGACCAGCCTCCATAGGCGGCACCCGTTCACGAGTATGACACATGAATCAGCCATATCTCACACACTATGATAAAACAACGTCGTGCATTTTTAAAGATAGCACCGGTAACTCTTTATGGACCTAGAGGTACGCTACATACGTTTCTTTTATTAGACGAAGCGTCAACCGTTACCTTGTTAGACAGTAGTGTAGCAGATACCTTAGGCCTAAATGGCCCCGCTGAAACATTGCCATTGGCGGTCTTAAAATGTGTATCAAAATTGTAAAACGTGTAAATTGTGGTATAAAAGGGAAATATTGCCAAAAAATATACAATGTAAAGAATGCAAGAGCTATCCATCAACTGTCTTTGTCAGAACAAACGATTACACCAGATATTATTAGTAACTGTCCCCATCTTATTGACAGTTCTAAATGCTTATGTTATGACGGTGCCACATCAACCGTTCTGCTGGGGCAAGATAACTGGTCTTTGATCAAAACCTTGGATCTGCGCTACGATAAAACATCTCAACCAGTGACTTCTAGGACAGCGCTTGGATGGGTCGCACATGGAACGTGTTACAGTTCTACTCAGCCTATTCACTTCAGTCACAATGTTGGTACTAAACGTTGTTTACGTGACGTAGTGTTAGAAACACTTGTAGGTACCGCTGGTTAATGATTAATAACTCAAACTCTGTATGTACTTCAAGGATATTGTATTGGTAGTACTTACGTACAACATCAACACATCATATACCTACCATAATATTAAACACAAATACCTATTTACGTGACATTTTGTGTATTATTACCGCTGGTTAATGATTAATAACTCAAACTCTGTATGTACTTCAAGGATATTGTATTGGTAGTACTTACGTACAACATCAACACATATATGATATTAACCTACCATAATATTAAACACAAATACCTATTTACGTGACATTTTGTGTATTATCCAAGATTAAATATAATAAAGGGTTTTCCAATAAGAGTTTTCATTTTTAATAGCCTGCTATTTGGTCAGCTATCAATTTTGAAGCTGATATCAAAAAAAAATTTTTTCATGTAAGGTTTAGTCCCCAGAATCCTATTAATAAACAAATTCATGTGTTTTGTGATGCGGAACAAAATGCGTTCAGTGCTGTTTTTTATTGATGTCTTTTTTATGACAATAACAAGGCAAAAATTATTATCGCTAGCAAATCACATGTAGCGCCTATAAAATCGGTTTCTATACCTAGGTTTGAATTATAGGCTGCCCTAATTGCTTGCCACCTAGCTTTGTACATTGTCCAGGAACTTAGGAAAAAACCGAATAAAATTTATATTTGGTGTGACTCAACTACCGTTTTGTCATGGTTGCACAGTAACCACAGAAACTATAAACCATTTGTGGCGCATAGGATAGCGAACATTGGATTGGATTGGATTGTATTTTTTTTTTTTTTTTTTTTTATACCACTAAGGTGGCAAACAAGCTTACGGCCCGCCTGATGGTAAGCGGTCACCGTAGCCTATGGACGCTTGCAAGGGGTATCACTTGCGCGTTGCCGACCCTTCAGAAATCTAATAACTTCTTTCTTGAAGAACTCCATACTGTAGTCCTTGCAGAAAACCTTGGCAGGGAGCTCATTCCACAACTTAAGCGTTCGCGGGAGGAAGTTTCTCTGAAACCGCACTGTACACGACCATTTAGGTTCTAAAGTGTGAGAATGAATTCCCTGCCGATGGCGAGCGGTGCTGAGGATTGTCTTTGGCATTGGTTATCTTCAGCAGACAATGTTGCTGATATATTGACCAAGGTCATGCAGCAAGAACCTCGTTCTATTGATAGTCGTTGGTTTACTGGTTCAGATTTTCTATACAGAGAAAAAGGTTCTCGGCCCAAAAACAAAGAGCCAACTAAAATTGTAACTCATAAACTTAAACTTAAAAACTGTGCAACCTTTACTTACAAGTAATGTACTTTACACACTTAGTCCATTTTTAGATGGTAACGGTATCCTAAGACTGGGAGGACGCATTCAAAATGTTTCTGATGTTGAGATCATAAAACGTCCTCTCATTCTACCAGTAAAACATCGTGCAGTTCATTTATTAATCAAAAAATATCACGAACGATTCGGTCATGCCAATACAGAAACTATCGTAATTGAATGTCGAAGGGTATACTCGATCATTGGCTTGCGCAACCTCGTGCGCAGTCAACGATGCAAACTTCACCGCCACTGTACCTCCAGAAGGTGCAATCCCCCAGAGCGTCTCGACCACCATAGCGCGCGTTCACACATGTGGGATTAGACTATTTTGGTCCGGTTTATGTCACAGTTGGACGTCTACAAGAAAAACGATGGGTAGCAATTTTTAGTCGTACTAGCAGTGCATCTGGAAATTGTCAGTAGCTTATCTTCGGATTCCGCCATTATGGCGCTACGCATAGGCCGGCGCTGTCCAGATACAATTATAAGCGACAATGCTACAGCCCTTAGAGGGCACTTCCAAGATACAACGATCAATAGCAGCAATAAATATTTATCACTGCAAGAATTTGCAAACAATCATAACATTAAGTTGCGATTTATACCAGCAGCAGCGCCGTCTACGGGTACATCATGGGAGCGACTAATCAAAGACGTTAAGAAAACACTTGCACTTTACCCTAAAAGAAAGAGTTTTGTAGGAAAAAACCCTATAAACCTCTATTTGAAACAGAGAGCATTGTAAGTGCTCTACCTCTAACTTACATCTCTTGTGACCCTAGTAGTTCAGAAGCTTTGGCACACTCGTATTTTTTAATTGGCTCTTCCTCAACTTCTCACTTCGGTAGTTTTTCAGAGCCTGACATGATTGGCCGTAAAGAATGGAGAAAAGCTCAAAGACTTGCCGACCACTTTTGGTGTAGATGAGTCTAAGAATATTTGCCTACATCTTGACTGCATCACTACGGTTCGTCAACTTCTTTTAAAAATGAAGTAAGAGTAGTGGTCTTAATTGCTGACCCTGCAATGCCTAGAAACACCTGGCTGATGGGTCGCATCACAGTGACAATTCTAGGCAAAGTTAGAGTAATCAGAATTGTGGATGTGCAGACACAGGTTGGTGTCCTAAGAAGACCTGTTCGTAAAATTGTTTGCCTGCCGGTGCACTGCTCAGAAAACCATTTTCAAACCAGAAGACTTACGTGCGTTAAACTAATGTTCGTGAAGCATCACGGTGGAGAGAATATGGACGAACGCACCTCCTTGCTCACATCACACAAACGTGGTGCTGGAACAATATAATTGTGACAGACAGTTGGGTTTCGGTTTGTGATTTCGATTGTCACGCGTTGTATAAAATATTATGTTATTAAGTATTAAATTAGAATAATTAGAATTACAGTCCATTAGAAATTTTTAATTTAGCAAGGTAAAACTTTTATATATTATTCCTGTCACATACAGCGCGTACGGTAGGAATAGATTGGGATATAAACACATAAATATACATAAACACATAAAGAACGAACCCAAAGAGATGATGATGCGTAGATAGAAAAAGGCTGTCAGAAGAACGAAGTGATCGATCGTGCGAACAACCAAAATATTAACAAGATATAACCTAGTTTTACATAAAATGGAAAGTTTTGATCATTTAAAATAGATTAAAGAGTACATAGAATCCTTGTGTTTCTGTGTTGAAGACTCGGAAGCCATTTTAAACGTTAAGAAACGTGGAGATATGGTCGTATTTTCGTAGACCGAAAATACAACGAATATAATTGTTAATAAGGCGGTCTAATTTATTAAGGAAGTCTAAGTTAAAGTCTTGATAACACACATCACAATAATCAATAAGCAGTAATATAAGTGCTTGAACCAGAAGAAGAAGGATTTGGTTAGAAGGAAATTGCGGTATCTGTTAAAACAACGTAGAGAATTAGTAACTTTTCGACTTATTTCATTTACTTGAACAACCAAACTGAATGAGTTATTTTATATTGGCAAAGTATGCGACAATAGAGTTTTTACATAAAATTGGTGGTACTGCAGAAAAGTCGACTTAAAACTTTTGTCACGAACTACCTACCATTATACTCTGGAATTTTTTAGGGTTTACTGAAAATCTAAAGCATGTAAACCACTCATAGATATTATTCCATGATCTTGTGTATAGTATCGTCAATGTCTTTGACTTTACTTTGTATTTAGAGCTGCAAGTCTGCCGTGTATAAATGGTAAGAACAGCCACGACGAAGACAAACGAAATTGACAAAAATGAGAACAATAGAGGAGAAATAAGTTTTTAAATTTACGCAGTCCATTACTAATTTAAAAAAATAGAGGAGAAAGTATATCACCTTGAGGTACGCCAGAAGTGAGTGCATACCAATTCCAGATTAGACTGTCAATCTAGACAACTTGATGGGGAACTAGCAGATATGTGGAAAGCCAATCTAAATCTTGATGGCTTCTTAAATTTATCTTAAATTTTAGTATGGTCAGTAGAACGTCATGTTTTGACTGAGAAGGCGTTAGAAAAGTCATTCAAGTCCACGACTGACACCGAGGTTTCTTTTATCCCATTACGTACTCATGTCCTCTGTGACTTTAAGCAGCGCAGTGTTATTAATATGTCCTCAGTATCATTAAATAAACTTAGTATAATTCTTAAACATGTTTAGAGATCTGTAGTTGCACCACTGCTTCTAAGATTTTATATGGGAATGGTAATAATGAGATGGGTCTTAGGTCCTTAAAAGATTATTTGTATTTGTGCCGACGTAGAGCAATTTGAGGTATTCCCGTATATCAGTAGGTGAAGAATTGACCACACTTTCTTGAATAAATCGGCGTTTGGCCGTGTGGATTTAACCCTACAAAGACACAAGTCTGCGCGTGCATCGCTTAGAAAACCGCTACTGAGGTCCCACAATTCCAGGACACACCCCTCACCATCTCCAAGATCATTGGGATACTTGGTGTTGACATCTCCAGCGATCTTCAGTTTCGAGATCAATTGCAAGACAAGGTGAAGCTGGCGTCTAAAAAACTTGGAATACTCAACAGAGCGAAGAAGTACTTCACCTCGGAGCAACTAAATGAATTAGTATATCTATTATCTGATGAAATAGCTTACAGCTATTTTCTTCATCGCACCGCTCGCCATCCACAGGGAATTAATCCTCACAACTCAGAACCTAAATGGTTACGTATGAAACATCGCTGTTTCAGAGAAACTAAAGAAGTTTAACCTCGAACGCTAAGGTTGTGAAATGAGCTCCCTGCCAAGGTTTTTTCAAGGACTACAGTATGGGATTCTTCAAAAAAGAAGTTATTTGATATTTGAAGGGTCGGCAACGCACGAATGATGCCCGAGGTGTTGCAAGCGTCAATAGTCTGCGGTGACTGCTTACCATCAGGCACCGCAATCACCGCAAGCTTGTTTGCCACCTCAGTGGTATAAAAAAATGTAGATAGTGGTACGACAATCAAATATCGGCGCTATAAATGATTAGTGTTCAGTTATCTACAAGTAATAAAGTTGTCTGGGAGAAGTGACGTCACAGCATGTATGACCGATATCATATTTGTGTGTCGTGTTGGTGTTTGTGATTTCAGTTCTTAGGCAAAGTTACATTATATTATTTGTGTGTTTTAATAAACACTGACTTGCTTAGTTAATTTTAAAAAGTTCAAGGTACGAAAAGGTATAACTAAATCAAAAAGGAACAAGAGTTAAGGTCGACAAAAAACCAAAAATTTTAAGAGTAATTTTATTAAGTTTATTTTAAATTAAAATATTGTTACAAATTTAACTTATTAAGTTTTAAATTATGATCAATTTAAATTATTTTGCAATTCACGAATAAAGACGGTTAAAAAAATGACCCCAAAGGGCGGGTTATGGGTGAAGCTTTTTTCAGATTGTCTTACGGTGTTTTGTCTTTACGTTAGCATATTTTTTGATCAACGGCTTTGTAGTTGCTGTGCTAAATAAAGATACCCCAAAAAATATGTTGTCAGATTCTAAACTGCTGCAAAAATAACTTAACATTTTTGAAATGATTTTATTCGGTTGTAGTACATACATTCATCGGCTGCAGTAGTGCTTACGTTGAAATACGGCCAGTATACCTAATTATAGTGATCTCGTCCAGATTATAAATAAATTACTTTCCTTATATTGACTTCGGACGGTAATTTTTTTCCGGGTACGAGAAGCACACTGCACCGCATCGCCATGGTCACAATGGACCGCTATGTACTTAAGCGAGCAGAAGTAATCGTAACCTGGTCGACATTTCCTATCCCTAGAGTCTTCGGACCTTCAGATTTCTCCTGGCTAGAGCAGGAAGCTGCTTGTGTAGAATAGGACTATAAAATTTGTAACTAGCAATTATATTTTGTTTGTAATTCACTTAGCAACGCGAAAGTGATAATTTTGAATGCTCCTTTGTGTTATCTTTTTGTTAAAAACTTTGTTCTTTCTTCCTGATTTTCGATAGCTTCAACTCGATTTGTTCCTTCTTGAAGAAATTACATGACAGAGTTTTGTTGTTGATCAGTCACTAAATTGTTCTTGATATAACATAAAATTTCGACTTTACGCCGGTGTGCCTTTACGACCATTGACCAATTGGTGTAACAGATTTATATCAACAAAATATCAACATTTAACAAGATTGATATATTCTCATCAGCAAATCAGAAAATGTAAAAGTATTTTTTCTAAGAATAACTTTCTTAAACTGTGCTTTAAAAAATCATTAACCTCTCTTCAGGAAAGTTATTATAATAGGCCCGAAAATTAAAATCGCAAAATTTGCGTTTTCTTCACGTTTTGAGACCTGGAGAATCGATGGCCATCATTTTTAGAATTATGTCTGTCTGAGTGTGTGCATGTGTTTGTATGTAGGTCAGCTTTTTTTTTGCTACTCAATATCTCAAGACCCAATGGACCAATTTGTCTTGTGACTATATCGATAAGCCACGTCATGACTTAGATCTTAAAAGACTTTCAGCAAAATCGGTCCAGCGGTTTGTTTTTTATCGCTAAAAAACTATTTTTCAAAGACGCAAATTTCTCGATATTTGGACACAGTTGCATGCGCCAACTTCATGGGTGCAGCAGTAAAAATTAGTACAAACGAAATAACATAGGACAAACAAAAATAACCACATCGTGTCGAATAAATGAGCACATTTGGGTAGTTAAAAATTGTGTTACTCAAAATTTGGCAAATGCTCAACATTTGATAATATATGCTCGATATAATTACACAAACCTAAAATTCTTTCTATACAACTGCGATATACACCAAAATTAGAGCAAGAAGCGATAGAAATTGACAAATATAAAAATGACAATCACGAAGACGGGTTTAAATTGTCAAGTACTCGGAATCCAGTGATTCAATTGTGCAAAAAACGTTTGTTTCAAATGAGTGACCAGTTACAGATACAAAGTGAGGACAATAGTAGTGAACCGCCCAAACAAGACTAAGCTAAAAATTTCAGAACCTGAAAAAAAACCCATCTCACTTATTAACACCTAAATCTGGGGGGAAAACCCCTAAGTTGGGAACCGTGAATTTACTGCCCCTCCCCCTCCACACCGCTTTTACTTTCTCAGTTCACCCGTGAAGTTGGCGCATGCAACTGTGCCAAAATATCGATAACACAATGAATCTAATCGTGGTAAGCCCAAAACATATAAACGTATCGATAATAACCACGAAAGTTTAAAAATTTATTTATTTCTAACCTTTGACATCACCCACGGTGTGAGTAACTTTCATATTACGTAAGCAACTTGTTTAAATATATTTAAAAAAATCTTTTATGAATATATAAATATTTTGTCAGCAATTATAATTGCAGGTGATAGAAAAATAGTGCGGCGAGAGAAATAAATGAGATTTTTTACTAAACTGTTTCTTATAAGGATTAAATGTCTCTATAAGTGATATATATATATATTGATAAAATATCTAATTAAAACTACACATTAATAACAACTTATCATATAACATATTAACTATTTTTTAAATATTGTTTACAAACTGTTTTACTCAGATATATTTACCATAGTTCGAAATAAGTGCATCAAATCAAAACTATAAATAATAAACATTATTTATTCTTGTTTATGTTTAAATTAACTTTTTAAAATAGCGCCAACTACCGGCCCCCTCCTTTCCACAATGTTGGTTAATTTCTGACCCGAGATGCGTCGCATATCTTCGGCCATCTGACGCCTAAGCAATGGAATAGATATTAAAATATCAAACCGTTCATACTTAAGCTTTAATTGGTCGAATTTTGGACAAACTATCTAGAAACAAAACATACTGTTCATAAATTTTCTGAATCTAAAGTAAAAATCTATTTTTGTATAAATAAGTAACCTAAAATAGAATTTGTTTAGAACCTTCTAGGGAAAAATGAAAGGGCAGGCTGGGGACTTAATAATAGTCAGTCATACATCAGTTGCTTTGTCAATACGTTTAGCTTCTTCGAGATCCTTTAATAAAGGAGCATTTCCGTAGAGACGAACATTTCTAGTATAAGGTATAACTCCTATACATAATCCTGATACGATCATCCAAAATCCTCCACAATAAAAAGTTAGATCCCATGTCCCTGTTAGATCGTACAACAAACCTGAAAAAAAATTGTTTTCGTTCATTATATTATTAATATGCTTGAGCCGTAACGGCCACTATAGTTCCACTTCATAATCACATATTGACCGACAACTTTAGCAACTGTGAGCATTTGTGGAACCATTTATTTATAAATAGTTTTTTTTTAATTTACAATTGAAGGCTTTTTTAAAAATTAGCCAAGTGGGAGTCGGACTCGCGCACGAAGGGTTCCGTACCATTATCTATATAAATTAAATGTTTTGTTTTTTTTTTTAAATTGCGGTGGTAGCTGGTGCTAGAGAAGATCTCTTTCAAACCAATTTTCGGTGGAAGTTTGCATGGTATTGAACATCATATATTTTTTTAGTTTACCATTCTCCTATTTTAGAAGTTACAGGGGGGTCACACACATTTTGCCACTTTAGAAGTGTTTCTCGTGCAAAATATTCAGTTTAGAAAAAAATGATATTAGAAATCTCAATATCAATTTTTAAGACATAGGTCTTTTATGAATACCCCACAAGTATGGGTTTGATGAAAAAAAAATATTTGAGTTTCAGTTCTAAGTATGAGGAACCCCCAAAATTAATTGCTTTTTTTCTATTTTTGTGTGAAAATCTTAATGCGGTTCACAGAATACATCTACTTAGTTTCAACAGTATAGTTCTTTTAGTTTCAGAAAAAAGTGGCTGTCACCTACGGACGGACAGACAAACATGACGAATCCATAAGGGTTCTGTTTTTTGCCATTTGGCTACGGAACCCAAAAAAGGAAGTCACATTATAGGCAAGGCAAATTAGGGATAATATGTTCAATCAATACCTACCTACTCTAAAATTAATTCGAAGGCCTTTAATAGAGGTCCAATTAATGTAAAATTATGGCGTATCATATTGTTGTCATGGAACAATATGTTTAACAAGTTATTACGATTATTGTGGTCACGGTACAATATGTTTGACAAGTTATTGTGTAATATTGTTGTCACGTAACAACATGTTTCACAAGTTATTGTGTATTATTGTGGTCATAGTACAATATGTTTGACAAGTTATTTTGTATTATTATGGTCACGGCACAATATGTTTACAAGTTATTGTGTATAATTGTGGTCACAGTACAATATATTTTACAAGTTATTGTGACTATTGTTGCCACGGTACAATACGTTTGACAATTTATTGTGCATTATTAAGGTCACGGTACACTATGTTTAACTAGTCATTGTGTATTATTGTTGTCACGGTACAATATGTTTGACATATTATTGTGTATTATAGTGGTCCCGGTACAATATATTTACAAGTTATTGTGACCATTGTTGTCACGGTTCAACATGTTTCACAAGTAATTGTGTAGACGGCACTATATGTTTCACAAGTTATTGTGTTAACGGTACAATATGTTTAACAAGTAATTGTGTATTATTGTTGTCACGGTACAATATGTTTGTCATCATATTTATAAGATGAACAAATAAATAAACTCACCAAAACATAATAGTAATAATATATCTAGAGAATTTTTGAATTAATTTTTTTTAGCTGAAATTAAAACATACTACACTATACAGCAAACATACAAAACATAGAACCACAGTACAGCTTTTCATTCCGTTCCGTTCCGTCATTACCACCCGTGAGTTCTACGAACGCGCGCTTTGTTTAGAGAAAAGTAAAGTGTACAAATCCCGTAAGAGAAATAAAGGTCTTAGCACCCGCTTTACCTGCACATAATGACAGTGTTTACGAGTGAAGTGTGTTTACGTGTGAATGAAGTGATGAAAATAAATTTAGGATGCTTAAAAGATGAACAAAGAGAATAAAATCTTACCTGCGATTGGTGGGCCCACTAAATGTGCTATTCCTTGAACTAAGAAGAACATTCCATATGCTAAAGTAAATTTTTCCATTGGTATAGTTTCCAATATGATGGCTGGTACGAAAGGTAAGTAGCTGGCAAATGTGAAACCGTAGGTTATAGAAATGATCCACATTCCCCAATTCTTAGTGATAAAGAGAGGATATGCACCCAAGGCCACTCCACAGATAAAGAGACAAATAGCTAAAGTTTTTGTAATATTGATCCAAGGTTGAGTGCCAGACCATCCGAAAGTCAACTGTTAAAACAATAACAAACAAGTTTTTGTAAAAAAAATACACGGTATGCACAGCAGCATACAAAGATGACTTATATTTGTATTTTTACTATGACAATCTTCTGTAGCCGGTGACTTCTGTGTAATTTAAGACCGCCATATTCTGTCAGTTATAAGATTAACGATTTGCAGATGGAATTTAAGAACTTGTATATATTTTGACGTTTTTAATCATTAAAACCAATCAATTCATTTCAAGTCAATTTCGTACACAAGGTTATCTATATCTTTACTTGCTTATACGCACACTGGCATATTTAGCGAAACAGAAAAAGAGTTTGATTATTAAAAAATATCGTTAAAAATTCAAGAAATAATTATTAGATATTGAGAAGCATATCGATTAATATCTTTTGACATCGCATTTGTGAAACCATTATTTTGTTGAAAATATTTTATCTTTTGGTTATTATTACTATATATATTTATTTGCTATTGGTATTGGCCCATACGTGTATTAAACAACTATTTTTAATACAGTTGCAAATAAATAAATAAATATATTTTTACTGTTTTTCGTTATTTAGTAAAGCAAAATCAATACCATGTAATCGTTAATTTTCCGCACGCAAAACATCTATACATAACACTTTTTGATCGATTGTACTAAAAATAATTTTAACAGTATTATTTTTTAATTAGACAAGTAAAAAGCACGAGTGTGTAATCGTCAATTACTCGCACGTACAACACTCACGTGCGTAATATATCACTTTTTATGCAACTGTGTTAATAATAATTTATACAATATGACGTGAAAGAAGAGTAGAATACTCAACGCTTTGCTTAAGTAAGTTTGTTTGTTAGTCTCTCCGTCAAGTGGCAAAAAAGCATCCAATTGAGCATTGGATACAGCGATGGTTGAAAAGGCAGAACATTCGACTACTACTTTAAAATTTTATTTGGATTATATTGGAAAATTTCATTGCGGTTTCGAAAGTGGTCGACCGGTATGAATGTATGGAACGGTCAGTCCGCTGCGCAAACTCCAATGTTACTAGACAACGGATTTGATAGGAAACCAGTGAATTTAACTAGAAACTACATTATGCTTTTGTCATATGATTTTTACAAAAAAAAAAAAAAAACTAGCGAAACTGTTAACGCAAGAAAAATAAAGTTCGTAACTCACTAGCAGACAATTCTAGTCATATAGTCAGACGTATGAAAATTTTATGACTCACGTTATCTTCGCTGGCGGTCGGGCTTCGAACTAACAGTCGGCGCAGCATTATATATATACATATATATTTAATACGTGTTATTTTTACATTTCTAGCGATATACATATATAAAAAGAACACGCTAAACATGATGAGAATTTTGCGCAGAAAATGAAAACCAAATTATCTATACGTTAATGTACACCAATTTGAATGCGTTTCGAAGAAAATTAGAAAAACTTACATTTCCAATAGTGCATGCAACACCAATTATGCCGATCATAAAGGGACCTCCATCCATGTTCAGTGACATCATAAACGATTTTAAAAAGAAAAACGGTAACACAACCCATATTGAAAATATAAAGCTTGAAATGTTAATCATCAGGAAATGTAGCTCGGTGTAGATGCTAAAGTCGAAAGTAGAATTATAGATATTCGAAAAGAAGTAATACCATTTCTGAAAAAAAAAAAGGTTAAGGACACTTAAGCTGGGTTGCAATAACTAACTTTGAGGTTAACCAGCCGCCAAAAATGGGATATGGATAAGTATGAAAATTTGCATAGTCAGCTATTTTGCAAACCACTATCTGGTTTACATTTAAAATAGCTCATGATAGAAATTACCATACAATCTCCCATTTTGACGACTGGTTAACGTCAAAGTTAGCTGGTGCAACCCAGCTTCATACATGGTTAATAAACCTTCACTTGTAAAGTAAAGTCTAAGTCGTTGCTGTTGAAATAAAAAAAAAGATGTTGCTTGCTATTCCTTATAATAACATACAATAATATCTTATGAGTCCGTCCAACGGTTTGTCACAGTAAATTTACTGAGAAGCACGGATAGCTTTTTTTTTTAATCATGGCCTAATCTATAGACGTAAAAATAGGAATATTAAGCAATTCATTGTCCTTTTCAATTTAACCACGTTAAGGTCGTGCTGATAAATATCCTTAGGGAATATTTGTTTTAAGAATATACATTTTTTTTTTAACTTACTACAAAGATATTACTTACTGATTTATTATCTAATTCAGGTTTTGAGATGAAAACTGATTTTTTTTCCACATAAATATTCGGTAATGATAAAGTTATTTGCTTTAGTTTACTATTCGATGAATTATCTGTTTCAGTACTTTTAGGTAACAATCTGCGATCATCTGAAAGAAATTGATATTTTTTATTTCTAAAATAATTGCAAGAAACGCAAGATAGTATACATAAAACAATGAATTTGAACTCACTGGATGATTTATCGTTATTCTCTCTGATTTCATGTACAACATCCAGATTCGTCAATATCGGAGATTTCGTTTCAGTGTTTTGGTATTTTTTTGTAATTATATTTAAAACGTCACATTTTGATGAACATTTGCATTTGGCATTGAATTTACATTGTGCGTGTGATAGTGAACCAGAATAGTATTTCAAATTAGCGTGATTATCAATTATACTCTCCTGATTTTCCTGAAAAGGTAGAAATAGATATATGGCAATATTAAACCTTTTTTTTATTTAACTAATCTGTGAAGCATATGACCCACCTGATGTTGAGCGAATACCAAAGCTTATGAACGCTTGCATTACCAGAAACATTGTTCAACACATACTATACCGTCCATCATACTTTTAAGAGATCTAGTCTAAAAGGTTAGGTGGTTTTGTTTGTGGAACTCGTTAGCGCTCCCTGTCGAGGTTTTCCCTAGGGATTACAATATGAAGTTTATCAAGAAGTATTTTAATGGGTCTACAACAATCGTGTTATGTTCGTAGTATTACAAGCGTCCATAGACAGCAGTAACCGTCCATATTACCATCGGACGGATTTTACGCTTGTTTGCGACCTTAGTGGTGTATCAAAACTCACTTGTTCGTTTTCCTTCTCAAATGACATATTATTGTGATAGTGATCGGACTGTTCGCTTTTGTCCATTCTATCCAAGTCATTGGCCCCATTGTTTCTTAATTCCCGTTTATTAGTGTTACAGTCTTTGTCTAAGAAACTCTGAAGTTCATTTATAGTATTATTTTTTGTGGTTATAGATTTCTTTATGATGACTTGGCAGTTCTGATTAATTCTTACCCACTTGGGAGCTCTCATCAATGTACCACATATACAAAGATTAAGGAGGCAGCAAGCTTGGATGATAAGTGTATTTCGCCAATCATATACTTCTATAAGACGTTGTGTTATTGGCAAGAACATAAAAGTTCCTAGTCCTATACCACATGATGTAAAGGACATGGCAAGGGTTCTTTTCTTTTCAAACCAATGTGTTATAGACACAACACCAGCAATGTGTAAAACTCCTATCCCTAATCCACTCGTAAAACCAAAAGTAACGCACAACAATCCGATAGAATTACTTATAGAAGCAAGCAGGAATCCGACTGCTGATACCAATCCTGCAATAATAGATGCTTTCCTACATCCAAATTTGTCTACAAATGCAGCTAAAAAAGGGCCAGCCATTAGGGGAGTAGCAATGAAAACGCTTCCAATCAGAGAAGTGTTAGATTGTGTTGTTTTAAAGTATTCAGTAAGTCGTTCGTGAATTAACCCCACTGAACCGCTTAATCCATCTGTGCATAGTGATATAACAAAAACTGATGCAACAATAACCCAACCCCATCCACCATCAGGAATAGAAACAAATTGGCTACCATTTAAAGTATTTTGATTTTTTCTGTCATCTTCTACTTCTGAACTCGAGATTCCAATGGTGTCCATCGAATTGCATTGTTTTAGATTTGAAGCATTACCTATCATTTTGTTGGAGTTATGTTGGAGCACATCAAAGCGTTTATGTCGGTATTTAGCTTGTTGTTTGATGTGATGAGAATAAGTAAACTGAAAAAACAAAAAGGTGGCTAAGCGCAAGCCGAAATTATAAAATTAAAATTTATTTTTCTTATTAAGGCGCATATAGCAGCTAACTAGCGCCGCCATTAGATATCCTCAATTTTCTCTTCGTAGAAAACGAATTTCTAAAATCCAAATGTCGCAAATATAAAGCTGGTCATAAGCTATTTTTAGAAAGTTTAATGTAGTTTCTACATAATATCTGTGAGTTGTAGTTAGCATTTCTGCTAAATACGGCCACTTTTAGCAAAAATGCTAACTACAACTCACAGATATTATTTAGAAACAATATAAAACCTTCTAAAAATAGCTTATGACTAGCTTTATATTTGCGACATTTGGATTTTAGAAATTCGTTATCTATGAAGAGAAAATTGAGGATATCTAATGGCGGCGCTAGTGGGCTGTAAGAGGGGCCTTAAAAACAATCATACATATAGAGTTAAATAAACAAAAAGTGCTTTTGAAGTTCAATAACTTTATCACTAACTAATCTGTTTATTATCTTTGGTGTACTTTCTGAGATTAGTTTGTAAGGCTTCATTGTTTTAGTTTGATTTGGGAAACTTCTCAGATAAATTTTTGTCGATCGTTTATACCGAAACTAAGATAATAGAGAAGTACCTGGTATTGTAAAGAAAAAAAAAACAGTTATTTCCATAAAATAAATTAAGTATAGTTTGAAAATATTGCTGCAATAATATAAATTTCGTTACTGTATTCATACTTACTTATAACTAAGGTTACCGACACTTACTTATAACTATGGTTACCGACATAGCTCAAACAGTTAGCAAGCTGAAGTGGCAATGGGCAGGCCACATCGATCGACGAACCGATAAACAATGGGGAAGCCAGGTTTTCGAATGACGACCACTGATCGGAAGACGCAGCGTGGGTCGGCCTCCCTCCAGGTGGACAGATGATCTGGTCAGAGCCGCAGGAAGCGGATGGGCGCGGTTGGCTCAGGACCGGCCGTTGTGGAGACATACGGGGGAGGTCTACGTTTAGCAGTGGACGTTTTCCGGCTGAAACGATTTACACTTGAAAAGTAATAAGTTTTGGTTCGTTATGGCTAAAAATTTAAATTTCATACTCTAGTTTTGGTCTGGTTCTAATGTTTCCCGGTTTAAAGATTGTACAACATTTTATCCAAAAAAAAAAATATGTTGGTAGGTACGGTTGCCATGCTTAGAATTTTCTGACGTTCAAAGTCGAAGTCAAAGTTAAAGTTTTTTATTCAAATCAGGTTTCTACAAACACTTTTGAATCGTGAAAGTTATTAAATACTATTTTTTTTTTCATAAACAATACAAGAATTTCATAAGAACTTAGTGAGCAAGGCTATTGCCGTAGGATTTTTAAAAACAAATTGCAAGTTTGAATTTTGTTGTAATTATTATTCCTATTTTAAGATCTAATAGTAATAATTGTTGAATTTAGTTACCTGATGTTTGATTTAGGATGCATTAAATTAGTTATAATTTTTTAATGAAAAACACAATAAACACAACTAGATTGTTTGGCTTTTATACTTAATTATTTTATTTCTTTTTTTGTGCTGTATCTCGCAAACTTAGATAGCATTTTGTTATCGATTTGTCTGTTTGATATAATTTTTATATTATATATAGCAATCAGTACGATATTAAATGACGTTACTAATATGTAAAGATAATACCGCTATCTACTACAAACTTACTGGCTAGGTAATGCCTATATAAATTTAGTCGTATAATACTGACGTAAACCAACGATTGTATTAAAGAATTCTCCATAACAATAAACAATTTTTTAAACAAAAACATAAACCAACATCAAATTCACTAAAAAATAAAAAATAAGCCCCTAAAGCAAACTTATTGACAGACCATTCAGCTACATATTTTATTTTCCTTGAAATCGGTAGCTAAAAATAAAGACAAGTAAAGACAGGTAAAAAGGTTCGGTTGGCATTCGACATTAAGACAAAGTTACTGTAGCTAATAAATTGAATGAATAATAATAACTGAATCTTCTGTCAAACAGTCTGCTTTAGGCGCTAGTGTTTTACTTTTTAGTAGATTTGCAGTCGGTTTATGTTTTGTTAAAAAATAGTTTCTTTTTTAATTTTTAGTTGCCCTATGAAAAAAAATCATTTTTCAGTTGTTTGTTCATATATTCATCATATATAAGTCAAGCGAGCGAATGATAAGAAAGAAGGCATACAGAACTACAAGGGTTCGGTTTTTACCACATATCCTAAAAAAACATGATTGAAAAAATATGACGAAACTATAAACAATCAAATTACTTTTAAAATTTGTCTACGTAGGTATATATATATATATATAACCTACCGCTTAGCTTAGTAAGAACCGACGGACATATATAACCAAACTGTATAATGGATAACGTTTATTACCCTATAATTGACAAATAAAAGAACGGATGGACATGATGAAAAACATTTTGCCATGTGACTACGAAACCCTTATATTTGACAAACAGGTGGACGCACAAACCGACGCTATAAATTAACTAAATAACAATCCGTTTTAACTATGACCCTTAAAATTAAAATGTAAAAACCAGTTTTTTCTTGCAATGGCAAATGCATAAAATTCAAAAATGGTCTTCGAATTTATTAGGCCTTCCGTGTACTTCGCGTATTTTCAACCCCACGCACTACGCAAAAACATTAGCAGATCGCGGCAGTAGTGCTCGGCGGGGTTATCACCAATCTTGTGGGAGCAGAGCAAGAGCCTAATTTCGCAATAATCGCTGTGAAACACCAATTTCGAATATAAAGCAGCGGTCACGATCCAAGTAGCAATAAGTCGACGCTAGCGCCTCTATCAGGCGATTTAGGAGTTAAAAATGCATTTTCAATCGCTACGCGTCATAGAAAGCTCCAAAATCGGAATTATGAATGACAACAATCACGATTAGCGAGCGGTTAGCAAGCCATATGAACTGTCAAATTTGCGTTTACCTTTTTAATGGCTGCAAACTGATCGCTTTCTGATTGCAAAGTTAATATCAAATTAATTAAAGACTTTAGACATTTTCAAAACATTGATTGTTAAAGCAGATATCCGCAAAAAATGAATCAAAGTTAAGTAACACAACAGAAACCAGTGTACGAGGTCAGAATACGCTTTGTCTTACCTAATACAATTTTCTGTTTAAACTAGTGTTTTGGTTAATTTTGTGTGTGTTTGTGAATTTTAACTCGCTAATAATAATGAAAAGAATACCAGAGAAACTGTCTGTGCTGATTTTAAACCCAAAATTGCCTATAAAATACTGTTACCTTCTAATAAAGGAATCTAGAAAGTGGACAACATAAGATTACTAAAATCGAATAAAATTGTATGTATTTAACGGCAAGATACTGGGACCTACCTATTCATTACACCATAAATGAAGTAGGAAAACTCGCAGTTAAAACCTATAACCTAAAATATACTAAACAATTGAAGTGGTATTTGTTTGAATTGCGATACCTAACTACCCTTTTTTATATGTTTGGTTAGTTTTCTGCAAGTATACCTACCCAACGCTCACAACAATAGTATTTAATCATTAGGGCAACTCAATTAAAAAAACAACTTTAAGAATTATACTGTAAACATAGGTAATCAAAGTGAATAAGAAGAAACCTACCAATTTATATATTTCTATAAGACAGAGAGCAAATACTGACCTACAGCATAGCCTAAAGGTGTTCTTAAACACAATATTGCAATTAAAAAGTAGTTTTGGAACAAACTTAATCAGCCAATTATTACTCAACAGAATAATCATTATAAAATATTTGTTGGTCAATTTTAATAATAATCTGTGTGTGCAAAATTTATTTCATCATTGTCACTAACTTAAACATATTGTATAAAGCATTAGTTGGATTTCTTCCATTACTCTTTTCAAACCCTAGAATATACTGCTTAGCTCCAGGACCTACTTATTATAACTTACTGTTTACCTTAATACCATATTGTTTATAGCTAATTTTCTAAATTATTTTGCAGATAATATGATGCAGATATGTTACAAGGTCGATATACCTATGCTGTCATGATAGCAAAATGGAATTAACATCTGAATTTGTGAATACTGCAACTTTTCTGCAAATAAAAAAAGGACAAAGTGTAGTCAGCAGTACTATCTATATATTAATAAATAAATGTTACTATGGAATAAATGAAATATATACACAACAAGCAGACATGGAATGAAATATAATTGTTACCATAATAAAACATAATACAATAAACTATAAAAACAAACCGGCATTTTTTGTTATACCACTAAGGTGCCAAACAAGCTTGCAGTCCGCCTGATGGTAAACGGTCACCGCAGAATATGGACACGTGCAACAACTAGGGCATCACTTGTAATAAAACTATTGACCTATCACTTACCAACAACTTATTTACAATTAAAAGTTCATAATTGTTGGTTGATGATGAGTTAAAGAGTGTATGAACAAACCATACACTTAATATAATGTATGTATAACCACATCTAGAACTTATAAGGACTCAGGTTAAATTTTAAGTGTAGGAAATCAATATTCAAAGATGGCAGTCAACACTTACTTCTACAATAGATTATGGCCTTTAGTAAAAAGCAAGCCTTACTTTAGCCGCTAGATCATCTTCAACCATGATAAACTTTTGTCAACCAGCTGCAGCTTTCACCAAGTGTATAGGTCAAAAGTGGGAGATTTTATAAAACTGTGACTAGTACTCAGGACTGTTCACCTCATAAGCTCAAAACTGCTCTTCAGGCAATAGAAAGTGTAACGCTTGGAGATCCCTTACAGAGTAACAAGAGTGCTCGTAGAACTTGTTAACAAAGGAAAAAGAAGGTTCTTGATTAGAGACCATAGTCATAAGAATAATGAAATCTTCTTCATTCTCATGCCACCATCAATTCCAACTCAATGTGGTAGGACCAGGTGGACTGACAACCTAGAGGGTAGTCCTAGATGAATTTAAGTGGTAGACACCGATTTGTTTAAGAAATACATGGGATATGCCTATATCTAGCAGTGTTTGTAAGGCTGATATGTTAAGGTAAATTTCAATGTAAACAAAGCAGTGTTACATATAAAAAAACTTCATAATACCCCAAAATGTAAAATATAAAATTTATTGTTTCTAAAGACTATCTACAATATTAATATGTAATATTGTTTGTTTATGACAGTCATTTAAAAAAGGACATTACATATCAAGTTTCTCAAAATATGAAGTTCTTTTAGTTTTATTAATAAGAAACTATGTGTAAAACGATCATAACAGTTTACAAATTCCAACATTAAAGAGCAAATTCAAAAGGAAGCAACGCTGACAACATTTTTAGTTAATACCGCTACTGCCTAATAGATGGTGCTAGTTTCGTACTTTGAAAATGCACTTTCAACCTGTGTTCAAACATTTAATATGATGTACAGATATGTAACGTAACAGTAGAGATGGGAAATACGATTTTGTGTACGACAGAAAGAGATAGTGCTATACTTCAACAAAATATTGACAACTCTTGAACAAAGCTGATTGTTGAGCGTTTTCGTAGCCGACAGTACGCGATTTTCGTACAAAATTCGATGTCTAGAGCAATACCGCGAACTGCTTGCGCGGGCACCGCGCGTTAGAAGAAATGTCACAACGCGTTTTACAAACAAAGGGTTTTTATTTTTACTTATGGCCTCCAACTTGTATAGCTAAGTTAATTTTAGTGCCACTTATCCCAATTATAACCTGTACAATTCAAAATCGCTTTATGTCAGGTACATACGGAAAAAACCGCGCGGTATTACCCAACCCTCCCCTAACACTTTTTTAAGGTCCGTTACTAAGCCTACGCCTTCGCTGTCTGCCTGTAGTCCAATTGGAATCCCGTTTCGGAATAAAAAAATTAAAATATGAATTTTTGGGTGATTTTTATAAGAGGTGAGTCAATGAATATTTCACACCAAGTTTTAAATTTTACTCATTGATAGGGTAAAAATAATGTGTATAACTTATGTCTACAATAACTTTAAATTATTTAATTAATTTATTATTTTAATTAAATTTAATGCTTTATGTTTTTGAGGTTACAAAATAAAATGATCTGGTTTGATAATACCGCGCGTAGAGCGCGTTGTAATTATGATTAACTATATAATATGGTTGGGATTATTATAAATCTCTGAAAGAATATGTTTGTACTTATAGGTGTAAGTATTTATACCTAAGTAAAAGTACTAGGTAAAATAATAATAGTTGTCTTGTCAATAAGTTAGTTAGGCTAATACTAAAGATTTTGTGAAAGCTGGAGTCTGTACGTATTTCCAATTCGGTCTCCAGGCATCCACTCTCTGACTGACACATTGTGTGATGATTTCATTGTCATTTATGGCGCGGTTTTATTAGATCAGCGCGAAATTACCTACCTGGGGCACGATATTATCAGACCAGTTTGATAATACTGCGCTTTCCCAATTTTTAATTATTCGCTCGTATTATTGTTTTTGTTTGTTTTTTGATAAATTTAAATTTTCGTTAATGTAGTCAGATAAATTCTTCACCTTTTATTATATTTCGTTTTTATTTTAACCTAACCTGAGCTTAGTTATAGGATAATTCCCTTAGGGGCTCGGTATTACCTAACCCTCCCCTAAGTATTTTGTTTTTATTTTTTGCTTTATTGTAAAATCAGTATTACATAAAAACTTTAACCTTACAATGATTCTAGTGAATTGACTGAAGTAAAACTGTTCGAGTTCGAGAAATAAATATTTGTTTCATTCATTCGCCAACAATTTTGCAACAGGCTTGATTGCTCAGTACTTTTTGTTAGGCATTATATCAAAATTATTATTATAATTAATTTTAGTATTATATTCTGGTACGGAATCCTATACCGTGCGTAAGTGTGATTTGCCCTTGGCCGGTTTTTTAAAATATCTTAACAATGATCATGCGACAGAGACAAACAAAAGGCCCGATGGAAATGTACTTGTGTGTTAAATGAAATGTTATGCAGGTATTTCAGCCGCAGTATGTATTTGTTTAGCCGCAGTTGATTGATTTTTTTTTAATTAATACTGAAAACATAAACAATTATCATTGTAGTATTGCACATTTCAAGTTTTGTATCATTTTCTGTGTAAGAAGAAGTATCTATTTGTAAAATATATCTCTGAGTTTGCCTTGTCACAACTCACAGACATATTCTACAAATAAAACAAAACGTTTAAAAAATAGTGTTTGAATAGTTATCATTTTAATTTTTTTACTCATTTGAACTGGCGGCGCTAGCTTATACTAATATTATAAAGAGGAAAGCTTTGATTGTTTGTTTGTTTGTTTGTTTGTATTGAATAGGCTCCGAAACTACTGGACTGGATTAATGACTTACTTAGTAGTTGGAGTTGGAGTAGTAAACAGGAGTGGCACTATTTAAAAATATATATTAAAAGCCTGGGAGGATTTATATGATGCTCTTGGAGTGTTTTGTGACTTATCTAAGGCATTTGACTGTGTCCAACATGAAAATCTCCTCAGGAAGCTACAGCACTATCACTATAATCACTATTGTATAGAGGCAAAGCTCTCGACCTTTATTCCTCCTACATGAGTAACAGACTACAGAAAATACATGTCAACGGCGAAAGATCTCCGGGATCGGCAGTCACTGTGGGAGTCCCTCAGGGCTCAATTTTAGATCCTTTTCTATTTTTCATTTGCATTAAATATCTCCCATATCATGTTGAAAACTTAAATATAGTTATGATAAATTAAATAAAGCCATTCCTAAGATGTACACATTGGTTAAGCGTTAAAATTTGTAACTTAATAAGAAAAAAACCAAATGTGTTTTTACATTACCAAATGTTAGTCAGATCCAGACATGTATTACTATTAATGGCGAGCAATTAGAACTTGTTGATTCAACAGTCTTTCTTGGCATAACGCTGAGCTTCAAACTTCAATGGGGTCCTCATATTCATAACCTATCCAAAAAACTTAGCTGTGCTGTGTATGCCATCAAGACAATAAGACAATTGACCGATGTCGACACTGCAAAAATAGTATATTTCAGCTGTTTCCATAGTTTAATGACATACGATATCTTTTTGTAGGGTGGCCCTGCTGATGTAAATGCAATATTTGTGCTACATAAATGGGCAATTGTGCCATTTACAAATCAGGATCTAGGATATCTCTGAGGCATAGGTTTATAACTTTTAACTTTTTTATTATTAAGTAAATATTTTAACTTTAGCGTCGCAGCACACATATGAAAATTTTTAAATGTTCATAAAAATATTAATAGATTCAGCAAGAAAAGTGACGTTCACAAAAGAAATACTAGAAGTACAAATAACCTGTTGGTGCATGATACACGTCTAACGAAATTAGTAACTCTCTTATGGGACAATGTATCTGGGGGCACGGCAGTTCCCCCGCCAAGACAAATCAAGCGAAGCGCAATGGCACTACCTATCGGGATATGATGTCAATAGTAGACCTACTAAACTAACGAAGTTTCAATTGTATGGCTATAATAATTTAGATTTTATTGATATCTAAAGAACCTCGATTTCGTCACTCACTCACTGATGATCATCAAAATTGTTAATATACTTCCGAAAGGTCTAGGTTAAGACACCCATTAATTGTCGTTCTATACCTACGTAGACGACTCTATGCTTACGCACACTCATCTATGTACAACCATCAGTACATCGATGGTTGTAGAACATCAATGCGTTAACTGATTGATTATCAATTTTTAGACTATATGGTATACGTTCTCTTGAACCAAGAACTACGCAGGGATATCTTTTTATGAATACAATGGACTGGGATAGATTGCGTGAATTTTACGCATCGTACCCGTGGAGGCAGCTCTGCTTTAGCTCAGAAGATCCTGACGTCTGCGTGAAAAAAAAATGACCGTGGTTTAATCGGTCTTGCAGAGAAACTTAATTTCTCAAGCAATCTGCGTATAAGGCTTGGACCACGGCTCGAAATAATAAGGATCTGAATATTTCTGAGTTGAAACACAGATTAAACGCTGTCTCGAGGTACAGTAAGAAAGCAACTGCCCAAGCTAAATTCCAATTCATCGGCAAAATAGGTGGGCGACTAGTGAGCTATCCGTCTGAGACTTGTGCTTTCTGGTCGCTTGCTAAAGCTACCACCACTGTGAAAGACCGGTGTTCACTTGGCCCATAGTGCTAAAGAGAAAGCTGATCAACTTGGTAGTGTGTTTGCCTCAAACTCGAATATGAATGACGAAGGCGCTGTACCACCTATTAGACCGTGGTGCGGTAAGACCATGCCGAAAATCTTCATAACATAGCGGGAGATCCGGTGGGCGTTGCTTTCTCTAGACGTTTATAAGTGGAGTGGACCAGACGGTATACCAGCAGTGGGGCTGAAACAGTGTGTTCCTAAGTTGTGTCCTGTACCACGCGCGTCTTCGAGGTCTTCTCCCACACTAGATGATTTCCTTATTTATGGAAGAATGCAAATGTGCACCCGGGGAACAAAAAGGGCGATAGATCAGATCTATCGAATTACAAGCCAATCGCTCTCAATTACCTCTCTCCTCTCACACGATTGTAACACCAGATCTCGAAAACACTTCGCCACGGTCGCTCTATTGGTGACCTTCTAGTGTATCTCACACACATGGGCATTAACCACTGAAAGTCAGGGGGAGGTATAAACATGTAGCCTGGACATAGCGAAGGCGTTTGATCTGGTCTGGCACCGGGATCTTCTATCGAAGGTGGCTAGTTTTTTGTCCGGCAGACGCATAAGAGCCGTAGTCGACGGTAGTTTTTCTGATAGCATGGACATTAATGCTGGTGTCCCACAAGGCTCTCTGCTATCTCCTACCCTGTCTCTGTTGCATATAAATGACATGTTAGACATCAACAACATACATTGCTATGCTGATGACTTCTGGAGACACCTATTACACGGGCCGTGTATACACATCCCTTTTTGCAATGTGGCGGAAAAACGTGGAGAACTTGTGTCACAAATCGAGACTACTCTGTCAAAGGTCTTTTACTGGGGCCGGGAAAACTTGGTCTGATTGAACTCTACGAAGACGCAAGTCTACGCGTTCACCGCTAAGAAAACCCCATTTACAGTACACCAGAATTCCAGAACACTCCAGAACACACTTTTGTGAAAAATTTTGAGTTTGAAAAACTTTGAGTACTCAACATAGCAAAGCAGTACTTCACCTCGGGGCAGAGGTCGCAAGTCTGGCCCCATATGGAGTACTGCTGCCATCTCTGGGCGGGTGCACCCGAATACCAGCTTAGCCCTTTTGACTCGGTTCAACGACGGGCTGTAAGAATCGTCGAAGATAAAAACTCACAAGCCGTAGCTAACCCTTAAGTCTGAGGGAAAACTTTGTCTCCCTGTGAGTGTTCTACCGCTGGTATAAAGCGATGTGTTCTGAAGAATTGTTCAAAATTATGGCCACGGCTACTTTCTACCACACACTTCTCGCCATCGGCAGGGAATTCAACCTTAGAACCTAAATGGTCAAGTACAGTTAGATTTCAGAGAAACTTCCTCCCGCGAACGCTTGGAATGTGGAATGAGCTCCCTGCCAAGGTTTGTTCTAAGGATTACAGTTTGGGGTTCTTCAAGAAAGAATTTATTAGATATTTGAAGGTTCGACAACGCGCGAGTGATGCCCCAGGTGTTGCAAGCGTCCATAGGCTGCGGTGACCGCTTACCATAAGGCGGACCGCAAGTTTGTTTGCCACCTTATTGCTATAAATTTTTTTTGTTAAGTTCCCGATATTTTGGCAGAGAGATATGCCAGCAATAATCATGCAGGTAGCGTAAGTTTTAATCACATTGATCCAAGGCTGAGCCAGCCCAGCCAAATATTAACTAAAATAAAAAATAAAAAACAAAGTGTATAAATTTGTAAGGGATGGGACAGGAGACATCATTCTGCGTTTTTATATGAGTTAATTCGATTGTGATTAAAATTTGGGTAAGATTTGTGCGTGTGGTTAAGAAGTCGTTTATTCAAATTTAGTTTTTTCCATAACTGAGTGTAAATTGAGCGCGGGGATTCAGTAGGTACAGAAGAGTGAATTTTGTTATTACGGGTTTTAACGCATAAATAAACATCTACTATAGTTCTCTAATTTTCTTTTATACCACTAAGGTGGCAAACCAGCTTGCGGTCCGCCTGATGGTAAGCGGTTTCTACAGCAGGACGCTTGCAACACCAAGGCCATCACTCGCGCGTTACCGACCCTTCAAAAATCTAATAAATTCTTTCTTAAAGAACCCCATACTAACTTAAGCGTTCACGGGAGGAAGTTTCTCAGAAACCGCACTATACGTAACCATTTAGGTTCTAAGGTGTGAGGATGAATTCTCTGCCGTAGGCGAGCGGTGCGATGGTAGAAAGTAGCCGTGGGCATCATTCCGAAAAATTCCTCAGAACACATCCTTTTATACAAGCGGTAGAACACACCCAAGGAGGCAAAGTCTCTCCTCAGAATTAAGAGTCGACACGGCTTGCGAGTTTAAGATCGTCGACGGTTCTCACATCCTGTCGTTAAACCGTGTCAAACCGGCCAAGCTGGTATCCGAGTGCACCCGCCTAGAGATGGCAGCGGTACTAATATCAATCTACTATTTAACAACTAAACATCTAGCTTCCTAAACTACTTTGAGGTAATTTAGGAGGCTAGCAGTTAGAGACCATGTTCCTGTATCGTTAGTAATTAATGGCAACGGTGAGATCGCTAAAAAAATTTATAGATTTAGAGATATAGATTTTTATGGTTCGCAACCTACGGACGCTTGTAACACCAGATCTTGCTTTCTTATAGAAAGAAGCCTATACTATTGTCCTTAAAGAAAACCTTTGCAGAGGGCTCGATCCACAACCTATAAGCACCCGCGGGAGGGAGAAGATAAAAAATACACAAATTACCCCGAGTTAGGTTTTTGATTGACCTCTTTCTCAAAATTAAACCTACTCGTACCTAACAGCACTTCTTGTTTAGATAATCAACAAAAAGTTTTTGTTTACAATTTCGTTACTTGAATTTACACAAGAGGTGAATACTTTACAATCACCAAGATATGGTGTTTATGATTATTTTTTTATGGCGTCATTATTACCTGACTACGGTATATGTTTTTAGCAGGTTAGTATGTATGTATGTTCATTTGTTCCCGCATATCGTTAGAAGCGTATTGATGGTCCGTTGGTTATAGGCTATGTGACTTTACACTAAATTAAATGTGGTATCCTCTAGAGGTCATGAAGTTATGTTACACGCTGCTTTGTTTGCATTATACTCGATATATAAGTTTATTTTGCACCTCAAAATTAATTTATGAAAAAGAAACACGTAGTAGTCAGTTTGTGTTTGCGTAATTAAATGCTAATAACATGTCCAAATAAATTTATTGCTCTTATCCTTCTAGTTAAAGCTAATGTTTTTTAATTTTGACGCCAATGTAGTCAGCCAGTTGAGTGCTAATTAAATGCAAAAAAAAAATTGCTCTTCTACTTTTTAACCGGTGAATGTTCTTCTAAGTTTTAGATAGCGGACCAGTATAGTTTAAATTAAAAGAATAAACACTATACTGGCCTGCTATGTCATTATGAGGTTAGATAAAATGTCCCATAAATCGTTAATAACCAGCCTAAATAGAGTAAGTTTTAAGATGAGAGACCAGGGACAGAATAATAAACAATTAAAAACTGTCCCATTAGTCGTTACTAACTAGCTTTATAGGTGTAAGTTGTTAGATGAGACACCAGGGACAGAATAATATACAATTGAAAACTCTCCCACAAGTCTTTACTAACTAGCTTTAGGGGAGTAAGTTGTAAGTCGAGAGACCAGGGTGTTATCACCGCTGCAAGAATGCAACACAAATTGCATCCAAAAACATCTATATAAAAATGCATAATTTTTGTCATGTAATGTTTCGAAATATTAAGTTAATATTAAGTATATATTTACACAATAAAAACTATTTTCCTTATAGGGACTAGTTTAGATTTAAGAAAATGTTATAACAGTCAGTGTAAAATTGTATTAAGTTAGGTAAAAGTACAGTAGGTTTGTTTTATTTCCCCTCTTTACTATTTGTTGATATCAAAAATAATATTGTGTGAGTACCGACATGTTGTCGACTTTGTACGCACAACTATCCCCAAAAAAGCGGGAAATTTAGTTTAATATATGTATATAAAACATATGCCATTTGTTAAGCAAAAATGTACAGAACTACTATGTAAAGTTCTATATAGACCGTATGTACGGTTATTAAGTTACAGGTGAAAACAGTTAGCATGTTGAGTATTGTACATTCTTTCTCCCTCACTCCTATGATAATAGACTGCGATAGAGATACAAAAGGAATGAGTCTATGGGTAAAAAAAAGAAAGACTGTCTGAAACTTTACCTGGGGTCATTAAGTCCTTAGGCTATGCCTAAAGTAAGTATCACAGGTTGAATGCACACCTTTGCCCCTATACATAGGTATCTACACCGTTACGGTAAGTAGTATGGTTAGGGCGCAAAACACATGTGAACTTATGAAACACAATAGCTTATAACTCAGCAACCGGGTTACATAAGATAAAGATAAATATATCACTAGATACCTCTCATAGGCATCTATCAAAATAAATAGGTTTCATACAGGTAACTTTAAGCCCTGAAGTACAGGAGCACAAGGAAAATCCTGAAAACTTGTATCACACATTTTTTCATAATTTAACATACTAACAGACACCAAAAACACGGGAAGGTATGTCCGAATTTTAGGTCTATTTTTTGACATATAGCACAAAGTCTGTAGTCATCTAGTGTAGGCAGAAATCCCTGAGAGCTAGAATTCCAGCTCTTGTCTCACTACGGCCTAACCATAGACGATGGAACATACCACTATGCGTCTTTGGAACCGCATCCGAAATCGCTATCTTAGGACACCTAAATCGTCATTATAGCATATTTTGGTTATAAAACCTAAAAATGTAAAACAGCATTATTTTATAGTCAAGCCGCAAATCGTGTGACTGTGATGGCAATAGCCGATAGAGACCCCAACTGTCAGTAGCGATTTATAGCTAGGAAAATATACCTACACTTTCGATATATGTCTATATCGACTGCTATATGTTGTCTTTCACTAAGTTTTTGTGTAGGCTAGATTTTCAGTCACCACAGTAAGTACAATAAGTTAAGTACTAAATCTAGAAGGTTCTATGGAACAACCTCTCCCTCTGATGGGGTTTTTCATTTTTATTATAAATATAGAACAAATTTTGTATTTGTATTCAGTCAATCAAGAAGCTTCAAAAAGTATCCATCAGATACTAATATATAATGTTTAAAGTGAAATATGTAAATATGTGTTAGAATTAAGTTCGAAACATAAGTTAGAAGCATAAGTTAAAAAATAAAATCGGTCTGTTGTGTGCATTTTTTTTTTTTTTAAATACCACTAAGGTGGCAAACAAGCTTACGGCCCGCCTGATGGTAAGCGGTCACCGTAGCCTATGGACGCTTGCAACACCAGGGGTATCACTTGCGCGTTGCCGACCCTTCAGAAATCTAATAACTTCTTTCTTGAAGAACTCCATACTGTAGTCCTTGCAGAAAACCTTGGCAGAGAGCTCATTCCACAACTTAAGCGTTCGCGGGAGGAAGTTTCTCTGAAACCGCACTGTACGCGACCATTTAGGTTCTAAAGTGTGAGAATGAATTCCCTGCCGATGGCGAGCGGTGCGATAGTAGAAAGTAGCCGTGGGCATCATTTCGAACAATTCCTCAGAACACAACCCATTGTACAAGTGTTAGAACACACACAGTGAGGCAAAGTCTCTCCTCAGACTTAAGGGCTCGCATACCGCAAGTGAGTTTGGAATCGTCGACAATTCTCACAGCCCGTCGTTGAACCGAGTCAAAAAGGCCAAGCTGGTATCCGGGCGCACCTGCCCAGAGATGGCAGCAGTACTCCATATGGGGCCGAACCTGCGACTAGTAAAGCAGCAACCTCTGCCCCGACGTGAAGTACTGCCTCGCTCTGTTGAGTACACCTAGTTTTTTGGACGTTAGCCTCACCTTATCTTGTAAATGATCTCGGAACTGAACATCGCTGGAGATGTCGACACCAAGGATCCCAATGCTCTTGGAGATGGAGAGGGGAGTGTTCTGGAATTGTGGGACTACAGTGAATGGAGTTTTCTTAGCGGTGAACGCGCACACTTGTGTCTTTGTAGGGTTGAATCGGACCAAGTTTACCCGTCCCCAATCAGAGACCTGGGACAGTGTGGTCTCAATTTGAGACACAAGTTCTCCGCGGTTTTCCTCCACAACGGAACGAGGGATGTTTGCACGACCCGTGTAAAAAGCGTCTCCAGTACTGTCATCTGCATAGCAATGTATGTTGTTGATGTCCAACATGTCATTGATATGCAGTAGAAACAGCGTAGGAGACAGCACAGCCTTGCGGGACACCAGCATTAATGTCCATGCTATCAGAGCAACTACCGTCAACTACGGTTCGTATGCGTCTGCAGGACAAAAAGCTAGCCACCCATTTGCACAAACCCTCGGGCACTCCGTAAGATGGCAACTTCGATAGAAGACCGCGGTGCCAGAATAATATACAAATAAAAACTGTCCCATAAGTCATTACTAACCAGCTTAAGAGAAGTAAGATTATAACCAGAAAAAGAATAACATACCCCTTTGCGAGATACTAATCAACTATAAGAAGTAAATGCAGATTGTTTAGACAAAACAAAAAAAATGAGTTGCTTACATTTCCAACAGTACTTGCAATACCAATAACACTGATCATAAATGGATCTCCATCGCAGTTTCGAGACACCATAAAGGACTGTAAGAAAAGGAAAGGTAATACATTCCACAGGAATGTAATGAATGATGAAATTTTAATCAAGAGGAAATGCAGTTCAGTGAACATTTTGAAGTCCAAAGTAGAACTTGTCATTTTTATCAGCCGATGATACAATTTCTGAAAGAAAAGAACAACAGTTATAAAATAGTTTTTTATGTTTTATTTATGAACTCACTAATTTTTATGTTTTCATTTATGTACTTACTAATTTCTCATTTGTCTTGAATTTCAACGACCATATAATATTTATATTTGGTAATGAAATAGTTTCCTTTAGTGTTGGATGATCTGGAAATTAATCTATTTTTATTAAAACTGCTCTATTATAGTACAGAGATGTTTCATAAAATATAAATATAACAGCTTACATACACTCATACCTGTGCGTTTTACATTTTTATTCTCTTTATCTACTGTTTTTTCATTCCTGCGTGAATCAATAAGGTTTTAGGTTCATTACTTTCATGTACTGCATCCTGAAAAAAGTTGCCATAAAATTTTCTCAGTCTATATACTAAGTGTATATAATATTTTAATTAAAATTAAAATTATCCATATGACTTTATTAAGACCAAACATTATCGAATAACATTTTAAAATGAAATTTTTTTTTTCTTATTTTATGATTACAATTTGGATTATATAGTGATTAAAACATTCCTAACTTATTGTAAACACATTACTTACTTCATCAAAATATTTCATAAAAGTAGAAAGATTGTGATATGACTGCCATTTTGTATTTATTTCTAAATCCAAATTGTTTGTGTCTTCGTCACTATCTTTTATGTTTAGTTGATAAAAAATATGTTCTTGGTCATTTTCAGATTTTAATAATGTATTATGCTTATCTTTAAAACCATGTTTTGGTTTTGCTTTTCTGCGTCTTTGTTTCAATCTAATCCACTGAAGATTTCTTAGTAATGCTCCACACACACATATATTCAAAAAACTTCCGAAGTGTAGAATGAGTTTACTTCTCCAGTCAAAGTTCTCAAGGAAATAGTGTGTTACAGCCATATATTTAAAAGTACCCAAACCTGAACCACATGACACTAAAGAGAAAGCTAACGTTCTTTTCTTTTCAAACTAAAAGTTTATGCTTACTTACTATTCCAACAGTTATGCATAAAATTTCAATTGAATGACTCATTGAACCCAACAAAAATCCAGCAGTGGAAATCATCCCAGCAGTTATTGCTGCTACTCTGCAACCATATTTTTCAACAAATGTTGAATATACTGATCCACCCAAAAAAGGAGTTGCTATGAAAAAACTACCAATTAATGCAGTTTTTGATTGTGAAGTCTCAAAATATTCAGTGAAACGCTCGTGTAGTAGACCAAAAGAGCTGGCTAATCCTTCAATACAAATGACTATTAGAAAAATTGATACAACAACAACCCAACCCCAACCACCATCAGAAACTACAAAAGCTAACTATCTTTTAGTACATTGTAAGATTTATTTAGCTTTCCGTATTTTTTATCGACAATGATATCAGTTGATACTTTAATTTTATCTAATAGAGGGGACTCTGTTTTGTCTGCTAACACTGTAAAACTATTGTTTGCGCAGTGTTCTTCATTGAAAGCTGTTTTAGCTTTCAATGAACAACACAACACTTCAAATTCTTATAAGTTAACTCTGAATTTATAGAGTCCCAGTACATTTTTTGGATAAATGAACTTAGTAATTTAGATCTGTAAAAAATAAACTTCAAATTAAAAGATGAAATAATATACACTTTCTACGGATGAGAATTAAAATTATATTGAATTTCAACCAAAAAATGCTTTGCATATCATCTTAGACAGAAATACACACAACACCACTTACTGAAACAACTGTAAACAGTCCAATAACATATGATATGCTTCCAGCAAAATTAAAAAGCAAAAATTACTGTTGCTGTTGTTTTATTATTGAAAACTATTGCACAACAGGAGTATTTTGCTGACTTATGCCAAATTTGTCTGAATTCCGCATTGAAAAACCCTAAAAATGTATTGCATACATGGCACTACAGTGCACATGCATATTGCAATCAATAAATTTATTTATTTAAGCGTTACCTAAAACACTGGTCGTACCTAATTTAAGATTTATTTCTGTATTCAAAAAGGTTTTCCTACCCTTCTCTTATAACACATTTTTAATGTCTCTATAAATTAACACTATAAATTGTGTTTATATAATTACGATCACAATCACCTTTATAGCTTATCTATAATTATCATTGTCGTTTTTTGATAGCCAAATTGACAAGGAAAAAACCCTGAAACCCGATTCAGGTTCATACTAATAAAGTCTGTAAAACTTTAATGATTTTGCTCATGATATTTTTTCAACGATACTCGTAAGACGTCTAAAACTGAAAACATCGAAACATCTTGACCTCTCTTATCAGGCTCATCAGTCCCCACTGTTAGTCCAGAGTTCACACGCGGGCCCAGTGCAGATTGTGGACTTCACATATGTGTTTCCTCACTATATCTTCCTTCACCGCTAAACTAGTGAGTGATGTCAATAAGTAATGTACTTGAGAAATTAAAAAAAATACTCATTGGTACGCAGCGGTGTGGCTCGAACCTCCGTCACTTAGAACGTAAGGTGAAATCCCCTGGACCACCACATTAACCACGTAAGGCGAAAATTAATATAGTAACCTACCTACATACAAATATAGAAATTATAATCTATATTTGTAACGGCCGGGATGTTCACTGGCCGGAATTGTACCTTGATGGCTCAAATAGTGGAGAACTTACTAGGATTCTTAGGGTTACGGGTGCAAGTCCTGGCTCGATGTCAATCTTTTGGTTGAATCTTTGCTATGACAATAAAACATTTGTTTCTATCTCTTATATGTTTTGGAAATTGGTCAGTTTATCAGCTTTATATAATATCATTAATAAGGTTTCTCTTAATAACTTGGTTATCCTAGTTTGCTATTTTTAGTCTAAAGTTTCTTTGTGCCTTTATATCGTCACTGACGATATAGCGAGAAGAACAGCGACATCAAGAAATCAGAAATACGATCTCTGACAAAAACATTTATGCGAATTATTAACGGTTCTGCACATTATATTGCTTTTACACGGGTGAAATCGCGAGCAACCGCTAGTCTTGAACAAACGAAACAAATTAGCAAAAACGTTATTCTCCCGTATGTTGCAATATTTACACAAAATTGCAACATACGGGTATTGTAATCGTATATATAATCTAAAGTTGCGTCAACAATAAATTTTCAGTACCTACTCACGAACTGTTTCTATTAAAATATCCAGTGCATAGTGACAGAATTTATTACTAAATGTCTTATCTTGTTTTTATCTTACGTCTATATGTAAATGAATACTAATATGATAAACGTACAACTGTTTAAAGATGTTTGGATGGTTGAAAAAATTCACGCATAAATTCACGGGTAAAAATAATGTAAAAAAATTACCCTAATTTATTTTAAAAACAAAACCAATTTATCGGTACAACAAAGGTACAACCTAATGTGATTATCTATCAGTCTGCATTACCATGAAATCTTAAAAATAAACAAGTTGTCGGTAGTGCACACAATAGCTACTAAATTTAAAATTTACATTAACATGGTATCCAACAAAATGGCCGGTAGAGATTGGATGTCTGCTTTTCTTAAACGAAATACTATTTTACACGAAATTTGCAGAAGTTATGGACCGATTTAAATTTGCAGCTTTTTCCATATGGTATGCATACTGTCACAAAACCATCAAAAATAGTTGCTACTTAAGAAAACGTATGTTGTATTAAACAAAGTACATCTTTTCTCTATAGTACAAAAAAAAAAATCTGGAATACAATCACATTGTATACGAGGGAAAATATTATTTATTTATTCAGTGATATAACTAAGTTATAAGTAGTTATATGATAACTAGTTCTTTTAACGATCTGAAAATAAATCTAAACCATCTAAATATTTTACAACTGATATGATAACAAAACGAGCAAAATACGAGCTTAAGTAAATCTTTATATCTTGTAAATGATCTCGGAACTGAACATCGCTGGAGATGTCGACACCAAGGATCCCAATGCTCTTGGAGATGGAGAGGGGAGTGTTCTGGAATTGTGGGACTACAGTGAATGGAGTTTTCTTAGCGGTGAACGCGCACACTTGTGTCTTTGTAGGGTTGAATCGGACCAAGTTTACCCGTCCCCAATCAGAGACCTGGGACAGTGTGGTCTCAATTTGAGACACAAGTTCTCCGCGGTTTTCCTCCACAACGGAACGAGGGATGTTTGCACGACCCGTGTAAAAAGCGTCTCCAGTACTGTCATCTGCATAGCAATGTATGTTGTTGATGTCCAACATGTCATTGATATGCAGTAGAAACAGCGTAGGAGACAGCACAGAGCCTTGCGGGACACCAGCATTAATGTCCATGCTATCAGAGCAACTACCGTCAACTACGGTTCGTATGCGTCTGCAGGACAAAAAGCTAGCCACCCATTTGCACAAACCCTCGGGCACTCCGTAAGATGGCAACTTCGATAGAAGACCGCGGTGCCAGAATAATATACAAATAAAAACTGTCCCATAAGTCATTACTAACCAGCTTAAGAGAAGTAAGATTATAACCAGAAAAAGAATAACATACCCCTTTGCGAGATACTAATCAACTATAAGAAGTAAATGCAGATTGTTTAGACAAAACAAAAAAAATGAGTTGCTTACATTTCCAACAGTACTTGCAATACCAATAACACTGATCATAAATGGATCTCCATCGCAGTTTCGAGACACCATAAAGGACTGTAAGAAAAGGAAAGGTAATACATTCCACAGGAATGTAATGAATGATGAAATTTCAATCAAGAGGAAATGCAGTTCAGTGAACATTTTGAAGTCCAAAGTAGAACTTGTCATTTTTATCAGCCGATGATACAATTTCTGAAAGAAAAGAACAACAGTTATAAAATAGTTTTTTATGTTTTATTTATGAACTCACTAATTTTTATGTTTTCATTTATGTACTTACTAATTTCTCATTTGTCTTGAATTTCAACGACCATATAATATTTATATTTGGTAATGAAATAGTTTCCTTTAGTGTTGGATGATCTGGAAATTAATCTATTTTTATTAAAACTGCTCTATTATAGTACAGAGATGTTTCATAAAATATAAATATAACAGCTTACATACACTCATACCTGTGCGTTTTACATTTTTATTCTCTTTATCTACTGTTTTTTCATTCCTGCGTGAATCAATAAGGTTTTAGGTTCATTACTTTCATGTACTGCTTCCTGAAAAAAGTTGCCATAAAATTTTCTCAGTCTATATACTAAGTGTATATAATATTTTAATTAAAATTAAAATTATCCATATGACTTTATTAAGACCAAACATTATCGAATAACATTTTAAAATGAAATTTTTTTTTTCTTATTTTATGATTACAATTTGGATTATATAGTGATTAAAACATTCCTAACTTATTGTAAACACATTACTTACTTCATCAAAATATTTCATAAAAGTAGAAAGATTGTGATATGACTGCCATTTTGTATTTATTTCTAAATCCAAATTGTTTGTGTCTTCGTCACTATCTTTTATGTTTAGTTGATAAAAAATATGTTCTTGGTCATTTTCAGATTTTAATAATGTATTATGCTTATCTTTAAAACCATGTTTTGGTTTTGCTTTTCTGCGTCTTTGTTTCAATCTAATCCACTGAAGATTTCTTAGTAATGCTCCACACACACATATATTCAAAAAACTTCCGAAGTGTAGAATAAGTTTACTTCTCCAGTCAAAGTTCTCATGGAAATAGTGTGTTACAGCCATATATTTAAAAGTACCCAAACCTGAACCACATGACACTAAAGAGAAAGCTAACGTTCTTTTCTTTTCAAACTAAAAGTTTATGCTTACTTACTATTCCAACAGTTATGCATAAAATTTCAATTGAATGACTCATTGAACCCAACAAAAATCCAGCAGTGGAAATCATCCCAGCAGTTATTGCTGCTACTCTGCAACCATATTTTTCAACAAATGTTGAATATACTGATCCACCCAAAAAAGGAGTTGCTATGAAAAAACTACCAATTAATGCAGTTTTTGATTGTGAAGTCTCAAAATATTCAGTGAAACGCTCGTGTAGTAGACCAAAAGAGCTGGCTAATCCTTCAATACAAATGACTATTAGAAAAATTGATACAACAACAACCCAACCCCAACCACCATCAGAAACTACAAAAGCTAACTATCTTTTAGTACATTGTAAGATTTATTTAGCTTTCCGTATTTTTTAACGACAATGATATCAGTTGATACTTTAATTTTATCTAATAGAGGGGACTCTGTTTTGTCTGCTAACACTGTAAAACTATTGTTTGCGCAGTGTTCTTCATTGAAAGCTGTTTTAGCTTTCAATGAACAACACAACACTTCAAATTCTTATAAGTTAACTCTGAATTTATAGAGTCCCAGTACATTTTTTGGATAAATGAACTTAGTAATTCAGATCTGTAAAAAATAAACTTCAAATTAAAAGATGAAATAATATACACTTTCTACGGATGAGAATTAAAATTATATTGAATTTCAACCAAAAAATGCTTTGCATATCATCTTAGACAGAAATACACACAACACCACTTACTGAAACAACTGTAAACAGTCCAATAACATATGATATGCTTCTAGCAAAATTAAAAAGCAAAAATTACTGTTGCTGTTGTTTTATTATTGAAAACTATTGCACAACAGGAGTATTTTGCTGACTTATGCCAAATTTGTCTGAATTCCGCATTGAAAAACCCTAAAAATGTATTGCATACATGGCACTACAGTGCACATGCATATTGCAATCAATAAATTTATTTATTTAAGCGTTACCTAAAACACTGGTCGTACCTAATTTAAGATTTATTTCTGTATTCAAAAAGGTTTTCCTACCCTTCTCTTATGACACATTTTTAATGTCTCTATAAATTAACACTATAAATTGTGTTTATATAATTACGATCACAATCACCTTTATAGCTTATCTATAATTATCGTTGTCGTTTTTTGATAGCCAAATTGACAAGGAAAAAACCCTGAAACCCGATTCAGGTTCATACTAATAAAGTCTGTAAAACTTTAATGATTTTGCTCATGATATTTTTTCAACGATACTCGTAAGACGTCTAAAACTGAAAACATCGAAACATCTTGACCTCTCTTATCAGGCTCATCAGTCCCCACTGTTAGTCCAGAGTTCACACGCGGGCCCAGTGCAGATTGTGGACTTCACATATGTGTTTCCTCACTATAACTTCCTTCACCGCTAAACTAGTGAGTGATGTCAATAAGTAATGTACTTGAGAAATTAAAAAAAATACTCATTGGTACGCAGCGGCGTGGCTCGAACCTCCGTCACTTAGAACGTAAGGTGAAATCCCCTGGACCACCACATTAACCACGTAAGGCGAAAATTAATATAGTAACCTACCTACATACAAATATAGAAATTATAATCTATATTTGTAACGGCCGGGATGTTCACTGGCCGGAATTGTACCTTGATGGCTCAAATAGTGGAGAACTTACTAGGATTCTTAGGGTTACGGGTGCAAGTCCTGGCTCGATGTCAATCTTTTGGTTGAATCTTTGCTATGAAAATAAAACATTTGTTTCTATCTCTTATATGTTTTGGAAATTGGTCAGTTTATCAGCTTTATATAATATCATTAATAAGGTTTCTCTTAATAACTTGGTTATCCTAGTTTGCTATTTTTAGTCTAAAGTTTCTTTGTGCCTTTATATCGTCACTGACGATATAGCGAGAAGAACAGCGACATCAAGAAATCAGAAATACGATCTCTGACAAAAACATTTATGCGAATTATTAACGGTTCTGCACATTATATTGCTTTTACACGGGTGAAATCGCGAGCAACCGCTAGTCTTGAACAAACGAAACAAATTAGCAAAAACGTTATTCTCCCGTATGTTGCAATATTTACACAAAATTGCAACATACGGGTATTGTAATCGTATATATAATCTAAAGTTGCGTCAACAATAAATTTTCAGTACCTACTCACGAACTGTTTCTATTAAAATATCCAGTGCATAGTGACAGAATTTATTACTAAATGTCTTATCTTGTTTTTATCTTACGTCTATATGTAAATGAATACTAATATGATAAACGTACAACTGTTTAAAGATGTTTGGATGGTTGAAAAAATTCACGCATAAATTCACGGGTAAAAATAATGTAAAAAAATTACCCTAATTTATTTTAAAAACAAAACCAATTTATCGGTACAACAAAGGTACAACCTAATGTGATTATCTATCAGTCTGCATTACCATGAAATCTTAAAAATAAACAAGTTGTCGGTAGTGCACACAATAGCTACTAAATTTAAAATTTACATTAACATGGTATCCAACAAAATGGCCGGTAGAGATTGGATGTCTGCTTTTCTTAAACGAAATACTATTTTACACGAAATTTGCAGAAGTTATGGACCGATTTAAATTTGCAGCTTTTTCCATATGGTATGCATACTGTCACAAAACCATCAAAAATAGTTGCTACTTAAGAAAACGTATGTTGTATTAAACAAAGTACATCTTTTCTCTATAGTACAAAAAAAAAATCTGGAATACAATCACATTGTATACGAGGGAAAATATTATTTATTTATTCAGTGATATAACTAAGTTATAAGTAGTTATATGATAACTAGTTCTTTTAACGATCTGAAAATAAATCTAAACCATCTAAATATTTTACAACTGATATGATAACAAAACGAGCAAAATACGAGCTTAAGTAAATCATTATTTATGTAATGTAGCAACTAAATCAATTCCGAGCGCCAAGTGAATGGACTCATGCATAATTCAATCCAGAAACCAGATTTTCCCATTTGTTCGAATGATTTAAATATTCTATTTTCAAATATATTTTTTTATATTATTATCTTTCGATAACATATTTCTTTTTAAGGTCTGACTGAAGAATAATTTATATGAGGCAAACAAATTTACCATGTTTGATGTCCACGTGTTTACACTCTACTTCGCTATTATAAAAGTGTATATCTAAATAAACATAACAGGCTGTGTGTATGATATTTATTTCGTCGTATATATATATATATATATATATATATATATATATATATATATATATTTAAATATCACATTGATACCGTTGGATATAGCTCGGAGAACTTTCAGAATCAATAATCATTTCGACATCATGTATGTTTAGAAGTCTAGAAGCCTATGCGTCCACAAACTAAATTCTACTCCTTTTACTTCCTCAAGACCCTTCTTAAGGTTAACACTTGACGCCATTTGATTTCTTAGAGCCTGGCTACCTAAAAATGGTCGTCCCGTGGCTCTGGGCATCGATTTCTACCCGAACCTGGTGGACAGCCGTCAAACGTCTCACATGAAGCTGCTGAGCCACGTAACATTGAGTACCTTTTGACGTGACAACGTCTTATAAATTGGTTTGCCGGGTGACACTTCAAGAAACTGCGTTACGCTCCGCTCACGTTATGCGCTCACAATGAGAGCGAGTGAGAGGCACGCGCCCGCCTAAGAGCGAGAGAGACAGACATAAAATCATTGTCACGTAAAACTTTCGCCCGTATACCGACTTTACAGGCAACCAGTTTTTTTTAAGGAACGTAATCATTTTGGCAGGTATGATCGCTTTATCAACCATTTCCGCCGTTAAAAGAACACAAAAAATAAGCGCTTTATAGTTCAAAATCGAAACTTAGATAAATATTTAATTAACTCAAAAATGCGCGCCATTATATTTCTTATAAAAGAAATTTGGAACACAATTAATTATGTGCCAGGATTGTTGTATATTCAAATCAAAAAAACTTTTTTCCTGTTGTAATTACTCTAAAATCAGAAAAATAAGAAAGTGACCGTTTTTTTATAAGTTATAATTTAAATAACTGTTTTCTGAACTGATTTGGATAGCCCTTTTTGTTGTGATCCTTATTGTTAGGGCAAATTAAAAAAAATATATAAAAAGGGTCAAATGCCGATTGTAACGAGATTTTGTAAAGTTGTTGTGCACATACACCGGGGAAGGTTTCTGGGAAAGAAAAAACTGGTCAAGTGCAAGGCGGACACACACACTAAGGGTAAACCGATTATAATGAAATTTTGTTAAGTTGTTGTGCACATGCAGGAGAAGGTTTCTGAGAAAGAAAAAACTGGTCAAGTGCGTGTGAGTCGGACTCGCGGACTAAGGGTAAAGCAATTGGATTGAAATTTCGGGAAATTGTTGTGCACATGCCGGGGAAGGTTTCTGAGTTAGAGCAACCTTATCACAATAGGTGGCGCGGCAGTTGTTTTAAAAAAGAACACAGCGTTCGCCGGTCTTTTTATTTATACAAGGATCGGATATATGATTAATATTTTTAATAACAAACCACAGCCAAAGCAATTATATTTTACTTCAGGCCGATAAAAAATTAAGTCGCGATATCTTTGTATTTTATTGTTAAAATTAGTTTTTAACTAATTAGTTTTATTAAAGTTTTTATTTCTAAAATAGACGATTTATTAATTAGTCGCACCCGCAGCCTGCGACCAGATATAGCACCTGCAGCCTGCGACCAGATATAGCACCCGTAGCCTGGGACCAACAATAGATATTCAGCTTGAGTTTTATCAAATTTCAGAGTGTTTAAACAAGAAATGTCAAAAACAAGTGGTAAATACATTTGTACGAAGCACGCTGCAAAGCGCCTCGAATCGAAGATGTTATTTTTAATTGGAACACAAAACCAGTTGCTAAGAAGTGCACAATTTTATTGTATTAACACTTGTACTCATATCACAACATAATGAAAAAATGGCATTGAAAATGCAATGAATATTTATAGGTTTTGCAGCATCATAATAAAACAAATTTTAACTTAAATTTTAGGAAAAATATTACACTGCCTTTAGAATCCCACTAAAAGAAAAAAAGCCTTAAGTACGCACAAGAAAACATTGAGCTATTAGATATCTTCTCCATGAATTCAAATGCCAAAAGGATTATTTTAAGAGAAAAATTTATTTTTGCATTCGACTTCAAGACTGTTTGAAAAGAAAAAACACTTTTTTGTCACTTTACGAGAAATCCTCATGAAAACCTACGCCCAGCGTGGTGCGCGCGGAGGTTATACCGGGCTCTTAGCGGCTAAAGCCCAGCGGCGTCCACCACTTGCCATGTGTACGGGCCACGCCGGCACGCTTTCACATACTTCCGCAAACCCCGTGGCGTCGGCCAACGACAAAGTCCAGGCCCCTTTTGCAAAATCGGGGCACCTTGTTCTTCTTTCCTCTTCCTAGATTTGAGGGAATGAAGGAGAATGTGAATCCACTCCCACTCCTTTTGCAGAGACGCACGGAGAACATCGCCCGTCTCTCCTCCCCACGGGATTTTTCCTGTAGTGCTACGGAGGGTACCGCTAAACCGCAACCATCCGAAGCCCCCATTGAGTGGCAGGAGATTTCTACCCAAGAACGCTCCCCACCTATATTTTTTACAGTGGTTGTCTCGTGACCCAGGCGCTTAATTCAAGGCTGTCGCTCCCGCGTGACTTGGCCTAACTTGACCTACGCTGAACTACTAAGTCTCCAGCTAGCGTACCCGACTAAGATTTTCAACGGCCGCACAAAGTGCCTGCCTGGCTGCACAGTAAGGTACCGTCTAGCCCGCCAACCTCTGCATCCAGTGGTGGACTCTTATAACTTTTTTTTTCTAACTAAGGTTTCTCAACCTAATGCGATAGTAAGCATAGCAACTGTTTCAAGCAAAATTGCATAGCATTACAAGTATGACATTAAATTTACATTACACTACCTTATAAATAATACATTACATTAATTTTACATTACATTTTTAAATCTCATATATAACACACAACAAATAATCAAGCTCAGAAGATCCTGACGTCTGCGCAGCCGCAGTCACTGAGACAATACTCGCTGGTATGGAATACTATGTTCCTAACCCGCGAGTAGCTACTGGCGTCAAAAAACGACCGTGATTTAATAGGTCTTGCAGAGAAGCTAAAATTCTTAAGCAAACTGCATATGAGGCTTGGAATACGGCTCGTAACAATAAGGATCCGAATATTTCTGAGTTAAAACGCAAATTAAAAACTAGGTGTACTCAGCAGAGCGAGGCAGTACTTCACGTCGGGGCAGAGTTTGCTGCTTTACAAGTCGCAGGTTCGGCCCCATATGGAGTACTGCTGCCATCTCTGAGCAGGTGCACCCGGATACCAGCTTGGACCTTCTGACTCGGTTCATCGACGGGCTGTGAGAATTGTCGACGATCCCAAACTCACTTACCGTATTGAACCCTTAAGTCTGAGGAGAGATTTTGCCTCCCTGAGTGTGTTCTACCGCTTGTACAATGGGATATGTTTCGATAAGCTTTATAGCTTGCCGCGACACACAACCGGGTACCTGACAAGTTACCTGCGCCGACGGCCCGTGCTAATGAGCTTTCACAGCCGATAACGCATAAACAGTGTACTTTGGAGAGTGACTCATCACCGTGTTCTACGCAAAGGTTAATTCAGACGACCTTTTCGGAAATAGCTAGCAAGGGAAGTGATTGGAAAACCGAAAAACCAAGTGAAGGGTGGATAAAGGTGCAACGAAAACGACTGAGAAACCGATTTGAAGCCGAACAAGGCAAGGCAGCTATCGACCCTGAGAATAAATTTAAAGCGGCCGATACCACTACTGCCTTGCTGATTTACAATGTGAGCAAAGAGACGGACGAGAACGATATATGTAACTACATTTATAATAAAACTAAGGTAACAGTGTCATTGCACAAGATAAAATCAAAACGCCAAAAAGACTATGACTCTTATAAAGTGCTTGTGCCTAAGAGAAAATTGGCAATGTTTATGGACAACAACCTGTGGCCAGATGGAGTAGCTTTTCGTCGTTATATATATTTCAAGACTAAGAATAACGTAGAAGACAAGCCTCTGAACTGTAGTAACAAATCTTAAAAAAAAAAAAAAAAAATAAATAAAAATGGATAAGTCTACTTATAAACAGTTTAATTTGGTAAGTTTTAATTGCAAATCCATAATGAGATCTGTAGACTGTGTCAGAGCAATTGCTCAATACGCTGATCTTGTTGCACTGCAGGAAACGTGGCTATTGCCACATGACATACCTTTCTTAGGCAGTATTGATCCAGATTTCGGGTTTACTGGCACATCTGCTGTAGACACTGCGGAGGGAATACTACGCGGAAGACCATATGGAGGTGTAGCAATTATGTGGAGGAAAAGCGTTCTTAACAGTGTTTCAGTGGTTCAGTGTAAAAATGTGCGTTTATGTGCAATAAAAGCTCTAATATCTGATAGGCAAATATTAATAGTGTGTGTGTACATGCCTACAGAGTCTGTAGATAACTTTAATTCTTATACGGAATGCTTAAGCGAAATTACGGCATTAATAGAGAGTACAAACGTAGAATCTGTAATAATACTAGGTGATTTTAATGCACATCCAGGAGGATTGTTCGGTTCGGAACTGTTAAATTTTTGTACAGACCAAAAATGGGTGTGTGCGGACATCGAAACATTAGGTGAAAACTCGGGTACTTATACGTATGTGAGTGATGCACACGGGACTACGAGTTGGTTAGACCACTGTGTCGTCACGGCTGCGGCCTGGAAGTCTGTTGTTAGCATTAAAGTAAACTATAATGTGTACTGGTCAGACCATTTCCCATTAGAAATATGTCTGGATATTAATTTGATTCGTACGAAAGTTTTGTCTGATGTCATCACTTGCAACAAAATACTATGGGGCACAAGGGAAACATCACAAATTGATAAGTATAGGGATATTTGTAATAACAAACTGGAATCAATCGAATTTCCCATAGAACTCACCAATTGTTGTGACAACCTATGTAGTAATACTGAACACCAAAAACATATCGATAATATTTATCAAAAAATTGTAGATGCACTTAGTCAGGCTGCTATAATGTCATACGACTTAAAACAAGTCAAACGAGGTAAAAACATTGTAGGTTGGAATAGACACGTTCAAAGTGCTCATAGAGAGGCTCGGCGTGGTTTTCAGGAGTGGGTGTCTCACGGTAAACCATCGTCGGGCACTGTATATGACAACATGTGTGAGAGTAGAAAAATCTTTAAAAAGAAATTGAAGTGGTGTCAAGATAATCAACAACAAGTTAAAATGGATTTATTGGCCACACATCACAAAAACAAAACTTTTAAAGAATTTTGGAAACAGACAAACCGACTTAATCCTCGTCAGAGTCTTCCTGTGAGCATAGAGAGCGTGAGCGATCCCCGCCAAATTGCTTGCTTGTTCCATAAGCACTTTCAAGTACATCCTTTATCGAAAAGTGAGGTGTTCACCGCCGAGGAAAGAGTCGGTGACGTTCAAATTTGTGTTACTGCAAATGAAATTGAAACAGTAATTTCGAAAATGTGCCGGGGTAAATCACCAGGACACGACAGCCTCAGCGTTGAACATCTTAAATATGCGGGTGCTCACTTACCTCGTGTACTGGCAATGTTATTTTCTTTGTGCTTAGGTCATGCTTTTCTGCCCAACGACCTCATTGAGACTGTTGTCGTACCAATTGTTAAAAACAAGACTGGAGACATTTGCGATATAAATAATTATAGGCCGATCTCTCTTGCCACTGTTATTGCCAAGGTGCTGGACAGTGTGCTTGATCGACAGTTAGGGCTTCATTTGCAATTGAATGACGCCCAGTTTGGTTTTCGGCCTGGCCTTTCAACCGAAACAGCCATTTACTGCCTTAAGCGCACTGTCAGGTACTATACAGATAGAAAAACACCAGTATATGCATGTTTCTTGGATCTTTCTAAAGCTTTTGATCTGGTAAATTATGATATACTGTGGAGAAAGCTATCAAATGAAACTAGTGTACCAAAGGAGTTGATATCAATATTTAAACATTGGTATCAGCACCAGACTAATTGTGTGAGATGGGCAGGTGCAACATCGGAAGTGTACAGAATGGAGTGTGGAGTGAGACAAGGGGGGTTGACGTCTCCTAGACTTTTCAACCTTTATATGAACAGACTGATTGAAGAACTCAATAGCGCATCTGTCGGATGCTTTATCGATGGCAAAAGTGTAAATAACATAAGCTATGCTGATGACATGGTGCTGCTGAGTCCATCAATTAGTGCCTTGAGAAGACTGGTTAGAATATGTGAGGAGTACGCTGAGACCCATGGCCTCCGTTACAATTCACTAAAAAGTGAAATAATGGTGTTTAAAGCGGGAAATAAAACCTATGACCAGGTCCCTTCGGTAATACTTTCTGGCGCGCCTCTTAAGAGAGTTTCCCAATTTAAGTACCTGGGGCACTGGGTCACAGATACTCTAAAAGATGACCTAGACATTGAAAGGGAGCGCAGAGCACTGTCTGTTAGAAGTAATATGTTGACACGTAGATTTGCTCGATGTACGCAGAGTGTTAAAATTACTTTGTTTAAAGCATTCTGCCAATCGTTTTACACTTGCAGTCTATGGGTCAACTATACGCAAAAGGCCTATAGTGCTCTGCGAGTCCAATATAATAATGCATTCCGGATACTGATGGGGCTGCCGCGCGACTGTAGCGCATCAGCAATGTTTGCTGAAGCTCGCACGAGCGATTTTTATGCCATCATGCGCAACAGAACGGCGTCACTGCTAAGCCGTGTGCGTGGCAGCCCGAACAGGGTCTTGGTAGCAGCTTCCAAAAGGTTTGATTGCCCCATTTTGCGAGAGTGTGTAGGTGTTCATATAAGACGACGTATGTGAACACTTGTCAATCTCGCAAAATAAAATAATAATAAAAAAATAATTATTTGTTTTGTTATATAATCTGTACAACTAACATAGTTTTTAAGTATATTTGTTACTAACACACTATGGACCAAGGTCTGAAATAAACATTTATTATTATATTATTATTATTATTGCAAATTTTTATTATGTGACTACAAAATGTTATTTCTGTATGTAAGCACACACCTAAGTCCTTGACCTCTGTGACTCTTACCATCGGCGTGTTGTCATACAAATAATTGTATTGGAATGGAATGCGAGCTCTAGAAAAGGTTTTTGTCATACACTTCGAGGTATGGAAGTCTAATAAATTACTTTTGCTCCAGGTAAAAACTCAGTTTATATCCTTTTGCAGTTTATAAGTCATCAGAGTTTCGTATGGCAAAGTATAACTTTAAGTCGTCGGCAAATAACAAACAAGTTGCATTTTCAACGACCTTAGGCAGATCGTTGATCATTATTATGAACTGCAGGGGCCCAAGATTACTTTCTTGGCTTACCCCTGATCTGGTGGGATATGGTTTTGATACATGACCCGCATATTCTACATATTGTTGCCGCTCTCTCATATAGCTTGCAAAAAAAAATAAGTAAATGTGGTGTAAAACCAACTCCTGCTAACTTTGTAAGCAACACATCATTATCTACAAGGTTAAACGCTTTCTTAAAGTCAAAATACACGGCGTCAAGGTTGTTTTCCATCTATTCGGAAACACAGCTGTTCTCAAACAATGATTGTAAATATGGAGGAGCTGCTAAAGCTGAGTGACAATCTTTGAAGATATACGGTGGAATGCCGTCTGGTCCCACTTTTTAAAACTACTGAACTGATTTTGATAAAACCTGCGCCGTCCCCTAAGTTAAACGGTACCTATTTAAATAAAAAAAGAATTATTAATGTTCAATTCTGGTTCCTGAGCAATACATCGACAAACATACATGCATACACTTATGAAATTTGGCACATTGGTTTAGAAGCCTACATAGACTAACATCTATAAATATTGTACAGTACACGCATACGTATCGACTGATAACTGATAAGTTGACAACTTGCTTTTTTTAAGTTGGTTAAAAAATGTTACGTGAAAAATTAAATACTTATAATGTTTTAAGGAGGCCTTGAAGGTCAAAGACAAAGTATTAGCATGGACTGCATGCAATTAACAGAAGATTATATGAGTACGCGAGGTAGATAGAATAAAATAAGTAGATTGCAAGTAGAAATACATTGTATACATTAGGTATTAAAGTAAAATTTGGTGCTGTGGGTACTGAGGTACATGCGTGACGACTGACGGGCCTGTCTGCAGTATTTCCCGTGCATGTTTGCGTGTGCGCTAGTAGTGGTTATCAATACAAGCAGGATCTGTCGCAGATAATATAAATGAAGGTCACATTTTGAATGAACACTTTAAATATCAGACCGACTTACTGGTTATTTTTTAAAATTTAATTTGAAAAAGCTTCAGGTGAAAACAGTTGAGCCGTACGTACGTACGTATTGTTATCGTACGTACGAACGTATTGTTATCGTACGTACGTACGTATTGTTATCGTACGTACGTACGTATTGTTATCGTAAAATGGTAATTTTGGAATGAAATGTTCATGTTGGTAATTTGAGTAAAAAATATTCCTGTAAAGAAAAATTAACAATTATTTTGAAAATAATGTCCACAATACTCCGAAAAGATCGATTAAATTTTAGTACCTACTATTACCTATTTATTTATTATTATTTCAAATAATATCTCTTTTTTTTTTTTTTTTTTTATTACCACTAAGGTGGCAAACAAGCTTACGGTCCGCGTGGTGGTAAGCGGTCACCATAGCCTATGGACGCTTGTAACACCAGGGCCGGGAGGGAGTATCACTCGTGCGTTGCCGACCCTCCACCTGTTAATTGATATTATTTTCAATCTTATATTTTAGTTCCTAAAACTTTTATTTTACATTATAATTCAGAAGCTACAGTGAGCATAATTATAAACGGAGGTCAACATATTGCACATTTGTGCCTATCAGATAATTTATTATAGATATGAACAAATGTTTTATATTCATAATAGGTAATCCTAAAACTTAATGAATATAGTCAATTTTTATCCGAGCTCCTTGTATTTTACTCGTTACACTAAACACTATAGTTATAGCTGTATCCAACATAACTATTTATAACTTAAACGTTAATACTTTTAGGCTCAAGTTACAAGTCAGTGTGTTTATATTTGTAGTTGATGTGCGTGATCCTAAAAATATTTGGGCTTTTAATCAGTGGCACAGAATAAGGAATAGCACTTCAGAGGTACCGGTAACAAGTACGGCTGGCAAATAATGTTGACATTATAGTACCACTTTAGTCACGTCCAAATTAAAATGCGAGTAAACACGCGGTTCAGCAAATTGTAATGCGAGTAAACACGCGGTTCAGCAAATTGTAATGCGAGTAAACACGCGGTTCAGAAAATTGTAATGCGAGTAAACACGCGGTTCAGAAAATTGTAATGCGAGTAAACACGCGGTTCAGAAAATTGTAATGCGAGTTAACACGCGGTTCAGAAAATTGTAATGCGAGTAAACACGTGGTTCAGCAAAGACATTTGTTTTAAACTAGTACGATAGATGTCAACAAAAAATGAACTAACACATTAACTCAGCTACATAAATTTTAAAAGAAGAACCTAAGAAGATCGCTCGAGTTTTATTGACGTTTGCGTAACTAGCCGGAAGTAATAGTCGCATTACGAGTGTGTGCAGCGTCTTTGCCACAGCAACTGAATTCAGATACCCCGAGTTCCGTTCGGACACTCTACAGTCTAGATATTATAAAGTAACATAGATAAAAACTTTTTCTTCTTGATATAAAAACGTTTTTTTTAAAGCAGTCTTCGATATAAGAAGTCAGCATTCAAAAATAAAACTCTAGAAGACGTAAGAGTCGTTATCATAGTGAATACAAGCATATCATTAGTGATTTTTGGAATTTTGCACAAATGGAAGATATATGCAAATGTCCAGCATATAGATATAACTAAATGGAAGATATATGCAAATGTCCAGCATATAGATATAACTAAATGGAAGATATATGCAAATGTCCAGCATATAGATATAACTAAATGGAAGATATATGCAAATGTCCAGCATATAGATATAACTAAATGGTTGTAGAAACGGCTATAGGGAAAGATGTAAGTATTTATCTTAACGGTTTCAATCCCCAGAAGGAGGTAACAGTTGCTGAATACACATCCACATCATAATGCGAGAAAAGGCATTTTTTTAACCAACGACATTAGTTCTGTGTGACAGGTGGTGAGTGGTCAGCTCATCGCTAGAACACTGTTTCTGATACTGTGAGTCCTGACTGAGGTGGCTTTATATGTCCCATTACCCGGAATTCACCAGCTTCAGAGTAAAAATTGGTAAAATTAAAGACAAGAGACAGAATATAATAAATCCCTTTTTCCAGTTCTTTACAACTACAAAAAGTTACTCAGAATTAGGCAGGAGTACAAGAATATAACCAAAGACAAGTGGAATAGAAATAGGCTCATAAGAATATTAGTAGTTGCCAATAGCACATTTAGGGCTGCCCCCTACTCAAGTATGCAGATTTCTGATAAGACTTTCTTTCTTCCTTTGAAGACCTTAAAACTGAAAAAACTAACAAACCTTAACACATCGTTTTACTAGAAAATTACTGTATTTGTTCTTAGATATCTGTAAAAACAAAACACAACATCGCTTTAAAAAATAACTCCCTGTACCCTCTTGTAATATAATTAATTACATTACATATAAAGTAACCTTAACCTTTAGCATAATTATTATAAATTATTTTCCGAATTTACGCGTAACTGTCCTTTGATTTAAGAGTCCGTTTATGTCGAATTGGTCATGTTTTTCGATCTAGAACTCAGTTTGTATGTTAGTTATGAGTTTAATATTTTGACACAGGTAATTTAATCGCTCGAACGTCGAAACACGATTTTTGATATTTTACTCGATACATTTATTTTTCGAAAAAACTTTGTATTGCACATATTTTTATTGAATCTTTAAAATGAAAGGCTATTTTGCGATTATTTTAAAAAATGATTGATAGCCAATAACAATATCTTAATATGCTGAAACCAGTTTTTTGATAACTATCGTAGTTTTTATCGCAAGATTTACGCGTTGGCTATCGCCGTCACACTAAGCAGCAATTATATAGCGCTGTCTCTTTGCCTACGTCTCTGCATAGGCGCACTTTTAAATGATATTTTTGTCACAAAAAATATAATCTGTTTAATGCAGCAAATGTAAGCGCATAGGGAACCCCTTTGCATACCTACACACGTTTGATACATTTCCCGTAGTTGTCGGTCAATAAATGGGGTCATTATTACTCTATCAATCTTCGTTCGTTCTTCAGTTCCGTAATGGATTCTTTTTTGTGATACTTTTTGATATAATTAATCCTTTTGCGTGTTCGTTATTCTCGCCGTTAGTACATAGTAAGCCAAGTGTGAGTCGAACTCACGCACAATCAAATTAGGTTTTAACAAAGTTTTTTTAATTATCACAATTCTTAGAAATTGGATCAAAATTGAAATGGGTCAGGTCACTGAAGCATTTCACAACATATTTATAAAATATTATACGTAGCACACGACACGAAAGCTCTCAGAAGAGATAATTTTTTTTCTACCTCACTTTTAAAGATCAATATTTCAAATATTTAGAATATTTAAATATCATCATACCGCTAGCTTATTTTCGCAACACGTTCATAAATTATAGCCTATCTTCGTCCTATCTTTCATTTCATTTTTTTTTATTTAATAGCTTTAGCCAAACGTAGGACCGCACCGTAAACCTTAGTATTTGATATCAATTGCAAACTGATATCTTTACCTAAAAGTAGAAAGAACAGACACCGACAACGTTGTTCTATACAGTTTTTTTCGTATTATATTACGGAACCCCAAAATAGCTGATACATTTGTATGAACATTGGAGTGACGACGCGACGATCGCGCTGGGCAGAAGTTGTCATCCTTGGGACCATGTTCTTACACTCTTGCAAGAAAACATTTACATACTTTATTCTAGGTGGGAAAATATAAATATATATCTAATCTAACTATAAAAAATATGTATCTATCTTTGTTTGCAACGCATAAATTACGTGAGGTGGTTTTGACGATTTAAATAAACTAAATTTGTATACACTTGCGACTAATACGGCTAGGTTTGTAAATAAAAGATTAAATTATGAATGTATTGAAATTTGTAAGAAGAGAAGTAAAAATTATTGATAAGTGACAGGTAAAAACGATTTTTCAATGGAAGGCCCGAAACGAGTCGTTTCAACAAATATGTAGGTATCTTATATACTATTGATCGGATTGAGATAAAACTTTAGTGAGTTGCAATGGGCACAGCTGATATAGTTTCTGAATTAGTACAACCATTTTAAAACAGGTGGCGCACGAGTTGTTTAAAAAAAATGAGTTTACCTATTTTATGTTAACTATACGGAAACTTCTGTTGTTTCGGTGGAAATTGAGAGTGGAAACCGAAGGAAGAAAGAGGCAAAAAGGACAACAGCGAAACAAATTTCGTCGGGTCAGCTAGTTTATAGAATACGAAGTACGAATGTATAAACTACATTGTACGGAATTAATTTGGTTTAAATTATAACTTAGTTTAAAATATCAATTATAACTCGGCACAGAATATCAATTAATTTAAGATCGCTTTCACGTTTATAAATGAAGTAAACACGTTCAAAATAATATCACGTACCTGCTTTACCTAAAGCTCCCTTAATAGAGAAATACCTTTAGTGCTCTCAAAATATTTATGTGAACTCAAACTGAATTTTAAGATATTCGCTTTCTCTTGTACGAAAATTGTGGTATCTACCAACTTCCCTAGCTTATAAATTTATTTTATTTATGTGTTTATTTAGTACACAACTCTTTAAAATAATTGAATACAAAATACAAATAACTAATAACTACTTATCAATATTATAGTAATTCTTACAGTATTTATTTAAATATACATACGTACACATACATAACTACGTATTTAAATAGATACATAGATAATTATAGGTACTGCATATGATTAATTGAAAAGTATTTATAAAGATGAGCCTAAATAGTATTTGTATAGCGAATGCTTAAACTTATTTCGGGAAGGCGTTTCCTTTATATTTTTAGGAAGCGCGTTTCAGAGTAGTGCTGCCTGGATAGTAAAAGAATTGGAAATAAAACCAGTACGATGTGAAGGTAAACGTAGCAGCATGATAGAGAAAGAACGAAGCTCTCTGTCGTGAGAAGAGTGAAGATATTGAAACATTTTCTTTAAATAGGGAGGAGATTGAGAATTATTTAAAATTGTATAAAGAAAACATAGAATTCTAGCATATCTGCGTTTACGGATAGGTAGCCAGCCAAGCTGAGTACGTTATTGGGAAATGTGGTCAAATTTTCTTAAGTTGAAAATAAATCTTATACAAGAGTTGAGGAGACGATCAAGTTTATTGAGATGATTTTGGGTCAGATCCAAATAACAAACGTCAGCATCATTAATTATGGAAATGATTAGAGTTTGTACTAGCAAGATTTTGGTTTAAGATGGTAGAAAATGTTTGAACCGATAAAGCGATCGTAAAGCGTTGAAAGCTTTTCGACTAACTTCTGCGATTTGATCATTTTAACTAAAAGTATTGTCTATATATAGACCCAGATCTTTTACGCTAGAGGTAAAGGGTACTATAGTGTTTTCATAGTATATCTGTGACAAAGTACTTAAGTCAATCCTACTGAGTAACCTTGAGCTACCTACGATAATAGCTTGGCATTTGGACGGATTCACAGTCACCCCAAATCTGCGTGACCAATCGGAAATGTAACCAAGGTTTAAATTAACTTTATCCATGGCTTCTGAAATGTTTCCGATATCAGTGCTTGTGTAAAGTTGCAAGTCATCGGCATAAAGGTGGTAATTTCAGCTGAGAAGGTTAGTTATAAAATTGATAAAAATAGAAAACAAAAGCGGGGAAAGGATTGCTCCTTGAGAAACTCCGCCAGAAAGATTGCGCCTTTCAGAGGAATGTTGATATATGCAAACAGACCGTTGGCGGCCATGAAGATAGGATGAAAATCAGTCAAACGCTTTACGTTAGGACAAATATTAAGGTTAGTTAGAATAGATAGAAGTATATCATAATCAACGGTGTTGAAAGCGTTTGTGAAGTCAACTAGTACTAATACAGTAACCTTTGTGTCTTCCATTGCCAGTCTTATATCTTCTGTTACCTTAAGAAGAGCTGAGCTAGTGCTAGGGCCAGGGCGAAAACCAGAATCAAATTGATTTAAAATGTTGTTGTTGAAGATAAAACTGGAAAACTGTCGATTCATGCACGCCTCCAACACTTTTGATAAAAATGGCAAGATAGAAATTGGCCGAAAGTGGCAAAGAGAGGTAGGATTGGAGATTTTAGGCGGGGAAATTGCATAAGCTTGTTGCCAAACGGAAGGAAATTTACCAGTTAATAGGGAAAAATTAATAATGTGGGTAATAATAGGCGCAAGAGACTCCAGTATTGTAATAATCATAAAACGAGTTATTTCATCGCATCCTACAGCTTTAGATTTGATGAATTTTCTAAGCTAACATTTGGTTTTCCAGCTCCAATAGAACGTAGAAACTTCCATAAAGAATTGGGCGTGGAATCAGATATATAATCGTTTCGAAAACTGGGAACGTGATCATACTTGCGTAGACACAAGCGAATGCACAGGTTTTGAAGCCGTTGAAGTTTATTTAGTTGCTCCTCATTGGCATCTGGATAACAAACATTGGCATTGTTGAAAAGGGAAAATAGTAAAGTATGGGAAAGCAAAATTTTAGTTTGAATGGGTAGGAAGTTTTGGAAACGTGTCAAAGAGTAAAATGCAGCGTTAACTTATCGGCTTTATATACTTTTAGCAAAATTTTATACATTTCAATAAAAAATAGTCTTTAAGAAAAGAAATTGCATAAATTTGTTCTAAAGAGGAATAATCTGATCTACTCGTATTTCTGAATATTTCACAAGCTCACACAATATTTCACAAGCTCACACAATATGCACTGAAGAAAACATATACACACTTACCTATACCATGAATCCGGATAATGAAAGTAGGGAATCAACTATAAAGTGTGACGTTCCTTTTATATTTTATATTTGGAAGTTCAAAATTGCTACTGTTCTCAATTTTCGTTTTTATTTTGTATACAGGCTCATGACCGTGGCGAGTACTATCTCACAGTGTAATAACTGTCACAGTTTGTCACTGTTTTTCTACGCTTGTATCACTAAAAATCGTACTTGACTAGAATATACATCGTTATATATTACCATGGAATGTATTGTACCTAATACAAATTACTTTATATAAATACGTTTTTTATTATATTTTATAGTATACTATTATTTTTATTAATGTGAATGTTTTTATCATTAATTAGTTTTATTAATAATTATTTATTTCAATTATAGCAATAATGAATCAATCACCATTTAATTTAGTCAAATTTTTCGGCTTCTCCTTCGCGCGTTTTTTCTGCGCTTTTTCGCCGGCGTTTGAAACCAATACCATAATATCAGTTCGTTCTCCGTGTAAATATTTGTTGATAAATTATTATGAAGTTACGAAATGGACAGAAAATACGACAATTAAATTTGTGGAACTATTTATATGGTATGACTGTCTGTGGAACTTTAAAATTTTATCGCAATAAACAAACAAAGCAGCAAGCGATTACAACTCGCAAGTCCGTCCATTTTGAGCGGTTTACTTAAATCTACGTGCGAACGCTCAAGTCTTCATTATTTAGTTTAAATTAAGTTAAAATTTACTTATCTACTTAATCACTAAGTGCATGTAAACTAGCCATAATACTATAGATGAGAGTTAAATGACTACCATGCCACTACTTGTTGTGAAAGTGTTGACACCACATGGAAAACGGAAAAATTTGAGAAACTGCAAAGGGATTGGGCTTTATAATCCAACCGTATTCATCAAACTACGGTAAAAAATGTTAGGTTTCAGTGTCTAGTAGTAATAAGTACCAAAAATAAAGTTACTTACCGATATTTTAAAATTCACGAGTCGAAATTGATGAATCGTTAATTACGCACAATACAGAACAACTAAACAACATTACCTATAGTAACATTGCGTACAGAAAGTCGTATCCCGGTATTTAATACGAAAATGTAGAGTTATCTTGTCAGTAAGAAACTAATGAAAAGTCAATATAGAGCGTGCCTCGTCAGTCGTGCCTCGTGCCGCTCTCGTGTTCCATTAAAGTTGTATGACATAAGAACAGATGCGTTCATGTGTGAAGACGGGAGGAACTACCTTCTGATTGCTTTGATAGCTCGGGGAGGTTTGCTTAATAGAACGAGACAACATATAGTTACGTAAAAGAGCTAAATCTAAGCTATTACTTTAAAATTGTTAAAAGTAATGACTAGCTCAGACGCAATCTCTTCAGTTATGACTTTGCGACGTATGACGTGTGACCAGTAAAAAAAACGGTCAAGTAAGAATTGGACTCGCACACTGAGAGTTCCGTACTTAATAGTTTTTAATCTATCATTATCCGAAAACTGATGATTTTGTAAATCTGTTAAAGTCAATGGACTTCTCATAAGTTTTCCTGTGATTTGTAAGCAAACACCTATTTATCTGAATTTTTAAAAAATTTATGCTCAGTGTTTTCGGAGATAATTTAAATTTATATTTTTTTTTAAAATTATTTTTGAAGTAACTTTAGATAAATTGTAAAAAAAAATAATTTGAGAACGTCAAAACAAGCCTTTTCATTTGAAATGTTTGTGTGACTTTGAAAACTACGACCAATATCAAATTCGTCATGTATGTCTGTCCGTCCGTATGTCACAGCCACTTTTTTCCGAAACTATAAGAACTATACTGTTGGAACTTGGTAAGTAGATGTATTCTGTGAACTGCATTAAGATTTTCACACAAAAATAGAAAAATAACTATAAATTTTGGGGGATCCCCATACTTAGAACTGAAACTCAAAATTTTTTTTTATCAAACCCATACGTGTGAGGTATCTATGGATTGGTCTTCAAAAATGATATTTTTTTCTAAACTGAATAGTTTGCGCGAGAGACACTTCCAAAGTGGTAAAATGTGTACCCCCCCTGTAACTTCTAAAATAAGTGAATGATAAAACTATGCAAACTTTCACCGAAAATGGTTTGAACGAGATCTAGTAAGTAATTTTTTTTTAATACGTCATAAATCGTAAACCGCAATTTACCTTTCATTCAATCAACTCAAATATAAAAATAAAAAAACATTTAATTTTTATAGATATCGGTACAGAACCCTTCGTGCGCGAGTCCGACTCGCACTTGGCCGGTTTTTAATTGTTCTATAGAAAATAACCGTTTTCTTTATTTTTCTAAATTCTAGGCTCAGTTGTTTCGGATATCAGGGTGAAGAGTGAAGGGTTCCTACTATTATCTTTAGAATCTACTTTAGAATATAAACTATATTCATATTTTTATTATTATTATATATAGTAATTATTATATATTCAAATTCAAATTCAATTTAATTTATTCAGTTTAGGCTACAATAATTGAGCACTTATGAATGTCACTACGCCATCGGTTCGTAAGTTTACAGGGCGGGAGACCTTGTACTGAGAAGAACCAGCAAGAAACTCAGCAAGGGCATTTCTTTTCTCCCTTTCTCTTACAGCGTCCAATTAAAATATTGGAAAATGCCCTCCCTATCATAAATGGACACTTTCCATTACAAACATAAAAAACATGAAATATAAAGCACAAGCACAACATAAAAAAGTATCTAATATAAACAAAAGACAGTTTATGTATTCGTCACTAAGAAATAATCAATGTCTTACAGTATTAATAAACAAAACAAAAAAGTAAGACTAAATACTAAGAATACAAAGAAGTTTGCACGAGCAGACCAGCCTCCACAGGCGGCACCCGTTCACGAGTATGACACATGAATCAGCCATCGCTTCGCTCAACCATGTTTTAGGGAACGTAACGACCCAACACACACGCCACCACCGCCGAGACACTTTGAGAGAGCATGACACACTCAAGCTACTCCAATAAAACTTCGATTGTACTAGTTACAATGTGTGTAGTAAAAGGAACAAAATATAAGAGGAGAAGATTGGAAGGTTCGGAATGCTTTACTACCGAGAAGAACTGGCAATAAACTCAGCAGTTTATCTTTTATACATCATATAAAAATACAATATAGCCTTACACTAGGTAATAACATAATATACAATGTTTTAATTTAAAAAAAATATATTTCAAATGCCCCAATACAAATCAATTAAGTTCTAATTTTTCCAAGCATTTTTATCATTTATGTATTCATCTACTTTGTAATAGCTTTTTTTCATTAAACTATTTTTGACGTATATTTTAAATTTATTTGAGGGTAAATTAACCACATGTTCTGGAATTTTATAATAGAAAAATATACTTTGTATTGCGAAAGAGCTATGTACCTTCTGAAGACGACATTTTGGAACTACCAATTTATCCTTATTCCTTGTATTAACACTGTGGAGTTCACTATTTTTAGCAAATAAGTGACAATTTTGGCGTACATACATTATACAAGCAAAGATATATTGGCAAGGAACAGTTAAAATATCAATTTCCCTAAATAGTTCCCTTAAAGATATTCGAGGTCCTAATTTATAAATTGACCGTACTGCTCTCTTTTGCAAAATAAAGACTGTATCAAGCTGTATCAGCTGCCTTACCCCAAAGCAAAATGCCATAAGACATGACGGAATGGAAATAGCTAAAGAAGACCAAGCGAGCAGTGTCAACATCTGTAAGCTGCCTAACTTTCCTAACTGCATAGGCAGCTGAACTGAGTTTTCCGGCAAGAACTGAAATGTGAGGGTTCCACTGCAGCTTATTGTCTAATGTAATACCTAGAAACACTCTTGAGTCTAATAGTTCTATTTCTTCTCCGTTTAGGGATAATTTTGTACTTATGTTTCTGACATTTGGCATCATAAATTTAAAACACTTAGTCTTTTTCGCATTAAGAAGTAAATTATTTGCCGTAAACCAATGAAGAACCTGAGAAAGCGCACTACTTACGTCGTCAAAATTAGTTTTATTTCTGTCAACTTTAAATAAAAGAGATGTGTCATCAGCAAATAGTACAATCTTGCATAGCTTCTCCACAAAGAAAGGCAAGCCATTTATGTAAATTAAAAATAGAAAAGGACCTAAAATAGAACCTTGAGGAACTCCTAATTTTACTTCAGAGCCATTGGATTTCACTTCATTGATTTGAACCTTCTGCATTCTACTACTCAAATATGAGCGGATAAGCTCAAGAGCCAAATCTGCAATACCATAATGACTCAGTTTCCGTATAAGAGTATCATGTTGCACGCAGTCGAATGCCTTTGATAGATCACAGAAGATACCAATAGCATTTTGTGACTGTTCCCAAGCAGCAAATATATGCTGTATAAGGGCAACACCTGCGTCAGTTGTGGAACGCCCTTTTGTAAAACCAAACTGTTGAGGATGAAGTAATCCATTTAAGTTAAAATGTTTAAGCTCTGATTGAACATAATTTTTTCAAAAATTTTGCTTAAGGCAGGCAGTATAGAGATAGGTCTAAAATTATTAGGATCATCTTTACTTTCACTTTTAAAAAGTGGTATTATTTTACTATATTTCATTAATTCTGGGAATATCCCTTCGTCAACACACTTATTAAATATAATGGCTAAGATTGGTGCTATAATATCAATAATTCCGCTAAGGACTTTGACTGATATACCCCATAGGTCACAAGTTTTTTTCTGAGTTAGTAATTTAAATGCCTTTATGATGTCTTCAGAGGTAACATGCTCAAATTTAAATATAGCCTTGCATTTATTTATATTACATTTTAAAAGTAACTCTGATTCTAATGGAGAGGAATTTAATGCATTAGTTGTAATTGCAGGCATTTCAGTAAAATATTTCTCAAAAGAGTTAGCGACATCAAGATCTGAATCAATTATTTTTGAATTTACAGTAAGTGAATAATGATTGTCACGCGGTATACTGGGCGCTGGCGCTACTCGGCTGCGCGTGCCCCGATAGAGGCGAAAGTAATAATAAGTATAAGTAGTAACATAGTATAAGTAGTTATAGTAAAAATCAAAGCAAAAAATTAATAAAGCAAATGATGGTGTAACAGATCACAAGTATTTAATAATGGAAAAATAGAGCTTTTTAATTAATAATGTTTTGGTTTTGTGTTTCAAAGGCGTTTTGGCATGAAAAAAATATTTAGAAATCTAATTGAAGTTTAAATCTGAAGCGGGGTTGCTTCAATGATATGTTTTATCATATGTCTTTTGATGTTTATAAATTATTTTAGTAGCATTTTAAACCTAGAAATAAAAAAAACACAAAACCTCAACCACAATATGACTAGGGATTGCAAAGACGCAGCACATTCAATACCGCGGTATTGCTAGCGAGATTACTCAATCCCGCTTCTTTAAAATTATTTTATAAAATAAAATTGAAACTACAGAAATTTGTGTAAAAATCAATTTTTATTAAACATTTCTTACATTAAGTACAAATAATTAGTAACCTGTTTTCTTAGATTCATCTTTAAATGTTTGGCATAGTTAATTAGTTTTGTTTAATTTTGACCCTTACTCCTAACAACAGTTTTATATTATTAATACAGTCTAATTCATATTATGACTATCTCATTGACTATATCAAATCACATTTTTCTTTTAGATGCTACTATTATGATAGCAACCTATGGTGATAACTTTTGAAAATACGCTCTTAAGAAGCAAATGGCATTTATTGTATCGCTATATTAAACGCCGGTCGGTGAATACGAAAACAAAACACATATCACCTACAGAAAGACGTGCGCAGGCGCAGCGCAGTGCCATTTATGAACAACTGAAACGTCGTACATAATTTACGCGATTTACGCAAATGTTTTAGGGCCAAATTTTTATTTTCCGGATCCACGCTTCGGAGGTGCCAGCGCACTAATAAAAGCAGCAGGATCCCGCGGGAATGCGTGATCCCGTGTTGTGGGATTGCAATCCCTAAATATAACTAAATAAGATAGTGATGGGAACCTACAGACTGGTTCTATATCAATATGAAATAAGTTGTGACTTGTAAATGTATAGAATGTTTAACTTTTTTTTATACAAATATAAGCAAATAACGAATAAATTTTATCATTTTGTCCACCCTTTGACAATTACATATACTTTTGTGTCTATACATTCGATTGAATACTATTTTTAAAGTTTGCTTTTAATCCTTATGTGAAAGAAAAATGGATAGTAGTTACGGAAAAGTTCAACTGGTTTACTCAAAGCATGATACAATAAGCTCTGAACATTTTGAAACTGAAAGTTTCACAATTTTTTTTGCATAATAGGTAAATTATTTTCTAACGAATAAGCTAATGTATATTAATACTGATATTTAAATTAATAGTTTGTATTTAACACGACGAAATTGTACGTGAATCTTAGTACGGGCGTCTCTAGTAGCGGCGAGCGCAACATGGTTCAGAGGTATGTGTGTGCACAGTTAAGTTTTTTTAATTTTCTATTTTAAAGTAACCCCCATATTTATTAATAATTTGTTAACTTATCACATCCGTGTCTGGGAAGCTAAAATTCATAGTACCAATTTTTAACTTAATCGTGTCCAGTAGCTTCGGACAAAATTGTCTGCGGCAGACGGACAGGCAGACACACGAGTTATCCTATAAAGGTTCCGCTGCATTTTCAGTCGATCATAGGACTAAAAACTGTCAAGTGCACAGCACAGATGGACAATTCTAAATATTTTTGTTAGGATGAAGCAGTAACTGTAAATCAAAGGTATTAGTTTTTAGTGTAGGTCGCTATACTACCAAGAGTATAAGAACTGGTTAAAATCTGGCATGTCTGCAACCAACCTATCCAATGAATATCAAGTCGGTAAGTCTACCATCACGGATATAAAAATAAAACAAAAGACGAGCAGAAGTAACTCTATATTTCAGAAATCTAATAACTTCTTTCTTGAAGAACCCCATACTGTAGTCCTTGGAGAAAACCTTGGCAGGGAGCTCATTATTAGAGGCTGGGCCATGGCTGGGCTCAATTGGAAAGTTCGGCGTGGAATAAACATACAAACAAACTCACAAACTTTTGCCTTTAAAATATTACTGTCATGATATTGTAAATGTATGTTGTGATTTATTGTAAATTTATAAAACTAGTCGAAGGGAAAATTTTCAATTTTGTAATTCAATAACTCGGAAAATGTACATCTTAGCATTTTTGAAGACGTATTCCACTACACTAGCGGGCAATGGTAAGTGCGTTCATACCTCGATCTAATCTATGGACCTTTAATATTTTTCCTTTTTTTATTAAAACACTAAGGCGGCCATATGTTATGTTACAAGAATCGATGCAAGACGGCATAATTATTAAGGCTTGACATACGTATGGACAGAAAGATTAACAAGGGTTGTGCTATGGATTCCAGATAATGGATACAAATACATATACTTATATTCTATTTTTTGTATGCATAAATGTTATACATAGAAAAACCCAGACTCAAGACAAATATAAATCTTACTAATATTATAAATGTGAAAGTTTGTAAGTCTGGATGGATGTCTGTTACTCAATCACGCTTCAACCACTGGACAGATCAGGATAAAACTTAGCATACATATAGGTTAGGTCCTGGAATTGCATATAGGCTACTTTTTATCCCTAAAAATTCAAAAATTTCTGCGGGAATAACTATAACATGGTTAAACGAACTATTGCTGCTCCTATAGCATGCTATAGCAATTCATTGGTATAACTAATTAATTAATCAATTGTAGTTAATAAGGAGTTCCACACCGATAACCGAATTTGGGGCGGGTGGAGCCGCTGGCAAAGTCTAGTGTTGTATATAATCATGTAATGTATTAATGTAAAATCGAACACCTCTCAGTTTAGCAAGAGTGTTATCCTGGCTATCCTTATTACCCACTGAATCACGAAGCTATATATTTTTTTAAAACTAAAAGTTTATTAAAAATAACCCTTTATTAAAAACTAAATTTAGATATCGTTATTTCAGTTAAATCTACTTAAATATATTTTGATTTCCCACTGTGTTCGTGGCAGTCACTCAACTCGTTTCATCGCAAAATAATTGCTTCTTTTGTGAGAGTTGGCGGATCTGAAAATAAACCATCCCTTCGGGGCTCCTTGTCAAGATGCTCCTTCTAGAGATTCCAAACAATAAATAATACAGAAGGGTAAACTGATTAGTGACGTTAAAAGGACCAACTGCGAGTGGTATTATTGAGATAAAGGTTCCGTATATATGTTTCAGAGGGAAAGGAAAGACGAAACAAATTTGAAAGTTAATATTTCTCAAACTGTGCATACTTACATAAAAGTCACTAGAGATAAAACGGGATTAAACGCGTAGTTATTTAGTGAAATACCTTTTTCTGACGTTTCGGCTGGGTTACACCAGCCTTAGTCGCGGGTAGACTTCGAGTCAGTGCTGCCACCTCTGCGCTTTCGGATCTAGATCTAGGACACGCTTTTTTGGGACACATAGCGCCGAAATTTTAATATTAACTCCTAGCAGAAAACATAGCGCATTTTTATGGCAGACCAAACTTAGTTGTAATCACGTCGCAATCTTGCCAAAAAGTAGGAATAACGCAGCAACACCGTAATTAGTTTAGCTTCCGTTCCATTTGTTTAGGGTTTTCCCCAACTAAAATAAATTATTTCTGGTTGTTGGTTTACGATGTGCAACCTGGACCTTCAGGAATCCAGTCAACTCAACCTGATCCTTCTGACATCGAAAGCGATTAGCCATACTAATTAATATTAAGATTAATTAAGATTTTAAATTATGCCAATTTGTATTGAAATAAATAAAAACTTCTTACTATTATGCATTTTTTGTTCAAGCAAAGCTAGCGGAGTTTAGCGCTTTTTTTTGTTAAAGCAAATTAGCGGAATCTAGCGCTTTTTTCAAGCGCTTTTAGCGCTGATTGGCCTCAGAGAGGTGGCAGCACTGCTTCGAGTAGAGGCGTCCCGTTGAACTACCCTGACATTGTCTTTATACTTCTCATAATCCCTACACATAACACTAACTTCGTGTCTTCGGGTGCGTTCTTTGATAAAACTCAAGAGCTGTATTGTCCTATCACCAGATTCCATGCAGGCAAGTTATGCTTCGCGTACTAATCTACGGTAATATTGGCGATCGGTGGACAAAACCTTAGGCTGGTGGAGCTCAATCCAGTGGTTGGAATTTGAGTTAATCAGATGTTCCGCTATTGCTGATTTTGTCGTCTAGCAAATTTACATTTTAAATTAGTAATGGTACGCAAAATTTAAAAAATCATAAGTGACTAGAGAACTTTTGAGAGCCACTCTTATAACAATTGTTTTAACTTTGTTACAAAAGAAGACAACTGTGTGTAAATTATCAGAATCTCTGAGAAAATAGAAAATAAAAAACCTGTAAATGGACGGACGGATATTAAAAACCGGCCAAGTGCGTGTTGTACACGTATTAAGTTAGGGTTTCGAAGCACCGATTTTGTCCAAAATATTTTTTATCGGTAGTATTTATAAAGTTTTTTTAACCCTTAAAATAAAAATAATTTATTGCATTTATAAATAAACTCGACTATCTAATACAATTAAAAATAAAAACAAATACTTATAGATGACATAAGAATCTAACTTTATTATAAGGCCGTTTAAGTAAAACGAGAATTGTTGTTGTTAACTGAAAATCTTAAAACCGCTTTTCGTTTGAAGTATTTATAAATACTTATCGTGATATCTTTTAAGTTTTTGAACACGCGATTAAAATTTTAAGTGTTGGAAGATAATTTATGTTTAATTTTGAATACTAATGACTCGCAAAATAAACATTTTAAAGAAAAATATTTTTGAAAACTACAAATGTATTTTAAAAACCTATCCAACGACACATCGCCAATGGGGTATGCATTCCTTAGTCCAATATACCCTGAGTAGAGCCTCCCCTAAAACTTTTTTTTCTCAATTTCTTTACAGAACTGTATGGTGGTTCACAGTACACACCTTTCTGTAAAATTTGTTCAAAACCGATGGAAAGTCGGCGAAATTATAGGGCTGTAACTAACGGACGGGACAGACGGGACAGACGGACGCGTAGACATGACAAAACTACTTATAAATAAATAAAATTTATTGATACATACAGTAATATTGATAATTTCACTAAAATAGTCATTTTTAAGCTATTCGGTTATTTATTACTTGCTAGTTAATATAAAGACACATTCAAATTTAAAAACAAGATAATCGTGACTGATAAATAATTCGGCTAAATGTATTAATGGCAACTCGATTAGATTATCGATGATATCAGTGTTACTGATTACTTTAAAAATGTATGTTTGTGCGATTAATCATATCAGTTTTAAAACAGTTTTGGAACCATAGCGTCGCATATTATGCGTAAAGGCGCATATTATGCACGTACGAAAGAGGAGACTGGCACAAAGGCATATGCATGTATAAAGTGGCATAGCGCAGGCCGGCGCTGGTTCTAGTGAAAATGCATGATGCCTCCTAGCTAGTTTAGCTCCCTAAAGGAGGAGGTTAAAATCTCCCTAAAAGTGGAGGTTGTATACCCACACACAAGAAAAAGGTAAACATGTATTATTCCTCCAGCCCTTGGTTTGTCCAGGACTAAGCCATTAAGTTAAATTTGTTTAAGCCGTTGAAATGAAACTGGACATTTCTTTGTGTAATATAATAAAATTTTCCCAAATTGGGAACAAGAAAAAGCTCTTCATTGAGCCAAATAGGATTGTACCAAATAAGCCTTTATATCCTCGTCCCTTACGTGATCAGACTCTTACTTGGGTCTAAAATTCGATATCTACCCTTTTGCTTTTACTACTTTAAGATACTATTTAAGAGTACAGTGTAATTCACATTTAATGGGGGTTTTAGGGTGACATCTCGAACAGAAAAATATTAAATCTTTGCAGGGATTTTTTTTTGCTGTTTTGCATTTATTTAACTATATCAGGGCCCCTTTTATCAAAAATCAATTGTAGTACCGATGGTAGGCTTAGTAATGAATCATATCAGCACGCATATTTTCCAATAGTCAAAACTTAATTTTTTTTATTAAAACAGTTATTATTATCCTCAATTGGGGACTTTATACTCACACTTTTGTAGTACATATATGATTTAGGCTTTATATAAGCTTTGCCTGCGATTTCGTCCATATGTTCTTAGATTTATGAAAACAGCTGAATAACACAATAATAAAGATTTTTTCAAATTCAAATTAAAAATCTTTTTATTCAGATGGGTTACTAAGAACACTTTCGAATCGTCAAGTGAATTAAATACAACTAGCTTTACAAACTAATTACAGTTGCAATACTGTTTTTTTGCGTGCGTCCAATAGAGTACTCTACCTGTGGCTATAGTTCATCCACGTGGAAGAGCTTATGTCCTTTTCCGGGACTGACACTATCTCCATGCCAAAATTTATCTTGATCGGTACAGCGGATTGAGCGTGAAGAGGTAACAGACAGAGTTACTTTCGCATTCATAATAGTTATTATTATATTATATTCATGGATAGTTTTAAGTATATGTATATACATACGCAAGAATATAATTATTATGGCGCTAATGCCACTAATACTATTAAATATCGGAATGTTTGAATTCCTTTACACGATTGACGATATTTGACGCTTCACATGGTGCTATGCTACATAAACACAAAAAAATAATAATTGACATGTTTGTTTGCCAATGGTCACTATTGACCTAACATCGTTAAGTTTGTTTTTATGTATTTTTTTATTTTATTTGCTCCTTTTAAAATACATGGATGCATCAAACCTTTACTGTCACTTAAAGATGTTAGGTCAATAGTGACCATTGGCTTATTTACTAATTTGGCACAAATCAGCTCTTCATATAAATTAAGAGTTTTATATTTTTCATTATCCAGTTGCATGCCCATTGCTTAAATGTGGTGACATGCCTCAGCTTACTGTTTTTTAAACTCCTGAATCTTGTTTAGGGCACTTTCATATTCATGTTGACATTGATGATATTAATTGACAATTCATTGCAATTGATCTCAATAATCCTGTCGATGCTCATATTGTGTGTCTAGCTCAGCAAGTGAATTTTAGAACGTGGTATTTTTTCTAATAACATTTCTTTCATAAATGAGTTTATTACATAGCTCTTTTGATTCCCTTAACTGTTTGAAGTCTATCTTCTAAGTCCCATGTATTGAGTTTTCTTCGGGTTATTATTTTCACAGCAACTAAAATAGCAATGGAAAAGAAAAGTAACTGTGCAACTACTGTACTAAGTGAGTCTACCTAGATTTTGATTTGATGGTCAAATTGAAGAAGGCCTCTTTCCACACTTTTAAGTAAAATCTTGACATCAGTTTCAATTTTACATAACGTTAACTAAGCCAAAAAACACCATAGGGACAGTTTTTTGTATGTGCATAAATTATATGCAAACAATTAGTTATATATAATTGTGTACCGCGACAAACTACCGACATCAAATTTGCTTTTGACGTGACAACGTCTTATAAATTGGTTTGCCGGGTGACACTTCAAGAAACTGCGTTACGCTCCGCTCACGTTATGCGCTCACAATGAGAGCGAGTGAGAGGCACGCGGCATGGTTAGCCCGCCTAAGAGCGAGAGAGACAGACATAAAAAGTGAAAGGCACAAGTTGTCACGATTCCGGACGGTTGTCCGACACTAATTTTTTATATTATATATAACAGAGTCTACGAATGAGTCACTGTGTGGGCGTAGAAAAAAAGCTAAATATATAAAAGTGCTTAATTAAATAGAATGTTTAACTTTATAAAGAAAAAATACTCCCCAGGATAAGTCGATGCACTCTGCCATTAAAATTCAAACGAATTTTTGATTTTTTTGACTTCTTTGACACACGATTACAGCTCACAAACAATTGTATACAATATGTAGGTATTTTATTTACATTATAAATACATTTTGCACTATAAACTTAACTAAAAACTGCAAAAATTAAAATTCAGCAGCTGATTTGGTGACATTTCTATGGTTCTCAGTATCATTTAAATGTCATGTACATCTATACATATAAAAGGCTTTATTCTGAATGACTGACTGATGGATCAACTCACAGCCTAAACCGCTGATCGTAGAGACCTGAAACTTGGAGGGTGTGTTCATTGTATGACGTAGGCATCCGACAAGATAAGGTTTTACTGAAAGGCTGAAGTGCGAGTCGGATTCACGCAATAGGGGTAAACCGATTGTAATGAAATTTTGGTAAGTTGTTATACACACGCCGGAGAATGTTCCTGAGAAAGAAAAAAGGGTCAAGTGCGTTTGAGACAGGGTCGAGTGCGAGTCGGACTCGCGTAATAAGGGTGAACCGATTATAATTAAATTTTTGTAAGTTTTTATGCACACGCCGGGGAATGTTTCCGAGAAAGAGAAAATGGTCAAGCGCGACTCGGACTCGCGCAATAAGGGTAAACCCATTTTAATGATATTTTGGTAAGTTGTTATGCACACGCCGGGGAAGGTTCCTGAGAAAGATAAAATGGTCAAGTGCGAGTCGGACTCGCGCAATAAGAGTAAACCGATTGTAATGAAATTTTGGTAAGTTGTTATGCACACGCCGGGGAAGAATTCTGAATTAGTACAACCCTATGAGGTTGTTTTAAAAAAAGAAACAACGTTCGCCGGTTCAGCTTTATTTATATAAAAGAAGAAATTGACTGGCTAACTGACTAATCGATCAATGAACAGCTGAAATCGCTGAATGAATGAAGCATGACATTTTGCACAAACTTTCCTTTAATGACGTAAGTGTGCACTAAGAAGGGATATTTAGCGCCCTAAGTTTATAATTTTGAACGTTTATAGGTACTACTAACATTGCATGGCATCAATGCACATCTCACACTCAAATGATTACTAGTTACTTGGTTTATCTCCCAGTTTCCATGATGTTTTGAGACGATTGATGGCAACATGTCATTGATATTAACAGCGTAGGAGACACAGAGCCTTGTAAAGTAATGTCCATCCTCCTGACATTGATAGTAAATGCGAAAGAACACCTCGGTACCACACCCAAACGAACGCCTTCGCAATCTTCCGAACCGAGTTATGCTATCAAGTATCTACTTGCTTATGCGAGCTAAAGTTGTTTTACCGAAATTGACCTAGAACTTTGAAATTTTATGTTCTTATTATGTTTAGATGTAAATTGTTAATTTTAAATTATTATTTTTGGTATTTTCTTTGCGATCACACTGGTTTAGTGACAACCCAAAAGGCTCTTACAGAATCCCTTAAACTGAGTAGGAGATCTTTTTGGCACTCAATTATCTATGTATTCCTATATATATATATATATATATATATCATTATAAGTCAATACTGTTGACTCCCTATACTGTTGACTGTTGATAGACTTTAGAAGCGCATTATGTGTGTAACAACACAATACTTATATTTAAATTGAACCTTTTCATGCAATATAATAACGTAAGCTTAACACAATCTATTATGAAATATTTAATATCCTGTTGTAGTCGAGTCGACGGATATAAACACGGTTACCCGGATCTGTGGTGAGCGATGTTGGGTCAGCCGGGTATATAACAGGTAGGTTACTTACACATTTATTTGGGTTATCAATTTACATATTACAGACCTAAAATGCGTTGCTAGTAGATACTGATCAAATTTTTTATAAGTTATTTAAGAAAATCGTAACGTATTTAGAAAAATGAAATTGATTTGGCAGTATAACAGTATCTATATTTAAAATTTAAATAATAAAATATATGTAACATATTCAATCGGCATACAACGCCCGAAATACGCGTATATGTGTCGACACCAGAATCTGTTGTTCAACTATTGACTAGGCAGGTCATTTAGTATGGAAAATAAATTATTGTAAAAGTGAACAGATTATCACATAAATCTAGACGTTGTCACAAGAGAACCTAAACAATATTACTTATACAGTGCTATTTGTGTTCCATACTAAACGACCTGCCTAGGCTTTTAGATGGACGACGGATTCAACTATCGGGCGTTAAACGCATTTTTATAACTTGTAGCTATCATTTAAACAGGCAGCTAATTAAAGAGGATTTCGTCACATGCTAGTCGATATGCGACCATATTTTGCACAAGCTTCTTTATAAATTGTACTTGCTGTACAGTAGGTATCAGAGAGCGGCCCGCAATGTTTAAGCCGTCGAGTGGTCGAGCGGTTGAATATGTCATTTGAAAATGTAACGAACGTTTGGTTTAATTAACACGCTTGTTTGAGAAAACCACTATACAAGCTTTGGCCACAACTGAGCAGAGTAATGTACTATATCAGCAAAGAAAGTGAGTTAAGCTGCTTTTGGTAATCAGCTGATTTAACTAAATTGATCAGCAAGTAATTTTATATAGAGCAGCCTTAAAATGTATGTTGTTAGAATATTAAATATATCTGCACCAATAACAGAACAGCAAATCGTGGTTCGGATTTCATAAAATTTTGGCAAGCCGTAAAATTAATTTTGGATTTGCTAATCATATAAAAAGTTACATAGGCGCGATTTGTTTCTGGCATAATATGCCATATTTTATTGTTTTTTATGTATCTAGAACCTCTCGCTACCTAACTTTGTTTATGCTTGCGCTAAGCGATGATCCTGCTGCCCAAATAATAATTTTGCTGATTAAATTTCTAGTCATTTTCCGATAATCCTTGATTTGCTCGTAGTTGCGAAACTGGTGTTTCTTTTACGGCCGACAAAAAACATTATTATGCTGTCAAAATAAGTTTATACTTGGTTTTTCTTGCTGAGCGGATATTTCAAAAAAAATACCATTTATTTATTTGCCACTTTTATTATTTAATATTTTAATTTATTACCTACTAAATATTTTTAGCAATATTGTTTTACATCGTATTTCTTACATTTTTTAAATATATTTAGGTAGGTATTGAGGTGGAAAAACGACCTAGTCAGAACCATCGGTAGCCAGTGGAAGCAGGCGGCTCAAAACCGGCCTTTTGTGAATACAGATGGGGGAGACAGTGAACGTCTTCCGAATGAGACAACGACGACGACGAATCCATAATATTAATAAGGTTGCCGGAAGAAATCATGACATCCCACACATGTAAATGGAAAAGTTTTCCGTTGTTGCCCTTACTGGTGGCCTAAATTACCATTTTAAAGTGTATTAACTGTTGATAAAACCATAAACAATTGACAGCTTACTCTTTTCAAAAGTCTATACAGACGAAGTCAAAGTCGCAGGAAAACTATATATATATATATATATATATATTAATTGCTATAGTATATATATATTTATATTAATTGCAGAAAGCTATTTACATAACTAATAGATATCAGGGACCAAAATTAGAAGCCCCTAATTTTTATAGTAGATAGAATACTGTGTATCTTGTAACAACTTGGTCTTTGTTATTATTTTCTACCATATAAGGTAGAAACGATAAGTAATTTCACTCGATTATTTCCAAACTATACACGATATCGAAATATTAACTATTGATTATGAAGGACCTTAGAAGCTCTGTCCAATGGTATCAATCATTGTTTATAAAATAAACTGGATCTATCCGAAAACTTGGTGTTTTCAGCTTTCATACATTTTGTATGGTGACATGGTGACATGGCACTCAGCGCATCACACCAAAGTAATTATAATACTTAAGTTTTATGTCCCTTTTTTAACATAAGAATACCCCATCACTTCTATTTTTTTAAATAGGTTTGTATAATTGGTTTCATATTTCTATTGCCTATTGCTATAGAATATAAAATCTACCAAGCAAAGTTGCTTCGTTAGGGTATCTAATTAAATTAAGCACATCGAAGCGACGCGACGCACAGAACAGATTAACGAATAAATAAAGACTGAACAAACAGAAACGTCTCGCTTTAACCCATATCCTAGAAACCACAAGAGTAAATTAAACTGAACCGTAATCCTTTATACCTACATACACACAATTGTTGGGTTACCGAGAGCTTAGAAGCGACCGTAATGTAATGTTATGTAAATAATGACTCATGTAAATATGACATACGAGAGCAACTCGTAAACAAAATCAAAAGTTTAATATATCATATATTAATGTAATGTAAATATTTTACGTTTTCTATTGTCATAAAAATTTACAATGAAAAGGTCAAAATTGGATTTTAATTTCCTAACTAAAGTACATGTAGTACATTTACGTATTAATATATATCAGAGTAAAAACAAAAGCCTCTTGAGTGAGACACTCATTTGCAAAATTGTTGCTGAAATGTTGCAAGGCTATATCTATTTTTAGTACATTTTGTATTGGCATTATCGTAAGATATGTTGCGTCTCAGGAAATAATGCGAAACCGTAATTGTGTGATAAAATTTTAAAGTAAGTCAAATCGGCCGTTCGACAGTGCAACAGTCCAACAATGATAGCGTTATGAAGAAGACAATTATAAATATTCCTGAGCTGTAACTAAGATAACTAAGATGATTGTACAGTTTAATGTTACCTTTATAAATAGACTAGCTGTGGCCCACGGTTTCGTCGGCGTGTTATGATGTAAAGCTTGTCACAATCAAAAAGTATAACTTGTAAATAAAATCAATCCGTTTCGTCTTTCTGTAATATCTACTACTATAATATAATTCATGCAAGGAAATCTTTAATTTTATAATATAGTTGATTATACAATATGGAAAAAAAAGAAAATTTAATTCGACGTACTAAGCAGCGAAATATGTTAGATAAAGATCCTGAGCGGAGAGAGGGTTACAAAGGACTGGGATGAATTTTATTTCACGTGTTCTATACTCTAATTTTTACCATTGACTGCGAGAAAATAAAAAGCACTATTATTATATTTTGGTATATTTACGGTAATTATTACCGAGTGATAAGAGAACAAAGACATAAAACAACCACAATAACAATTAAAACCGATTTAACAACTGTTCCATATTCAAAATATTTTTGTAAGTTTTATTTTTATTTACTCAGTGAGTAAAACTGAGTTTTATTTACTGTTATCATCGATAAATAAGATGCCGTTTTTCGAGTGGCAATGGTAAAAAGATATTTATACTACTTACTGACTCACTATTTATTTATTTTTAATGTTTAAAATGCAAAGTTTTAAAGCTGAATAAAAAGTACTCTTATATCAGCACAATGCATCACGTCACTGTTTTCATTCTAGAGTTTGATATTTTACAGCTGCGTCGCATTTTACATCGCTGTTCATTATTTTGGGACTGTTTTTGTGTTTGTGCGCGAACCATTTTCTGACAGATGATTTTTGGAAAAATAAATATTTTGTTTACATTGAGTAAAACCTTGTTCCTTCTTACATGTCCATAAAATTTTATTAGGAAAGCAAGTTTACTGTCGAATACCATATATACATTTTTTCACTCACATTTAAAATATGAATTATATTTAATTTTCTTTTGCTAATATATTAAATGCTATGGGCTGTATAAAAATGCAAACGTGATACACAAGTCAGTAACGAGATGACACGGGTACTTCTTGTGTCAAACAATCCAGCCAGTGTTACCAACTCCGTATCAGGTTTTCGGGTTAATAAGAGATAGAAGGGCTAGGTTTGCTCAATAAATTTAAAAATGGGATATTTTGCCACTTTACTAAAAAAACAATAAAAGAAATTGTATTTGCAAACTATTTATTATATGTTTACTAACTAAATAGATGCACTATTAAAGTATTATATTAGTTTTTATAATTATATAGTTGTATAGCCTAATATTGTTAATGTAAGACAAAGTCAAAATTGTAGTTGCATTATCGGGGACGTGGCCGCTAACTATGAGCCTTATACGAAAGCTCAAGGTCACTCAGCGGGCGATGGAAAGAGCTATGCTCGGAGTTTCCCTACGTGATCGAATCAGGAATGAGAAAATCTGAAAAGCTGAAGTGGCAATGGGCAGGGCAAATAGCTCGAAGAACCGATGGCCGATGGGGGAAGAAGGTTCTCGAGTGGCGACCACGAACCGGAAAGTGCACGTCCCCCCGCTAGATGGATAGATGACCTTGTAAATGTAGCGGGGCGCCGTTGGTTACAGGCGGCACAGAGTCGCACGCTGTGGAGAAAGTTAGGTAAGGACTATGTCCAGCAGTGGACGTCAATGGCCTGATATGATGATTTTCGGGGAATTCCTCAAATTGGAGTGCGTTTATTTTTTTCAAATTTTTATTTAAATTTTTGTCTCATTGTTGTACACGATTCGTTTTTCAGGCATTTGTTAGACCCATAGAGTTTGAGTTCTGGAATCTGTCCTATAGACTGTGCAATTGGCTCAACTGGCTCACGAAATTGGCCTCACTTTAAAAAGAGACAAAGTTAACATGTGGTGTCTTTTCTCATAGACACGACACCACGCGTTTTCTTAGTCTCTGTCACACTTTTGCGACCATTTTTTGCACAGTTTGTTAGGAATATAGGAATGCACTGACTTGTTCTCCATGCCTATGGTTAGACTATACATGATGGTAGGGCTAGAAATTGGGCTAGGGGCTAAATTATTATATTAAGGGCTGAATAAGCCTAAAATGGTCAGCTACAGATACATGTAAAGCTCAATAAGTGGGTAACAGTACGTAAAGGTTGTACCCAATAAACCGCTAAACTAAAGTTATTCGTTTAAAAACACCGCTAAAAACACACCCACAACATTATGTGTACTGTTGAATATCTTGGTGTTATAATAGATAAAAACTTCAACTGGAAGCAACATATCGTGAATCTTAAGACTCGAATACGTAAACTTACACCAATTTTATAAAGAATAAGAAACATCAAAATCAGAAAATCTAACAAAACTGCATACTTCGCTTCATACCAACCAATATTATTTAAAATTTTAAATATCAGGCAGCTATTTATAAAAGCTGTTACATGGTTATACTACGCCAACAATCTGTCCAAAACGCAATAATTTTTCAGCTAGGAAAAAGCATGAGGTGAATGAAATTCCTACATGTAAAACTATTTTTGCAAAAAGTTTCTCTTTTTTCTTGTCTCCATTTCTGTACGGTCTCATTAGTAAAACTATTTCTATCAAAGATTTGACTAAATTAGTCTGCGCTAGGTTCGGTTCCTCAGTATTTTTTTTATAAAATTAATATATATTTAAATGCACATCGTTCTAAAAACAACGTTTTTTCATTACTGACGCTCTTGATGATCTCAAAATTGAACAAAATATATTGCTCTAGAGCTCGCACACGTACGCAATAGATGTCAGTGCTTTTTACAATTTCCTGTGTTCTGTGTACACATAACAGTGTCTCTCTTCTGACTTTTGTGGCCGTTTGTGTAAAATATTGCGTAGTGTTTTGAGAGCGCCAGGGGTTATGATGAACGATTTTTTTATTAAGCAATAGCAAAAAGGTTTTTGAGGTTTCATAGGGATATGGTTGCCTTACAAAATACTTAGTTTTAAAAATTATTTATTTGAATTGCTGTTCCAAAAATTATAACTTACTTAAATATTGTTAAATAATTCAGTGAGTAACAATTTTTAAAAAAATCCTGTCTATATTTTCGGATTTACTTACGAAAAAAATAATGATATTGTTTGTTTGAATTTTGTGCAGTTGCGCTCAAGCAATCTGCAACTGATAAAATAAAACACATTTAAAAAAATAAGCATATTCATAAAAATAAAACGAAAAAAATGATTTTGGCACATTGCTAGATTCCCGCCACTTATAAAAATCTATAGCTTTTAAGGGTTCCGTACCTGAAAGGTAATTAGGAACCCTATTACTAAGGCTTAGCTGTCTGTCCGTCCGTCCGTCTGTCTGTCACCCGGCTGTATCTCATGAACCGTTATAGCTAGACAGTTGAAATTTTCACAGAAGATGTATTTCTGTTGCCGCTGTAACATCACACACTAAAAAATTTAAGGGGGCAACCATACAAAAAACGTGATTTTTTTGCTCGTTTTTGTAGATAATGGTACGGAAGCCTTCGTGCGCGTGTCCGACTCGCACTTGGCCGATTTTTCATATAAATACCTGAATTTTACGGGAAGCAGATTATTACTTGCTATAAAGCTATAATAATAATAATTTTGGATATATCACACAGCTATGATAAAATATTATAACCTTGCAAATCCGCTATAATAATAATTTTGGATATATCACACAGCTATGATAAAATATTATAACCTTGCAAATCCGCTATAAACAATTCAGTAGCAAACACTCAGAAGTACACCATCCACATGTAGGAGTGCACCTCCCTCCCTCCTTCCTTATGTGGACGATGCCAACTTAACTACAACACTACACAACCAAATTGATAACAAAACTCGACACGTGTTTCGCCTCATCACGAGGCATCTTCAGGAGACGCAAGATTGTCGTGCGCTATACCTTCACCAAATGACGTAAAACATTTTTTATTTTTTTCTGAGCTGATTATGCAGTTGGCTGTTGCAGCCATTACTACTTCACCGGGCTTTTTGGGGCGAGAGTCTGAAGGAGCCTCAGCCCATATAGCGCCCAACGCTCAAGGGCTCCCCGCAGGGGAAGCCTCGGCTTGGGTTGTCGCTCTCGGGGGCGTCCCTTCGACCGGCGTGAGTCTCGAACCCGAAGGTGAATCACCGCCAGGAGGGGAGTTCCCCGTTACGCGGGTACGGTTGCGATTGAGTGGGGGCGAGAAGCGCCCCGGCACTCTTTGATACCTCGTGTATCCTTGTGGGCGCCGACGAACCCGGGGACGTCGGCGTCGTGTTTAGAGGGAGGCCCTATTCGGGGAAATCGTAGAGACTAATCTCGCTATCCGGACAGCGAGATCGTCATCTGGGGCCGTTAGTACGTGCCGAGGCCGCTTAACTATAGTTTAGCGACCGTGCCCGTGTCGATCGGGGGGATGAACGTAAAACAGCTGTTGTTGGCCTTATATAAACAACAACTTATAAAAAGATGTTTCGCAAAGTTCGATCGATCTGGATGTTGATTATTGTAGGCTGAAATGTGTTCTTTGTATCTTGTATCAAAACTGCCACCCGTCTGACCTATATAAACGTGATCGCAGTCGCCGCAAGTAAGCTTGTATATACCAGACTTTTTTGAATGATCTCTGCGTTCTTTGGAATTGCACAATGTCTTTTTTAATGTAATATTTTTATGGTAGGCGACATAAATGTCGTTACGACGCAATGTTTAAGCTGTTTTTTCAGAAATTTTTCTATAATAAGTTAAACTACCTTTGTATTTTTTAATTTTTTTTTCAATTACAGGGTAGAGTGCCGCTGTTGCCCTGGAATAAAGTGTCTTTTTGATTAAGCTGTCTACCAGCTTTTGGTTGTATCCATTGGAATTAGCTATTTAATAAATTATTTTGAGTTCTTATACATACATATTATACATACATCGATTATTGTCAGTACCTCTCAGTAAACAAGATTACTCCACAGAACTCAATATAATTTATGAAATAGCTAATACCAATAGCTTTGGAAAGAGTATTTAAACAATACACCCAATTACCAAAATCGCGTTAGCCTGTCTGTGAAAGCTGACCGGGGCGGGCGGCATCCAGCATCCAGCATGGACCGTTTTCAATCTCGCTGCTCTTTTGTCAAATGAGTTATCGCTCGTCCGCAGAACGTTCCAACGATAACAAAATTGGAACATTAATTAATGCTGGCTTTCAACGAACGATTCGATGTGCTTCAATCCTTTAAGACACAAAAGCTGCGATTTATTATATTTTTTTTTCAAAAAAAGGTTACAAATAGTAAAAGTAAATAAGTTCCTTTTAAAATAAAGATATTACAAAAATTAATTAATTAAAAAGAAAATATTAGGTCTCGAAGAAAAACTAATAAATATGAATTGTAGAAAAACAATATATATATAATTGTTCTAGCTCTAGAAATAAATTTTCAGAAAAGTATTTAGGTTGCGGATAAATATCTTTTCCTCACAATTAATTTTTAATGGCTTTGACATAATAAATCATTGGCTATGACCGCTAAAGCTGAATGGCTCCATTATTTCTTAATCATAAAATAAGTAGTATAACTTAAATATTTCATCTACTAGTTGATACTTGCCTACGCTATTACGTTGTTTTCGCTTGGCGTTCTTTCTGCCTTATCATCTTTTTCATCAGCTCGTGCGGGACACAGCCTGATGTTAAAACCTATAAACCTTCCTCAAGAACCAATTGTAAAACGATTTTTTCAAACCTAACCGGTAGTTCCAGACTATTTAGCTCAATTATGGATATTGTATATGAAGTAGATAGTGTAACGCTCGCGTTTTTTACTAAAAAATAAACAACTACAAAATTTTAATTAAAATACTAATACCTACTTATGATAACTAACTACAAAGTAATTAATACTAACAACTAAGGCCTTTGACGTGGTTTTACGAATGCTGAAATACTACAGCCAGACCAAAGACGGTTTCATATCCCTTCCGAAGCACAGAGCTCAGAATAATTTACTCACTTGGCGGCGGTAAACTTACAAGAAAAAATTGGCGATGACGCCTAGTCGGTTCTGTCAGCACACCGGTATATATCTTCGCTAACGACCGCTAGAGCACTGGGAAAGTCATAAAAACTATTTGGACAGCAACTAGCCGAGCTTACGACTCTTACAACACGTTACGTTGCTGGCGCGGCGCCACTAAATGCCTCTTGTCGGTAAAGTTACGACCACTTTCTGTCAAATTGCTGTTCTATTCTCAACTTAAGCTAATTGTATGAAGTTTTTAATTATTCCGCAAATACGGGTGGACCAAAAGTCTTTCTACTTTTTAAACGATTATAAGAAAATATATAATATATCTAGATACATGAGATAAAAACTGTTTATTTAGAATGAAAGTGTACAAAATGGCTCTTGCTGAGGTGTAATTTTTGTTTCACCCAGGAGTATGATGTGGATATCATGACTCTGGCTGGATTAACCCCCAGGGTTCTAATCATAACTCTAAGTGAGGAGAGCAACATCCCCATCATAAAGTTTAGTTAGAACGGTCATAAGTTGCGCTAGGCCATTAAGGAGAGCTTCAGGTGGGGGGGTGGGGGGGTATCGGCTGACTATGCTCGACTGTGTCGGTTTGGCCGGCCCATGATTTATTTTGGTCGTTCATCGTTCGTTTCCAAGGTCTCCCTTGCGATCTGGCGGGCACGTTCCGCGGGTCCTTGGCTGGGCTGAGTGAGAAGGGTCTCACCTACCGCCTGCGGATCCGCGGATCCCTGCGTGGTAGCGGGATTGATGGTGGGTTAGCGCCTGAAGGCACTGAAATTGGGGTCTTGACTGAGGCTTGGGTAGCCTCGTTTGAAGACGGCGATTGTTGCCTCTGGTGGGGCGGGGTGTCCTCAATAGGAGAAAGCAAAGAGGGTAGGGCGGGTAAGTCCTCGTCCCTAAAAAGTTTGTCGCCGGACTCAGAGGCCGTGTAGACCGACGACGCAGAGATGGCTGAGGCCATAGATACCCTAGATGGGGGTCTGGACGGGGGGAAGGCTACGTTGAATGGCCTGTTCTCAGCAGAGATCTCACCTGTGAACAGGTTGCGCGTCACGACGGCGGCGGAGGGCTGGGAGCGTAGCCATACGCCACGTTTGCGGATACCGCCTCTGCGTACCGGTGGGGGAGCTGCTGGTAGGGGTGGCGAATTATGTTGTAATGAGTGCTTACTTTTGGAGCAGTATAGAACAACTTTTGAGAGACGTTAATTATAATAATGACATTTACTTGTAGGGCTTACATGACGTTTGATCTTACTAGTACTTGCTTCAGAAGCCTTCACAAAACCAGCCTTTCCTATATTATGTGTTTGAATTTGGGCCTTTTCTATATTGTATGCTTGCCTTCGAGGTTTACAGCACGAAGGTTCAACTGCTCCAATAAGATTCAACGTATGTTACGGTTGGTGAAGACTGTGATTTTATCTGATGTGCTGTGGCAGCGAAAGGAAATCCTTGGGGGACCGATGGATGCAGGATAGCCAAATTGTTAGACTGAATAAATTCAAACAATCAATCAACGTCTTCTTTAGGACGTCACTAGTTTTGGTATTTACTACTAACGGTACCTCCTCACTAGGGAGTGGGTTAATAGTCTGTGGTGGTAGTTGTGCATTGTATTTTTTTTGTATAATGAATGTGGTTAAACAGCTTTTTCCAATTTAAACCTTTGCATCTTGTATTTTATTCGTGGGTATACTACATTGATTGGTTTTAATTTTCTAAGTTCCAAAGCCGAACTGCAAAATCACAACTTGTAATTTTACTCGTTACTGTATTTAACATTATTGTTTTAATTGATAACTTCTTGCATTCCTGTGTTAATGTATCAAATATTCTTGTTATTTTGTTAAAGTGAAATTTAGCACAGAGATAGCTAACGAGACGGAAAAGGACAAAGCTATTTCTTATTCTGGAAAATTCAGAAGTTCCCGCGGGAATAGTTACTATTATAACCGAACTTGAACCAAGCTATAGCTTGCTATACCCAACTTCCTTAGTATAATTAAGGAGTTGCCGTGGGAATCCCACACAGATAACCAAAATCAAGGGTGGGTGGAGGTTTTGCTGGCAAAAGCTAAGTAATATATATTTGTGAAAGTCTGTTTGTTAGTTTGTCTGTTATTGCTTACCGTCGCTGCGGGAAAACCAAAAGGGCTGATTTTTGACACAGTGATGATCAAGGAACGTAGAAGAACATAGGATTTTATCCGCGAAAATCCAAAAGTTTCTACCGAAATAACTGCTTACTAAATTCTGCACGGGCGGAGCCACGGGTGAAAGCTAGTTATTAATTACTAAAATATTACTTCAAATTTAGACATTTTTTATGTTAAAACATAAAATATATTTCTATTTTACCCGAAGACAGGAGGCTCCCGACGTCCGTGTTCGTGTTTTGCTTCATACATTCTTCTGATATACTTTTATACTCTAATTCACACTTACTCGTAAACAGTGTCATTATGTGCAGGTACGATAACTCCATTTATAATTTTAATAACTGGCAAAAAATATATTTAAGTATTAGTAATTGCGCTAAATACCTATGGGGAATTTTTTTGTATATATAAATTATTTTAACATCACTTTGTTTTTTTTTTAATAAATATTTTTGGACATTAAACACAGCGCCTTCTGGACCCAAACTAAGCAAAGCTTGTGTTATGGATAATACCAGAAAACGGATAACAGATTCATACATTTTACTTTTTTTTTGTAAATACATACATATTATACATAAATACACCCAGACTCAAGACAAACACAAATGTTTTTTATCACATTCATGTTTGTCCAATGCCGGAATCGAACCCACACCCTCTGCGCAGCAGTCGGCCACTCTACCAACTAGGCTGCGAGGGAGTCAAACTTTGGTAATTATTTCTTTAAGTCAAGTATTGTTTAAAAGATTCACGGATTCTTTTAGTTTATCTAAACAGGTACTAGGTACCTACTTGCTATGTTTGTGAGATTGGAACTTTACCAGACGACAGGCAGGTTTGTAGGTTTATTGCCTTTTGAAAAATAGTACAGAATTCTATTTTTTTTTTAAATACTACAAGAGTAAAAGCAAAAGAGTGCTGGTAAAGTGGGTGCTTTGACCTTTATTACTCCCACGGACTTTTTCTTTGTAAATTTTACTTTTCTCTCAGCAAAGCGCGCGTGCATAGAACCCACAGGTGGTAATGACTCGCCTATTCTATTAAATATGTATGAGAGTAGGTATTGTGGTTCTAAATAAGTTTTGTAGATATGTCAACTCGATGTTGTTCATAAACTGCTGCAACATAGATATTCTATGCATTACAGAACATTGGCTAAAATCTCACCAGTTCATGTTCAACTTCAGTAGTCACCAAATTGGCAGTTCGTTCAACAGGGAACACGCTATTCATGATGGCTTTTTGATTATTGTAAATAACAAATTAAAACATAAAGATCGAAAAGAAATTGTGAGCTTCTCTGTTGAACGAATTATTGAAATAGCCTGTGTGGAGTTAGAGCATTTTATTGTTGTTAGTGTGTACAGGCCGCCCTCAGACGATTATGCCATTTTTGAAAATAAAATGGAGGAGACTCTATCCATTATTTGTAAAAAAAATAAAAAAGTATTTGTTTGCGGAGATTTCAATATAGATCTGTTAATAGAAAAGTCCTCCTTAGGCATAAAATTAAAAAGTCTAATTCAATCACTCAACTGTAAAAATATATTTCTATCACCGACTAGAATATCATCTAATACTTGCTGTATTACAGTTACAAATAAAAGTATTATAAATAACCTTTCTTCTGACCATTGTGGGCAGTTAGTGCAAATTGAATTGTTAACGGAGAATAAATGTAAGGAAAAAAATGTTATAAGACCTAAAACTAAACGACATTTGGAGACATTTAAAAATAATTTATTGTTAAAAATTCCATCTCTTGTCGAACATAATGATCCAAATACACAATATAATATGTTTTTTAAAGTTTTTAGTGATGAGTACGACTCTGTATTTAAACACAAGAGTGTCTTAGGTAACCAACGTCCATGCTTTAATAATTGGGCTACTGTGGGCATCCATGTAAGCAGAGAACGATTTTTAAAGTAATCTGTCGTATAGCAAAATAACGTTTTTTAAGTGAAAAATTAAAAATAGTAATGATAAAATATAAACTACTTGGAGTATTATTAATGCTGAGACTGGAAAGTCAAAATCTCATAAAACTGATTATTGTCTGGAAGTTGATGAGACTATTTTTAACTCAGAAACAGATATTGTCTCATTGTTCAATAATTTTTTCCTGGATATTCCATTCTCAACTACCAACTCACTAAACTCATCTCCATTAATAGCAGAGGCTATGTTATAAAAGAAAATGTAAAAGAATGCCCAAAAGAATTTAAATTTAGACATGTAAATCATAATGATGTAATCAAAGCATTTAATTCTCTAAAAATAAAAAATACAGCTGACCTCTGGTTCCATTCAGTTACCTTAGTAAAAACCATAATTTCTGTGATTACTCCCCAACTAGCTATAATATGTAACAAATCTATTGATTGTGGTGAATTTCCTGATTTAATGAAATACAGTAAGATTTTACTTATATTTAAATCAGGTAGTACTACTGACCTCTCCAACTTTAGACCTATCTCTATACTACCTGTTTTCAGAAAAATCTTCGAAAAACTGATCTTAAATCAAATAAGTAGTCATTTTACTTCACAACTGACTTGCAAACAGTTTGGGTTCACAAAAGGTCGGTCAACAACCGACGCTGGCGTTGAGCTTATTCAGCACATATTTGATGCTTGGGAGGATTCAATGGATGCCTTGGGTGTTTTTTGTGATCTATCCAAGGCATTTGATTGCGTCCAACATGAAACCCTAATTAGGAAATTGCAACACTATGGTATTAGGGGCACTGCACTTAAACTCATTAGCTCGTACCTGGACAATAGGATTCAGACAGTTGATATAAATGGGAAGCGCGCCCCTGGATCTAAAATTAAAATGGGCGTTTCACAGGGCTCCATCCTGGGGCCATTCCTATCTTAATATATATAAATCTCGTGTCACAATGTTTGTCCTCAATGGACTCCTAAACTACTGAACCGATTTTGATCAAACTTCGTAAATATCTGTTATTTGATCCAACTTAAAAGATGGGATAGTTTTTATCTCGATATGTCAAGTGCGAGCCGGACTCGGGCACTATAGGTAAAAACCAACTTTCGCCGGGTACAGAGGGACGGCAGCGGAACAACGTTCGCCGGGACAGCTAGTTTCTTATATATATCAATGATCTGCCGCAGGTCGTTAAACACAATGACGAGATAGTGTTGTTCGCAGATGACACATCACTATTGTATAGAGTTAAAAGACGCGAAACAGTTCGAGATAATGTAAACAACTGTCTGTCTAAAGTTGTCCACTGGTTTAATATGAATAATTTGCTTTGAAACAGTAAGAAAACCAAATGTATTTAATTCTTAACGCCAAATGTTAGTCAAGTAAGAACCAGTGTACTTATAAATGGGGAGCAATTAGATGTTGTAGATAGCGCTGTATTCTTAGGCATTACTTTAGATGCAAAACTTTAATGGGGCCCACACATAGCTGGATTGGCGGATAGACTTAGTCTTGCAGCTTTTGCGGTTAAAAAGATTCGTCAACTTACAGACGAAGCCACAGCCCGGCTAGTATATTTTAGTTACTTTCATAGCGTGATGTCCTATGGTAGCTTATTATGGGGACACGCAGCTCATATACAGACAATATTTGTACTGCAGAAAAGGTCTATTCGAGCAATATTTTATTTATCTAACAGACACTCTTTAAGGGATACATTTAAAGAGATCAATATACTAACTTTACCTGGTCAATATATATTTGATAATTTAATGTATGTTCATAAGAATATTAATCTTTTAAAAAAAATAGTGATGTTCATAATCGAAATACAAGAAATAGACACAAACTGGCTCTGATCCACACAAGGCTTGAAAAATTGATAAGTCATTTAAAGGACAATGTGTCCGTTTTTACAACAAAATCCCTGCAGAAGTATGTAAACTGAATTTAAAAAAGTTCAAAATATTTGTTGAACAAAAACTTATCAAAAAAGCTTACTATTCAACTAAAGACTATCTTATAGATAAAAATGCATCGAAATAACTAAAATGTTGTTATCATAGTACTTGTATTAAGAAATGTACCAATCGTTACACACATTGTAACTAGTACAATCGAAGTTTCATTGGAGTTGCTTAAGTGTGTCATGCTCTCTCAAAGTGTCTCTGCGGTAGTGGCGTGTGTGTCGGGTCGTTACGTTCCCTAAAACATGGTTCAGCGAAGTGATGGCTGATTCATGTGTCATACTCGTGAACGAGTGCCGCCTGTGGAGACTGGTCTGCTCTTGCAAACTTCTTTGTATCCTTGTATTAAGTCTTACTTTCTTGTTTTGTTTATCAATACTGTAAGACATTGATTATTTCCAAGTGATGAATAGGTACATAAACTGTTTTTTTGTTTTTTTTAAATTTTGCAATTAGATATTTTTTATGCTGTGCTTGTGCATTTTATGTTTTTTATGTTTGTAATGGAAAGTGTCCTTCTATGATAGGAAGGGGATTTTCTAATATTTTAAGTGAACGCTGTAAGAGACAGGGAGAAAAGAAATGCCCTTGCTGAGTTTCTTGCCGGTTCTTCTCAGTATAAGGTCTCCCGCCCTATAGACTTACGAACCGACAATACCGTGTCCTGGTATTGTTATAGCCTGGACAACGAGAGGCCTCAAAAAATTGCGATCAAAGGGCTGCCTCTCGACGCGCCGTTGGAGGAAATAGCCGCTGAAATGAACGCACTCGGTTATCCCCTGTCGCACATTCGCCAAATCCCGGGGGCGAGAGGCCGCCCCTACTGCATATATTCGGCCAACTGGAACGCAGGTACGAACTAGGTGAGCTACAAAATGTGTACAAAATTACAGAGCTCCTTAGCATGTCCGGCGTTAGCATCACCGCATGGAAGGCTAAGCCCGGGCCGGCGCAGTGCCACCGATGCCAAGCATTCGGCCACTCATCGGCCAACTGTCATCGCCCAATCCGATGTGTGCGCTGCGGAGAGGGCCACACTACGGCTGACTGCACACGAGACAGGGACGCCACGCCAACGTGTGCAAACTGCAAGAGAGAGCACGCCGCCAACGACAAGGTATGTCCGATGTACAGGAGGGAGGCCCGAAAAATGGGGGTGAAAAATGCCCCCTCCGCCCCGAAACCGCCACCGTCACGCAAAGATGCGCATCCGACTCCGGCTCCAATACCCTTGCCAGTCATAGCGTTGCATGAATACGACCGCACGCAGGGGCCCACACTTATGCCCCCCGCCAACATGCCGTCAGAAAGGTCGCAACCCCTCAAAAAAAGGTCGAGGAGAGGCCGCAAAGGCAAGGGGAAAATGCAACAGGCCAACGCAGACGTGCCTACACAGGCACCTGAGGTCGAAGAACAGATGGCGCCACCGCTGCCAGCAGCCACGCCCACCGTCGTTGCACCGCCTACCGTCGCTCCCGCGCCCCGCATACAACCGCAAGCCCCAGTGCCCACTCTGTTTAAGCCCCCCAACCCCTCACCCCCGCAATTGCGCAAGCCCCGCCCACCGCTTCACAGCGAAAGGTAAATTTTAATGTTAATCGCTTACCTCCAGCTGCCACCCCCGCGCCTCCCCCTAGGGGTCGCGCATCTCTCTCCGGGGGTGCGTACTGTGTCTCGCCACTGTCACTCAGCATAGCCAGAGCGTCCATCGCTGCGCTTAACGCAGCCATAGAGGCCATCGCGATCGGACAAAACCCGAAGCCCGCACTACTGCACGGCCTACAGCAACTTACCTACCTCCTGGTCCAAGAATTCTCTTCAATCTAAGGATTGTATACTGGAATCCAGGGGGGGTAAGAGGTAAGACCGATGACCTCAGGTTGCTAGTCCAGCAGCATGATATTTATATTGTGCTGTTGGGCGAAACCAAGTTACGACCTGAGCAACCATTATGTCTACCTAATTATTTCGTCTACAGGCGGGACGAAATAAATGCCACAAATAACATCGCTTACAGGGGCACAGCAGTGCTGATCCGTAGAGACCTTGTCCACGAAAGTTTACCCCTGCCAAGCTTTGTTTCAACTCGAGCGATAGGCATTAAACTAAAAGTCGGTAACACCGAACTTAAGGTTTATGCCGCCTACAAACCACCTAAGGTGCCTTTCATTTCCGGCGATATAAAAAATATTATGTCCGACGACACGCCCACACTTATACTCGGCGACCTCAACGCCAAACACCGACAATGGGGCTCAAGAATTTCATCCAATGAAGGTAGAGATTTAAAAATCGATGCTGCGGCGCACAATTACGTTGTAATTGGTCCCGGCTCCCCCACTCATTATCCCTCTCAGGACTTATTTCAACCAGACGTACTAGACATAGCACTAGCCCGTAATATCAATTGGCCCATCTCTTTAGAAACCCTCCATGATATCGATTCGCAACACCTTCCCATTTTACTGGTCCTCGGAGTTTCTATTAGGGATAAACCTTTACCACCAATGAAAAACTTCACGGACTGGACAAAATATCAAGAATTACTGAACTCATTTAAACTCCCTCCCGGTGGCCTGTCTACCCCACAGGAAGTGGAAACAGCCACTCAGTCACTTACTTTTGCTATCTCCTCCGCACTTGCTCAGTGCACCACGTCTGCCAAGTCAACCTCGGGGAAAAGTTTACTACCGGCACATCTCCGTAGTAAACTTAGCCAAAAACGAGAGCTTCGTAGACTGTGGTGCCGAACTCGTTGCCCAACAATTAAAAAAGAGTTAAATAAGTTAGGTACTGAGCTATCAAACCAAATTTCAACTTATCGGAAATGGTCTTGGGATAACACAATCTCAAAGGCCAGCGACAACGATACCGCTCTATATCGTTTAGCTCGCTGTATGACAAGCACCCCTGCACCCATACACCCCCTTGTAGACACGCTAGGTAACCGTCTGTACTCAGCTGAGGAACGCGCGGGCTTACTGGCGGACCATTTCGAGGACCAATTTAGGCCCAATCCCACTGTCGACCACGCCCACACAACATTGGTTGAGGAGCGTATACAACAGATCCTTACTAGTCATATTGACCCACTTAGAGGTGATGATTTTATCTCCCCTAAGGAGGTCAAAAAATTTATATCTTTTTTAAATAAAAAGAAATCACCCGGCCCTGACGGAATTCCGAACACGGCCCTATTAATGTTGCCTAGGAAAGGTCTTGTGGCCTTAACCCGTATTTTTAACGGAATCCTGCGCACAGGTTTCTTTCCCACGGCCTGGAGGACAGGCAAAATTATTGTCATACCGAAGCCTGGTAAGAGCCGCCAGAAACCAGAGCATTATCGCCCGATCACTTTACTTTCTAACATAGCCAAACTGTTCGAACGTCTTTTATTGAAAAGGATATCACCTTTTATCAATCTAAGACCAGAACAGTTTGGTTTTAGAAGTAATCATAGCACCACTCTTCAGCTTACTCGCGTCTTACACCATATGGCCTTTGAGATGAACAAGGGCAGGTACACGGTCGGGGTCTTTCGCGATATAGAGAAGGCTTTTGATCGTGTTTGGCACGCCGGCTTACTGTTCAAACTCTCTGAGACCAAATTACCTCCCATGTTCGGGCGTATAATAGCCTCCTTTCTGGAGGGGCGGAGTTTCTATGTTTCGGTTGACAATAAAAACTCCCCTATTAAGACCATTACAGCGGGGGTCCCACAAGGCAGTTGCCTTTCCCCTCTGTTGTATGCACTTTTCACCAATGACATTCCTACGCTTAGCGATAGCGGTCTATCGCCAGGCACACAGGACGTCACCCTAGCATTGTATGCTGATGACAGCGCGTACATGAGCTCATCCCGTAAGTCCCATTTAGCTGCCGCTAAAATGCAGCGATTATTGGATATCCTCCCGTGCTGGCTTGACAAGTGGAGGATAGCAGTAAACGCCTCAAAAACGGCAGCCATCTTAACCGGCCAACAGAGACTATTACCTAAGGAGCTTGTATTCCGCGGACAGGTAATTGAGTGGCAGAGCAGTGTGAAATACCTTGGCTGCTTTATTGACCGCAGGTTGCGCATGACCAAAATGGTCGAGCATGCGACAGCCAGAGCGGTCGGCGCCAGGGCGGCCTTAAGGCCACTATTTTCATCTGACCTGCCGCTTAAAACCAAAGTCCGGCTATACAAGCTCTATGTTAGGTCCCGTTTGACGTACGCCGCGCCGGCTTGGTACGCATTGCTATCCGCCACTAAAAAGAAAAAGATCCAAGTTGTGCAAAACAAGTCGCTAAGGATAATAACGGGCGCTCCGCGTTACGTCCGCAACGACACAATTGCTAGGGACACAAAGGCAGAGCCGATAGGTGAGTTTATCGCCAGACTGGCCGCCCGGCTGTTTGACATGGCGGACAACAGTGCGCATCCTCACCTAAGGGGCATTGCGCCGTTACATGCCCGTCCACCGGAAGGTCGACCTCTCCCTAGGGAGTTAATTCCACCGAAAAATTAAGCCTTTTGCTTAAGTTTTCATTTTTAAATTGCTAAAAAATTGCTTTATTGTTTTAATTTTTTCAAATTCTGTCCAACTTTTTTCGTAATTTCTTCGTTTTATTTTATTTTGGTCTTGTTTATTCCTTTGTTTTATTTTATTTTTGGTTTTATTTCTGTTTATTCCTCTCTTCGCCGCTTTTCAAGTGGCCATTATGTTGTCAGGGGGCCTGAAAAGTAGGCCCTCTCTATAAAATCACCGTGGGTGTATTCACCCACGAGACTCGCCCGGGTCATGGGGTAAAACATCAGTTCTTACCCCGACACCCGTACCTCTTTTACCCGTCAGGGGGTAAAGAAGATGTCCACGTACGAACCGATGGCGTAGTGACATTCATAAGTGCTCAATTATTGTAGCCTAAACTGAATAAATAATTTTGATTTTGATTTTGATTTTATGATTTAACTTTTTAAACTTTATTAAAGTTTTTGATTCACCAAATCTCAAGACATATTATTACTATTTTCGCCATTTTGATTACGTTTTGGTGAGTTTATTTATTTATCTTATATTTTTACTTATATACTCGCAAATTTAATAAAAAACATTGTCTGTCGCACGGGCGGCACGGAAATTACAAACTCCTTCAGCCTTAGGCTTCTAAATAGTAGCTTTTTGTTAGTAATATTCTCGTTACCACCATTAATACATGATATACCTACTGCGTCCGTATTTAGGTCACAGAAATTCATAAGTGTTCTCAATATTAACATAATCGATCCAGTAGATTCGGAGCAAATTGGCTGTAACAGACTCACGAGTGATCCTATAAGAGATCCGATTATCCATTCTGACTAACAGAACCCTAAATACCTAATGCCTTTGATAAATATTTTAGTGTTTCACGTTAACGTGAATTGTTGGCGCGAAGCAGAGACTGTTTAACGGGCTATAAACTTTAAAAAGCTTTCAGGAGCATTCGTTGGACTTTTATTTGTTGCCTATTTTGTATTTTATACTTTAAAGAATGCCAATACTTGATTGTGGCCACAGTAACTTTGTTTAATGATCATATTTGTTCAAAGCGACCAAGTTTGAGATAAGTTAGGAAGTAATACTTTCTGTAACTTGTCTCACTATTTCAGGCTTTAAACAAATTATTATATCAGAACTATAGTAGATTGTATTAGAAGGGAGCGAAATAATATTTTTGAGGCGGGAGCGCTGTTGTGCAACCAGAACTTACCTAAACTAAGGGTTCAAGAACCAAATTTTAAGTACAGTATAGGACTTTAAATCAAAACTTTTTAAAATCCCTGACTGCGCAGTTGGAATTGACTCTTGAATGCTTAGCTACGGTCTGGTTTCATAATAGGTCTAAAGTAGTAATACAACCTTGTTAGGAATTTTAAGAACTGGTTGTATCTTATGAACCATATACCACAGCGTACTCATACTCATAGAGAAAACACCGCACTTAAACAACAATTCTAAAAACTTTAATTTATAATGAATTTTGTAAGCTGAGACCCAGAAACTTTTATATTTCTTACTATTATACGGAATCCTCGGTGTGCTAGTCCGACTTGCACTTGACCACACCTTAAAAACTTTATACACAAATAGCGTTATTCGTGAAAACTAACACTACAAAATCAAATGACGTGTGAATAAAATCGTATATTTTAGCTATTTCCATAGTTTATTGACATATGGTATCCTATTGTGGGGTAGCGCTGCTGATGTAAATACAATATTTTTGTTACAAAAAAGGGCAATTCGTGCTATTTATAAATAAGGATCTAGGATATCTCTGAGGGATAGGTTTAGGGAAGTAAAAATTTTAACTTTCGTGTCGCAGTACATATATGAAAATCTTTTATATGTACATAAAAATATCAATAGTTTCAGCAAGAAAAGTGACATTCACAAAGTAAATACTAGAAGTAAAAATAAGCTATTGGTGCATGATACACGTCTACACAAAATAAGTAACTCTTTTATGGGGCAATGTATACACTTTTACAACAAAGTTCCCAATAAAATTCAAAATCTATCAATAAGTAAATTTAAATCTTTTATCAAGCAGGTACTTTGTAAAAAGGCATACTATAATATTTCAGACTATGTAAATGATAAAAATCCTTGGGACTGATGATGCTCAATTACAGGATGCATAGGTAAACCAAATTAAAATGGAAATAACATAAAATTGTACGACTAAATTTTTTTTATTTAAAACATTAATTGTATTTTAGTTTATTTGTATTATTGATAGTGTTTTTAAAAGAGTAACTATCGAGTTTCTTGCCGGATTCTTCTCGGTAGAAATCAACAACATTGTGAACCGGCGGGAAGGTGGGAGGGTTCAAAAAATAATATTTTATAACTTTGACGATTCAAAAGTGATTGTAAAATCCTTATTTGAATAAACCATTTTGACTTTGACTTTGACTTTGAATACGTGTAAATGTGTGTGTGTGTGTTGCAAAGGTACGAACTATATGAAGTAACTATATGAATTAACTACTTATTTTTTTTTTGAAATGAAGTGTTAGGTTGTGTAGCTAAGTATAAAAAACTATAAGCTGTTTGAAAGCTTTTGATCTCACTCTAGAACCACAGCCTAAACATTCACTGAATACATTCGCTACACAAGAACTATACCTACAGTGCGCTCACTTTGTTACAGCTGCTTCGCTAATGGATGACGACAGCTCCCCAGAGAGTGTCGCATCGGTTGCCTTTGATGTCAGTGATATTGCTTCACAAAATGTTTAACTCAGTTACCAGAGTCGTAATTGTCAAAGAAAAATTCGGAAAGCAGCATTTATTTCTAAAAAAAATTGTTGTCATCCTAATTACAAAGTTTTCTAAAATTATATGAACGTAAAATCTTTCTGAAAATAACAAAAATGCCAAGTAAGAACTGACTTGTTCTGCAATAGAAGGATAATCTTTTTCAAATAGAGCTGACCCATATCACGAACGTTCAATACTTTGAGCTTTGTGAAACAGCTGTTTTTGGTTTTTGAGTATGCATTATATTTCGTTTACATGGTTACAAAAAAGGCAATGTTATTATTTAGGTATTGACAATAAACTTAAAAAGTGAGTTAACCTGTTTAGGATTGGGTACAAAACAAAAAAAAATGTGTGGCTCATATAGCACACGAGTTTGACCACACAACGCTTTACAATAATTTTTTATTGAATATGCGACTATGCTTTAGATCGTAACTGTATAATAATTATAAAAATAATAAAATGATAAAGGAATGAAAAGACAAATTTAAAACAACCTAAAAATCTAGTATACAGGGGCATTCTTTTAAATGGGACAGTATCCATAAGTAGGTAACTTATGAACTGTAAGAACTTTTTTTTAAGCCAATAAGGTGGCAAACAAGCTTACGGTCCGCCTGATGGAAGGCGGTCACTGTAGCCTATGGACGCTTGCAACACCAAGGGTTTCATTCGCGCGTTGCCGACCCTTCCTCCCTCCCTTCAGAAATCTAATAACTTCTTTCTTGAAGAACCCTATACTATAGTCCTTAAAGGAATTCGAATCAGTAAAAAAAAACTGGTTGCCTGTAAAGTCGGTATACGGGCGAAAGTTTTACGTGACAATGATTTTATGTCTGTCTCTCTCGCTCTTAGGCGGGCGCGTGCCTCTCACTCGCTCTCATTGTGAGCGCATAACGTGAGCGGAGCGTAACGCAGTTTCTTGAAGTGTCACCCGGCAAACCAATTTATAAGACGTTGTCACGTCAAAAGGTGCATGAACTGAATCCAAACTCAGAAAATGGGTCATAGGGCGCGTGGTGTACATTCGAACCCGACGCCAAAGTGATATTTCGACGCAATTTTTCAACGTCACCAGGCAGCAGACGTCGTCGCGTCGTTTCGGGCAGGTGTCTCATGATTTGCTATTACGCTACGTCTCGCTGGTTATTGAATTTTTTTCAGTGAGCTTTCGAATTTATTATTCTGTATATGTAACAGAAAATATTTTTACAATACTTTTGTGAAAAAAGAAAAAATACAATATCGATTCGAATATCGACTCTTTTAGTCTTGGTTTTGGTTTTTTTTACCTTAGTACAAGAGAACTACTAATGGCAAAAAATTGTTGGTCTTGCAGTTTTGTTTTGGTTTTGTTATTTCATTACCTGTTATAGTCACTAACCCTGCAAGAAAATTAGACAAAACAAAACTGGAGAACGAGATGGAGCAGTTTTTCTCCTAAAAATTTTATTATAATTACCTCATTATATCAGCTTATAATGGTCCGCTGCTAAACATATGGGAGAGGTCCCATGGCATTTCATTTCTTCCGGTTCTCTGTTTTTCACATTCATCAGCCACCATCGGTTACACAAAGTTGACGGTCTATCAGGCTGAAGGGCTCTTACGCTTCGCATTTCCATACGCGGTCATACTTGGACAATTTAAGAAATAATTTTTAAGTGAGGTAGAGCATAGCAAGTACTCGCTCGAACAAGCCGCAATTAAATATGGCCAATTAAAGCGGGGCATAGCGAGTACTTGCTGGAATGAGCAGCCTGAACTGGGGAAGTACATCCACCTTACAGAAAACCGAGGACATAATAACACTAACATTATGTAGTGTTGTGTTACTGGCGTTAAGTAAGGTTGCCAGAGCTCTTTGAGGATTCGCTGCGTGGACGACCGGCGGTGCTCGTTGCTGTCATTGCTCGGCGTAGACGCGGCGTGCTGGTACGGTGGTCAGGGAGACCTGATGAAACGGCTGACCTCTGGACTTCGCTCAATCGGCCATTCGGCCAAAAATATTCACAACAGATAGTATTTAATATGGAATGGAATGTTCAACTCTAAATATGACAAAGAGAGCTACTAGCTAATAATCTGCTTTCCGTATAATTCAGGCATTTATATGAAAAGTGCTGCGAAGATTTTATCAAGAGACAGGGATATTTAGCAATGTGCTAAACACATCAAAAACACCGTTATGGTCTCGTTACTTAATGCTACACGGCATGTTTAATATTAAGCATCAAATTAACTGACATATTAATTTTACTAAGCACATTTATTTTCTATACATGTGATTTATTTTCACAGTCGTGGACAAAATCTTGTATACAACTGCACGAAATTGCTATTATAAAACTCGCAACATGCAATTTCGTTACCCTCTTCGCTTGGCGTACGTATTAAAATTGCCTTTATATCTTTACTGTTGCATAAATAGCTATATTATTTACCTGTTACAGCATACAACTGCATGTAAATATAAAATTCAAATTGTACCTAATTATTTAATAATTGTCTATTTCGTAAAAATATTTTTCATGCTAATAAATATTATTTTAATATAACAATATAATAAAACATTATAAAAATTAATTCTACGTTTCTTTTATTTTTGTTATAATATTCGTTGAAGTCATAAAAGGCGTTGTTTTAAAGCCACCGTCGCTGTTTTGTCGGAAATGTATTGTAGTCGTCACATATTCTGGTAGTGCATTAAATACTTTAAGAAGGCAAATAAAAGAGTCCGACTCACACCTTACCTTTCTTAGAATTCCATAGGCAAATAGCAAAAACGGAAGTTTTATAATTGTACTATAATTTAATATACCTACTAAGAAAACTTCAACATTGAGCTTGAGGCATTTTTTAGCGTACCCTATTTTGTAGGGTGTTTTTGGAGAAATCTTAAAAACCTTTCAGGTTCTTAAGTAACCTTTTCTTTTAGTCCATATATTACGACTACACATTTATAAACTAATGTAAATTTAATCACCATTATTGCTACACACAGTAAACCATTGTGTTTCACTGGTGCGCCGCCCCGCGCGCGGTATACGTACTTTGTTCAGGATGTGTGTTTATTCTGGATGAAATGGGATTAAGAAGATAGAATGAATTCGATGTAATAACTTAAGATGTGTAGTCTGTGTACCTACCTATACTGAAATAATAAAACGAATAGCTCGATACATAATGTTGTCGATTAACTAGATGGCGTTAGTGCAGCGTTAAATATTTAGTAAATTCTACATTTTTCGAAAACATAGTTAAGTATATAAACGTTGTCAAACATTGTCATTTTATCTCGTGAGTTGTACGAATCCTAATAAATCCGAAAGGAACTCAGCGATAAAACAGAACACAGAGGGTCAGCCGTCCGCGTCCCACCCGCCACATTCCCGGACACTAAATCTCTTCACCCAGACAGTTAACACAGCGGATATTTCCCTTTCCACAGTAATCCATTTAATTCAGACTCTCCACAGTTCTTAGAAGCTTCCATTTGTTGGAGCTTGTTTTAACTCCAGTTTTACGCAAAGTTAATGTTTTATTTAAATATTCGTATTTTGTTTGACATCACATGTTTAACTAATTAGAATAGGTGATTAAGATTAAAAATTCACTAAAAAGGGGACAAAAGTAACGGCTCTGTGTTGTTGTTTTTTTATTAGGGTCACCTTCTAACATTGAGTAATTTTGTCTGAAAAACCATTTTTGGCTGTTCATGAAGGTGTAATTTTTTGTCACGCGTTTAGTAAAGAAGAATTGGTTTGTTGCACACAAGATTGATCTAATCGAAGACAGATCGATCCATTTATCAATCAGTATATATATTGATTTATGTTTTACTTCAGGTAAAATATTAAAAAGATGTTAATCTTGTTCGTGAATGGGTCATTAATGGCATGGGTAAATTTTGTATGGGCTGAGACCCTTTTTCTTCAAATATTTTTGTATAGACCTCTACACCTAACTATCTTAATCATTGAACCGTGGCAACTTCATTTTTTCCAATTTTATTATGTAAGTGCTTTTCATTTCGAGACAGTGGTCCATTAGCCATGCAGTTGTACGAAGGGCCATTTTTCGGTTCTCTCATGTTCAAATATTTAGTTGGTTCTCGGGGGAAAAAAATACTTGTTCATACAACCAGTTGAATATTAGTTGGACGAACGGGAAAAACTCCCTTTGAGTGGCATAGTGGTTTTGCTTGTCGAGCCAGGCAGCGCCACCCCCAAAATTCTATACATTTTATTTATTGATAGCCTGATACATAATAGTAGTTTATGCAATTGTTGCGAAAGTGAGTTCTTTTTTAAATGAGTTTAGTAGTACAATAGCATAGCACGAATTTTAAAAAGACACATTTCGTGCAATTGTATACACTGCATTTTATACGACCAGAAAAAAATATACTAATAGCTTTTAATGTATTAAAGAAAATCCTTGAAAAAATTCCGTGACTTGAGCAGAAGTTGATGTAGTTCTTGTCTTCGTCAAGCTCACATTTTTCCAAAAATTAATGCAAGCTGCAAAAAATTATATGATCATTTTACCGATTAAGTGATAAAGGGAAATGCCTAAAATTGTTTAAAGGTTGGCGCCTTTTTTTTTTAGTAGCGAAAACGAATGCGACTTTTTTATGTTAATAGTACATATTTTAGTGAATAAAAGTTGCTATGGCACCGCAGCTCCAAAGTGTATCGATCTCGAGATAGAGACGATTGTTGTGGGTCATTTTGTGTAACATTTTATTCAAATTCGATGAAATAATAAAGTGAAATATCACAATTAAACGTATTTTGTTACATACATAAAGAATATACTTATTATTATATATAATATAGACCTAGGTACATATCTATGCGTAATAATCGTGGAGGTTTTTGTTTTTAGTGTAACTCCTGAACGACTTTACCGATTAAAGTCATATTTAAATAGTAGACATATTTTTTCTTCTGCATTACAAAGATTTATAGCTCTGTTTATATTTGAAAGGTGGCGCCGTAGTTTAGTTATTAAAAATCTATTATAATAAACCTAGTTTACCCATTTGCAAAATATATCTTGATTTAGTGCCATAAACCATAAACATACATAAAATCTAGAGGCGATAGGTGGCGCTGTGGTCGAATTATTATGAAACATCGTATAAACAACACAGTCAACAACAACATGAACAACATATGTCAGGTTTGCTAGTATTATATAAACATTGCAAAATACTTTTACAGTTTAATAAAGTCAATTGCTTATTTTCATATATAAAAAATTATTAAATAAACAAAAAAACCCGACTGCAAAAACATTAAGCACTAAACAGAATTTAAAAATTGAGTATTCGTTTACTTTGTTTTTGAACTTGCATTAAATATTTGGCATGTTTAAGCTTTTGATTTTGAGTCAGGATTTTTTTATTTATTTATTTAATCATTTATTTTTATTCACAGCTTTTTAGTGTTATGTTTTTTATTTTTTGTACTTCCGCTTAATGATTTTAGGCTTTAAGTGTTATATATTTTCATACTGTCCTTTGAAAGCCCTTTATTTTGATACCCAACTCGAGGTTCTCAAAAAAACTTTAGCCCGCACATTTTTTTTTTAATTTTTAGTATCTATTGTCACTCTCACAATTGAAACGAATCTAACGATGCCTCTCATGCTAAAATCTATCGAGCCTAGGCTACTGAGCGTGCCAAGGACATATACATACATACATAACTACTTACACTCGATTCCTTACCAAAAAAAAGGCGACATTTTTAGGCAACGGCCTTTAAAAACTAAAAAAAGAACAATAAAACTATTGATCGTAGGCCTCTCAGGTCAGCAGTCATGTGTACTAACCCCTAGGCTATCGAGATGTTGGACAGTAACGTGAAATTACAAATGATATACCGCGACATCTCAGGTTTGTTGCTTTGTGCGAAGATGTGAATTATACAAATTCTTTCAATGTTTTTCGAGGACGTGATTACTCAAATAGTAGGTAGGTAGGTAGGTTTACAAAATATTCCTTTTTTAACAATATAGGATGGTTGAAATTTAATAGATTATAAGAATACATAAACGTCACTTTTGTAAAAAGATATAGTTTATCAGGCGCTTCATTTATAGGCCAGTCAAATTAGATACATTTTTGGGCTAAAAAAATAATAATTGGTAGAGTTTTGAATTTTGGTGTACTTGTTCATTAAGACCTTTCGTTGCACATACTAAAAGTCGATAGCTGTTGCGCTTGTGCCGCCATCTTGGAAAAAGGTACCCTTTTTTAGTTTTTTGCTCTATCTCAGCAATTTTTGCTGCGAAGGAAAAAATGTGTATATATAAACTATAGATTATTAAATATCCTATAAAAAAGCTCATACATACTGCTATTGTATCTCTAGTATTTTAGCTGTAATCCAGCGTTAAAGAGGAAAATTATTTATTTTTTGCCGCCGATATACCGTTTGTTTTATATTTGGTTCAAATATATTTTTTAGATTTATTCCTCAAAACTACCAAGAGAGAAAGAGAGAGAGTGACGAGAGGATGAGAAAGAAAAAAAAATACCACGAAATAGCCACGACTGCCGTTTAATGCCGTAAAGCCATGACCAGCCATCAACTGATCATCGTCTCTTAGGTGTGCCTCACTTCCCATAAAGACTTAGGCAACTTATTCCGTTTTATGTTACTGCAATACTACCAATAGTCATAGGCTGGAAATACTTGACGTAGCGCGTTCACATAACGTAATCCGTGGTTTCTGTAAGCTAGACACATTTTGCTTTGACTTTCTTCACGTTTTTATATGTCCCTCTGACTCCTATCCGACAAAGGCGTATTAAAGAAAAAGCAGTTACGAAAACGCGATGGAAAAGATTTAGCCTAGCTTCCAGGTTAACTGGAGCTATAAAGCTATTGAAGTCGACACCCTGAGCGCCAAACCTTCCTTCCAAAGACTAAATTAATGCCTGTGACGACCACTAAAAGTGTCCACTGTCATTGCAGACGAAGTTCTGCAGACTATCAAAATTAAGTTTACTCCTGATTATTATATTAATAAGTATTTTTAACTGGGGCATGTCGAGCTACATTTTTTCGCGATCTAGTTAGGTTAAAATTTCCTAAACCCTCGTCATATAGATAATTTAGTTTACTAAACGGTTTGAGTAGACTTTATTAATGGTTAGTACTACCACGGTTAGGTAATTTCATAGACCTTAAGTATAGACCTCTTTACCAAAGACATTTCGGATTTTGGACAACAGAACAGCGGCACTGCATCACAGATTTCACGAAGCACATTTATAGCTATAGGAGCACAATTTTTCGACGTGGCGACAGCTTTCAATAAATACTAACACAACGGTTATTAAGCTGTTACATTTATAGACTGGTCCACATACACTGTGATCGCTTTTAACTGGTTTTTATTTTATGCACATGCTAATAGTAGCTTGCGAGTGACTGTTGGGTGACAGATTCAATGACCACATCAATATTAGAGATCTAATGAGAGCAGAAATGAGATCTAGCTGTGGTAAGCTGATTATATTAAAAGCTTTCTTGAATTTGTCCCCGTTTATTAGTCTGTCGCAGCAGCTTCGTAGGCCTAGGGCCCAAGGGACATAATATCAAGAGATTGTTAAAGCAAAGTTCATTCAGTACTTCTATGGGGCGCAAACTTAGGCTAATGTTTTGTAGAAACGTTATGTTGAGCATGTACCAGCCTATGGTTGTCATTAACGGCGTAGTTAGTAGCAGTCATAATGTTAAAATTCAGTTTGTTTATCAGTCTGTTGAGAACCTTGCCTACGTTCTACTCAGGATAGGTTGTTTTTATCGGAATCTAACGCGATGATGATCAGCTGATGGTTGGTTAGTCTAGCCTAGTGGCTATTCTTATTCACCAAGCGGACTCCGCCCTGCTATACACATCATGTCGCATAATGCATCTTGAATTATGTCCCCTCTTCTCTGTCTCTCTCTCTCTCTCTCTCTATTTCTCATTATCTTTGTCGGTTTTTCTATCTCTAGGTAGTGTCATGGAATAAGTTAATGGAATTTATATCTTATATATGAACATTTTGGGAGAAAGCAAAAACAAAACTGTATATCGATAGCAAAAATATAAAAAAAAACTTTCTAATGTCGGATTACAGCTAAAGTATTAGAGATACATAAATAATCTATCTTAGCTTTTTTATAGGAAATTTAATAAGTTAAAGTTTTTGTTTACACGATTTCATTTCATTCATGATTAATGCCAAGATATAAGCAAAAAACTGAAAAAGTACCTTTTTTCCAAGATGGCGGCGCGAGCATCGATGGGGACTTTTAGTATTCACAACGGGAGGTCTTAATGAACATGTACACCGAAATTCAAAACTCTAACAAATAATGTTGTTTTATTTTCTAATTTGACTGGACTATTAAGAATGTGCTTATTTCTTCAGGTACAAACGTCTTTGCTTCTGATACCCTTTTCATTTTCGTTTTATAAAAGCAATAAATTTCGAGTATTTTGATAGGTCAATTTGCTGATTAATACTGAGTGTAGACCCAAGCACAGAATATAAGGACCACAATGTTGAAGATTTGAACTTAATTGCTAACTCTTGAAAGTATGCTATTGGGACATTTTTAGAAAATGAACTTGTATTTCTGGTTATTTTCAATCCAAAAAATCTTGGTAAGGCTTTTTTATTTTTGTGGAAATAATGTTTCGGTGGCGTCATTGGCTATTTGTATAATATCAGGCGGCGTTAGAATATCCCCTTCGATACACTCACTACTATTGTCACAGGACATATTTTATTTTTGTAAATTATGCAACCTAATTATCAAACTTATGTTAGTAAGTAATTCTATCAATATGAATTTCTGCTCAAGCAAATTACGCGGTAAAAATTTTCGATTTATTTTTAATGCAACGCCATCTAGCAGAAGCTTTGGGATCTTTTGGTTCGTATTCTTTATTAGGTGACGTTGGTACAGTCCACTAATGTTCGCACTTTAATGTTTATCTTTGCTCGTGCTTTAATGTCACAAGTACATATTTATGCAACGAGTTGGTGAAAAGACTATTAACATAATACTAGTTTTGATTTCATAATTTCAAAATTAAAATACAGGAGTGTAAAAAATATTTTAACGACAGATAAAACATTTAGGGTTCTTACTTTAGTAATAAATAGTTCAGCAGTTGGTGTCAAAAAGTCTTCAGATCCCGAACAGTCTTAGAGATCCATATCTTTAATCTTAAGCTTTCATTTTTATAAATATAAAAAAAAAATGCTTTTTTTATGACTTTGTCAATTTATTTTAAGTATTCAGGTAAAGAATGAACTTCGTCTCCACAAAATAATGTTTGTTGTTCATGTTGCAGTTTTAAACTACTGCTTACATTTAAATATTGCTTGAAATTGCTAGCAAGTAACTCGATAGTAACTTAGTTCTTGCTAGTGAGCTCACAACAATGTTTCATTCTGCTTTACGTTTTGTGAAAGACAAGAATATTTTACAGCTGCAAGTTACTATTTTACATCTGAGAATCTTCAAAAAAATGCAAGCTGAGAAAGCTTTTGCTCTAAAGAAGTAGTAAGTGCAACTTGACAAAAAAATAGAATTAAAATAAAGTTAGTCTTGAATGACTTAGATGGGAACCTGAGTGATCATGACTGGTGAACTGCAGGGCGTAGGTTCAGTTCCCGCGCAGAACAAACATTTATATTTGTGTTGGCGGCTGACTGTGATTAAAATACGATATAAACAAAACATATTTCTGTATTTTCTCAAGGATATTCTTATTTTTAGTAAACAATTTCGGTAAAAATTAAGATAAATAGACAGAGAGAATTAAATAGACTTAGTGTTTTATTAAGCATTCTGAAAATATAAAAATTAAATCGTAATATTATGGAAATAAAATCAAATGGTGGCAGTTTACTCACAAGCTTTAGACATTTTAAACATACGTTAAAGTGCTATCAGTTTGATAAAACTTGAAAAAGCAGCTTTAGGACAGTTTGTTACCGTATAAATTACTTCCTTAAGGGGCTAGGCTGCATCGCAGCGATAAGAGAGTATGTAGTAATGCTAAAAGCATTATGAGCGATAAAACAAGTGCTACTATACAGCTTATTAGGGTCTCGCTAGTAAAACTTGACTATTTACATTACTGGTGATATTTCTATATTCTTTTTGCAATTTTCGTTTAAAACCACCAGTTCTTTCAAGTTTTCTGCAAGATTGACGATACTTTGCACAGTTCGCAAAAATAATTTAAGAATACAACTAATTACAACTCATTGCTTAGCAATTCATTGATCTAGAGCACTATACAACTTTAAGAATTAGTAATTTTGTTAAATTCTTTTAAACAGAATATATCCTTTCCGGAAGCCGTTATGTTTCTTTTGTTAGACTTGGAGACATGTACCGGTTTTTGGTTTCTCTATTATACAGAGTTTGTGTTACTTAGGTGATTGGATAAAAGCCTCCAAAATGGATAAGTCAACTCTGACCTAATTAATATAAAAAAAACAAAACAAAAAATTTACAATGGGTACACATTCTGTATAATACAATTATACTTTAATTATTTCATTTAAGTAAATATACGGTGAGCCGGCTGAACTCAAAATTACTTAATGAAACAACAGGGTCGTTACTTTACGTATTTTAAAGTTTGCATACCATTTTTATTCAAATGCAAAACAAAGTATACCCAAATTTACCGTTTTTTATACGTAATATTAAAAAAAAAATGCCGTTTAGCTATTTTTTTTGAAAAAAAGGCCATGGTCGGCTAACTTCGAAAAAAGTTAGACAACCTATGTAAAATATTATATGCAGGGGTGATAGGGACCTGCAAAGTGGCTGAGAATTTGTCGTTTTTTATAGAAAAAAAAACCAAAATTTGTTAATTTGTAGTTATAACACATTACAAAAAAAAAAGTTAGTCTGTCTGACAAGACCCTCTTACTCAAGAACGCGTGAAGGTATCAGTTGAAATTAACATCAAATACTTAAGTCCGATCACTTAAAAAATCAAGTTTCTAAGTTATTGCTATAAAAAATATGGCCAAATACAGTTATTCCGGGGGCACTTCCGGTTGACTTAGAATCGTAAAATTTCGCAATAAACAATGCCATGTAGCACACATAAAGGAAAAAATCTGAAAACCGTTAATTTGATGTTACATCACAAAAAGATTTTTTTTATCTTATTTTTAGTTCATAAACTAGCCGCGACATATGGTCAATCTATTGGGACAACAGTTGTCCAACGGCAAAGTTAAGTTTGACCCTCAATACAGTTTTCCTTTTACGGAACTTTGACGATTCAAAAGTGTTTTTAAAAACCTAATTTGAACTTAAAAAAATTTACATAACCATAAACGGTGTAAAGTGGAATGTGACGTGTTACAGTGCACAATACTCAGTGCACAAAAGAACTCAGTGTTCCTTTACTAAGTGTCCCGACTCTAGAGTGTCGCTTCACTAACAGAGAATAATATTTGATGTTGTTCCTGTCAATTTAATACCAGCAAACGTCACATCAAACACCATGAACCACGTTTTATTTTAACACGAATTTTAATACCAGGGTTAATTATACTGGTTTACTAGCTATGATTAAAAAGCGAAGTTATCTGAAATAGTGAAATCTCTAAAACAAACCAAATTTAACCGATAAATGTATCGACATACGTAAATGCTGTTTATTTTACTTTGGTGATTTATTACTTGTACTGACGAGGGTTGGGGCCAAAGGCGACATCTGGTAAAAAGTGAACTTTACTTTCTGTTGTAAAAGTACTGTAAAAGGAACAGATTTTAATATTTTTACTACAGCAAGCAAGCTACAACTTTAACATAAAATACTTGGTTTCTAGCCATGTCGGAGATTTATTGTTATTATTATTATTATTTTAGTCTAAAAATCTGAAGATTGGTTGCTTATGTACAAACATACAATGTATATCTGACAAAAAGCACAACATTGCTTGGTAGTTACTTTAATTTGCAAGGCTTTCCAAACAACAAGATCAATCAGCAAAGTCTCGGCAATGTCTGAACGCTCCTGTTGTATTTTAACTTTAACTTTAACTTGCCGGAACGAAACTAGCTTTCAACAAGCAAGCAAACTCCAATTAGATTTTCGTCGGTCGTTTATTCACTCTTCCACAGACTAAAATAAAGTGTTCATTTGAGATATAACTTAAACCCAAAAAATCAATTATCCGATATGACAAAATGTTGTTGAAAGCTAAGTAGCACATCGACAGAGCATCAACTAAGTAGCACGTCGATAGAGCATCAGCTAAGTAGCGCGTCAACAGAGCATCAGCTAAGTATCACATCGACAGAGCATCAACTAAGTAGCACATCGACAGAGTCAGTCAACATGTTTTTAACTATTACTACAAGTATATCACAGCTGATTAACTTCCAACGACACTATCAGATTGCACTTTTTCTATTGTGCGATAATTTTGACTACTATTTTTTTAGTAAACGAAATACGTAAAACAATGAATGTCTTTTGGATGAAATTTTAAGTTATTATTTTTGAAGTTATTTAAAAGATAATCTTGATATTTTTTTTTGTAATAAATCTTAATAGAAATAAATAAAGGTTGAAAATGTAAGAAAAATAGATTAGATCTATTTTGCACCGTTAAGTAAAGGATTCAGGCGCAATGGTTCTTGCATTATATGAGGCAAATACATCAAGTGAAACTCAGATATATCAAACATTTGTATTCTTTAGCACAAAAGAGTGGTAACAAAAGGGCGTAGAGACGAGACTCACAACCATTTTGTTTTGCGTCGTAATTGACCTAATATTATTAACCAAATACATACAATGTCATGCATTTGAAACATGTGCACAAAGCTCACAGGGTACGCTACCAACCCTTCGCTCGTTATAACGCGTGTCACTTGAAACATGTGCACAAAGCTCACAGGGTACGCTACCAACACTTCGTTCCGTATAACACGTGACACCTGAAACAAGTGCACAAAGGTCACAGGGTACGCTACCAACCCTTCGTTCCTTAGAACACGTGTCACCTGAAACAAGTGCACAAAGGTCACAGGGTACGCTACCAACCCATCGCTCCTTACAACACGTGTCACCTGAAACATGTGCACAAAGCTCACAGGGTACGCTACCAACCCTTCGTTCCTTACAACACGTGTCACCTGAAACAAGTGCACAAAGGTCACAGGGTACGCTACCAACCCATCGCTCCTTACAACACGTGTCACCTGAAACAAGTGCACAAAGTTCACAGGGTACGCTACCAACCCTTCACTCCTTACAACACGTGTCACCTGAAACAAGTGCACAAAGGTCACAGGGTACGCTACCAACCTTTCGCTCCATACAACACGTGTCACCCCCGCTATCTCTAAACACGTTACTAAAAAACGGAGATTTTATGACCTGGTGACAGTGCAGTTGCGTTTTTTGGAAAATGGTGACTAAATTTACGTAGTTCGAAATCTTGTTAAGAAAATATAAAGTTAAAATCATATTAATGAATAAACCATTTACAAAACGAGTTCTTGACTGAAGGGTGGGAACTGGAGAGTGTCGGGAGACAAGGCAGCAGCACAGTGTGACGTTGACAAATTGTGTCTGACATCGAGAGACATTGTTTAGGCAGTCAAAACTTTCTGACAATCAGTCTCAGCTACAAAATACAATTTCATTTGATTCAGCAACCAAATATTTGATTAATAGGTACCAAATAAATTACAACATTGTTACTCGTGTGTTGCTTTATGTTAAATTAATAAAGAAAAGACACTTAGGCCTACCCAAAGAAGTTCAAGGGATGAAACAAAAACATTGACCGACTCCACTAAAGACAAGTAAAAAAGGGTTCTGTTGGCTTAAGACAAAGAAACTGTAGCTAAATGTTCTGCGTCTGTCAGTATGTTTGCTTTAGGAGCTTATTTTTTACTTTTAATTGGATTTGAAGTCGGTTAATGTTTCTGTTAAAAAAATTTAGTAAATTTTTTAATTTTTAGTTGCCCTATTAAACAAATTTTTTTTCAGTTGGTCTTTAAAGTCTATTAAAGAAACATAGAAATTTCTTTAATTTTTATTCGAAACTCTAAATTACTCGAATCTGTACTTTAATATATAAAGTTGAAGAGTTTGTTTGTTTGAACGCGCTAATCTTAGAAACTATTGGTCCGATTTGAAAAATTCTTTCAGTGTTAGATAGCCCATTTATCGAGGAAGGCTATAGGCTATATATCATTACGCTGTTTCAAAATCGGGAGTTACTTTTGCGAGCTTACGCTTGCTCCGTGCGCTGCGTAAGTTTCGCAAAAATCATGTACGACAGAATTGTTCCTCTTAAAAAGTTCTTTGAAAAATTCGGCGACAGGCGGACATTTTAAGGTTGACTCCTTTTTTATGCTAAAGAAATTTGTTCTAAAATTATGCATTATTTGCGAAGTTGTTTTTATATACAAGATATTAATCCTTAATAAATACGTTATTCATCACAAGTCTTTAATTTAAAACAAAATTTCCCTTTAAATCATTCGATTTCAATGAATATCTTAGGAGATATCGCAGTTTTAAAATAACATGACAGCAAAATAATGATCAAAACCGATAGCCAAATTTAGGGCGGGCGAAGCCGCTGACAAAAGCTAGTTATAAGAATAAATGATATAAAGAAAGGATAGGATAGGAAACAAGGGTTCGGTTTTTACCAAATATTTACGGAATCCTAAAAACAAATGATTGAAAATACTTGACGAAACTATATAAGCGGTAATTTTTAACATTTGTCTAAGTAGGTATATATAAATACCTTCCTACCGCTTAAATACCGACGTACAAGTATGACGAAACTTTGTAATGACTACCGTTTTTTCCCTAAAATAAAATTGACAAATGGAAAAACGGATAGACGTTAAAACCGTTTTTGCCGGGTGACTACGGAACCCTTATATTTCATAAACAGATGGACGCACAGATATGAAAAATGTGTAGAATAAATTTATAACATTCGGTTTTAACAACGGAGCCCTAAAAATTAAAACGTCAAAATCAGTTTTTTCTGCAAAATGCATAAAATGTCAAAATGGTCATTGAATTTGTTAGTTCTACCGTGCACATGGGTAAAATGCTGTGCATTTTCTTTTCAAAATTTGTAAGGTGTGAATGACATAACGAAATTGCGCGCACTGCGAGATAGAATCGCATGCGGATATCTGTGGTTTGCTACAGATTTGTTGCGATTTGTTTCCGCACGGAATTTTTGCAAACTTTCTCAAACATGCTACAGTATGCGACCATATCTTGCAAAAGATTCTTTTAGAATAAATGGTACTCGCAGTACAGTGTCAGAGAGCGACCCACAATGTTTTATATTTGACACCTCGAGCGCTCGAGTGGTCAAATATGAAATTTGAAAATGGAACGAACTTTTTCACACCCGAAAATTTATAACTAAAAAGGATAACTCATCAAGTTTATTAAACTTAGGACTGGCACAAGAAAAGAATGCACCATTAAATTTATTTAAAAAGTAAAAAAGAAATCGACATTTGATCGCGGCGAAAATTACCGAAACTATTTTTATTATTGTCAATACAGTTGCCAATATAATGAGTTTTTAACGCGCATGTTTGAGAAAAGCACTATACAAGCCTTTGCCACAACTGAGCATAACCGGACTCTGTGATATACCGCCCGGTTACACTACGGTTGCGGGCCGTGGCAGTAATGTACTAAAAACACCACGAGCTACGCAAAAACATCTGCAGACCTGCAATAGTGTTCGCTTGTCACTACGCGTTTTACAGATAAAGCGGGGTTTCTTTATTTTCAACCGACTTCAAAAAAGGAGGAGGTTCTCAATTCGACTGCTTTTTTTATGTTTGTTATTTCAAAACTTTTGACTAGGTGAACCGATTTGGATGATTTTTTTTTATTTGAAAGCGGGTGCTTGTGGTCCCATTTTAATTTGGTCCAGTTCTGACAATGACATCCATGAGAAAACCATATAAGTCTTAATTTTTATGTGGATGATTATATAACATTTTGTTACTATTTTAAATGTTTTTAGTGTACGAAAAAAGCAATTCGTCACTAAAAATTAAAAAATAAAAGCTTTTTAACCGAAAAAACAACCCTTTAACTCGTATGGTTTTAGTGAATTTTGAGGCCAATAATTCCGAGTAAATTTTGTACAGTTTTTAATTTAAAGCGCGCACCTAATTTCATGTGTTACGATTCTGAATACGTGTTTACCATGTTCAAATAAAGTTCACATTCAGTTGCTATTTAGTAATAAGAAAAACAAGTTTTCTGCTGATGAAATTAACAAAAAAATTAGAACAGTTAAAGCAGTTAGATAAAAGGAGGACGTCTGGAACCAACGTTGGACCAACACAGGAAACATTATTGGTAGAAAATAAATAGTACATGCTTATCAGGGCCGCTTAACATATGCTAAAGTTGTGCAGAGTAGAGATTTGTGTTTGTTTTTTCAATGTGTTACGACAACGGGATTTACTCGCGATTATTTACGCATCAAAATATAAATTGGGAACAAAAATATATTTATTCCTGGAAATAAGTACCACATTTTGTGTAGGACAGTGGTGAAATTGGGCTTTACACTTTATACCCGACAGTTACAACTAAGTTGTTATTAATGAAGAAAGTGTTACTGTGGAATCTAAACCTTCCAAGCATAGGATTAGGTAAACGTTTCACTAAATTTGTAGAACTACGTGGCCATTTCATTGTACAAATATTACCAAGCTGTGTACAAACAATCAGCTGGTTATAAATAATTTTTATGACCTCGTTATTTGAACATATTTTCTATTGAAAGTACAATAATAAATACATTCTCACTTGCAACTAACTCCTACATTACAGATTTTCCTCACTCGCTGGTCACGTTTCTGCGAGAAATTATGAGAGTCGTCTCAGCACGGCACCGGGGCGCGGCTGGACAGACGGTCCGGAAAACTGAAATATGGCTCCGGATACGTTTCTTATCTCGCAGTGCCATTTGTTATACTATTTTACACATCTTTCTTTATTCTGCGTCTGTTTTAATCTTGTACTTAATGCAAATAAAACAAAATGCATTAAGTTTTCACCACCCAATGTAATCCAAATTAATAGAAATCTGTTATTAAATAATGAAAAATTAGAATTAGATGATCAAACGGTCTTTTTAGGTATAACTATTGACTCAAAATTGCAGTGGGGTCCACAAGTTACAGTTCTAGCAGGTAAACTTAGTTCTGCTGCTTTTGCGATGAGGAAAATCAGGCAATTGACTAACATAACCACAGCAAGACTTGTTTACTTTGCTTATTTCCACAGTGTCATTTCTTATGGTATTTTGCTATGGGGTTCTGCTGCGGATATTGAAACCATATTTATATTACAAAAAAGGGCAGTACGAAGCATTTATAAGCTAGGTAGCCGAGATTCTCACAGGGATGTTTTTAAAGAAATAAATATTCTAACGGTTCCGTGACAATATATCTATGAAAATATTATGTTTGTCCGTAAAAATATATCCCAATTTCCGAGGAACAGTGATAAGCACAACTGAAATACGAGAAATAAAAATAAACTTGCTATGCCAAAGTTTAGACTTACTAAAGCCAACAAATCATTTATGGGAAGCGGTGTAAAATTTTATAATAAGTTAACTGTAGAAATTCTCAACTTAAGTGACATACAGTTTAAATTTTATATTAAACATCTCCAATGAAGAAAGCATATTATAATGTAGATGAATATTTGAATGACAAAATTGTATGGCCTAGTATCACACAAAATTAATTTACATAAAGTTTTATATATATATTATCTTTAATATGTATATGAATCCCTATTTATTTATTTATTTACATATTTGTAAAATGTAAATATGTATGTATATATATATATATATATATAATATATATATATATATATATATATAAAAAAAACGCCAAAACATCCCAAAAAATCATGAAAAGACCGACGTAAAATTCCAACGCTATAAGGTTCAGAATCATGTACTCAACCTATGGTTTCAGTATTCGTCACGATGTCCCTTACACCCTTTACATATATATGTACGTCTACTGTGTAATATTATATGTTATATGAATATAGTACAATCGAAGTTTTATTGGAGCTGCTTGAGTGTGTCATGCTCTCTCAAAGTTTCTGTGCGGTGGTGGCAAGTGAGTCGGGTCGTTACGTTCCCTAAAACATGGTTGAGCGAAGCGATGGCTGATTCATGTGTCATACTCGTGAACGGGTGCCGCCTGTGGAGGCTGGTCTGCTCTTGCAAACTTCTTGCAAACTCTTTGGTATTCTTAGTATATATACATATATATGTACGTCCGCTCTGTAATATCATATGTTAAATGATTTTTTTTTTCTCGGGAGTTACTTTAAATCCTATCACAGAGTAATTGAAGACTTTTAAACGTATCACATGAAAAACAATAGGCAATTAAAATAATACCTAAATTTTGATTGTTTTTTAAATTAAACTATTTACATTGTAAATCTTGTTTATTAAGTGTTTTAATACAAAACATGTATTTATTAGTTGATACACCATAATTTTATGTTTAGTTTGTGATTTTACGAGGATTACCTATTGGACGCACGCAATAACAGTATTGTAATTAGTTTGTAAAGCTAGTTGTAGTTAATTTACTTGACGTTTCGAAATTGTTCTTAGTAACCCATTTGAATAAAAAGATTTTGATTTGATTTTTGATTTTGTTAATGCACTTACTCTAATACCAAGTTAGGACAGCTTTCGTTGTTTCTACGTAGTTAACGAATCTTCCAAGCGCATTGCAAGCTATTGATCAATCATCACTGTCCATCGTGTTGGCGTTAAAATTCTGAGCTTCTTGTTGTCAATTGACGTATTGATAACAGAAGCAAGCAAACAAGTGTGCGTGAAATATAAGCTGCACTCTAATAGCACTTTACCGAGTCAAAAAAATTAATCAGTCGTTAACAAATGAAAGGGCTTGTTTTGAGAGGCTAAAATACTTATCACTTTTTTATATTTAAATTATAAAAGTTAAGTTTTTTATAATAGATGAAAATTGACCATTAATTACGCTTGTAGCTGTTGAACAACTTTTTTACGTCCTAAGTTGACAAATAGCGAAGGCATCTATATTTTTTTTGCAAAATTTTGATTCATTGTCTTTGTAGCGGCTTGTACTAAAGAGATGTCTTTATGGACTTTAAATAAAATGACGTCTTACGGGATCCTAGTTTCACTTCGGAACCCTAAAAAGGTTTCAGATATACTATACAATTGTCAATGTCTAATATCTGCACTTCTTTTTATCGTGTCATCCTGAAAACAATTGCATAAAATACAAAATAAAAAAAAACATATGTTTTTTGCTTTCACAACAGATTTAAAAAACGCGTACGTTGTGTATTATATTTTTTTGGTCTACCAGGAATGCTATAAATTTGGAATTCAGCCCACCGATGGTCTGGAATCACTCGTCTTAGAAATGATATATGCCTTTACGTAGAAAATATTTCCTCAGCGAAAAATCCAAACGCCCTTTGTTTCCGGACGATATGATCTGTAGTAGAACGGTCTGGAATTATGGATATCAATTTATTTACTAGATATCGTCTTACGATATCGCCGAAATCAGCTGCTCATTTTATGTTTTCACATTGAATAAATTTTGTTTGACAACGTCCTTTTTTACTCCTATGATATGTAACGGAACACTGCAGTGTGTATGCATATAAGCAGTATATTTGATCTCATTAAAGAAAAAAATATATGGAAAAAGATACAACTTGGATTTGATAAACCATTTTATATTTTTTTTTATTGGTACTGTAAAAATAATGAAGCCCAGCAACAAAGCACAGTGATACATCTTTGTTATAATTGCTTAGGCCAGGAAGTTGACAAAATAAAAGTGTAATATATAAGCAGATATTTAAACATCTGATTTCAGTGAAAATTCTAAATATTTGTCATTCTAGAAGCTGCGATACATTGGCCAAAGTAAATGTCAGTTTATGAACAATTGATGAACATTACGTGTAATATTTTTTTTTGGGTTTCGTAGTCAACAAGAAATCCATGTCTGTCCACTTAGCTTATAGACTCTCAGTACTAGATTGCTGTAATTTAGCATGGATGCCCTTAAGGGTACCTCCCCTATACATAAAGTGGGGATTATTTTTTATTCTCGTTTTTTATAACCTACTTTTTATCAAAATATTACAGACAGTTTTAATTTGATTCACATTCAATACATAAATTCGTCACTGCTAAAAGTATACCTTATTTACTAAAGGGGATGAAAAGCAGATTGTGCCACACGATATCAAAATTATTAAACCTCGAGCGACGTACTTTAGACTTTCTTTGAAACGTTACTGAAAAAATATTGGTTACAAAACGAAAGCTAGACATTGTCACAACCACATAGGATTTTTTCGCTACGCTAAACGAGGAAAAGAGATATACTCATTACATAAACGCTGCACAAGAGAAAAAGAGACAGATCACCATATATAATATGTCCATTATTTTTCGAAAAGATTAACCCGGACAATCATACTTTTCACAGGTAAATACGAAATTCTCACGTATTTTTTTCAAACCATATTTTGTTGCATTTCTGTTAAAACTTGGCCCAGAAAACTGTTATGTTATTATATTGCTTTTCTTTGTAAAACGTGGTATTACGTGGCCGTATGTCACAGTATAATTCCACTGTCTTTGGGTAGATCCTAATAAAATTTTACAGAAATGTGTCTTTTGCAAACCGCCATACAGATATGTTATGATAACTAAGAAAATATTTTTTAGGGGTAGCTCTCCATACATTGAACCGAGGTTTGAAAACTTTTGTTTCTCGCACCTCATCGTCTGGGGTATTATTAGATAGGGCATTAAAAATGCTTTTGAGTCTGTTGAAAAAATTTTTTAGAGAATAATATTTTGCGAGTTATTGGCTTTCAAAGTTGAAATTTTTTGTGTCTCTAACTTTCAAACCGCATCATTTAAAAGTCTGAAAAAATCACGGTTATAGTACCGTGATAGATATTCGCAATAATTTTCATTCTACTAAACCCTAACTTAATACGACACGCACTTGGCCTATTTTTGCCTAATCAGCGTTGGATCTGAAGCATTACACACAAGACAGGTGCTTACCAAAAAGAATCCAACTTTGGAATTTCAATACAATCCACTATTAACAATATTTAAATTTTTTGATTCCCCTCAAATCGTGTGCCATTAATTTAATATAACTGCTTATGTATTTTGTTTACTTGGGAACATTCCCTGAACATTTTCAATGTTTGCAGAATACATTTCCACCGTCAAATCACATCGCTAACCAAAACAGGCATAAATATATCGATAAACAGTAACGCTTTTTTTTTTGGTATCATCACTAAACTGACATTGTGTATCTTTTACATTCTATATCTATGGGTCAATACGATAAGGACACACACAACAATGAGTATCTACCTGTAGGCAGTTTGACAGATATAAATAAAAACCCTTGCTCCAGAAATGGGTCTAAAATTTCATTTTTCGCTGTCAAAAGTTACAAAAACAATTTATAAATACAATAGGCTATTTATTGACTTGTTTTTATCCCTTCACGTCGAAACGGATCATTCAAATAACCTTATCTTTACACAGGGATACCTGAAGTGGTGGAAAAGTAGGTCATTTTGCTTCTTTTTAACTAAATCAGAATTCCTACAGCACTAAATTTCTCTGTGGGTGAAACTTTGGAGTAGGTCCGAAAGCCACGAGTTAGATAGAGAACTTGAAGTTTATGATCTTTTTATGACAAAAACAGTTCAAGCCACATCGAGTAATGTAAAAATAAAGATTTTTTTAATAGAATTATACAATAAATAGAAAGATGATCATTGCTACAACACTAAGAATCTGTTTGATAACAAGGAATTGGGTACGGAACCTTAAATAAGAGAATTCGAATAATAGCGACGGGTTCATATTAATATATTATAATAGAATATTATAACATCTTTGAACCTGCCAGAAACGGCAAAATTGAAAAAAAAATTGGTATTGCGATTGAATTATTCATTTTATCCCTTCAGTTTGCGCGTAAAATTGATTTGACTTGCACATAAATATATATATAAGATACAAAATGTTCAATAATTTTGTTTAATTTAATGAAAATTCTATATTGCATGATTTCTACCTTTCACCAAGTCACTGGTAAAATATATTTCGAGGTTTCGTGTAACTTTTATGTATCAACTGTTCCGGTAAGGTTCATAGGTAATTGAAAATTCCTCAGTGTCAGACATCGACATCGAGAAGGCAGTTGAGGAACAGCCACATTCCGATGTTCACGCGTAAATACGTCAAAGTCACACACAAGCGATACTTTTATAGCGCAAAAGCTTTCTTAATATAAATGCCGATGTATGTTTGGTGCAATATAAGAAACGTTGATTATTTAACATTTACCTTGCTATAATGAGTATATAATCCTTAAACATTTTTGGAACTTTATAATGTTAAGAATAATAATATAATTCAATGTGAAAAAAAATATCCTAAAATACAGTCAATTTCATCAAATATTCTGACACACATAAATCTCGTGGCAGCTAGAAAAAAAAAGGTTTCTTTTGTCCTTTTGGTTTTTTGACAGTGTTGTAGTATAAGTTTCCGGAATCAGTTTACCTTGACTTAAAAATTGCAGGATTCACCCGCCCACGCCCTCCGCATTGTAAAACAGAGACCACAGCGCTTTTCAGAAAAAAAGAGATATTTACTTAAAAAAATCTTGTAGAATTTAGTTGCAGCCTTCATACACTATCTAGTTATCCAGCCATTAGAATAAATTCTAATGTAGGTTAAGGGACACGTTAATGGATGCAGGGATGAATGTTAAGGTAAGTTAGCGATGAAAAAAAAACAGAATATTTAGCGGTCTTGGATATATTTTTATATCGAGGCAAATTAAGATATAGGTTTTTGGTAATAAAAGCCATTATATAAATACGTGTATATGTCTATTGGATAAAATTTTCAACCTAAAATACTGACTACAGGTATAAATTTTTTTTACTGAATTTAGAAGACTGTATCTTATTAGAAAAAAATCGGCCAAGTGCGAGTCTGGCTCGCGCACCGAGGGTTCCGTACAAACTTATATGTAGATAGCTCTTCCAAGTCTCCCATAGGTTTTGATTTATGTGTGTCAGAATATTTGATGAAAATGACTGTATTTTAGAATATTTTTTTTCACATTGACTTAGAAGCTTGGTTTTTATACAACATTAAGTGCTCGTAGACTTTGATATTTGATATTAATTTTAACTTGAGTTCATGAGTAAAAGGATCTTGACAGTCAAACTTTTTTTAAATGTGTTATAACTAAAAATTTTAAAAAAAAAGGTTTTTTTCCTATATTTGTGACGTAAAACTTTGCTTCCTGTCAGGATTTGATTTATTTGTAAATAACTGAATACCTCAATATGCGTTAAAAATGGCCGTATTTTTATATTGCATTGACATAAAATATTGATTTTTTTACAACTTTAAGGGACTGTATCTTTGTAGATATTTGTATTTGATATTAATTACAACTTGATAACTCTACGCGTTCTTAAGTAAAAAGGTCCTGACAGATCGACAGACAAACTATTTTTTAAATGTGTTATAAATATAAATTAAGGAATTTCAGATTTTCTCCTATCATGTCAAACTTCATAATTCTAGGACAACGGGAAGTACCCCTTAATTTTGATTTGATTGTTAAGGCCAGAATATGCGAAAAAATGGCCGTATTCTTTTACTGAGTTGACTTAGAAGCTAGATTTTTTTACATTACCCTTCTGTCCGTCCGTTTATTAAAATTAAGTTTCAATTACCCATAACACTTTATATATGTAAAATTCTTAATAAAACGTACTCGTAGATCAGGGCGGTCACACCCGTTTCAATGCGTGCCTTTACAGGTCTCACAGCGGTGACACGGACGTGACTAGACTTTTCTGGCTCCTGAATTTGACGACTGACAAATGTCTAGAGCAGTATCATACAGCAAAACTAATCATTTTGGGAGACTTATAAATATTACAATTGTATTTTAACCAATTTTCTGATGAGCTAGGGACTTGAAACTATATATAACTATACATATAGCTTAGAATCCGATGATAAGCCGTTTGTTTAAGGTTTTATCGAGTTTTAAGATAAATTCAAAAACAAAACTAAAATAAAAAATATCGCTAGTATTTTAATGTGTGATTTTTTCAAATGAGTACAAGTACAAAAAAATATTTAAAAATTCTTTTAATATACATACGTAGGTCCTAAGTTTTCATAAATGGACTTAATAGTAGAAATTGTTTTTCTAGATATAAACAGCATAAAAATTTAATACTAAATTACTATCGAGGCCGTTTTCTTATAACATTAATGTGGCAAACAAACTTACGGTCCGCATGATGGTAAATGAGGGATACCTGGGGTATCATTCGCGCGTTGCCGACCCTTTAAATATCTAATAACTTCCTTCTTGAAGACCCCATACGTTACCTGTAGTCTTTAGAAAAAACCTTGGCAGGGAGTCATTTTATATCGTAAGCGATAGCGGGAGGAAGTTTCTCTGAAACCGCACTGCATGTGACCATTTAGGTTCTAAGGTGTGAGGATGAATTCAAACAATGCCTCAGAACACATCCCATTATACAAGCGGTTGAACACACACAGGGTGGCAACGTGTCTCTTCAGTCTTAAGCGTTTGATACGGCTTGTGAGCTTGGTATTGTCAACGATTCTCACAGCCTGTCTTTCAACCGAGTCAAAAGGGCCAAGTTGGTATCCGGGTGCATTCGCCCAAAGATAGCATCTATACTTATACTATAGGGCCGGACTTGCAACAAGTAAAGCAGCAACCTCATGCCCTGAGGTGAAGTACTGCTTCGTTCTGTTGAGGACTCCAAGTTTTTTAGACACCAGTTTCACCTTGTCTTGCAAATGATCTCGGAACTGAACATCGCTGGAGATGTCAACACCAAGATCCCCAATTCTCTTGAAGACGGTAACGGGGGTGTTCCGAAATTGTGGGACCTCCGTAAATGGGGTTTTCTTAGAGGTGAACGCGTAGACTTGGGTATCCGTAGAGTTTTAATTGGACCAAGTTTACCCGTCCCCAGTCAGAGACCTTGGGCAGAGTCGTCTCGATTTGAGACACAACTTCTCCGCGCTTATCCTCCACATCGAAACGTGGGATATTTACACGGGCCGTGTAATAGGCGTCTCCAGTACTATCATCTGCAAACAATATATGTGGTTGATGTCCAACATGTCTTTGATCTGCAGTAGAAACAGCGTAGGAAAGGGCACAGAGCCTTACGGGAACATTAATGTCTATGCTATCAGAGGAACAACCGTCAACTACAGCTTATATCCCAACAAACAATTAAGCGTTGGTTACAGGTAATTTTGAAGCTTAGAGTACTACAATTGATTTATAATGGATTCGGTTGCCACTAAAAGTGATACAGTTCACTTATGAAATAAGTTTAGCTCTATAGGTTGTATTAGAACTGTATAAACGAAGTTAAATATTCTTTACAGTTAGTGTAGCAGCAGCAGACGCTTATATACTTATGACGTTAAAGCTTGTTTCGGCCTGCAGCGTCGAAAGCTGTTTGAAGATCTTCATTAACTCCCTATAATTCTTATTGCTATTATTATTATAGATTTATAATCTGCTATATCAGAGTTGCTTATATATCATAAGGCTGTTGTTCAACTTCATTAACGTCATTGGTTCCGCAACGGAGTTAATTAAGAGTGTAGTAATACCAAACACTTCATGCGTTGTATAACTCTTACATACAGCTTACGCCTGTAATACGAAAGACAATAATAGGTTAAATAGTTATAGCAGTTTTGTACGATCCTGATATAAGGGTTATGGTGTAAGTATAACAAATGGTAATTCTTTAATGACACCATTGAACGCTTAAAGTTTTTGTCTATAATCTAACCTTACATTATGAAAACACTTATCGAACTGAGCTAAAAGTAAGGTATATAGGTAAAGCTAAAGCCGCTATTTTACTCTCCGCTGCAGATAGATGTCTTCGCAAAGTGCGTAGTTCCTGTCTTATGTCAACCAAAGATCGCATAATACTCTTCACTACCGGCTTTGTAGTTCTTCGAGGGTCGTAATAGATTTAAGAAAAGTCTGCATCTTTAAGATAAATATCGCCATCTTCAATCACTTTCTGTCAAAAAAAACTAAATATTTATTTATACAAAATCACTTTTAAATAACGTGGTACCTAAATTATTTTACATAGTTTATGTAAACAGTCACTAAAACTGATCAACATTTGAAATTGAATGTCTAAAAACTATTTTAGGTTATTAGAACTTTTAGTTGTTTAAATTTTTTTTCCTTAAAATCATATTTTTTCTAAGCCGCGTCAAAATTGAGACGATAAACATGATACACAATCACATTAAACTTGCAAGCGCACTAATAATTAATATTACACTTCAAGAACACTGTTAATCAACAATACTTACATTTCGCAATGAAAATTTTGCAATGTCCGTAAATAAACAGTAGCACTTATTTAATATTTATAAATTGATGTAATTTAATGACTTTAGAAGTGTTTACTATCTACTTTTGACCCTGAAACCGCTACAAATGAGTAATAAGGTATCAAAATACGGATCCAAGTTCTATTTGACACCGTTTTAGATATTTTATATAACTAAAAGTTTGAATAAAGTCCATTATAAAGGTGCAATAAAGGTTCGAGCGGAAAACTGACAATCTTATAACACCTGTTATACACTTCTAATAAAGGTTACATAGAACCACTATAAAGGGTCTATACAGGCTATACCTGCTAAATTTTGCGCCAAAATAGATATAAAGGTGTTATTACACTCTATAACTCTCTTATAAATTATACGCTAACTCTTTAATATTGAAGCAGAACCGAAAAAAGGGTCCACTACAGCTTTTCTAAACGCTAAAATGTTACTTGGGATATGTCTGCCGGACAGAAAGCTAGCCACCCATTTGTTCACCTTGGGCACTCCGTAAGATGGCAACTTCGATAGAAGACCCCGGTGCCAGACCAAATCGAGCGCCTTCGCTATATCCAGGCTTCATACCAATGCCTACCCCTGACTCTCAATAGATAGTGCCCATCGGTGTGTACAATAGAAGATCAGCAGTCAAGGGACAGTGGCGAAAACGACATTGACGGTCGCTGGCCGGTATCTTAGAAGCTGTGTGTTGATCACACGGACCTTGAGGAGAGAGGCAATAGTGATTGGTCTATAATTCGATGGATTTGATCTATCGTCCTTTTTAGGCACCGGGTGCTCATCCGCAGTCTTTCATAAAGACGGAAAGTGCCTTGTGTGGTAGGGGAGCGGGAAGAGGTGCGTGAGTACCGGACATAACTTAGGAGCAATCTGCTGGTTTACACTCGATTTATAAACATCTAGAGAAGGAACGCCCGCCAGTGTAGCAAGCGACCCGAAATCACGACTCCCAGAGGGATAGCTCGCCAGTCGCCCACCCATTTTGCCGATGAAAAATTTGTCAGTTGTCAAATTCAGGTGCCTGAAAATTCGAGTCACGTCCGTGTCACCGCTGTGAGAACTGTAGTGTGGCCACCGTGATCTACACGCACCCATATTACACAACAATATTGACAAGTCTCTGTCTGCAAGGCTGTGAAGCTAATGTTGTACTAGCTGCTAAAAATACTCTCTCCTTTTTATAACCTTTTGTCATTTTTTTAAAGAAGTTTCTTAGACTTAAACGAGGATTCACTTCACAGACAGCTAAAGAGACAAAAAGTGTGGTAGGAGAACTGCGAAAGCTTGGCACACATAGTACGGTTGCTAGCGCGGGAGACGGAAGCTCTCCTCTGTTACACTAGCCAGGTCGACTTCCGTCTCTTTCTCCGGCACGGCTGCTACTTCAGAGACTTTGAACATGTTAGCAGTTCAGCCTCCGCGGGCGGCTATTAAAGTAATCTCTGAGTTCGGGTACCCGTTCAACTAGCAGACGGCCAGCAGCAGTCAGCTTTTTCTTTCTGACCGCCGCACCAGCACGCCGCGTTTGCAATCACAGCAACGAGCACTACTGTTAACCTGCTGTCCACGCTGCGAATTTTCATGAGCTCTGGCTACGTTACTCACCGCCAGGAACACAACGCTGCTCAAAGTTAGTATTATTTGACCGCTTATTTGCGCGAGTACTCTATTGTTATTGTATATCTTTATTGTCTAGGAGATTCAGTAGAGTGAGTACTCGCTGTGCCCTAGCTCTCGTAAAAAAATCCTATGGTATGCCATGAAAATAAGCTATAATAAGCTATAAAATAAGCTGTGCTAGGAATAATAATACGAATCCAGTAATGGCCTCACAGCCATTCCACCTTAATTTTTATTAAATTTAGTGTCGCAGTGGCTCTGACAGCGTGGTCGGTATGTACAGGTCGGTAGGTACAAATCGGTAGGTACAGGCCAGCAATAATGATAAATATTAGAAAAAAAATTTTTTTTTAATGTAATTTAAAGTTTGTTGCAAGCGTCCATAGGCCACGGTGACCGCTTACTACCAGGCGGACCGTGTGCTTGTTTGTCACTGTAGTGATATTAAAAAAAAAATTATACCGTTTTTGTGTTTAGGCAAATCCTTAACATACGCGCCCCACGTTTATGTCAAGGAAAAAATATTTTTAAACTATATTAGTTCATTTATAATTTGAGTTTGCGTTTCTGATAACGATTTTATTTTAAGGTTACATTCAGGATCATTTTTTCTTTAAATATATAAGAATGTGCATGTTAATTATTGTTTCTCGCTCTGTATGCCATAAATCTCAAATTCACTTATGTGATCACGCCATGCATGCACAGCAGTCGTCTCAAACCGATCGTTTCGGAAATGATATATGACTTCACGTAAAAAAGTATTTTCTCAGCAAAAACTCAACACGCCCCTTGTTTCCGGACGATATGACGTATAAAAGAAGGATGAGTAGGAATTACCGTGGATCTCGTTTTACTTACTATACGATATCGTCTTATGATATTGCTGACAGGAACTCCTTCCTGTTTTCACGTCAAATATTTTTATCGCCTTTATTTGTTGTTGCTAACCAAGCTTTATTGACGAAGTACATATTTGTTGTTGCTAACCAAGCTTTATTGACGAAGTACATATTTGTTGTTGCTAACCAAGCTTTATTGACGAAGTACATATTTGTTGTTGCTAACCAAGCTTTATTGACGAAGTACATATTTGTTGTTGCTAACCAAGCTTTATTGACGAAGTACATATGTGCCTATTGCATTATCGTTGCCACTTCTTAATCAAATTTTGCTATGTACCTAATAAATTTGTGAGTAAGGAAAAAAAAGGTTCGGCAGGGTAGTGTGTACCTATATTGAAACTATTTTGAAAAAATAACGTTTTTTAATTTGTAAAATTGTTTCCGTGTTTTTGCTTTTCGGTTTTACTTATATTGATTTGCCAATTGACTTCCAAACAAAACTTATTGCTATGTTGTGCTGAAATGCATTAATAAAAATACCTGACACATATCCATTGTGCGAGCTTATAGTCGTAAAATTAATTTTAATATCCCTTCCAATTTCATTTACAAAACAGGTGCGAATCGGACGTAAGCACCATGGGTTTCGTACCACCAGTTACTAATACAAAATGTGTGCCGCTAAGCGGTTGCCCATCCAATGCTTTACTTTGAATAATGTTTCATATAAACAAATGTGTAACTGTTTCTCTTAATAATCCAGACTATTTTCACCAGATGGCACAGAAACGGTAATTTAAGATGATAATGGCTCGAGCTCGGTTTTTATTATTATTTGTTATACTGTAGAGCTCAAATTATAATCTCTGCAAGGTTGAAGTTTGTGTATACAATCACATTATTAACTATTTTTACGATAGAACAAAAACAACGAGAATGTGTTTCTTGTATAAGGGCCCCTCTTCATTTTCTACATTTTGACCTTTTTATTATTTGTTAGGTAAACCGCCATCATAAGACATATTTCGTAAAAAAAATCATAAAAAATATCTGCTTATGTCTAAAAGATAAACCCATTAAATAGTCGAACAGACATACACACAGATAGGCACCATGCATTGGCGTCGGCACCCTAAGGCTATGGAACCCTAAAAATGGGATTGTCTTTGTTTTTTCACTTGGGATCTTATTGTTTCGCCACGTATTCTGAGAAATGTTTATGAAACCAAAATGGTTACCTTAAAATTACTTACGACATGACAAAAATACACGCTAATTTGGAACGTTACCATTTCTGGGAAAGAAATAAGAGATAATATTTTTTATTTAACTATTTTTTTTGGGAAAAGGAAAAGGAAAAAAATATATAATAAAAATATAGCTAGAATATTAGTATAGTGGTTTAGTAACAAAATTTTAGTTTTCAAACAAATTTAGAAGAAACATTAAATGTCTAATCCACGCGTTCCCGATCGTGATTAAATCGATGTCGTCCTAAATTCGTCGGCATTACCTGCAAATGTGATTTCCTAATGTGATACCCTCAGCGACCCTTCTTCTCTCCACCATTAGTCTTCTTTTAAGCTTGCTGTTCTCAAGTTGTATGTTATTTTATATTTGCAAATAACATACATTATTTTATTTCGAGTCGATGTCGAAAAAGAGAACGTATACATGTCATCTTACGATCATCTATATATCATTGCTATATAAATGTGTATAATAATATACATATAGCTTAGCACCCGTCACGTACTTGGGGATCCACCCCAAATATGAACTCAGCGTCACGAAGAATTTGCGCTGAAATTTATGTTCGGCGAACTTTTACGGACTGTCTATGGAGTCAGGAACAGCGACTTGTGTTCCCTCCGCATCTTTACAACGAGTTCTGCAGCGACAAAAGAAGTAAGCACTAACATAATAACTTTTAAATCTCTTTAGTATTAAGCAAAGTCGTGGTCATTGTTAGGCTAGCTTAGGGAGGTGTTGGGTTAGGTTTACTCAATATTTTGGTAGCAGAGCGTGGTTGCTCTGATTTAAGATCGTAGGGTTGTTCATAAAACTTACAACTCAATCTGCAGGCTACACAGGATAGCTAATTTACACCTGATAAAACTAATCAAACTTGGTAAATTATGAAAACAAAGACATTGCTGTAAACAAGCTTTTTTAAAAAAGACTCAAGTTTAATTTCATTTATTACAAGTATTTTCCAATCAGTTCTCCTTTGTCTAATTGCCACTACCTTAATATGATAAAAATAATGACCGCTATAAAGATCCATCACACTACCATTAAGCAAGTCCTACGATGGCTGGCATCAGCAATATTACTGATTGACCATCCTGACCAAAAGCGAGTTTTAGGCGATTAAAAATTGTTGTCTGCGCAGGTGGAAAAGCTTGAAAAGAAAAACGCTGCCATTCTGCAGCTTGATTCTGATTTTATCCCTCCATACCCTGTCTAAGGTGGAAAATGACATCGGGCAAGTTCAAAAGCTTGTCATTAGGATAACTTAAGCTGAGTTGACATACCTAAAGGGTTATAGCAATGTTGAAAAGGATTCCATTACCACTTCTTATGAGTTAACTGTAATCAGGCTCTCTATTGAACTGGGGATATTCTCAGGCAACGACCTGGCTTAGTGAGTCAGTCACATACATTTATTTGACAATCTCGTCCATGACTACTCTGAACTGATCCAGAGTTAGAAGCTTACTTATTTGTTTTCTTCTCTAAGTGATGAAGATAGATCGCCTGTCTACCAGTTAAAGGTATTATCTTAACAAATGTCCGTTAAAATGTCTTTGCCCGTGATATAATACATGTTTTAGCTCTGCAGTAGTTTGTACATCCCGCTCGTGATTTCTACTCAGGCGCTAAAAGCAATGAAACTTTCGGTCAAGTAGTAGATTTTCTTATTGCTTCTCATCATTGTTATCAAACTCCTTTCTGATCTGATATTCCTGACGTCCCACTTTGCGTTTCAGGTAGTTTGGACTTGAGTTCTGGCTAAAGACACAGGTCCAGTCACTGAAGTGAAATCCCAATAGAGGCATTCATACCAAACTGCAAATCGCAGGTTTTCAGCAGTCTTGAAAGAGCTCGAGTGTTCCTTTTGCAGTGTCGATAGATATCTGGAGGCAAAATACAGGCATTTTCTAGGCCTGTCACCTAGTAAAAATTCTACTGTCGCCAGAAAGCAAAAGTGCTACAAATGCTTAGGCCACCATCAGACAGCATGTCCTTTTTCTTATCCGTGCCAAAATTGTTACAACTTGCGACACCACTACTTAATATGCTTTAACAGAAGTGGTGCAGACCATTCTAAGCCCCGTCGGGACTTTCACAAGGGTAAAAGTTCTTGTAGAGATGGCAATGCACCGCGCTGGCGCTCTTTCGCTCTTACATGCGGCGCCTCTGCTTTCATCTCGCGCACTAACTTATCGGTGCTGCAGGGACGAACGCACCAGCTAAAGCCACGCGAACATGGTAGCACTCCTCTACATCAACGCCACCACGCTTTCTGCGTGTGTCATCCTCTCCAACGGACGTTCGCACTAGAGATGCCCAATGCCAGCTTAGGTCTGCAGCCCACCACAAACTAGCAGGAAAAAACGTTCTTACCCCCAAACGCTAACAGGCCATGTTAGAAAAGCGACCCCTGGATAACTAACTCTTACCTGGTAGCAGCAAAATCTTACATTCGCCTGCCTTCATACAAAACTTGGGATCCATTATCCCAAGCTCGGTTTTCTTAGCCAGAGCGTTCTGACTAGCTAGTTGCAGCCCTGGCACCATCTTCTTGCACATCGTCAGTTACCATTCTCTTACCTACTATTTCTTCTATTTTAGTACAAGTTGGATTCTAGTTCTTAGGATGTATAGCCTGGTACATATAGCCGCTATCACTTGATTCTTTGGCGCGTAGATCCGATAAAGCCGATTTCGGTGCTTGAATAAAACAAAAACAAAGAGGTCTTCACATACCAAGTTAAATAGCACATTTTTCGACCACTTGGACCGCGGACTTTGAAGCGGTCAGTCTTATCGACCGTAGCTCGCAACCCAATGGCTGGGTAGTGCCCTTAATCTACTGGACCGAATGTTTTGTTCAATCGTTATAGACCCAGGGTCTTAACTGGGATTATACTCTTTCATGCCAATCTTTTCAAGACAGTATAATAGGTGGTACAGCGCTTTCATCGTTTAAATTCTAGTTTGAGGGAAAAAGACCGCCCAGTAGATTCGCTTTCTCAGTAGCACTATGGTCCACCATGGTTCTTTCAGAGAGGTGGTAACGATGAGAGGCAAAAGATTCCTTGAGATAAAAGTGGTCGTTTTGGCAGATATGCTGTATACAACTCACAGATTTATTCTAGAAACAATATACATGTTAAATATCTTCTCTGTAAAATCACATTTTTGAAATTAGCTTTGTACAAAAAATAATATAAATTATTAAATTGGCAGCGCTAGTTAGCAGGGGAAACGCATTTCATATAAAAATAAATGTAATAACAAATGTATAACAAATAAATTAAAAACAAATGTCTATTTTGCTAAAACAATCACAGTCCTGGTAAGCAGCACATCTTATTACAGCTAAAGTATATGGCCATAAAAATTATAACAAACGACCACTTGATATTAAAAAGAAACCAGATTTACATCATTCAGTAATAAGCTAAAAAAAAATCCTAATAAATAAAGTCTTTTACACTGAGGAATTCTTAAACACAATTACATGAAATTATAAAATTCAATTATCTAACTTCAATCCATGTACGGGTAAATTTTTACACATACATTAAATACTTAGATAATAAAAGAATAATAAAAATGAAACATAAAATACAGGTATAAATTATAAATTAAATTTTAATTATTTAAATAAGTTTTCATTTTAATTAAAACCTAAATTAAATCGCAAAGTATTTATAACTCAACACTTATTAACATGTATTATGATAAATTAAATTAAATTAAATAATTAAGATATTATAAAATAAATAATTAAAATTTAATACACAAATAAATTATTTTATGATTAAGTTTTCATAACGTATTATGAAAGAAGTTATATACAGAATTATACTTAAGGGAAAGATTTTTCCATTGCATGTAAAGTAATAAATTATGTATGCCTAGTATTGCAATCTTTGTAAGGGTCCTAACTCGCAAGTACCACCTAACATAAGACCTTAATTGTACACCTAGTCTGCAATAAATGTTTTGAATGAAAAAGAAAAAAAGTAATTGTACCTGTTTCAAGAATCAGAAGACAGCTATATTACTGATCTGTACGTAAATAACGTTATTCCCGTTGAGTTGAACTGACAACTCAAATGAAATCCGATTACGGAGCCGATACAGACTCAGCTAGGTGAATGAAATATACGACGGCCTGGCTTAGGCACAAAGCTGTTACATAAATTGAGTTTTCAACTTTAATTCTGGAGTAACAAAGGTAAATTAGGTAAAAAAAAAAATTTAAAATTTTATATTAAATTTTAATGTACTAGCTGACGTGGCGAATGTTTTTTAGTAAAGTGATTTTAAATAGTCAAGGATTTTTAAATATGTGCAGTTCTGAAGCTTACTCTCCACATATAAAGAAACTTACTATAGCTGCACTCTCTCTTCAGTTGATAATGACCCGACTGTTGATTGTGGGTTCGATTCCCGCACAAGACAAACATTTATTTTTGTTTATATTGAAACTGGGTGTTTTCTATATACATATGTTAAGTATATATTTAATTTCAAAAAAAAAAGTATGTATATATAATTTGTATCCGTTGTCTAGTATCCATAAAACAAGCTTTTCAGAACCCTAAAAAGCTGTGGCGTCTGACGAACGGATAGACGGACGCACAATGGACAAGCCAAACTAAAAAGGTTCCGTTTTTTTCATTTGGCTACGGAACTGTAAGCAATAGCTGATATTTTTTACACTTAAACCTTCCCTGAATATACAGATTACAAACAGTGACAAAGTTACGACAAGTGAGACAGTGGTTGCAAAGAAAATTGTGATCATTTATAACTCAACTGGAAACAAAAAACTTTCCTATTTTAAAGTTCGGTCTTGTCTTTGCGCTAGGATTGCCCATAAGGCAAAAGACATAGAAGTCAAAAAAAGAAATTCTTAGAATTGTTGGAAAAGTTTCTACGAAAGAAGTAGAATTTTTCAAAGAGTTAGCACCAACACAGCTACACAGCTTTCAATGCTCAACTTTGAAAGTCAAATTATAGCGACGACAGTAGCTCGTTAAGCTGGACGCGACCCAACTCGTGCAGCTGGCTTTTAGCTCGGAAACGGTTAAGCTCGGCCCATTATCTGACGTTTTATGCTGGTGTCCAGGTCTTAGTTCCACATTGAATTATCTACTAATTTAGAGTCGTCTATATGTCCTTCCGTATGTCACAACCAATTGTATTTCGTACTTATAAATAATTATAACCGGTATGAATAATATGAATAACAGGCATTTGTATTTTAAAGGAAATCATAAAGTGTTGGTAAAGTATATACAAAGAAAAAAAAACACAACTTCATCGAGTGGGATATCACAAAATAGGTAATTTAGAAAAAATCCAGGATACTAGCACATGCACTACAGTTGGGTTAAATTTTTTTATACCACTAAAGTGGCAAACAAGCTTACGGTCGTCCTGGTGGTAAACGGTCACCGCAGCCTGTGGGGCATAACTCACGCGATGCTGACCCTTCAAAAATCAGAAGTTTATGTAAAATACATAATATTAATCTTTAAGAAAACAAGTTATATAACTAATTCCTAATTAAAATAAATCTAAAACTATAATTTAAAACATATTATACAAATCAAAACTTACCATACCAGATTAAATACCTAATTAATAATAAAAAACAAATAGATACATATTAAAGAAAGACAAATTACATCTCTAAAACTAAATTCAAATTTTAATAATTTGGTACATAAGGTCTAAAAAAGCCCATCACACTTGCTGCATTACCTCTCTGTATGGCTAGTGAAATGCGTTGAGTGAGATAAAAACCGACCAGAGGGTCTTGGCTCTTTACCCTGAGACGGCGACTAAGATCACAAATAAAGGCCTTAGCCTCAGAGCACCAAGGACCGGCTGTTTCAGTGGCAAAAGGGATGAAGATGTAGGATGTCAATAAATTTGAATATTTATTGTATTTAAGACGGGCGGCTTCTGTAGCGGCTGATCCCGTAGTCTTTATGGTATTATGTAAATAAGCAGTAGCAAAAGTATTGACACATGTTGCATCCCAAATCATACAGCGGCCTCTATGCCACGGTACCAGAGTCAGACCATCTGGTCGTTTCCCGTCGTTGCGGCTGAGGCCAGGAGGCTCAAGAAGGCTCGGAATGTTCACTAAATGTAACGCTCGTTTTAGGATGTCATTCAAAGCATGGTGACGTGAAAACCTACCCGCACATCTGACACAGTTTAGACCGTGGTGACCATTGGACTCAACCAGAGAACCACAAACGCACTTGTGAGGCTCACAAACATCACAGCCAAGCCTCAAAGCTATTGCAATTCTCAGAGATTTGTTGTCTAAAAGAGTACCAATATACGGGAAAGGTATTGCATGCAACCAAGCGCCAGACTCAGGTTTGGAAACGGCTTTCAACCTGGCTAAGTCCGTCCACGTTGCTGTACTGACTAGGTTATTATATAAACGTAAACAATTGATATCATTCCATTCTCTTTGGCTTTTAAGATTGGCCGGTTTATCGCGATTTATAGCAGTCCAGGCTTGTATTGCCTCCGAAACAAAAGGAATGATGGACACATCTTGTAAAGAAAGAATGCGAGAGACGAGTCCAACCACTCCATGTGCTGAAGACAAAAAAGCTGAAAGGCTAACATCTTCAATACGACGGATACCTAAACCACCGTGATGGATTGGAAGAGATGCCTGACTGACTCTACGGCTAGGTTCAATGAATGATATATAAGAGATATTTCATGTGGACAATGCCAGGTGGGTGACGAGCGGATAGTATATGTAAGCTTAGGAATAGATAAACAATTTCGTAAAATTGCTACAGAGGTATGCGCAGATAGACATGAAAAATTAGTATGTAGTAAAGCTAGTGAGGTTTTTTTACAGGTAAGCGTATGAGAAATAGCATCGACACAAATAAGTGTACCCAGTAATGTAAAATTTTGCTTATCAATAATTGATATTCCTGGGATTAGAAAATTGAGATTAGTAAGAGACTTTAAAGCTGTAGAACTACAAGCAAAAACTTCACATTTATTTGTGTTGATTTCTAAACCTATATTTTTTAGATTTGGGAGAAGGATGTTAATGTCCTTAGCAAAGGTATCAGGGGACCCTCCGAGTGTACAATCATCGAGGTACCAAGCATTAAAAGGTAATTTAAGCGAAGAGATTGTTTTGTGTAAACATAGGCTAAAAATAAGCGGTCCTAAAGGATCACCCTGCTGTACACCGACCGGACGAGATCAGATGTTCATTAAAAACAAGGTTGCTGTTTTCTGAGTAACATTGCCAAATAAATGGGTAGAGACTAGGAATGTGGTCACGAGCCTCAGATAACAAATAATCCCTCTCTACACTGTTAAATGCGTTCTTAATGTCTAATTTGACTATTACAGCATTGTTGGTTTCATTTTCTTTGAGGAAAAGTCTAGCTGAATGAATAAAAGCTTCACAACCAAGCATTGTTCCAAAACCAAGTTGGTGTGGTTGGAGATATGCTGCCATCTGATCTTTAACAGCACGACAAACTAGTTTTGCAACAAGACGACGAAAAGTATTACCAATAGCAATTGGTCGGATACCCCCGTCATTTTTTACAAGTGCACAAAGAGAAGCACCGTAGAGAAATGGGTAAACTAGTGGGTTAACTAGACCTTTAAGTAAAAAATTGCAAAATTTGGTAAGACTATCAAGAAGCCTGTTTGCATTGTCTCCGGAAGTAGGTGAGATTAAACACTTCAAGTGTTCGGGACGTAAGCCATCTAATCCAGAGGCTGACCCGTTATAAAATGAATTAATGGCATTAACAACTTCTGCAGAAGTCACTATAAGATACGAAAATGTAGAATCGGGTGCGGATGGAAGGACTATAGGACGAGAAGGTGAAGGGTGTTTATTTTTAAGGGCTGTTAAAGTATCTATATTATTGGCGGCGAAGGAGCTATCTGATGTAAGCAGACGAACGGCACCTCGGAAGTCACCATCATGAACTTTTGATTTAACAGAGCGGTATAGCGAGAATGAATGTGAGTTTAGATCCTCTTGAGAAAATGAATTATAAAAATCAATATTTTCCTTTACCTTTTGTGTTAACGAACGCTGGTCCGTGGTACTGGGAATTTTAAGAGCGACATAAGCAAACGTTAACAGAAAACTCCAATCTTCAACACTGTTGGAAGAGATACAGTTTTCAATTAGCAATGACAGTTTACCAGCTGCTAAATTACGGGCACCTTTTGGAATCTTTCTCAGAACTCTAATTGACTTTTTTAGAAAAGGTAGATCCTTGAGAGAAGAAGATGTAGAGATCTGCAAGGGTAAAACAGCAGAATGCGAGGGCAAATGAGGAGTTACTCGAATCTCCTTATGTATTCGACCAATGTGTACATTTAGACCATGTGTAGTTGAAAAAGAACGAGTAACAGTTGTGCAGTGGGGACAAGTCACATTAACAAGATTTACTCATAATAAAATAAATAAATTATGCAATTATCAATAAATCACTAAAAACGACAATTATTCAAAAATATGAAATAAAAAAGTCATAATTATAGAAGTAAATGTAGACTTGGCTTGAATAGCAAATTTTGATTTTGATTACACTTGCATTTCGTATCGTGTTGAAAAAAGATCACCAAATAAACATCATCGCTTCAGCACTGTTGTAATGGGGATAGATTGTTTGTAAACTTGATTACGGGAGACCAAAATAAAGATCATGAAGAAGATAAAAATTTTATCACACAAAAATCACAGACAAGATGTTGTTGTTTACACAATTTTATTGGCAGGTAGGAATCTTCAAGACATGGAGCTGTAGCAAAATGAATAAAAAATATTTTTTTCTTGTTATAGAAATTGGTCGCAAATAAACTTTTCCACAATTTAAACTCACTCTTGATTCAAAGAATACTTTGAAAAGTATTTAGTAAATAAAAGAAAACAGTTAATATATTTAAAAAAGATATAAATCAGATTTATATCGGTATGACAAGTCATGTCATCAATCATCATCATGTGGCTATATTGTCTGGACTTGGGCAGTAAAAATACTATGTTTTTATTAAATTTGACAGTTTTCAGGTATTAAAAACACATTAAATCGAAAACAACGCTCGGTGTAGTAGAATCAGTGTTGGATATCAAAGGTCACATGACTACTGCCACCGTCCGAACATAGTGCACTTTATTCACCCCACTACTGACAAAGATTACTCAAAAAACCGAGACCTGGAATTTTTGACGCACTGGTATAAATATCACCTAGTATTAGGTTTGTAAATATATCGAATATTTTAATTTTAAACCGCACACAAAACTCAGCACTTAAAACTGCAGTACGGTACGTTCATAGATATCTTGATACGTTACGGTACGGTTACTGGAAATGCCAACCTTGTCTGTATATAACAATTATAACAGATAAAATGTAGCCCAAGACCTGGGCTCTGTAATGTGATTTTCTTCTTACCTTCAAGGAGTCCGAACTAAGATTGATGTTACTTACATTGATTTATTAATGCCTTGTTTGTAAGATTTATCTACTGAGAGCTCACAACCTCCTTAGAAATATATGCTAGGTTCATTCCTAGGTTGAGAAATTGATAAGAAATATATACGTCATTTTCTTTAAAAACTATATTAATATTTGTGTATGGATACGAATTCCATAAATCTCTAATGATCATACGCCACACACAGCTCGGGAGACCGATCATCCAAAGGATCATCTTGGAAATGCATACTTACGTTAAAATATATCCTCGGAAAAAACTCTAAGCGTCCTCGTTTCCGGATATTATTTAATGAGATCGGCTGGAATTATGTACATCGGCTTACTGGGACGATATCTTGTAACTATTTTGACGTAATCAGCTTGTTCCTGTTTTGATGTGACGTCGTTCTGTTTTGCAAAGCTTGATTTTATTGTTGTCAAAAACCGTTTTCGTATGTTTTTTGTTTCATTTAGAGTACCGGTACATATGACACATAAAAAATAAAAAAACAAACGAAATATGTATATGCGTTACCGGTCGTGATTTAATCGGTGTCATAAATTCGTTGACATTGCTTGCAAAAGTGATTATGTGATACTCTCAGCTATCCTTTTTCTCGCCACCATCTTGGTTTAAACTTGCCGTGTGATGTTTTCTGTTGTGTATTTTCCGCAAATTCTACATTTCACATTATTTCAATTTAGGTAGCATGTCGACAGTCGGCACAGAGTATGTACAATACATTTTATGACAAAAACTTGTTATGAATTATGAGTAGGTTATATTAATTAGACAGATATGTATTTATATCTCTTCAATAAAAGTATTTTATTTATTACTAGCTTTTTCACGGGTCTTTGTACGCATGAACTTTAAAAAACAAAAGCCCTTAATTAGTTTTTAGCAGAAACCCTTAAAAGATTTGCAATCATATTTCGTATTTGATTTGTTTTCCAACTAAAAGGCTTAGTACAAATTTAATAGTTTTTCTATCGAAAATAAGGAAATTTTATACAAACGGGTTGTGTTAGTTATGTTAGTATGGACAAATTTTTGCTTTTTTTTGGGCATCCACTGTAATTGCCGTTATATATCAGCGTTTAACAAAAGTGTTATTGTAGCGGAAATATTTAACTCGAATACAAAATGACCAATTTATTATCCCAAGTGGTTAAAAAATACAAAAGTAAAGTACTAACGTCAGAGTACATTACATAACAGTTAAATGGTGAGTACCTAACTGGGAGTGAGTTAGGAGTTAGGCATGGACTTATTTTTCTATGATAGTTTGGTAGATTACTGATTTTGTTATATTGTTATTTGAAGTTATAGCTCCGGGTTTGTTATATGTGTAGATATTTAATTTATCAAAGAAACTGTTCAACATCAGGCCACGGTGACCGCTAGCATCCATCAGGCGGACCGTGTGCTTGTTTGCCACCTATGTGGTATAAAAAAAAAAATCAGACGGACTATTTGATTGTTTGCTGCCCTAGTGATGTAAAACACAGCACCGGCTCGTAAGCAGATCAAACGTTATTTTATGATAAAAATTGAGTAATAGTAGTATTCTTCTATTTCAAATAAAAATATAAGTATTTCAGTACCAATGCAATTTAGGGACATGATACCCGTAATAACTTTGGTTTGTGTTTAGGTTTGTTAAGTTGTATACATATGGTTGAAAGTTAGATTAGATTATGGTTAAAGAAATTTATTTCTCATAAGAATTTATATAAAAAATTCACTTACATGAGAATTTTAGACACATATTACGTAATTTTCGGCTAACATTTTAAGTAAACTGGAGGGTAAGAACAACACGGAAACCAGTAATATGCATATCGCTATTCACACTGCACAAGTTAGCAAACGAATGGAATGTTACACAGAACAATAATACTGGATGTGACAATGCGTAACTAAATATTTTCTTAAGTGTTTACTAAGGTAGAAAATGTAAACATATCGTAGTTATACTTTAGTTAGATTTAGATTATTATTGTAGTTTTATTGAATACAGGCAATACACAATATCAATAATAATACTACTATAGGCCAAAAATGTATGTATGAAATTTTCAGTTTACATATCTATTTAATGAATTGTGGATTCATAATAAGTAGTGTAAGATCAATTGTGTTATAAATCGTTTAATATAATTTTTAATTTTATTTATTAAATTTTTAGTTTATAACACATTTTTTTACTTATTTATTTTAATGTTAATTTTTTAGGCATAGATTTAATTAATATTTATGTTTAATTAATTTGGTATATATATTAGTTTGTGAATGTTCAATTTTTTTTTTTTTTTTTTTTTTTTATACCACTAAGGTGGCAAACAAGCTTACGGCCCGCCTGATAGCGGTCACCGTAGCCTATGGACGCTTGCAACACAAGGGGTATCACTTGCGCGTTGCCGACCCTTCAGAAATCTAATAACTTCTTTCTTGAAGAACTCCATACTGTAGTCCTTGCAGAAAACCTTGGCAGGGAGCTCATTCCACAACTTTTTTGTTCTAAACCACTAACCATTTAGGTTCTAAAGTGTGAGAATGAATTCCCTGCCGATGGCGAGCGGTGCGATGGTAGAAAGTAGCCGTGGGCATCATTTCGAACAATTCCTCAGAACACAACCCATTGTACAAGCGGTAGAACACACACAGTGAGGCAAAGTCTCTCCTCAGACTTAAGGGCTCGATACCGCAAGGGAGTTTGGAATCGTCGACAATTCTCACAGCCCGTCGTTAAACCGAGTCAAAAGGGCCAAGCTGGTATCCGGGTGCACCTGCCCAGAGATGGCAGCAGTACTCCATATGGGGCCGAACCTGCGACTTGTAAAGTAATAACCTTTGCCCCGACGTGAAGTACTGCTTCGCTCTGTTGAGTACACCAAGTTTTTTGGACGCCAGCTTCACCTTATCTTGTAAATGATCTCGGAACTGAACATCGCTGGAGATGTCGACACCAAGGATCCCAATGCTCTTGGAGATGGAGAGGGGAGGGTTCTGGAATTGTGGGACCACAGTGAATGGAGTTTTCTAAGCGGTGAACGCGCACACTTGCGTCTTTGTAGGGTTGAATCGGACCAAGTTTACCCGTCCCCAGTCAGAGACCTGGGACAGTGTGGTCTCGATTTGAGACACAAGTTCTCCGCGGTTTTCCTCCACAACGGAACGAGGGATGTTTGCAAGACCCGTGTAAAAAGCGTCTCCAGTACTGTCATCTGCATAGCAATGCATGTTGTTGATGTCCAACATGTCATTGATATGCAGTAGAAACAGCGTAGGAGACAGCACAGAGCCTTGCGGGACACCAGCATTAATGTCCATGCTATCAGAGAAACTACCGTCAACTACGGTTCGTATGCGTCTGCCGGACAAAAAGCTAGCCACCCATTTGCACAAACCCTCGGGCACTCCGTAAGATGGCAACTTCGATAGAAGACCGCGGTGCCAGACCCGATCGAACGCCTTCGCTATGTCCAGGCTACATGCCAATGCCTCCCCCTGACTCTCAATGGCTAGTGCCCATCGGTGTGTGAGATACACTAGAAGGTCACCAGTCGAGCGACCGAGGCGAAAGCCATATTGACGGTCACTGACCAGATCGTGTACTTCTAGGTATCTTAGAAGCTGTGTGTTGAGCACACGCTCCATCACCTTAGAGAGGAGAGAGGTAATAGCGATAGGCCTGTAATTCGATGGATCTGATCTATCGCCCTTTTTGGGCACCGGGTGCACATTCGCAGTCTTCCATGAAGACGGAAATTGCCTAGTGTGGTAGGGAGAAAGCAACGCCCGCCTGACCTCCCCCTGCGTTATGGAGATTTCCGGCATGGTCTTACCGCACCACGGTATAGTAGGTGGTACAGCACCTTCATCGTTCATATTCGAGTTTGAGGCAAAGAGACTGCCCAGTAGATCGGCTTTCTCTTTAGCACTATGGGCCAAGTCACCATCGGTCTTTCGCAGTGGTGGTAACGACGACTGGCAGAAGTTCCCTTCGGCAGCTTTGGCAAGCGACCAGAAAGCACGACTCCCAGAAGGATAGCTCGCAAGTCGCCCACCTATTTTGCCGATGAATTGGAATTTTGCTCTGGCAGTTGCTTTCTTACTGAACCTCGAGGCAGCATTTAATTTGCGTTTTAAATCAGAAATATTCGGATCCTTATTAAAACGAGCCGTGGTCCAAGCCTTATATGCATTTTGCTTAAGAATTTTAGCTTTTCTGCAAGGCCTATTAAACCACGGTCGTTTTTTGACGCCGACAGCTACTCGCGGGTTAGGAATATAGCATTCCATACCAGCAAGGATTGTCTCAGTGACTGCGGCTGCGCAGACGTCAGGATCTTCTGAGTTAAAGCAGATCTGCTTCCACGGGTACGATGCGTAAAATTCTCGCAATCCATCCCAGTCTGCCGACTTATAGTGCCACACACGACGCCAATTAGTTGGCCCAGGAGGATCAGGTTGTGTGCATGACACTTGAGTCCGAACGAGACAGTGGTCTGAGGAGCCAAGAGGCGCATCCACTGAGACGGAGTATCCGTCCGGACGAGTAGTCAGCAGAAGGTCCAGTAAGGAGCTCGTATGTTCCTCTATATCTGGTATTCTCGTTGGAGAAAGTACCAGTTGAGAGAATCCATAGGTCAGAGCAAATTCATGAGCAGATATCCCAGCATAGTTATTGGTTCGAGAACTGAGCCACTCGCGATGGTGGGCGTTAAAAACTCCCAAAATAACTAGTTCTGCTGTGGGATATTGCTCTAGAACTTTGTCAGTCGTCAAACTCAGGTGCGTGAAGAGTCGAGTTACGTCCGTGTCACCGCTATGAGACCTGTATAGGCACGCATAGATACGAGTGTGGCCGCCGTAATCTACGCGCACCCACAACATCGACAGGTCCCTGTCTTCAAGGCTATGAAGGCGGCGACAGCAGATATCCTCCTGGACGAACATACATACACCGGCACGACTCATAAAATTGTGTTCGAGTTTGTAGCCGGGATAGTGAAGGTATGATGTGTCGGCCGGGCAGGATATCTGCGTCTCCGTTAGAAAAAGAATGGTCGGCTGCGCAGTTTCGAGATGGTGGTGGACTGCGTTAAGATTGGCGTGAATACCCCTGATGTTGCAAAAATCCACATTATATGTGGATGGAGTAGCCGCTTGTCAAACTCTTTTCTTTTTCTTTCTTATGGCCATAATATATAAAAAAAGTTACTAAGACTAAGGATGAGGATTCACTGCACAGACAGCATAGAGGACAAAAGGTGCGGTTCTAAGACTGCCGAAGCTCGACACAGATGATACGGTTGCTGGCACGGCGGGCGGAAGGGCCCCTGATCCCCCTCTGTTGTAGTAGCCGGGTCCACTCCGGTCTCCTTCTCCGGCACGACTACCACTTCAGATACTTTACACAGGCTGGCGAATCAGCCTCCCAGGGCGGAGATTAAGTGATCCCTGGGTTCGGGATCCCGTTCAACCTGCGGGCGGCCAGCGGTCAGCCGTTTCATCAGGTCTCCCTGACCGCCGAACCAGCACGCCGCGTCTACGCCGAGCATGACAGCAACAAGCACCGCCGGTCCTCCGCTGCCCGCGCAGCGAATCCTCAAAGAGCTCTGGCAACCTTACTCACCGCCAGGAACACAACACTACTCAATGTTAGTGTTATTATGGCCGCGGTTTTCTGTAAGGTGGAGGTACTTCCCCAGTTCGGGCCGCTCATTCGAGCAAGTACTATGTTAGATTTAGATAATGTATATAAAATTAAGATTTGTAGTAATCTTTTAACTTGATTTAAGTAATATAAAGTATATATCTTTTTGTGAGTTTTATTTAATTGTCTTTAAAATGTGATACTTTAGGACCTTTTTGAACATATACATAGTTTTAGCTTCCTTAATATCAATTCGGATTTTATTGTACAATTTTGCGCCATCATGCAAAAATACTACTTTTACCATAATTAGTTCTGGGCGAACACTAGATTATTAGCATTTCTTAATTGCATCTTTTGTACATGGTTCGTAATAACTTTGGTTTGTGTTTAGGTTTGTTAAGTTGTATACATATGGTTGAAAGTTAGATTAGATTATTAAACTGTTTCTGAACTAATACTATGTGTGTTTTACACATTATAATTAACGATCAATGTTTCTTTATCATTTAGTTACCTTGTTCTGTTCCAGGAAATAAATCACATATAAGTGATGCTACATATTTAATTTCGGCCGGTAATTTTACCTACAGCCTAATACCGAACTGATGACCCTAATAAAATGCTATTACGGAGCAGATAGAATCAGGTAAATGAAAATATACGATACGGCCCGGCTTGGGCTGAAGGCTCTGAGTCGTAACATAAATTGAATTTACAACTTAGAATCCGATTAACATCAATTTTAAAAAACATTGTAGATTTTCCACTTCCATTCAATGCCTATGCCATTATAATAATACGTAAGTTCGCTAAATCATCTCACGATGTAAAGCTAACCTTATTCTGTCAGACTTTTTATGTGTCAACTCTTTGTTGATTATACTAAAAATGCGATTAAATACGAGTCGCATGTAAAAAATATCTTTAGAAAACTTATGGCACTTAAGCGCTACTGTAGCGCCTCGGGTACGTGTGTACCTTGTCTGAATAAAAGAATATTTAGTATTATTATTTATTTATTATTCACCCCACAGCTGTTACACGTGCCTCGCCTTAGTATAGAAGGTTTAGTCCAAGTCCACTAAGCTGGCCATGTGCGTATTGGCGTATTTTACCAAGCTAGTAATCACTTGAGTGTCAAAGTTTTCATGTCGCCCTCATGGTCTCTAACTTAGCTTAGCGACTGCTGCCATATGACAACAACCGGAACCGACGGTTATAAGTACCCTCCAAAACACGGAGGAGCTTAGAACAATGTGGAATTACCCATCCAGGTACGGATCACCCCGGTTGTTGCTTAAGTAATGGATCTAAGCCACGAGCTCCTTATTTACTGCCACAGCAACATTGTTTATTATAAAATTGAAAACAATTTGAATTTGAATCTGACGTCAGCTGGTACGAGTAATACTTGAAGCCTATGGTACACGAATATTAGCGATATAATCTTTAATGTATGAGGTCAAATTTAACATAATACATTTTGTTTTAAATTTCTAATATTGACAGTATGCTCGTGAAGCCGGAACGTGCCTTCCTGCAACTTTAGGGGCTATCTTAAAACTAAGCTACATTGTAACTTCTTTGTCACAATGTAAATAATACTATTTGTCTTTTTCATACCAAAATTTCAAAAACAAAAAGCGCAATTTTCGTGAGCGCAAACAAAACACATGAAAAAAAAATACATACTTTATTTCAAAAAAAGGAGGTTCTCAATTCGTCTTTATGTTTTTTTACATGTTTTGGCGTAGTACATGGGGTTTTATATTAGGGTGTCAAAATTCTGTGCGGAAACGCACCGTAAAAAATATGTAGCAAGCTACAGAATTTACAGCCATATGCAATTCTTTTTTCTAGTGCGTGCACTTTTGTTGTGTCGTTCATCCCTCACAAATGTTGCGAAATTGTACAGAAGTTACGGTAGGTATGTATATATATAAAATAAATTTGGAAAATCCAAAAGTGCACGCCTCATAGCGGTCATTCACATTTAAAAAAAAAATTCTAAAACAATACCTCAAGTTTTTTAAAATAAAATAACAAATAAGGTGAGGAAAAAATATACTATAAAATAAAAATAAAAAATATAAATATAGATATACAGTATACAGTGGTATATTAGTTTTTTATAAATTATAATTAAACGACAGTACTTAGAACGCTAATATTAACTAGGAATCAGCACAGTGTAATACTTTATATATTAAAAACAAAAGTATTTAAGGTAAGATGAAATTTTCGACTAATTTCTCTGCCACATACATGGTCACATAAACACAGACTCACGGACAAGAATGATTAGTTTTAATGTTATTATTTATTATATTAAACAAATTTATTGTTTATAAAATGTACCATATGTGCTAGACAGATTATTTAACTTCATATTAGTGCACTCATATTATCCTGTAAGTGTTATATTAAAAAAAAAACGTCATTTAAGTTTCGAAAGACTGGGTTTTTTGACATGTCGAGAGTAGAGCACTACCTCACCGCTCTGCTTATGAGGCGTGCAAAAATATATTTATATTTAGTTTACAAGTCACTAGAAGTTGTATCTGGCGTTCGTATCGAGCGTATTTTCAGAGCAAAAATGTAGTTGGGATTTTCATCAGCCAGACTTGTGCCTCGCTAGCTTAATGGTAGAGCGCTTACACGGAATTTAGGGATGGAAGGTTCAAGTCCTGGCTTGAGGGTAATCTTTTGACTGCATCTTTGCTATGTAATTATTTATTTATATAGATTACATGTAAAATTTATTTTCTTCTAAGACTCTAACCTTCAGGGAGTACTAAACGAAGAAATATTATTTATATGGTATTTCTTTATTCCATGAAACGAAGGTATTAACCTAAAGTTATGTTTTGTAAGTATATCCGCTCTAGTCTTATTTTTAAGTAGATTTGAAGTCATATTAAAAATAAAAAAAAAATCATACATTATTTTTGCCACAATCTGTAAGTATTTCAAAATATATTCTTAATAATACTTTCATATTTTTGTAAAATAGGTTTGCATATACGCTTTTTTTCATCATTAATCATAGTAGACCCTTACACAAATTAGTTTATCAGTACCTGGAGGACCGAGCTTTGCTCGTTTTTTTTTAACAGCGCCACCTATTGTCGAATAGCTTGAGCGTTGCTTGATAACGCTATCTATTGTCAAATAGCTTTAGTGCTGCTTATTACTACTCGGCAAAAGATGTCAGGAAGAGTCATATTTTTCAGTTTATCACTGCCTGAAAACACGGATAAAATAACGTTTTCTAAAAATGCAACCTAGCTAGATCGAATTATCGTCCCCAAAACCCCCCGCATACTAAATTTCATAAAAATCGTTGGAGCCGTTTCCGAGATTCAGATTATATATCTATATATATATACGTATATATACAAGAATTGCTCGTTTAAAGGTATTAGATTCATGAGAATCGTTGGAGCCGTTTCCGAGATTCAGATTATATATCTATATAAATATACATATATACAAGAATTGCTCGTTTAAAGGTATTAGATTGTTGTAAGTACCTAATAACACTAATAAGTTTGAACTTCCAACTTTTAACCCGAAGACTTTCTGTCATCATTAATCAAGTTTGTGCCGAGCTTTTATAACTTAACACAGTGAATAGGTAATATTACTTATATATTTTTTTGTAACGAATATTAACCTGGCATTTCTAGCAAGGGTTTCTCGCGGAGCTTAACTTTATGCTTTAGATTTTGAGAACTTATAGTTTTTAAAAGTTAATAGGATTCAGACAGTTGATATAAATGGGAAGCGCGCCCCTAGATCTAAAATTTAAATGGGCGTTCCACAGGGCTCCATCCTGGGGCCATTCCTATTTCTTATATACATCAATGATCTGCCGCAGGTCGTTAAACACAATCACGAGATAGTGTTGTTCGCAGATGACACATCACTATTGTTTAGAGTTAAAAGACGCGAAACAGTTCTAGATAATGTAAACAACTGTCTGTCTAAAGTTGTCCACTGGTTCAATATGAATAATTTGCTTTTAAACAGTAAGAAATCCTAATGTATTAAATTCTTAACGCCAAATGTTAGTCAAGTAAGAACCAGTGTACTTATAAATGGGAAGCAATTAGATTTTGTAGACTTCAATGGGGCCCACACATAGCTGGATTGGCGAATAGACTTAGTTCTGCAGCTTTTGCGGTTAAAAAGATTCGTCAACTTACAGATGAAGCCACAGCCCGGCTAGTATATATTAGTTACTTTCATAGCGTGATGTCCTATGGTATCTTATTATGGGGACACGCAGCTGATATACAGATTATATTTGTACTGCAGAAAAGGTCTATTCGAGCAATGTATAATTTATCTAACAGACACTCTTTAAGGAGATCAATATACTAACTTTACCTGGTCAATATATATTTGATAATTTAATGTATGTTCATAAGAATATTAATCTTTTTTTAAAAAATAGTGATGTTCATAATCGAAATACAAGAAATAGACACAAACTGGCTCTGATCCACACAAGGCTTGAGAAAATTGATAAATCGTTTAAAGGACAATGTGTCCGTTTTTACAACAAAATCCCTGTAGAAGTATGTAAACTATATTTAAAAAAGGTCAAAATTTTTGTTAAACAAAAACTTATCAAAAAAGCTTACTATTCAATTAAAGACTATCTTATAGATAAAAACGCATGGGAATAACTAAAATGTTGCTATCATAGTACTTGTATTTGGAAATGTACCAATCGTTACACACATTGTAACTAGTACAATCGAAGTTTTATTGGAGTTGCTTGAGTGTGTCATGCTCTCTCAAAGTGTCTCTGCGGTGGTGGCGTGTGTGTCGGGTCGTTACGTTCCCTAAAACATGGTTGAGCGAAGCGATTCATGTGTCATACTCGTGAACGGGTGCCGCCTGTGGAGACTGGTCTGCTCTTGCAAACTTCTTTGTATCCTTGTATTTAGTCTTACTTTCTTGTTTTGTTTATCAATACTGTAAGACATTGATTATTTCCAAGTGATGAATAGGTATATAAACTGTCTTTTTGTTTTTTTTTTTTTTAAATTTTGCAAGGAGATAGTTTTTTATGCTGTGCTTGTGCATTTTATGTTTTTTTATATTTGTAATGGAAAGTGCCCTTCTATGATAGGAAGGGGATTTTCCAATATTTTTAAGTGGACGCTGTAAGAGAAAGGGAGAAAAGAAATGCCCTTGCTGAGTTTCTTGCCGGTTCTTCTCAGTACAAGGTCTCCCGCCCTATAGACTTACGAACCGATGGCGTAGTGACATTCATAAGTGCTCAATTATTGTAGCCTAGACTGAATAAATAATTTTGATTTTGATTTTGATAAAAAATGTCTTCTTCTTCAGATGAGTTTAATATAAATGCGACATCGCCAGATATTATTAATGCGGTTCAAGAAATAAATTTGAACCTGTTACCAAAGCCTAAAAACAAGTAGGTTTTTAACCGCATACGCTAGTTTTTTACCTGGAGAAAAAGAAAAATTTGTTCGTTTTCAGAGAATGTCCTGCTTACTTTGGGAAATTGCCAATAAATAAAAACAGAAGAGTACTTTCAAGTCCAAAAAATCTATCATATTGAACAGTATTAACTGCATTTTTCAAATGGAAGTTAGATGAGTATAGGAGGTACCCATCTTACTAAAAGTAAGTAAAAAATTGAAGGTAATACGGGAGAAATGTATAAAAAAATTTATAAATGAAGCTCCTGACTATAAATATTTACACACTTAGGTAACTTGAAAAACTTTTACATCGCTTACCTAAGATTTGACGACGACATCGTTATCATCGAAATCATTTATAAATAAATTAATAAAAAAACAAGAATTTGCCAAGAACTGAGAGAAATGTTGCACTCCCTAGATGAATTCACTCGACGAGTGGGCCTTGGCATGAATTTGGATAAGACAAAAGTCATGTTCAACCAACACGTCGTGTTGTGACCTGTTGAAGATTTTTTAGTATTCAATATTTCATTATAAAAACTACTAAAAGAGAAATCGATCCAAAGATGGCAGAATTATAAGGCTGTGACATACGCACGAAAGGACGGATGGACTTGACAAAACATATTTACATCGGAAGCTTTTCGGGGTAGTTTTTCATAAAAGAATATCGCAGATTATTTTGTTAATATTTTTAGAAATCGGCAATAATTCGAAATATTTGAGCAGATTTGTTCTACTCTTTCGTAAGCTATTAAGTGGCCTTGTTGCAAGCGCGTTGTATCAAAACACCAGGTGTTGCAACCGTCCATAGGCTGTAGTGACCGCTTATTATCAGACGGACCGCAAGATTTTTTGTCACCTTAGTGGTATTAAAAAGAAACGGGTTGCACTCCGGGAGTGTCGGCAGAAGTGAAAACATACAACCTGCATATTACATTTTAACATGTGTAATCTTCACTTTCATCTTTTCATCAACCTAATTTCCTCTTACTTTTTATTCGTCCTATAGAGTTTAACATTTTATACCCATCACAAAAACACAACGCCGCTAGAGACGTTTTCACTTCATAATTATAATATGCGTGGCATTATGGTTTCCGTCTCACGAGTTTTTATGGCGTGGCATTATGGTTACCGTCTTACGAATTTTCGATCAGCCTGCGCGAGTTTTTAATTTTTTACCCATACCAAAAAAGTGCACAACGCCGCTAAAAAAGTTTTCACTTCAAAAACTTGTGTTAAAACAATCTACATAACGTAACAGTTGCCCAAAAAGCTATCTTTATTTAATAGTTAAAATGGGTAAGCTTTAATAGCTTTCGTAACAAAAATATTCCCTCAAAAGTTTCGTGTAATTTGTCGTTCATTAATAATTCAAACTTGTAATAATTTATCATTGTTATAATAAGTTCAAAGGATCACTTTCAACACAACGAACTTCTCATCCATCAATTTTGTTCCGACCTAATAAAACTTTCACGAAAATTTAAGCTTCAGAAATTATGTAGAAGCCGCAGATTTCAAATTAATTAAAAAATAAGTAGGTGTGTGTGTAGAAAAGTAACCGTAAAAATTTATTTAATTTAGTATATTAGTTATACATACACAGATACACTTAGAATATTAGTTTCTATGGTTACTATGGCGCTGCTCGAAGTGATGCAGGCTGGTGATACCTGATACATTTTATGAGATATCATTATAAGCAATTGCCTTCGGTTTGTGGTTATTACCTTATTTTGCTGTAAGGGTGTAGAACAAAACCAAAAAATGCAAATGTAGATTTTTTTTTTTTTTTTTATGCCACTAAGGTGGCAAACAAGCTTTTTTTTTTTATACCACTAAGGTGGCAAACAAGCCTACGGTCCGCCTGATGGCAAGCGGTCACCGTAGCCTATGGACGCTTGCAACACCAGGGGCATCACTCGCGCGTTGCCGACCCTTCAGAAATCTAATAACTTCTTTTTTGAAGAACCCCATACTGTAGTCCTTAGAGAAAACCTTGGCAGGGAGCTCATTCCACAACCCAAGGGTTCGCGGGAGGAAGTTTCTCTGAAACCGCACTGTTCGCGACCATTTTGGTTCCAAAGTGTGAGAATGAATTCCCTGTCGATGGCGAGCGGTGCGATGGTAGAAAGTAGCCGTGGGCATCATTTCGAACAATTCCTCAGAACACAATCCATTGTACAAGCGGTAGAACACACACAGGGAGGCAAAGTCTCTCCTCAGACTTAAGGGCTCGATACCACAAGTGAGTTTGGGATCGTCGACAATTCTCACAGCCCGTCGTTGAACCGAGTCAAAAGGGCGTCGAACTTGCGACTTGTAAAGTAACAACCTTTGCCCCGACGTGAAGTACTGCTTCGCTCTGTTGAATACACCAAGTTTTTTGGACGCCAGCTTCACCTTATCTTGTGAATGATCTCGAAACTGAATATCGCTGGAGATGTCGATACCAAGGATCCCAATGCTCTTGGAGATGGAGAGGAGAGTGTTCTTGAATTGTGGGACTACAGTGAATGGAGTTTTCTTAGCGGTGAACGCGCACACTTGTGTCTTTGTAGGGTTGAATCGGACCTGGGACAGTGTGGTCTCGATTTGAGACATAAGTTAATTGGAATTTTGCTCTGGCAGTTGCTTTCTTACTGAACCTCGAGGCAGCATTTAATTTGCGTTTTAACTCAGAAATATTCGGATCCTTATTATAACGGGCCGTGGTCCAAGCCTCATATGCATTTTGCTTAAGAATTTTAGCTTTTCTGCAAGACCTATTAAACCACGGTCGTTTTTTGACGCCGGCAGCTACTTGCGGGTTAGGAATATAGCATTCCATACCAGCAAGGATTGTCTCAGTGACTGCGGCTGCGCAGACGTCAGGATCTTCAGAGTTAAAGCAGATCTGCCTCCACGGGTACTGTAGCAGACCGGAGCTGTGAACTGTATAAATAAAACCACAGTCGCAATAGAATTTTAAAGAGCAAAAGAGAATTTAAAGTAAATTAACAAAAGCACAGGAAAAATAGTACAGGTAAATGTTATATCAACCAAAAGCAACTGACATTGACGTTACGAACTATTTACAAATTTAAATATATACAAACTTCTTTAAACGTGAAGAAAAGGTCCATCGCGATGTGGCCAGTTCTTCACAAGCTCCTTTTTTTTTATAACGGAAAATTCTCAGGAAAGTTCTCCTGTCAAAAGGAGCTATACAGGAGAATGTGGTAGTCACACCAGCTTTTTTGAGGGACGGCAAAGGACTCCACCTTTCGTTGATACCTCTGCTACTCGGACTACCCCATCATAACCAGGGAATACTGCTGTAACTCGACCTTGTGGCCAAGAGCCACGTGGAAGATTTCCATCCGCTACCATAACTTAATCTCCAACAGAAAGGTTGCATCCTTTATCGCCCTCATTTCGTCTTGGAACTAAACTCGGAAGGTATTCGAGAACCCACCTACGCCAAAAATAGTCTGCGAGACGTAAAGCTTTCTTCCAATTGCTGCGGCCATGTAGATCTCTATCTTCAAGGTCCGTGGAGACGACGGCATTTGATGACGACCTCAGAAGAAAATGGAAGGGTGTTAAGGCTTCAGGATAATTTGGTTTTGTTAAAACATGGGTCAGAGGTCTGGAATTCACAAGAGCTCTTCTTTTGGACATCCCTCCGCCAACGTAACTTTTAACGCAGTCTTAACGGTTTTGACAAGCCTCTCCCAAGCCCCTCCCATCGATGGGGCAGATAGTGGTATAAATTTCCAGTGAATTCCTTTATTGGCAGCAAAGTCTGCAACAGATGGGTTAAAAAATTCTGTCAATTGTTTAGCTGTACCAACAAATGCTGTGCCGTTGTCACTCAAAATGTCCGTTTGAGTTCCTCTTCTAGAAATAAATCGCCGTATGCACATTATGGCTGCGTCAGCAGTTAAACTATGAACAAGTGCACAGCTCTTGTCGTTAAGCAAGTGAACAAGGCGACGTAACGTTTCTCGTTTCTTCGACCAATAGATTCTAGTACAGGACCAAAGTAGTCAATGCCAACAAATGTAAAAGGTCGACAATGATGTGCCAGCCTAGGAGCAGGTAAGTTTCCGATCGATGGTTGAAGTGGGACAGATTTTCGGATACGACAAAATTGACTGAGTGAGCAACAGATCTGACAGAGCTTCTTAGCTTCAATATCCAATATTTTTGTTTTAATTCGTTGACCACTATTTCATTACTACTATGAGCTGCCTGTTGGTGGTAATGTGCAATCAGTAATTTTACCGCGTCGTATTTGCCATCAAGAACAACTGGATATTTGGTAGATCAGCAAATATCTGTAGCTACCGAGATGCGTCCTCATAAACGAATCAGTCCGTCGTCTCCAAGCATAACTTCAAATTTTCGCAATTTGCTGCAACGGGGCAGAGGTTCTCTCAAACGTAAAGCTGCAAATTCTTCAGCAAAGGCATTCATTTGTACTTTTAACAAAATGTGAGTCTCAGCTAAACATAAATCTACTGCAGACAGAGGAATAACCTGAGTGCGAATACCACCGACACTTTGTACACGTCGTAAATCATGCTGTCCTTGAGAAACTTGAGGACAAGCTAAGTTTCGCTTAGCACGAACGCGATCTTTTAACAATCTAACGTAATGTATAGCTCGGGCTGTAGCTCTCAAAAACCGTAACCAGCTACTAAATCTGGTTGGATCGGGGCAAATTGGTGGATCATGATGGCGATGTGAAAGGTTTGTAAGTTTATTTTTGCGCTTGGTTTCAGCTGTTCTACACCTATTTGCTCAGAACTACGTACTTCAAGTGGCCACTCATCTGGAGGCAAAAATAAAAACTTTGGCCCAGAAATCCATCTGCTAACAGTTTCTAAGCTTTCCGAATATGAACGTCTAGCATCATCAGCGACATTTAAAGCTGTCGGGATCCAACGCCACTCATTCAGATTGGTGAGCTCGTGAATCTCGGCCAATCTATGAGCTACAAAAGGTTTAAATGACCGTGCGTCATTACGTAGCCAACCTAGCACATTTTTTGAGTCAGTCCAAAAAAATCGTCTTATCGGTTTATATTTATGAGCACCAGAGACAGTTGAACTTAGAGGAGCTGCAATCAAGGCCGCTTGTAACTCTAAACGTGGTATGGATGCTGGTGATAATGAAGTTACACGTGATTTACTACAGATAAGTGAGAGTCTCACGTTGCCATTGGGATATAAATTACGCCAAAAGGCAACAGCAGCGAAAGCATATTCACTTGAGTCACAGAAAACGTGTAACTCACATTCTATAGGTCTAGTTTCTACTAAATACTAACGTGGAATGCGTAAATTGGTAGCAGAAGTCATGTCAGATTGCCATTTCTTCCATCTGACCATTAGATCTTCAGGAAGCTCCTGATCCCAATCTACTCCGCGTCGCCAAATTTCTTGGAATATAATGCGTGCTCGAATGGATAGAGGAGCGAGTATCCCAAGCGGATCAAAAACACGCATCATACTCGATAAGGCAACGCGTTTTGTTAATTTTTTGGGCAGAGTGTCAAAACATTTTACATTGAAACCTAGAGTGTCTTTCGACGGATTCCATATTAAGCCTAATGTTCGGACATTCTGAGGAAAGTAACCCGAATCAACGTCATCAGGATTGGCAAGCGGAAGTTCAGGAGAAACATGTTCAAGGGCCTTTAAATCATTAGAAACCCATCCACGAGTAATAAAATGAGCTTTTTTATTTACGTTAACAATGTTTCTCGCAAGAAGCGCAGCCTCCGAAACGTCATCCAAGCTGCCAATAAAATCGTCCATGTAAGTATTATTTATTATCGCGTGAACAACATCTGGATAATCTGGATCTATCTGGAAAATAGTACAGGTAAAAGTTATATCAACCAAAAGCAACTGACATTGACGTTACGAACTATTTACAAATTTAAATATATACAAACTTCTTTAAACGTGAAGAAAAGGTCCATCACAATGTGGCCAGTTCCTCACAGGTGCGATGCATAAAATTCTCGCAATCCATCCCAGTCTGCCGACTTATAGTGCCACACACGACGCCAATTAGTTGGCCCAGAAGATCGGGTTGTGTGCATGACACTTGAGTCCGAACGAGACAGTGGTCCGAGGAGCCAAGAGGCGCATCCACTAAGACGGAGTATCCGTCCGGACGAGTAGTCAGCAGAAGGTCCAGTAAGGAGCTCGTATGTTCCTCTATATCTGGTATTCTCGTTGGAGAAAGTAGCAGCTGAGAGAATCCATAGGTCAGAGCAAATTCATGAGCAGATATCCCAGCATAGTTATTGGTTCGAGAACTGAGCCACTCGCGATGGTGGGCGTTAAAGTCTCCCAAAATAACTAGTTCTGCTGTGGTATATTGCTCTAGAACTTTGTCAGTCGTCAAACTCAGGTGCGTGAAGAGTCGAGTTACGTCCGTGTCACCGCTATGAGACCTGTATAGACACGCATAGATACGAGTGTGGCCGCCGTAATCTACGCGCACAAACAATATCGACAGGTCCCTGTCTTCAAGGCTATGAAGGCGGCGACAGCAGATATCCTCCCGGACGAACATACATACACCGGCACGACTATAAAATTGTGTTCGAGTTTGTAGCCGGGATAGTGAAGGTATGATGTGTCGGCCGGGCAGGATATCTGCGTCTCCGTTAGAAAAAGAATGGTCGGCTGCGCAGTCTCGAGATGGTGGTGGACCGCGTTAAGATTTGCGTGAATACCCCTGATGTTGCAAAAATCCACATTATATGTGGATGGAGTAGCCGCTGTACAAACTCTTTTCTTTTTCGTTCTCATGGCCATAATATATAAAAAAAAGTTACTAAGACTAAGGATGAGGATTCACTGCACAGACAGCTTAGAGGACAAAAGGTGCGGTTCTAAGACTGCTGAAGCTCGCCACAGATGATAGGGGCGCGGAAGGGCCCCTGATCCCCCTCTGTTGTAGTAGCCGGGTCCACTCCGGTCTCCTTCTCCGGCACGACTACCACTTCAGATACTTTACACAGGCTGGCAGATCAGCCTCCCAGTTAGTGTTATTATGGCCGCGGTTTTCTGTAAGATTGAGGTACTTCCCCAGTTCGGGCCGCTCATTCGAGCAAGTTCTTGCTATGCCCTGCTTTAGTTGTTCTGGTGGCTTATTCGAGCGAGTACTTGCAGTGCCCTACCTCTCTTTACAGTGCCCTATCTCTCTTTTGTAGGTAGATATTGGAAAGCTCGTTGGGGGTTCCGAAATTGTTTTAATAAAATAGAATACTTAGCGGATGTAACAGTTGTTATGATGACGAAAACTAAACTAAGGAATTAAATGTCATAAATATAACGCTGTATTTATAAGAATGTATTCTCAGCAAAATCATATAAAATATAGAAAAACTTGCCTGTACTTAAATCAATAAAGAACTGAATTCAAAAGTAAAAAGTATACCTATATGTAGGTACTTACTTAGATAATTTAATTTTTTTACTAGATATATATAGTGTATATAGTAATCAATTATGGTTTGTAGGTTTGGTATGTTTCGTCATAATTATTATTATTACTGCAATAAATTGAGTTCTTGAAGAATATAAATTAATTTTTGTCTTTTTATTTCGATTGATTTTTTGAAGTCTCAAATATTGCTTTTAAATAAGTTATTATTTTCTTTTTCTTTCGTCCTTTTTTTTTCTTTTTATTTTGAAGCGAATGAAATTTGCAAATGGGCTCGAAATGGGTTTAAGCGTATATCAGATGTCTTTCTTAATGACTTTTACTTAGTTGTTTTAGATTATAATTTGTATTAACGTTGCGATTTACATTCTGACTAAAGATTATTGTACCGGTGCCCAAAAGCATAAAATTGATCTTCATCTGAACGCGCAAACGACCCCAATAAATTTCGATTACAGTGTAGATAAGAAACGAGATATCTCTCAATATTATAAATTGTCATATCATGTAAATTGTTATGTGCTAATGAAAGGTAGCCTAATGTCAGTATGTGTTTTTTTGTTAGGGTTCTGTACCTTAAATGACCTAACAGGGTCCTATAACTTAGACTACCCTGTCTGTCTGTCTATCAGTCTGTGTTATTGTCAAATATCTCAAGGCACATTGGTAACCGTTATAGTATAGTTTTTAATAAATTAAAAAAAAATTAATTTAAATAAATTATAATCTATACATATAAAATGCTTTGTCCTGAATGACTGACGGATCAACGCACAGCCTAAACCGCTGATCGTAGAGACCTGAAACTTGGAGGGTGTGTTCTTTTATGACATAGGCATGCGATAAGAAAGCATTTTCCGAAAAGGCCAATTGCGAGTCGGACTTGCGCAATAAGGGTAAACCGATTATAATGAAATTTTGGTAAGTTGTTATGCACACGCCGGGGAAGGTTTTTTGAGAAAGAAAAAAAGGGTCAAGTGCGAGTCCGACTCGGGCAATAAGGGTAACCCGATTGTATTGAAATTTAAGCAAGTTGTTATGCACACGCCGGGGAAGGTTTTTGAGAAAGAAAAAAGGGTCAAGTGCGAGTCAGACAGGGTCAAGTAGGAGTCGGACTCGCGCAATAATGGTAAACCGACTGTAATGAAATTGTGGTTAGTTGTTATGCACACGCCGGGGAAAGTTTCTGAATTAGTACAACCAAAAAGGTTGGTGCGGCAGTTGTTTTAAAAAAAGAAACAAAGTTCGCCGGGTCAGCTAAGTTATCTATAAAATTAATATAAGTACATCAATCTTACACACTTACAAAATGTAGAACACTTACGCGGAATGTAAGGAGTTGCAGGTTGAAGTCCTTGATCGAGGTTAAGCTTTTGGCTGCATCTTTGCTGTAAAAATATTTATTTATATTAATAAAAGTGGTCATTTGAAATATATTGATTGAATAATTGTGGTGTATACAAAAAGTTATTTAGAATATTCAATATTAATAATTGCATGAAATAACTTTGTTAGCACAAAGATGGCAAAAAGTTACAATGGGCCGAGCTAAATCGTTTCCGAGCTAAACGACAGCTGCACGAGCTGGCTCGCGTCCAGCTTAACGAGGTACTGCCGTTGCTACTATTTGACTTTGCAGTTTAGTATCGAAAGCGTATTGCATTATCCATACCGAGGTCTTTGATAAGTTACATAGCACATTGAGCACAGACTATTTTTAAATTTGACATTTACATTTACAATTACAATTTACTGGATAGCATTTATGTCGAGGCATATATTTATGCTTATGTATACGTTAAGAATCGTTGTTAGTCGGGAACAATAAAGAAAGTAATAAGAAGCGGTCAAATGTGAGCGAGACTCGTACATTAAATGCTTTATTGTTATATAATACACAATAAAAACATAAACCTTGATAATAAACAATATAGATTCCGTAGACTCGTGTTATATCATCTGATGAATACTCTAACCTATTACTGTCGAAGGAAAAGTCCTGTGTCATAACTACTACAAACATACATGAAAAATAACAACTAGCTTGGTTTGTTGGCTCAGTTGTGGGATTTCATAGACACCGTTTGGGTACGGATTTTCATTAGCCTCTTTGTAAAGTCTAATACCAACGTACATACATATATGTTACATATGTTATCATATTAAGCACAGACTACAGGCAGCCCTAATCGTTTGCAGCTTCCATTAGCATAGCTGTAATGTAATGAACGCACGGCTCTAGTTGTCGGGACGATCAAAGCTGCGTCAATGTGACACATTTAGTCGACTTTAGAGTTACTTCATTTGTGAGACATCGTCAAAAGGAGAGCTTTACGTCATAATGACATAACAGGTTCATATGTAAAATATTGCAGGTTTGTAAGATTGTAGTGTTCGAGTAGGAAATTGCACATTAATAATTTAATTTATTTTTTGTTGCTTGATAGGTCCTATCAACTGTGACTAACTATTACAGAGCTTAAACGAACTATAGTTTGCTATAGCAAACTTCATAAGTATAATTAAGAAGTCATTAGTATATTTAATGAGTTTACGTAAGAATCCCACGTAGGGCTGTCACCTTTCAAAAAAAGTAGACCCGGAGATTTTAGAAATATCATTTTATTTTAAACAATATTAAACATTTATTAAGTAAGTATGAATTTCTTATTTATTAGTGGTAATTTATTTCTTTTACATTTAAATATCTTAGCAAGAGCTAGGTTGACTTGGACCAGCTTGACACTTGAAACTATATTTTTTATTCTCGACGGATTGTTTTAGCTTCTTTTCTTGTGTAGGTTTTTTTAAAAACTTTAAAAATTATTGTTATTTCATATTGTAATTTACCTTAACAAGCAACTGTGCCTTTATCATGTCCTCTGACAAGCAGTTTCGCTTATCTGTCCACAAATTTCCCATTTAAGAGAAAACGCGTTCGACGAAAGCATTAAATATTTTCGGCAGTTCGGTAAAGGTTAAGGTGACTTGTAATAACTCAACCCATCGTAGATTAACAATGTTGAATTATTAGATGTACGAGCTGAGTTTTGCTTTTTCCATATAAAACATCAATTTCATATGTAAGGACCTAATTTTGAGTCAAAGTAAAAAACAAGAATCAAAAAGAAAATGTGTACCTTGTTTGTCTTCGTCGACCGCGTTTTTGTAGGCACCTCTGTCGGTGAAAATTCATTTGAAACACTTAGGCGCCGACACATTTTGCGACGCAATTCTTCTGTGATATTCTTATTTTTCTTTTAATATGATTACAATCATCACGGGGCGGTAACCAAGTATAAATAATAATATTATTGTAAAAAAAAATTGAAATAAAAAATACTCCAAAATAATGTGGCAAGGCCACATTCACATCCACATTAGGCTCTGCTGTACTACAAGTGTTAATCTCGAGGACGAAGGATAAGTAAAACTAAACTTAATTACCCTACTACGTACTAATACATTTAAAATGATGTAAATTGCTGTAACTATCTAAGTGTCTTTTATGATTGTTGTGGTTTCAATTCCTAAAACTAGAAAAAATGTTGGTGTCACCCACATAGCCTGGCCTCAGTCGTTTAATTTCATAGCAAAACTAACGTTTTGTGGTTATTTAAGTAAAAAATGTAGGTACAGCTTTTTGATCCCAACTTGAACATACAACGAATTTACTTTTTGTTATACTTGCTTAAAGCTATGAAAACAATAAATTTACTTATGAATGTATTTTTTTGCAATTTTTTTGCAATTAATGTATTTATAACTTTACTGATTTTATCACAGCAGCGTAAATAATTATTACCGATACTACCTAGCAGAAACCGAAACCTGAGAGATGAGTCAAAATAAACTATAAAATATAAATAAAAAATAAACCTGACAGCTGAGTTACGCAACAAACCTCAGAGCTAAGTTACATAATAAACCTGACAGCTGTGTCACGCAACACACCTGACAGCTGTATTATGCAATAAACCTGACAGCTGAATCACGCAAGAAATCTGACAGCTGAGTCACACAACAATCCTGACAGCTAGGTCACACAACTTACCTGACACCTGAGCAATGCAACCAACCTGGTTGTGTCATGAAACAAACCTGACAGCTAAGTCATGCAACCAACCTGAATGATGAATCATAAAATAAACCTGACGCTGGTTCACCCAACAAATCTGACAGCTGAGTCACGCAACAAAAGTGACAGCTGAATTATGCAACCAACCTCACACCTGAGTCACGTAACAAACCTGACAACCTGTTTGGTAAAATATTTTTTTAAAAAAGGCGAAACTTTACTTTCACAGTTATTAAAAATATTGAGCCCCCCCCCCCCCTTCAATTTTAACTGTAAGTTCTGATAATCGGAAAAAAAAACATTCGTAGGACTGACATCAGAAACATAAATTTGCTAAATCAATCCACTGCCTAGAGTTATTTCTAATACAAATTTTGTCCGTTGATTTTACACAAGTGTACATTGCATAATAAACTTAAACTGTAACCATTATTTACGTACGTACTTGTGAATTTCACTGGAAAGTGTTATGTAATAATATTTCATCCATTAATAACTCTTTCTCTTATAATCATTATTTCATTGAACGACAACATGTCATCAATCATTTTCCATTTAATATAAAACTAAAGCCAAGTAAAAAAACTGGTTGCCTGTAAAGTCGGTATACGGGCGAAAGTTTTACGTGACAATGATTTTATGTCTGTCTCTCTCGCTCTTAGGCGGGCGCGTGCCTCTCACTCGCTCTCATTGTGAGCGCATAACGTGAGCGGAGCGTAACGCAGTTTCTTGAAGTGTCACCCGGCAAACCAATTTATAAGACGTTGTCACGTCAAAATCTAAGTAAAACGATAAATAATACAAACTTTTTTGTCATGAATAACGTTCTTTGTTTGATCAGAAAACCCTTATAAATTTGCCATGTCCATCCGTATGTCTGTCTTTTTAGTAACAAACTACTTAGACTAAGTTATTAAAATATAGTGCACATAAAGTATTATTGTATTGTATCCACTATTAAAATTTGTAAGTACTTATCAAAATTTTAGAATAATATATATTTTGGGGTAAGTACATAATATTAAGTTAGGTGGAGATGATTTTTCGTTGCCTAATCGAGTGGTGTAACTTGTAATAGGAAAAACTTTTAAATTCTTACGAAAATAATCAGATAGATATATTTTTTTTTTCTGACCCATGGATTTATACATAAAACTTAGCAAGAATATGGATGACATAGTTAACATGTTTCAATCCAGGATGGGCACATACGATCACAAGTTGCAAAAAGCATCATCTCCACTATCTCAGGACTTGGCTTCCCTTGTAAGTGAGTTCGATGATTTCAAAAATTTTACATGGAAGACTCTTTTAATGTTGAAGGATCAGATTGAATTACTGCAATTGGGCCTTGATCGTCTTGAAACCCTATCATTTAGAAAGGTTCTACTGCTGCATGGCATTCCTGAAACACCAGAAGAGAATATTGTAATTAAAGTGACAAAATTATCAACCGAACAATTTCAGATGTCATCAATACCTAAGGATGATTTTAATGCTGTACATCGTTTGGGACCAAAGAAAGATATTATGATAGAGATATATTGCAATTCAGCAGCTTCAATACAAGAAATGATATGTGGAACCGTAAAAAACTTTTAAAAGGAACAGGAATAACCATGACAGAGTTCCTAACCAAAGTGAGACAAAATGTGTTTACAGCCGCACGCAAACATTTTGGCATTAGTAAATCCTGGACCAGTGAAGGTAAAATATTCGTGCTGCTGCCAAATAATTTACGTCGAAAAAAAGAACTAATGTCCGATTTCGAAAAACTGGCGGAGTTATAGTAACTAGTCGTTGGTACTTACCTGTTTTTTTTTTATATCACTAGTGCTATATGCTCCTATCTTAACCTATTTAAATCTATCGGTTTATTGCACAATTAAATAAATTATCAAATACATTAAACATTTAAAACTAACTTATCTAAAATAAAAAAAACCTAAAAATAACCTTATATAAAAACTAAAACCCTAAACTAAAATAAATAACTAAATAAATTATGTTTGTTCAAAAAGTCCACCTGTAAACAAATCGGGCTCAAAAGTATTTAAGATGCTAGCCGCATTTCCACGTTGGATGGCTCGCGAAATTCTTTGAACCAGATATGAACCGGTGCGGGGATCATGTCCTCTCTCTCTTAAAAGATGAAATGATTTTTTAATATTTTTTCTTGCTTCTGTACTACAGGTGCCAGAAGTTCTATCGGTTTATATTGTGTCTGAGTGAATTTATTGTCTATAAAAATAAGGTAGAAAAATATTATCAATTTAGTCAATCATGCATAATGTAAACAAACGCCACAGACTATCTAACCACGGCTTTATGGCTTTTGATTTTAAAGGATTAATTCTAAGACCATAATACTCGCACCATTCCACAATATTTTCAAGGTCAGAATTCAATGACTTGATAACATTGTTTAGATGGTCAAGTCAAGTCCACTTGCATAAATTTGAAGATCGTCTGCATAAAGGTGGTAGGGAGAAGAAATCTTTAGAGTAATTGTATTAATGAAACGTGCAAATAGGAGCGGAGACAACACGCCACCTTGTGGTACACCGACAGTAATGTTGCACCAGTCAGAAAAGGAATTATCAAATTGGATGCGCTGCCGGCGGCCGCACAAGTAACTACGAAACCAGTCAATTACTGTTGGCGTTATGTAAAGAAAGTGTAGAATGCCCAACAAGGTTATCAAAGTCTACTGAATTGAAAGTTCTAATATAAAATCTAATATAATTATATTTATTATTATATATATAATTATATATATATTATATTAATTAAAAATAATATAATTTTCTTATATCTAATTATGTGTCTGTAGATTAGATGATTAGTTTTGTAACTGGCTGGCCGATGATCTTGTGTAATTTTTATTGTATCAGAACTTTGTACTTATCTTATTTAGTATTAATATTAGTATTTTATTTTTATTTAGTATTGTAATATTTATATATAATATGGACTTTTTGAATAACTCGTTTGTTACTTGCTCCTCAGAAGAGGAATTTACCAGTGCAGAAAGCAATACCTCACTTGACATTAACTTACCATCACTACATGAACAACTTAAGCAAGCATTTTGTATATTTCAAAAGAATTTTAATTTAGTTCACATCAATGCAAAAAGTATTCCGTCCCATTACTCAGGTCTTCTGGCGTCCTTTAGTGAACAGCGTATAGATGGAATTCTAGTCTCTGAATCTTTTTTAAAACCATCTTTACCTTCTACCATGTATAGTCTGCCTGGATATAAGCTTTTACGCAATGATAGAACCGAGAAAGGAGGAGGCGGTGTTGCAATTTACTTGCGTTCCGATATAGCTTGTTCAGTAGTAAATAAATCAAAAAGTGAATATTCCAAATCAGCTGAACACTTATTTCTGGAAATTACCTTGAATCATAGCAAAATCCTTATTGGAGTTTACAGTACTTCGCTCCAAATTGACTATTTTGACTCATTCGAAAGCCTCCTTGAAGAAATGAGCCCGCAGTATGACTGATTTTAATACATGCCTTCTCAAAAATGATTCACGTTTCACTAAAGTAACATCTATTATATCGTCAACTAACTTACACAGTCTCCCTCTTTCTTCTACACATCATTGTCCAAACTGTACCCCCTCACTTTTGGATTTAGTGATTCTGATCCTACCAAAGTTGCAACACATGGACAGCTAAATAAATTCCCCATTTTCATATGACGATCTCATTTACCTATCCTATAAACTTAAACGCCCTCAGGCATTTCCAAAATTTCTTACACTACGCAGTTTCCAGAATATAAATCTGAGCGCGCTTAAGCAAGATAGATATAACATAGACTGGTCGACAGTAACCAGCAGCAACCATGTTAAGAAAAAGATCCATATATTCAATAACACTCTGAATGAACTATACGATAAGCATGTTCCTAAAAAAACGAATTAAACTAAAACACTTTCCTGCCCCTTGGCTTACACAAATTATTCGTAAAGCAATGCAGTTACGTGACAAAGCTAAAATAAAATTAAAAAAGTACCCATCAGATGTAAACTTTTCTCAATATAAAAAACTAAGAAATCGCTGCAATAGGATGTGTGGGATGCAAAAAAAAGGCCACATTCACAATTCTCTTGAGAATTCTAATCCAGCACAGGTCTGAAAATTTCTAAAAAAAAATGGGATTGGCAACTCCAAAAATGATACCTCCGATAATAATGTAGACATTAACTCACTTAATAATCATTTCATTTTAGCTCCTACGACGCTAGACTCTCAAACTAAAACATCCACTCTCAATGCCTTAAAAGATATCCCAAGACCCATAAATTGTTTCAATTTCAGAACTATTACTACGTGTGACGTTAAAAAATCTTTCCTATCCATATCCTCTAAAGCGGTAGGTAATGATGAAATTTGTTCCCAGATGCTTAATTTGATATTAGATGAAATTACGCCGATTATCACACATATATTTATCTACTCATTAACTTATTTCTTTACTCTTTACTTGTTTCTTACCTGCAGAGTGGAAAAAAGCTTGTGTGATCCCTTTGCCTAAGATTCCTGTTCCTACATCTATTATTCACTTTCGCCCTATCTCCCTTCTACCTATCCTTTCCAAAATGCTCGAAAGTATAGTATACAATCAATTCTCAATCTTCCGTAACAAACATGATCTATTGAGTCAATATAAATCTGGTTTTCGCACTGCTCATAGCACCACCACAGCATTAGCTAATGTTTCTGATGATATTCGCAGAGCGATGGATAATCAAGGTCGTACAATATTGATACTGTTAGACTTCAGCAGTGCCTTCAATTCTGTAGATTTTGATATACTTTTGGGCATCCTTCAGTCCTTTAACGTATCTCCACTAGTAATAGAATGGTTCGGTTCATACCTTAGAGGACGACTGCAGTGTACACGACTTGGCGAAACAACGTCAGAGTGGTGTACACTTACAGCAGGAGTACCTCAAGGTGGCGTTTCATCACCTCTCTTATTTTTCAGTTTTCATTAAATCTGTCACAAAGGTAATTTCTGCTCGCTACCATCTTTATGCAGACGATCTCCAAGTTTATTATAACTTTTACCATCAAGATATTACGCTGGCTGTTCAAAATATCAACCAAGACCTCGTAAACATTTTAAATTGGGCAAAATCATTTGGTCTTGCGGTAAACCCAGCTAAAACACAGTGTATCATAATTGGAAGTAGACATTCAGTTAACTGCATTAAAAGTACATTAGTGCCTAAGGTAACATTTGATGGGATAGATATCCCGTTTTCTAAACATGACAAAAATCTTGGCCTTTACATCGAAAGCAACATGTCCTGGACAGTAAATGTCAACGAAATGAGTAGAAAGTTGTATAGCGCGCTGCACTCGCTTAATCGACTACGTAAATTTCTTCCTCTAAAAACCGAAATTGCACTAGCGCAGACTCTTCTTCCTCTTCTAGACTATGCGGACGTTTGCTATCCGGAGTCCGGACGCCACTATCCGGACGTTTGCTATCCGGAGTCCGGACGCCACTGAGGAGCTATTAAATAAACTCGATCGACTTCAAAACTTGTGCATTCGTTTTGTTTACGGGTTGCGCAAGTTTGACCATATATCTCAAGTCAGACATGAGTTGAATTGGCTCCCAATTCGTTTTCGCCGGAATAATCCCGCTGCTCCAATTTATCTCAAAGAACGTTTTCTGCGCCCCTCGCCGGCACTTTTACTGAAAATACCCCAACATAACACAATGACTTATGATAATTCGTTTTTTTTTGTGTGTTTTTTTCCCTTTAATTTCTGTATCGTAATGATCTGTAATCTGCACTAGAATGATTCAAGTCCTTTATTTTATTATTTATGTTATGTTATTTATATATATATATATATATATATATATAGTTCCTCAGTGGCATCCGGACTCCGGATAGCAAACGTCCGGATAGTGGCGTCCGGACTCCGGATAGCAAACGTCCGCATAGTCTAGAAGAGGAAGAAGAGTCTGCGCTAGTGCAATTTCGGTTTTTAGAGGAAGAAATTTACGTAGTCGATTAAGCGAGTGCAGCGCGCTATACAACTTTCTACTCATTTCGTTGACATTTACTGTCCAGGACATGTTGCTTTCGATGTAAAGGCCAAGATTTTTGTCATGTTTAGAAAACGGGATATCTATCCCATCAAATGTTACCTTAGGCACTAATGTACTTTTAATGCAGTTAACTGAATGTCTACTTCCAATTATGATACACTGTGTTTTAGCTGGGTTTACCGCAAGACCAAATGATTTTGCCCAATTTAAAATGTTTACGAGGTCTTGGTTGATATTTTGAACAGCCAGCGTAATATCTTGATGGTAAAAGTTATAATAAACTTGGAGATCGTCTGCATAAAGATGGTAGCGAGCAGAAATTACCTTTGTGACAGAGTTAATGAAAACTGAAAAATAAGAGAGGTGATGAAACGCCACCTTGAGGTACTCCTGCTGTAAGTGTACACCACTCTGACGTTGTTTCGCCAAGTCGTGTACACTGCAGTCGTCCTCTAAGGTATGAACCGAACCATTCTATTACTAGTGGAGATACGTTAAAGGACTGAAGGATGCCCAAAAGTATATCAAAATCTACAGAATTGAAGGCACTGCTGAAGTCTAACAGTGTCAATATTGTACGACCTTGATTATCCATCGCTCTGCGAATATCATCAGAAACATTAGCTAATGCTGTGGTGGTGCTATGAGCAGTGCGAAAACCAGATTTATATTGACTCAATAGATCATGTTTGTTACGGAAGATTGAGAATTGATTGTATACTATACTTTCGAGCATTTTGGAAAGGATAGGTAGAAGGGAGATAGGGCGAAAGTGAATAATAGATGTAGGAACAGGAATCTTAGGCAAAGGGATCACACAAGCTTTTTTCCACTCTGCAGGGAAGAAACAAGTAAAGAGTAAAGAAATAAGTTAATGAGTAGATAAATATATGTGTGATAATCGGCGTAATTTCATCTAATATCAAATTAAGCATCTGGGAACAAATTTCATCATTACCTACCGCTTTAGAGGATATGGATAGGAAAGATTTTTTAACGTCACACGTAGTAATAGTTCTGAAATTGAAACAATTTATGGGTCTTGGGATATCTTTTAAGGCATTGAGAGTGGATGTTTTAGTTTGAGAGTCTAGCGTCGTAGGAGCTAAACTGAAATGATTATTAAGTGAGTTAATGTCTACATTATTATCGGAGGTATCATTTTTGGAGTTGCCAATCCCATTTTTTTTTAGAAATTTTCAGACCTGTGCTGGATTAGAATTCTCAAGAGAATTGTGAATGTGGCCTTTTTTTTGCATCCCACACATCCTATTGCAGCGATTTCTCAGTTTTTTATATTGAGAAAAGTTTACATCTGATGGGTATTTTTTTAATTTTATTTTAGCTTTGTCACGTAACTGCATTGCTTTACGAATAATTTGTGTAAGCCAAGGGGCAGGAAAGTGTTTTAGTTTAATTCGTTTTTTTAGGAACATGCTTATCGTATAGTTCATTCAGAGTGTTATTGAATATATGGATCTTTTTCTTAACATGGTTGCTGCTGGTTACTGTCGACCAGTCTATGTTATATCTATCTTGCTTAAGCGCGCTCAGATTTATATTCTGGAAACTGCGTAGTGTAAGAAATTTTGGAAATGCCTGAGGGCGTTTAAGTTTATAGGATAGGTAAATGAGATCGTCATATGAAAATGGGGAATTTATTTAGCTGTCCATGTGTTGCAACTTTGGTAGGATCAGAATCACTAAATCCAAAAGTGAGGGGGTACAGTTTGGACAATGATGTGTAGAAGAAAGAGGGAGACTGTGTAAGTTAGTTGACGATATAATAGATGTTACTTTAGTGGAACGTGAATCGTTTTTGAGAAGGCACGTATTAAAATCAGTCATACTGCGGGCTCATTTCTTCAAGGAGGCTTTCGAATGAGTCAAAATAGTCAATTTGGAGCGAAGTACTGTAAACTCCAATAAGGATTTTGCTATGATTCAAGGTAATTTCCAGAAATAAGTGTTCAGCTGATTTGGAATATTCACTTTTTGATTTATTTACTACTGAACAAGCTATATCGGAACGCAAGTAAATTGCAACACCGCCTCCTCCTTTCTCGGTTCTATCATTGCGTAAAAGCTTATATCCAGGCAGACTATACATGGTAGAAGGTAAAGATGGTTTTAAAAAAGATTCAGAGACTAGAATTCCATCTATACGCTGTTCACTAAAGGACGCCAGAAGACCTGAGTAATGGGACGGAATACTTTTTGCATTGATGTGAACTAAATTAAAATTCTTTTGAAATATACAAAATGCTTGCTTAAGTTGTTCATGTAGTGATGGTAAGTTAATGTCAAGTGAGGTATTGCTTTCTGCACTGGTAAATTCCTCTTCTGAGGAGCAAGTAACAAACGAGTTATTCAAAAAGTCCATATTATATATAAATATTACAATACTAAATAAAAATAAAATACTAATATTAATACTAAATAAGATAAGTACAAAGTTCTGATACAATAAAAATTACACAAGATCATCGGCCAGCCAGTTACAAAACTAATCATCTAATCTACAGACACATAATTAGATATAAGAAAATTATATTATTTTTAATTAATATAATATATATATAATTATATATATAATAATAAATATAATTATATTAGATTTTATATTAGAACTTTCAATTCAGTAGACTTTGATACCTTGTTGGGCATTCTACACTTTCTTTACATAACGCCAACAGTAATTGACTGGTTTCGTAGTTACTTGTGCGGCCGCCGGCAGCGCATCCAATTTGATAATTCCTTTTCTGACTGGTGCAACATTACTGTCGGTGTACCACAAGGTGGCGTGTTGTCTCCGCTCCTATTTGCACGTTTCATTAATACAATTACTCTAAAGATTTCTTCTCCCTACCACCTTTATGCAGACGATCTTCAAATTTATGCAAGTGGACTTGACTTGACCATCTAAACAATGTTATCAAGTCATTGAATTCTGACCTTGAAAATATTGTGGAATGGTGCGAGTATTATGGTCTTAGAATTAATCCTTTAAAATCAAAAGCCATAAAGCCGTGGTTAGATAGTCTGTGGCGTTTGTTTACATTATGCATGATTGACTAAATTGATAATATTTTTCTACCTTATTTTTATAGACAATAAATTCACTCAGACACAATATAAACCGATAGAACTTCTGGCACCTGTAGTACAGAAGCAAGAAAAAATATTAAAAAATCATTTCATCTTTTAAGAGAGAGAGGACATGATCCCCGCACCGGTTCATATCTGGTTCAAAGAATTTCGCGAGCCATCCAACGTGGAAATGCGGCTAGCATCTTAAATACTTTTGAGCCCGATTTGTTTACAGGTGGACTTTTTGAACAAACATAATTTATTTAGTTATTTATTTTAGTTTAGGGTTTTAGTTTTTATATAAGGTTATTTTTAGGTTTTTTTTATTTTAGATAAGTTAGTTTTAAATGTTTAATGTATTTGATAATTTATTTAATTGTGCAATAAACCGATAGATTTAAATAGGTTAAGATAGGAGCATATAGCACTAGTGATATAAAAAAAAAACAGGTAAGTACCAACGACTAGTTACTATAACTCCGCCAGTTTTTCGAAATCGGACATTAGTTCTTTTTTTCGACGTAAATTATTTGGCAGCAGCACGAATATTTTACCTTCACTGGTCCAGGATTTACTAATGCCAAAATGTTTGCGTGCGGCTGTAAACACATTTTGTCTCACTTTGGTTAGGAACTCTGTCATGGTTATTCCTGTTCCCTTTAAAAGTTTTTTACGGTTCCACATATCATTTCTTATATTGAAGCTGCTGAATTGCAATATATCTCTATCATAATATCTTTCTTTGGTCCCAAACGATGTACAGCATTAAAATCATCCTTAGGTATTGATGACATCTGAAATTGTTCGGTTGATAATTTTGTCACTTTAATTACAATATTCTCTTCTGGTGTTTCAGGAATGCCATGCAGCAGTAGAACCTTTCTAAATGATAGGGTTTCAAGACGATCAATATATATATATATTTATAAATACTCATCTAAAAAACTGCTATATATTTATTTATAATATTGTACGTTATTTATTTTTAATAGATTTTCTATCTGTATATTAACTAAAATATTATAAAAATAATAATATGAATATAAATAAAAACTAAATATTTATATCATATTCACGTTGGTGTTGCCCCTAATATAATAGTCTCTCATCCCTTATAAAGGTCTGCTGGAAGAAATCTCTGAATAGAGATAAGCTTACCTATGTACATTTTTCTTTACTATTGTTGTGATATCTTTTGTAATTTTTACGTACAATAATCAATACTTTATAGGATACCAAAATGAAGTTTAAACAAATTAAAATTAGTAAATAAAGTTACAGTTTACAATCAGGCGGTCTTATCGCTTATAAGCGATCTCTACCAGACAACCTTTGTGTGTAGCTAAAAAATGAAAAATATACAGAAAAAGTAGGTGATGCATAACTATATTAATACCTAGGTATTAACATTTAGATAGAATATAATATAAATAATATTTTTAACTGTAGATAATAGTCAAATAATATAAATACACATATTGACATATATTTGCTAAATACATACAGTAAGTTTATTAGTTGAAAATATATATTATAAACCTAAACGTTTTTTTTTGTTACAAATATTAAATCTGACCAACCTAATAAAAATCTATATAGACGTAAGAAATAAAGAAAACTAATAAATGACGTCCAAAATATCTCTCATTCTTACATGATGCGCCATTCGAAGAGAAGATTTGTAAAGGTTTTTGTTAGAAACGTTGCGATGAGAGCCGTAGATCACTTCCGTTACGTTTGGCGTCAGTTATTGATGAGCTGAAGTTGCACCATCAGCATTGCCATAAAAATATACTACATATGAAATGTGAAAGACATTCTTATGTGTATAAGATTTTTTTTTCTTTTGTGTGTTGATTTGATGTAACTTGATACAAAATAATATATTCTAGTTAGAGATTTTAAATGCATATAACTACATACTTACATACCACCACCACCACCGGGGTAGGCAGAGAATAAACACTTGCACTTGCTACTGTCCCACTGCAACAACTTCTTTTATTTCATCCACTTGCATTTATGTAATGATTTCACACACTTCCTTCTATTACATATTTTTTATTTATGTTAAGAAGTATTTTTTCTTACCCAGTGGGGTATTATGAGAAGGGTCTTGCAAAATGATTTGTTAATCTATAAAATGTATGAAATGGTACGTTTATAACACATTTTGTGAAACTTATTATGCAATTTTTATTGTTTTTATTTATTTGTAACTTATATTCATTAGAATTGAAATTGTAACTCAACCCTAGTATGTTATTTAAACGAATGAAAATTTAAAAACCAAATAAGTACCTACTGCTCTTTATTATTTTTATTCTAAAGTGCACTAAGATAATTAAATTTGTTAAGTTCGAAATAGATACAACATACATTTTGTGGACACTGTCGAACAGCTGGTTTTTCTAAATAACACAATATTTTTGTTTTACTTAGCATTCAAGTTGATCCCAAAAGTAATAATATTCAATAATACTTATGTAAGTATTTCATTTTGCGGAAAATATAATTAACGGTAATTCCAGTTGACAAATACGCTAGGCAGTAGGAAATAACGATCACGTTCGGGAAATCACATTGGCAGGTAATAACTACCGTTCTGTTTAGGATGGCACCGATTTAATCAGCGCTATGTTCTTGCTACAGGCAAGGCTCGGTCGGAGAGGAGACGCGACAGATACATAGATATACGATATATGGTCCTGTTACTAACGTTGCCTTCGTTTATTATAGCGACAAGAATAATCGTTTCTACGTTTAATTAATCACATATACGAAAAGGTAGTTTCTAGATATTGCTAGAAATTTAATTTAAGATATGGCTGTTGGTAAAAGACAAACGCGGTGGAATATTTTCTTAAAATGTAAACGGATCTTTAGTGGTACAAGTTTGCATCATCTCGCACTGGGCCGTTATTTATTTTTATTAGATAATAACATAAGATATGCTAAGCTAGAAATTTAGGAAAAATCCGGCCAAGTGCGACTCACACTCACGCACAGAATTCACGAGCCTGACTCGCACCTGACCGGTTTTTAGGGGTCCGTTGTCAACAAGGAACCCTTATAATTTCGCCATGTCCGTCCGTCCGTCTGTCCACGGCTTGGTTCAAAAACTACTAATACGAGAAAGCTGACATTTGAGATATACACATTGATCAAGCCGACAAAGTGGTAGAATAAAATCTATAAAAATATTTTTTTAGGGTACACGTGAAGTGGGGACGTAATTTTTTTTCTCGTCTACCCCATCGTGTGGGGTATCGTTGGATAGAAATTCCAAAAACATTGGTAGTATGCAACGATAATTTTATGATTTAGGGCTCCGTTTGCGAAACATTTAGCTTTAAAGTAATAATTTTTCTTAGAGTTAATTGTCCCCCGCCTCTAACAGCGAAAGTATAATATTTGGAAATGTAAAAAAAAATATGGTGGTAGTGCATATAATGAATTTAAAAGGAAAGCTATCACGGGTTAGTACACTTTACAAGCTAACGAGTAATAGTGGATCAAGTTATAAAATATACTTGAAAAAGTGAAATTTTCGTACAAATTCCATTAAAAGTTACTTATATGAAGTAGGTACATTTGTAAAACAAGTATAAAATATAAGCAAATGAACGACGAATAATTATAGAAAAATAAAATAATAACATTCTAAAAATAACACAAATTTTTAAGGGCTCCCATACAACAAACGTGATTTTTTTACCGTTTTTATAGATAATGACACGGACCCCTTCGTGCACGATTTTTAATACTTCTTGTTACACGATTCAGCTTGCACTATAAATGTTTTGAGTTTGAACCTTGTGTGTATTACTGTTTTCACGATAAAACATATTTAAACATGAAAAATGGGTTTTTCACTATATTGTTGATTATTTTCGCTTAGTGGCGCTCTGATTAATTGTATTTAAGTTTTTTAATTTAAGTGGGAGTCCTGATGAAATTAAAGTCAAGTTTAGTTACATTATTAAAAAAAATAAATAAATAAGAAAATATTATTAACCTAAACGCCGGAAGTTGCTGAACTTCGACACGAGCTCCTCAAATAAAACCTTTTTGATTTTGATTGGTAATCACTTCTATGTCGTCTCTAATTTCTTCCTTATATATACAAAGAAAAGTAAAGTAAGATCTTTGTATCAATATTGTGCTAAATAAGTGCACAATAGCACATTCTAATGTTTTAAAATATAACCAGCGCCGGCTTTATACACATTGTCGGCTCTGCATTTGTCATTGTATACAACACCTAGACCAATTTTAGATCATTTCAGTTCACTTTTTACAGTGTTTGAACGTTTAGGGCATAGTATAGAAAACATAGGTATTTTATAGATTTTTTACATCGGTTCCATGTGGCGCATTGACAATACTGTTGAGTAGACAAATCTCAGGAAGAACATTTTCACTCACTTTATCTTTTACTTTTCATTCTAGAAAACAGAGGTCACTGGGGTAATTCTTTTCTTTGTCGAAAAACTCTGCAGCAGGTAGGGTTCGAACCTACGCTCCCAGAGGGAATCTGATTTTGAGTCAGACGCCTTTACCACTCGGCAACGACTGCCGCATCCTGAATCATCCAAATAACCAACAACATTGTTTTGTAAGTTTATTCTAAAGTAAAGCGCTCATAGCCTATTTGTAATCACTTATTGAAGATGATCACCAGCAACCTACTTGATGATTGGCCATTATCAATTAACTAGCGCGGAGGACTATGGCAGAAGCCTCCTTTTTCAAATGAGAGCCCCCTTTCTATGCTCCTGTAGTACGTAAAACGGCTAAAGTAACACTAAAATGCAAAAAACCTCTACAATACATTTATATGTATTATATGTGTATAGTTATAATTTGTATCAGAGAAAGTGAAATTATCCTACTAATCAAGTTGTTTAGCCAGGGTATTTCGACATTTATTCATTTTGAAATTCCTATGCCACTAAAGAGCTCAGTACATAAAGGTTTTATCAGCGTTGAAATAAGTGTAAAAAATGCTGGACTGAAATAGCAACTTACGAACGAGGAACTAAATTTTGTTTAAGATATATAAATTTAGCTCAGTCCTCTTGAAGACCTGAAACGATTAGGGAACATTGAAAATATTATTATAAACAATTTGCACAGAAAATAGCCCGCCATATTAGCATTGGTAATTACTACAGTTGGAGTGATTACGCTCTCGGGATGCAGTCCTACCTCGTACCCTGTGCGTGTGTCATGTAATGTCACACACTGACACACTTAGCTCATGGCTCAACTCTAACACAATGTCTTATTGTGTTTGTGATATCAACAACTATTATAAGTAATTTATTTAACGATATTTTCAAGAGGTCGAGCTTCAGCATCAATGTTCCTTTTATTTTAGAACCTCATGGCGTTAATCGTATGGTGTGGTCTCAGAGAAACTTCCTCCCGCGAACGCTCGGGTTGTGGAATGAGCTCCCTGACAAAGTTTCTGTAAGGAAGATAGTATGGGATTTTTCATGTAAGAAGTTTTTGAGATGGCCCCAGGTGTTGCAAGCTTCCATAGGCCGCGCTGACCGCTTACCATCAGGCGGACCGTAAGCTTCTCTGCCACCTTTTTTATAGCACTTTAAAGAAAAGAAAAAAAAATCATGATGGTGGCAAGATACCGCACGATTATACTTTATCGCTGATTCCTTGAGGGGGCGAGCCTTACTGTAAGGTGCAAGTGACATCGACGCTTCGCTCCGTCTCATCTCCCTAGAACTTGGCGCAGTCCTGGAGGGGCAGCCGAAATAGCAGATGCTCGCAAACGAAGCATATATCAGTAGAGGCTCTAGGTCAATGGGGCTCTAGTACAAAGGGTTTGAAGTCAATAACTAAACTATGCCGTTTGCTCAGTGGATAAGCATGGCTGTCCAACATAGAAACGCAGCCCGCATTATGGCACGATACCACGCGGGCACGAGTTAATTTTCTTTTATTATAGTATTTATAAAAATAGAAGTTAAAAAATCGTGGAGGAAGGCCATATGACATATGCAATATTCCTAGTTTTCATAAGTTCTGCTATATCAACTTTTACTGTACTGAATTTTATTTTAAATTCCCAGATGAAATGTAATAAAAGATAATACAAAAAATATCACAAGCATTCAAGGTTCACAATTGCATGCAACTTATCATTTTATATTACCAAATATCAAAGAATCTAAATTTGTTATTCAAATTCAAATTATCTTGAATAACTTTGGTTGAGCGAACAAAATAAAAGAGAGTTGCAAGTTTTTGTTGTCACTGAGAATCTTCGGGTAATCAAAAATTCTTTCGAAATAAACTTTAATGAATTCGAACTTCAACTTGTCTTGTCCTAATTCGTCTCAAGAACTTCGACGAACAAAGACGAAGACACAGGACGAAGATAATAAAAATAAATATATATTTTAATGATTTTATGTGTTTACTAAAACATTGTTTTTATAATCGAAACAATAAGTTATTTAGTACAGTACAGATTTTTCAATAAATAAAACTACGGAGCTAGGTAAGAGGTTAACATAAACATATAACATATGTTATATGTTTATGTTACCACTAAAACCCGAAGTTGAGCAGCTCTGCAATATGCACATGTTACAAGGTATAAAAATTATTATTATTAGAGGGATTTGAGGTGGTCAAGGGTTGACCCTTTCTTGAAGCTCTCGCAGACTACTACTATATATAGGTAAATTTATAAAATAATGTAACTTAATTCCATTAAATATCTCTTATGGATTGATAAGCCAAGCTTAACACAGATGCATCTACTAATACATACTCTATTAATGTACTCTGCTTATATTTTTAGTTGCAATGAATGTCTCAGTACGAATAAACACGAACTTCATTTGCCATTTACAGACAAACCAATTAGTAACACTCGGACACTGAGTATGTAATTGACAATCCCGTAGTTGTGTAGCCACCACACGTATTTGTGTAGCCACCACACGTAGTTGTTTAAGAATAATGTAAGTTCATGTTAGAGTAGTTAACACCCGTTCGGTGCTTATTAAGTTTTGTGATTTGTACTTAAATAATACGAAATTCATTATAGTTGTTGGTAAGATAGAGTTATCTGATTATTTCAAATAATAACAAAACTGGCCAAATAACGGCACAAGTCCGTCCTCCTTCTGATAAGTTATGATGTGTTTAGTTTCTTATGTGATTTGAAAAGGGTGGAAGTGCAATATGCGCCTTTTTCATAATAAATCTTAGTTTACCGACACGTTATTCGAACAGCTGGCAAAATGGCGTCATCAAGTACAGATGTGTGGTCGAGTTCTCCTGATTTTGAAGAATATCAAAATATTGTAGTGGCGAGCCCCAATGTTAATGAAGTCAGTACGGCAGATATACTTAATGTCAAGCAATGGTGGAAAAGGTACTACAAAAAAAACTGTCATACTGTACAATCGCTTCGTAAAAAGATACCCAAAAACCAGACGGTTAGCTTCAAAATTTCGGCATATAGCGAATTCGTGTACAATTCGCAGAATCCAGGATATGTCCAAACTTGTGATCCACATTATGTGATACTTGCCGTTCAAGTAGTGTGATACTTAACGTTTAAATATCCGATACTTCTCGTTCAAACAGTAAAGTGATTGTTTAGTCTGTCCATCGTCATATATAAAGCTAGACCACGCTGCTAGATGGCGTTTTGATTTGTAATATTAAATGGGTCCTGTTTCAAAAACCTGATATATTTTTTTTTTTTTTTTTTATACCACTAAGGTGGCAAACAAGCCTACGGTCCGCCTGATGGTAAGCGGTCACCGTAGCCTATGGACGCTTGCAACACTAGGGGCATCACTCGCGCGTTGCCGACCCTTCAGAAATCTAATAACTTCTTTTTTGAAGAACCCCATACTATAGTCCTTAGAGAAAACCATGGCAGGGAGCTCATTCCACAACCCAAGGGTTCGCGGGAGGAAGTTTCTCTGAAACCGCACTGTACGCGACCATTTTGGTTCCAAAGTGTGAGAATGAATTCCCTGTCGATGGCGAGCGGTGCGATGGTAGAAAGTAGCCGTGGGCATCATTTCGAACAATTCCTCAGAACACAATCCATTGTACAAGCGGTAGAACACACACAGGGAGGCAAAGTCTCTCCTCAGACTTAAGGGCTCGATACCGCAAGTGAGTTTGGGATCGTCGACAATTCTCACAGCCCGTCGTTGAACCGAGTCAAAAGGGTCAAGCTGGTATCCGGGTGCACCCGCCCAGAGATGGCAGCAGTACTCCATATGGGGCCGGACTTGCGACTTGTAAAGTAGCAACCTTTGCCCCGACGTGAAGTACTGCTTCGCTCTGTTGAGTACACCAAGTTTTTTGGACGCCAGCTTTACCTTGTCTAGCAAATGATCTCGGAACTGAACATCGCTGGAGATGTCAACGCCAAGGATCCCAATGCTCTTGGAGATGGAGAGGGGAGTGTTCTGGAATAGTGGGACTACAGTGAATGGGGTTTTCTTAGCGGTGAACGCGCAGACTTGTGTCTTTGAAGGGTTGAATCGGACCAAGTTTTCCCGCCCCCAGTCAGAGACCTTGGACAGACCGATCTCGATTTGAGACACAAGTTCTTCACGCTTTTCCTCCACAACAGAACGTGGGATGCTTGCACGGCCCGTGTAATAAGCGTCTCCAGTACTGTCATCTGCATAGCAATGTATGTTGTTGATGTCCAACATATCATTGATGTGCAGTAGGAACAGCGTAGGAGACAGCACAGAGCCTTGCGGGACACCAGCATTAATGTCCATGCTATCAGAGCAACTACCGTCAACTACGGCTCGTATGCTTCTGCCGGACAAAAAGCTAGCCACCCATTTGCACAAACCCTCGGGCACTCCGTAAGAAGGCAACTTCGATAGAAGACCCCGGTGCCAGACCCGATCGAAAGCCTTCGCTATGTCTAGGCTACATGCCAATGCCTCCCCCTGACTCTCAATGGCTAGTGCCCATCGGTGTGTGAGATACACTAGAAGGTCACCAGTTGAGCGACCGTGGCGAAAGCCATATTGACGGTCACTGATCAGGTCGTGTTTTTCTAGGTATCTCAAAAGCTGTGTGTTGATCACACGCTCCATCACCTTGGAGAGGAGAGAGGTTATAGCGATAGGCCTGTAATTCGATGGATCTGATCTATCGCCCTTTTTGGGCACCGGGTGCACATTTGCAGTCTTCCATGAAGACGGAAATTGCCTAGTGTGGTAGGAAAGCGTGAAGAGGCGCGTGAGTACAGGACATAACTCAGGAGCACACTGCTTAAGCACCACTGCTGGTATGCCGTCTGGCCCACTCGACTTATGAACGTCTAGGGAAAGCAACGCCCGCCGGACCTCGCGCTGTGTTATAGAGATTTCCGGCATGGTCTTACCGCACCACGGTAAAGTAGGTGGTACAGCGCCTTCGTCGTTCACATTCGAGTTAGAGGCAAAGAGACTGCCCAATAGATCGGCTTTCTCTTTTGCACTGTGGGCCAAGTCACCATCGGTCTTTCGCAGTGGTGGTAATGACGACTGGCAGAAGTTCCCCTCGGCAGCTTTAGCAAGCGACCAGAAAGCACGACTCCCAGAAGGATAGCTCGCAAGTCGCCCACCTATTTTGCCGATGAATTGGAATTTTGCTCTGGCAGTTGCTTTCTTACTGAACCTCGAGGCAGCATTTAATTTGCGTTTTAACTCAGAAATATTCGGATCCTTATTATTACGAGCCGTGGTCCAAGCCTCATACGCAGTTTGCTTAAGAATTTTAGCTTCTCTGCAAGGCCTATTAAACCACGGTCGTTTTTTGACGCCGGCAGCTACTCGCAGGTTAGGAATGAAACATTCCATACCAGCGAGGATTGTCTCAGTGACTGCGGCTGCGCAGACGTCAGGATCTTCTGAGCTATAGCAGATCTGCCTCCACGGGTACGATGCATAAAATTCTCGCAATCCATCCCAGTCTGCCGACTTATAATGCCACACACGACGCCAATTAGTTGGCCCAGAAGGATCAGGTTGTGTGCATGACATTTGAGTCCGGATGAGACAGTGGTCCGAGGAGCCAAGATACATGTATACATGGTACTATTTATTTTACCCATTAAAAGCATTCGTTCGATTTTATAAGGTCATGATAGAAATTTTAGGTGGCCCTAAGGCCCCAAATCATTTGATCATTTCATGTAAAAGGTCCGGCTGGTAACAATTTTAGAATGTGTCGTCAAACAGTAGATGTTAAATCAACATACTTTTCTGCACATACATCGTCCTTATTTTATTCACAAGTCTTTTTTCCATTTATATAAAATCAGAGCTCTCCCTAAATAAATACGTGAGTAGCGAACACAATGAGGCTGTTTTTTTATACGTTATCTGGTACACATGTATAATGACCCGAAGTGTTGAAAGAAGAAATCAAAAGACCTGTCGTGTTATCCTATGCGAATCGAAATTTAAATACAAATAAATTTCATAATAAAAAGATATTTATTATAATACAAACACGTTTCTTTTTGCACATGAACCAACGAAAGTAGTATATTTTGGTAATGGACCAAGTGTGGTGTGACGTGCATCGTAAGACCCATATCCAGCAGTGGTTGGAATCTGATGATGATATTGAAGTTTGACATGATAGATATTATAAGGTTTGATCTGTATACTCAGCACCTACATGACAGCTTTATAATTGTCTGGTTTTTTAAGTTTTTAAAACAAATGGTTGAAGAGTCGAAGCAGAGGACACAAAATTAACGACAGAAGCAAATAACTCTCAAAATATATATTTACAATAAAAAAACTCACAAAACAACTTTAATTTAAACACCTATTCAATAGTTCCTTTGAATAGCCAGTACGACGTGATAAAAAAATTGAGTGAAAACAAGGATGGCGCGATATGTAACTAAGCGTGCATGAGTAGTGCAGCTACAACTCAACTCATTTAGATTTTAATTGAAATACAAGAAAAAAAATGTTTTTGTAAGGACTTAATCACTATCACGGCTATGTTTTAGTAAAGTTGTGAACTAATAGCACTTGGAGATTTCTTTGACAAAACCTTTAAAAAAAATCAGCCAAGTGCGAGTCGGACTCGCGCACGAAGGGTTTCGAACCACCGACCCATAATCTACAAAAACGAGCAAAAGAAATCACGTATGATGTATGAGATAAATAATTTTTTTTTTTTTTTTGATTTTCTTTATTCTTTCTGTTTTTTAGTATTTGTTGTTATAGCGGAAACAGAAATACATCTTCTGTGAAAATTTCAACTGTCTTACTATCACGGTTCATGAGATACAGCCTGGTAACGGACGGACGGCGGATGGACTGTGAAGCCTTAGTAATAGGGTTCCTAATTACCTTTCAGGTACGGAACCCTAAATATTACTGAAACGGGGTCAGCTTAGGTTTTTTTTTATGAAACAAAAGTTTCTTAATCATATTTTTACGTTTGTCAGGGTTTGAATCATATCCCTAAGAACACAGTTCTTAAATTTCAGTCACATCTACTCGCTTAGTAGATCTTGAGAAACCTTTGGCGAAAAAAAAATTAGGTAGTATAGCCTCTTAAGTGTGTTACGCAAGAAATATTCACCACTTAGTTAAAAGGAGCCTAGTAGAGCCTAACTTAGTTACTAAACTCTAAAATTGAGAAAATCCCTAAAATGATATTCCCTTAATCACTGCTTGCTAGGAAAGTACCAAAAAGATCAAAGGATGTATTCGTGTCTGCCAAATTAGTCATTAAAACTTCTGACTTTCTAATTACGAAGCGTAATTATATATATTATATGAAGCTTATATAAATACAGAAACAGAAATCTGCTTCAAAGTTGTTCATGTAATTTGGTATTTTGCGAGTTTGATTTTATTGTTCACTCTTTTTAAAATCTACCAAATAATTCAAGTTGAAATTATTAAAAAAAATTGTTGTAAGTAAAAAAATTAATAAAAGAATTTGTTCTATTTTGTTATGGAACTAAAAAAATTACGGGTTTTTTTTTGTTTTATCTTGCTTCTAGGTTAACAGGAGGTACCCAATAGGTTTTGATTCCCTTGCTAGCAACAAAAAAATGCGGCGTAAGCGGCCGTATATTTTGATTTCATTTACTTAGGAGTGTGATTTTTTTCACTGCTTTAAGGTATTGCAGACTTTAGTATTATATATCAATTTCAGCTTGATACCTCCACGCATTTCTGAAAAAAGGGTATTGATAGACGGACAGACGGACGGATAACAAAGTGATCCTTGTAGGGTTCCGATTTTCTTTTGAAGTACCGAACCCTTAAAATACAATTTAAATTTTAACATGACTCAGTCCAAAACTTAAAACATAAAATAAATAAAAGTATTGAAATGTGAAAGCCTTGCCCTAATTACAAAATTTCAGGCCCCAATTGAAAAAATTTAAAACTACTTTAACACTATTTTTGACATTAATGCGTCAATTAAGGTTTAATGTCATGAACCATAAATGCTTTATATTGTCTGTTTCGTATAGGTGGGTTAACCTGCGCGGTCTGTCAGCTCTCGAACGCAGTAGGACTAGGAGCGACTATCAGCAGGCACTTGGCTCCCTGCCAAGGTTTTCTCTAAAGACGACAGTATGGAGTTATTCAAGAACGAAGTTCTTGGATATTTGAAGGGTCGGCAACGCGCGAGTGATAACCCGGCGTTACAAGCGTCCATAGGCTACGGTGACCGCTTACCATTAGGCGGACCGTATGCTTGTTTATCACCTTAGTAGCATAAAAAAAAAAAATTGCTGACGAAATTTCCTTATTAATTATTCTTAATATTTTAGCAATTTAATTCTGTGTAATATTGAATATAGAATTAACATAAAGCTCTAAGAAGCGTTGGCCCCTTGAGTACTTCCAACCTCTATATCATCCGGGCGCAAGTTCTAAAGTTCAGTTAAAGTTTTGTGTGCTGTGGAATTAGTGGTCTATGGAGCCTGGAACCGCAGCGTGGGGCTCCCACAACGAGATCTAGTTAAGAGGACATAAATTAATTTTAAATATTCCTTATCTCTTCGTGAAAAAGACGTCTTTTAGGCGTAGAAAGTCAAATGCTCAACATTGTCGAATAACCGAATAAGATATTTTTTCATATGATTTTTGTAATTAATTTACTTATTTAATTTGTTTTGCAAAATGTGTCTTAAGGCGAAGGGATTATATTCACCTAGTTCTTTATATATGTTGATATAATATATACGTAGGTAGAGGCAGTATTATTAAAATTTGCGCACATAGTGGACGGGTAAGTCCATTTGAGTATTTGTGCAAATAATCAAACGCTTAAGTACCCTTGCCATACTGTGTGTTCAAATATGTGTACATATATCTAAAGCTATGTCAGGCGCCGGCTTTATAAGTACGCAACATTTGTACATGAAATGGCAAGTTTCAAAATCATTAATTTACTTACTTCTATTATGAGCGCTACTGAACTTTGGCACATCCCCAACATGTTACCTATTTACATTTTAATGTCATTGCCTGTCTGATCGTGTGATTTGCATAATTTTCTGCTTAACTCTACCCTAAATTGCTTACAAAAACTAACCCAAATCCTAGTACATTTGCTTTCCTTAATAACTGTGAGGGTTTTGCTTGAATTCAGTTTTCTAGATAGTGTTTTATTTTTAGTAAAGATACATATTATCTCCTACCTGGATTTTAGATTTGATATATAATAGATTAAATGATCGATGGCCTCCACAAAATGACTATTTATCCAAAATAAACATTATCATTTAATTAAGGTTAATAATAAAGTTTTTTTTTGTAATTCATTTATTAATCATTTTAATTTTACAGTCTATACATACAGAGAAACACGCGCAAAACGAGACTGTTCCGCAGTCCAACTTCTCACAGCAGAGTGCAGGCAGCACCGCCGCAAAAGTTAGTCTGCGTGTAGTTTTAAAGGCCATCTATAACGCAAATATAATCTTTATGCCTATTTAATATATACTAACTAAGTTACTAATGAGAAACTAACTTTAATGAATTTAAAACCAGTTAATATCTAAGATACTACTAATTACTTAATAAATCTATATAAACTACATTCTGTTTTCAAATTGTACCTTACTTTTTTTTTTTGTTTTTTTTTATACCACTAAGGTCGCAAAGAACTACACGATCCGCCTAATGGTAAGCGGTCACCGTGGCCTATGGAACAGAAATATCACTCGCGCGTTGCTGACCCTTCAAAAATCCAATAACTTCTTTCTTGAAGAACCCCATACTTGGCAGGGTGCTCATTCCACAACCCAAGCGTTCGCGGGAGGAAGTTTCTCTGAAACCGCACTGTAAGCAACCATTTAGGTTCTAAAGTGTGAGAATGAATTCCCTGTCGATGGCGAGCGGTGCGATGGTAGAAAGTAGCCGTGGGCATCATTTCGAACAATTCCTCAGAACACAATCCATTGTACAAGCGGTAGAACACACACAGGGAGGCAAAGTCTCTCCTCAGACTTAAGGGTTCGATACGGCAAGTGAGTTTGGGATCGTCGACAATTTTCACAGCCCGTCGGTGAACCGGGTCAAAAGGTCCAAGCTGGTATCCGAGTACGCCTGCCCAGAGATGGCAGCAGTACTCCATATGGGGCTAAACTTGCGACTTGTAAAGCAGCAACCGTTGCCCCGACGTGAAGTACTGCCTTGCTATGTTGAGTACACCTAGTTTTTTGGACGCCAGCTTCACCTTATCTTGTAAATGATCTCGCAACTGAACATCGCTGGGGATGTCAACACCAAGGATCCCAATGCTCTTGGAGATGGAGAGGGGAGTGTTCTGGAATTGTGGGACTACAGTGAATGGGGTTTTCTTAGCGGTGAACGCGAGAACTTGTGTCTTTGTAGGGTTGAATCGTACTAAGTTTACCCGTCCCCAGTCAGAGACCTTGGACAGTGTGGTCTCGATTTGAGAGACAAGTTCTCCACGGTTTTCCTCCACAAAGGAACGAGGGATGTTTGCACGACCCGTGTAATAAGCGTCTCCAGTACTGTCATCTGCATATCAATGCATGTTGTTGATGTCCAACTGGTCATTGATGTGCAGTAGAAAGAGCGTAGGAGACAGCACAGAGCCTTGCGGGACACCAGCATTAATGTCCATGCTATCAGAGCAACTACCGTCAACTACAGTATGCGTCTGCCGGCCAAAAAGTTAGCCACCCATTTGCATAAACCCTCGGGCAATCCGTAAGATGGCAGCCACGATAGAAGACCCCGGTCCGACCGTGGCGAAAGCCATATTGACGATCACTGACCAGGTCGTGTTCTTCTAGGTATCTTAGAAGCTGTATGTTGATCACACGCTCCATCACATTGGAGAGGAGAGAGGTAATAGCGATAGGCCTGTAATTCGATGGATCTTGTCCTTTTGGCGCACCGGGTGCACATTCGCAGTCTTCCATGAAGACGGAAATTGCCTAGTGTGGTAGGAAAGCGCGGAGAGGCACGTGAGTACAGGACATAACTCAAGAGCACACTGCTTAAGCACCACTGCTGGAATACCGTCTGGCCCACTCGACTTATGACCGTCTAGAGAAAGCAACGCCTGCCGGACCTCCCGCTGTGTTATGGAGATTTCCGGCATGGTTTTACCGCACCACGGTATAGTAGGTGGTAGGCAAAGAGACTGCCTAGTAGATCGGCTTTCTCTTTAGCACTATGGGCCAAGTCACCATCGGTCTCTCGCAGTGGTGGTAACGACGACTGACAAAAGTTCCCTTCGGCAGCTTTGGCAAGCGACCAGAAAGCACAACTCCCAGAAGGAAAGCTTGCAAGTTGCCCACCTATTTTGCCGATGAATTGGAGTTTTGCTCTGGCGGTTGCTTTCTTACTGAACCTCGAGGCAGCATTTAATTTGCATTTACCTCATAAATATTCGGATCCTTATTATAACCAGCCGTGGTCCAAGCCTCATATGCAGTTTGCTTAAGAATTTTAGCTTCTCTGCAAGACCTATTAAACCGCGGTCGTTGTTTGAAGCCGGCAGCTACTCGCGGGTTAGGAATATAACATTGCATACCAGCGAGGATTGTCTCAGTGACTACGGCTGTGCAGACGTCAGGATCTTCTGAGCTAAAGCAGATCTGCCTCCACGGGTACGATGCATAAAATTCTCGCAATCCATCCCAGTCTGTCGACTTATAATGCCACACACGACGCCAATTAGTTGGCCCAGATGGATCGGGTTGTGTGCATAACACTTGAGTCCGAACGAGACAGTGGTGCGAGGAGCCTAAAGGCGCATCCATTGAAACGGAATAAAATTAAAAATAGGAAAGGTAAAGTCATGTAACAAGTATATATCGAACAAATATTACTAGTATAAAACTCAACTAAGACAAACTCATTACCTATCTTCAGTAGTAGATAAGTGCATTGACGATAAAATGAAACTGGTCGACACGATGACGTAGTAGAGTAGCTCGGACCGAGTCGTCACTCGAATCTTGCCACATTCATACGAGTTGCGGAAGAAAATCTACCTACCTATTAACTGTGACTTAAAATTCAGTTTTTTTCAAATGAATTTTTGTTTCATGTCATTTCTATTTGTATTTAGTGCCTTTAGTCACCCCGGTTTTCAGGGTTGAAGTACTACCCGTCGGCCATCCTACCGGTCGACGTAGTACCCGTGTCGGTCATCCCACTGGTCGACGTACTACCCGTCGTTTTGTACACCACTGCAAGACAACACCTCCGTGTCGACGCTGCACTGGTCAACCCGACACCTGCACTCACTTTCTCAGAAGCTATCGCGGCTAAACTGAAGGACAGCGGTATGACTGAGAAGTGCCAGGATTACTTAGACTCTGTGAACTACCCACGACCTTGCTCTCCGCTTAATGTATATTATCGATTTACCTACCCGATGAAATTGTTTGTAATAACCCATTATAGTGAATGTTATTGCCGAATCTAACTTTTTATTTTATTTTCTATTACTTTTAATCCAGTCTACACTTATTTTGCAACGGAGGAGCTGTCCCCTGCCACAACAGTAGCCAGTAGTTAGAAAAAAAATAGAGTAGGTATGCCCTAAGTAAACCGGAATGACTTACATTTTTATTCCTATGGGGAATCTAACATTTTTGTGCTAAATTTTACCCCACTCGGGGCGTATTGAAATGTACAGACAAAGTCAGCTTAAGTCATCAAGTCGCTGCAATAGTCTAGAAATATAAACAAACTGAGTAAATATAATTAAAGACAGTAACGAACGAAAAGTTACAATACCTAATACAAAACTAGTAATCAAGTAAATTGCATATCCTTTTAGTAAAATGAACCGACAAAACACTACATTGTTTAGTCGAGAGAGCTAGTTAAACCTAAGTTTATTCCGCACACAAACCCTTTTACATGGATAATTCGCTAGTCCAGTAAACTTCTACTCTAATACAAGAACGTGTTTAGACTACGGCCAGGAATATAGTGAGGAGATAATCACTACTAACAAACTATTCAAAGTATCACGATATCACAAATTGTTCTTGTTAACTAAAAGAAGTTTAATGAGACTTAAAAATAATACAGCAAGCCATTTACAATAATACAGCAAGCCTTTACAATAATACAGCAAGCCATTTACAAAAATACAGCAAGCCATTTACAATAATACAGCAAGCCATTTAGTGAAACAGACACAATTGAAGTATTGATAAAAGCTTATACAACGTTGTACCGTGTTGTACTGTTACCTATAAGCGATAAGGGTTTTAATTTACAAATACGTTTTTTGGCTGTCAGTTAGTTAATTTTGTATAAGTTTCACACGGGTTAAACCCCCTGGCAAAGTTTAACATTTACCGTAAGCAACATATTCAAAGTTAACTGTAAGTAAGTACTATGGTAGTAGGTGGTACCTATGCATTATATAATATGTGCACTTTAAAATTCACTACGCTTTCTGTTCTTAATTCTCTTGCCGACTACTTCTGAGGAATGGTGCCACTACTCACCCGCAAGACATTTAAATTACATTTCAGTGACATTAGCTCGCTCAGTCCTGTAGCGATTTGCATACCTAATGTTTTGCTTAACTTAATACTAAGTTAAGTTAAGCAAAACATTAGGTACTCTATCTCAACCCTAATGCTATCTTCTCAAAATGTTAAAACGATCATGTTGTGATTAAGTTTGTTCCATATATCAAGTCAAGCATTTAATAATAGTCTTGTTTCGCTCAAGGGACATTGGCCGTTTTGGACTAGGAACAAATGATGACCGAGTGTTGGAACATCAGTACCATATTATATATAGTATGTAATAATATTAAGTGATTATCGTACGCTATTACATTAATTTAAAAGTAAGGCACAATTAAATAAATTTTTAAAAGTATTTACGTAAAAGTAACTATTAAATTTCTATTTTTGATATATATGATATATTTATGAATATTTTTCTGAAGGTTTATTATTTTTGAACTAATTAGTAGTAACTTTTGTAATTATTAATAAAAATACTTAAGTGCATATACAAAGACATCACCTCAAATCAAATATTCTCTGTTTCTATTTGCTAATTTTATTGAATTAGTTTAAGACTAGTTTTACTTTATTCCTTAATCTGACATTTGCCACTTGAAGACGTGAAGCTAATCCAAGCAAGTATGGAGAGTGGCCATTGGGTATTCTAAGGTTTGACTTATTTTGTTTTTGATATTAAGCTATAATTATAGACCCATCTATAAAATACTAACTATAACTAAAAATTTTTTTGATTACAGCTTGTAGCTACAGGTCCGCATTTCAACTTGATAACTTAAAAGTAACTTTTTCACACAGTTTATCAAAAAATGTTTGAGTACCTACTTTTATACATCCGCCCTCCGCAATTAGCTTTTAGAAATATCACTGTACATACCCTACACCTATATAGGAGTTGGTAATGTACCGTATGCAAGGGCCAATGGCAACGCACGATGTGGTGACGTAATGTTTACTCACTTAGGAATTATTTAAAATACTATTAGCGATTATTTTAACATATTATTAGCATTGCGCTCAAGATTAGATGGTTAACCTGCGTCATTAGTATGATTTACGTTGTGTAATTAACGTGGAGGCTGTAGAGGGATTAGTAACACCTAAGTTAATTACAATATCATTGACGCACTAAACCGTAATTGGTTACATTAGATCGAGCAAGGGATAAAATTCGAATCACAGTAATTTTGGTTAATATGATTAATGTTTCTTTATATACCTTTCCGAATTATTTATAATATTATAATGTAAAATGCAAACAAAAGAGCAAATTTCTCAAGTAGATATTCAAGAGTAGCATAGTAGGATTTTATAATGATATATAGTGCAGAATTGAAACTCAAGACACTTCGATCGCGAACTATCGCACCGTCCGTAATGATAGAACTGCCTCCAATCTCGGAGGCACTCTCATCTATTACAGGCGCTCCCTGCATTGCTCCCTTATCGATCCTCCACCACTTACGAATTTAGAAGCATCCGTCTGCCGCTTAGCGATGACCGGCCATCAGCCGATCATCATTGCATCGGTTTAGCTCTCTCCCTTAAAAGACTTACTGGAGAGCGACCTTCAGTCGCTCCTAAATGTAGGCGACGCCGTCATTCTTGCCGGCGACCTACATTGCAGGCACCGTCGCTGGAACTCTTCAGTCACTTCACGGAGAGTTTAGTTGACAGACTAAACTTTGACATCATCGGAACAACCCTGACGTACTCGACATAGCACTTCTAAAGAATGTAAGGCTAAGCTTTCGCTCTATAAAGGTGCTTAACGTACTTGACTCGGACCACCGCCCTGTCCTCCTCCGATTAGGTTCCCCTTCGGACTCTCCTCCCGACACTAGAAAGTTGACGGAATGGGATAAATTCGGGCAATTGCTCGAAAATCCCAGCTCGCCACATCTAGATCGCGTTCCCAACGTAATCACTTCCGCGACCGACCTTAACGTAGCTATCGACTCACTCACTAGCCACCTGACCGCCACCGTTGGCGAGTGCTCAAGACAAGTGCCGTTTGGTGATTATCACCAACTAATCCTGCCTCAGTACATCAGGCCGCTAATGACTGAGCGTAACGCGGCCCGCCCCGCACGCGATCGCGCTCCCACTATCGAAAATAAAGCTCGCTTCAACGACTTACACCGCCGTGTAAGAACCGCTGTAGCTGAGCTTCGCGCCCAACGTTTCGGTGTTCTGATGGAAAACATTTCTCCTTCTCACCAAGCTTATTGGCACTTAGCCAGAGCTTTAAAATCAGACACCGCCAACTCTCTCCCTCCGTTAACACGTCCCAACAACGTTTCCGCGTTCGATGACGACGATAAAGCGGATTGCCTAGCGTCTAGCCTCCAAGCCCAATGTGCCTTAAACACACAGCCGTTCGATCCCGACCACGTGCGTGTGGAAGACGGCGAAGTGGAGCGCAGAACTTCTCTGCCTCCACAAGACCCCCTGCTCCCAGTCACAGTCGACGAAGTCAAACAGGTCATCAAAGACCTACGCCCCCGTAAAGCCCCCGGTGCGGACGGTATCTCTAACGATATCCTAAAGCGCCACACTCTTCCCCTTCTCTGCCTTCTAGTAGCGATTTTCAACGCTGCTATCGAAAATTGCACCTTTCCTTCTCAATGGAAAGATACAATTGTTATAGGCATTCACAAGCCAGGCAAAGCTCGTACTGAGCCGTCCTCCTACCGCCCCTTAAGTTTACTAAAGGCCCTTGGTAAACTCTACGAACGTCTCTTCCTCGCTCGCCTACGGAACGCTATAGTCTCCAGAGGCATTTTAATAGACGAGCAGTTCGGCTTCCGTGCCAAACACTCATGCGTCCATCAAGTCCTCCGCATCACGGAACATATTCTCACTGGCTTTTAAGCAGTATTATGTAAGCCCCGTCAAACGGGCGCTTCTTCGATGTAGCGAAAGCCTTCGACAAAGTCTGGCACAACGGTTTAATTTTTAAACTGTACAACTTTCAGTTGCCAGACCGTCTCTGACCGTAGCTTTCGCTACAAAGTAGAAGGCACTCTCTCTTCCCCCCGTCCCATAGAAGCAGGAGTCCCGCAAGGGTCCGTACTCGCCCCTATCTTGTACCTTCTGTACACTAACGACATCCCTTTATACGATAGGTACGCAATTAGCCCTCTTTGCGGACGATACCGCTATCTATACCACCGATAGGCAAGTGAGTCGAATCACTAAGAGACCAACCCGCTATCACCGCCCTAGGCGAATGGTTTCGGAAATGGAGAATCGAGGCGAATTCCGATAAAAGCTCTGCCGTGCTCTTTACCTCTGGCCGCCCTCCGCGGCCATCTCCCCTCTCACTCTTCAGTCGTGCCATTCCCTGGCAAAACAAGACCAAATATCTCGGTGTGACCCTGGATAGGCGTTTGAACTTCCGCGATCACACCAAAATAGTTAGAGACCGAGCCGCTTTTGTCCTCGGTCGTCTTTATCCCATGATAGGCAAGTACAGTAAGATTTCGCTTAGAAATAAGCTAAATCTTTGCACAACTTGCATCTGCCCCATACTGGCTTATGCTAGCATAGTCTTTGCGTTATCCAAGCGCAATCTCCACAAACTTCAGACCCTCCAAAACCCGCTTTCTCAGAGCGGCCTCCGGAGCCTTCTGGTACGTCCGCAATGCGGACCTACCGCGGGGAGCCCTTGAGCGTTGGGGGCTTTACGGGCTGAGGCTCCTTCAGAGACTCGCCCAAATAATGTCCGGTTAAGCAGTAATGGCTGCAACAGCCAACTGCAATGTCAGTTCAGAAAAAAAAAAAAAGACACTTTAAATCTGGTTTTGAATTAATCTACATCGCTGTTTTACAGTTGTGCATGTTGTGCAGTAATGGAAATTATTATCACTTAAAATCGCAATGTAAATAAAACAAAATGCCTGTTTACATTTAACCGCAAATTATAAAATCGTCTATATGATGCTATTTTTAAAACTTTATTTCAGTACGTCATTACTCTTAGTTTTATTATCTACTTAATTTTGCCAGCGGTTCCACCCGCCCTAAATTCGGTTATCGCCATGGAACTCCTTAATTATACTAATGAAGTTTGCTATAGGTACAGTACAGTAATAGTTCGTTTGCCACACATTTGTACAAAGTCTATAAAGTTACTGTCCGTAGCTGCGCTGAAACTTTGTGAAGTTATTCAAGATGGACTAGGGAAACACAAGTGTTTTTAAGTTCATAGAATTATTACTAAGAGAGCTCATGCAATAATCAAAAGAGTAAGAGAAAAATCTCAGGTTTTTTTGTTGTGTAATAAACGCGCACTACACACAACTGGATAACTGTAAGCTCAAAAGTAGGTATGTTTGACAGGTAAACTTGTTGGCGACAATATGTGCTGTAAAGTCTTCTTACGAGTGTACACATATGTGTACACATAAGATTTGGAGCCGACTTTACAGTGTACACTAAAATCAGACCAGGTTTGACTTGCGATAAAGCATAAAAAAATTAAATAACCCAAATACAGTTTTGATTTTTGATATCAAATAGAAGGACTTAATGATCACATTTAAAATACATATTTTATATAAAATATAATTATGAATTAATTTCACACGTTTTACGAATCTAAAGAAAGACTTTCTAAAAAAGATCTTCAACAAACAACAAAAGTACATCACTGAATTTACAAAGTAGGAGCTGCGGCGTTACTGAGTTGTTTTCAATGGTTGTTATGAATCTGCGAGTATTATAATAGGTATATATTACTAAGTTATGGTATACTGTTTAGAAAAAAGCATTTTTTGTTTCAAAAACTATGATGAACATAATTAACATAAGAAACATTATTGGTTCATTTTCTTACAAGTTTAAAATTCTAAGATAACGTTATCTTAATTATCCTTTGATTATTTTATGCTCTGCAATATCTACATTTGAATGACAAAAGAGGGCATTGGCTTGCACAGCTCGCGGGATTTGCATAACACAAAGCGACGTTGTATCACTTGCAAGGGTAACGTTTTCCATCTACAGTCGTCTTCTCAACTACGCGATACGATTAGGTCCTTCGTATATATTATAAACGTCAAAGTAACCTAAAGTATTATACAGTAAGTGTTTACCCAGTAAATTTGTAAAACTAGTAAAAAAGACTCCAACCTTAAGAAGGAATATTTCTATGTAATTATATTTGTAATAAATTTCTTAATTCTATGAAGTTTTTTTTTGTGAGATTGATAAACTAGGACCTTATAAGTCACTGGAAGTTGTTAAAAACTAGAAAAAAATATATTATTATACGATTGTTAAAAAGTAAAATAGTTGGAAGCTCAAAAGTTTATTTTTTCTTTTTCTTTGTGTCTATTTTTCCTTTACTTTGTATATCAGAGTCTCGTGAAGCTAAAGTACTTTCAAGCTCGGTTATACATGTGGGAACTTTTTAATTTTAAAAGGAAAATTTATAATATTAGTAGGATTGAGTTAAAAAAATAGATTAGGAGAAGTTTTCATATTATAGAACTAAAAATTTGAATCTTAGATGGATTATATGCGTCACAAACTTCTCTTTCAGGTGTATATTGCAAGCTTCCAATCATCGTCAGTTTTGTGAAACTCTTAAGTTGAGTAGAGGACTTGTAACCTTTTAAATACTCTTAACGAAAAGCTATCGAGATTTTCATCAAGAGGGATTAAAAAACCCATGTCGTTAATATTAATTTCGGAAATAGTTGTTTTAATAATACATCAATTTTAGTAAATGTGAATGTTAATATAAATCAATTAATACTGCATTTAATGATGTGCTTTATCTTAAATCTTAGATATTAAGTAGAAGAAGATTAAACACATTTATTTGACTAATAACCATACACTTAATGGTACGGTACAATAAATTGTATAATTAATAATTATTAATTATTATTATTAAATAAATATTATATTATTAATTATTAAATAAATATTAATATAAATAAAATTGTTTAATTGTAAATACATATACAAAAATATATATAATATAGCTAACAAATATTATCTTAAATGTCGAAATATAATAATAGTTATCTGATTTCCGTTTTTATATTTTCACACTTATATGTATAACTTATATGTATAACTCCCTAAACCTAAAGCAGACAAAAAAAATAAGCTAAGTACTGGTTCTTCTTTTGTTAGTATTATTTTTTTATTTTTGCTGCAAATTTTTGGTACTAATTTCTAATGGAAAAGATTACTTACCTTGTCTACTGTAGGAGCTAATTATTTATTTATTTGTCGGTTAAATGTTATAAAACATTTTTTTTTCTTATTTTAATTAGGTACTTGATTAAATGACTAAACCTGCTAAATCAAAATTATCACAAAGGTTAGGTTGGGAGCCAGTAGGCAATAAGATCTCTACAGACAAGGCCACCGCACAAAGCTCTATAATCGGGTCGAGTGAATACATAATTTACGTAAATCAAATGTAAATTAAATTAAATTAAATGTAAATCGACCACGGCTCCGTATATCAATTTGCCGATGACACTTGCCTTATGGTTGCTGACAGAACAAACAAACTTTGACCGTATGTGCCACTGCCACTGGGCGCATGATGTGGGCCTAGACATAAACGCTTAAAAAACAAAATGTATGTGTATAAGGTCGTCTCATAATAGGGACAACTACAAGCCAAATGTAATAGCGCACGGGCATGAATGCATGCTTAACGAACTTGTCTGCAGTTATAGGAGCGAGAGCCCAAAATAAGATTTAGTGAAGAAGCACATGTAAGTGGGACTTGTTATTGACAACCAGAAGCGGCGCGTCCTAAGGAGCGCTGGTGCAACGCACTCCCATAAATAATTATCTACTTAAGAAACAATTTGTTTTAGATCTTACTTAAAATAAATAATTATTATGCTTTGATTACTCTTTCTGTTAAAATAGAATTTCAATAAGAACACGAATTTCGGTACAGAGACTTAGAGCTAAAATCAACGAGAGTGAAAGAGAAAGTTCGACATAGTCACACACGTGAAACAGAAGATTTTGTATGAAAAATTAGCAAAATGAGGAGCGCCGCTCCTGGGCTATATAAAATAATGTTGCCAGCTTGCCATCGCCTTCAGTCTGACGACGCCGCCGCGCCGTTGTTAGTACGTAAACCTACATAAACAGTTTGTTTATTGTCTAATAAGTAACTATAGCAAAATAAAATGTGACTATTGTGATGTGATTGAACAGTGCTAAAATATTTTAGTAATTCAGCTTGAAATAAAGACAAAGGTTCACAATGACACGAAAGCATACACGCGCGACGCCGTTTGTGAATTTAAATATGCGAATGAATTTTAGTTATAAATAGAATAATAAAGCTAGCATTTAATCAATTCCTCTTTTGATTGGTGAACACCCATTTAAAATTGTCACAAGCCACCTCTGTTGACAACCGACTTAACTGGGGGCACCACATAGATTTTGTTTGTAAAAAATTAAGAGTTATACTTTGAAACTGTATACGCTTAAGCATAAAATGACGTATAAAACCTTGCGCTTATTGTATCTATCTACCATTAGCAGAGCCTGTAATCAGTTACGGTTTATGTAGTTATGTAGTTACGGCCGCACTTACAAAACATATATTGAAAATAAATAAAATTACAAGTTAGACTATTGAAAACTATTGTACCTCGACATGTAAAACATAAATACAATAACAATTATAATGAGCTATTTAAATATTGTAAATCCTACCAATACAATGTATAATGAAAATGGCTTTAATGGAAGAAGAAATAACAAACATAAACTAACTTTGCACTTATAAACGGAAAATTCAGAAAATTACCTTAATAATCTTTATGGAACCAAAATATGTTCATACATACTACCTAAAATATTAACAAATAAATAAACAGAAATTAATAACACTGCTTAGAGAACTTAGATCTAAATTCAAGAATAAAATAGTTATAGTTACATATTAAATTAGCATAGTTTTAGCATTTATTGTACTGATTAAGTGAATTAACTCATCAGCTCTGTAACATTTATTTCTTATATTTTTTTAAATCATCTAGCGAAATAGAAATCACAACAAATATATCAAATTAAGGTCATAATATCAACTTCAGATACCTTTAATACACGTATGTTTGTATTTAGGTATATGTATGTGTGTAGGGTTGTACGTATGCATGTGTTGTCAAAGTACGTATGTGTGATTGTGCGCATAAAAATGCCGATGTAACAAACAACGGTTTCGTCTTCCAAAGTTGACACATATCATAAACCAAGGTTAATAAACTTTTCAATACAAATCAAACCAAAATGACTTTGTATTATGAAAAAATGGTAGGTGGTTAGAAAAGTTACTCCAGAGCATCTAAAGTTGTTTTGTAAATCAACAAAGAGACGGTTTGACATCAAACCGTTGATTTTAATAGGATTATGGTATGGAGCTAGGTTGAAGCAGGTTTAAGTATCGACTCGGGATCAGTTTGTTACTGGCAATTCTGTTTGATGAGCGGTTGTAATCTGTGCTCGCTAATCTGTGGATTATGGTGTTGTTAAATTCATTAACGTTCTGGTTATGCCATATTATGTATACTCGCTACGCTCCTCGTGATTCAATTCTAGACTATTTCGCTAGCTCGGGATTTTAAGTTGGCACTTTTCACAAAAAACGACTTCGCCTACTTCTTTTTTTCGTTACTTCGATAGAGATAGATATGGCACTATAAGAATACAACTATCCGCTTTGTTAAGACTAAGTTAATTTTATTCGGTTACTCGGACAGAATGTGGCACTGACTAAGCTAACTATAACCGAGCTTAAACGAAGTATAGCAAACTTCATTAGTATAATTAAGGACTCATTAGTAAAATAAGAAATATGACTTAAGAATCCCACGCCGCCAAATTCACTAATTACCAGCTATCCTTTCAACTACCTTTAATTACCAGCTACCCCATTAATATTATAAACGCGTAAGTTTGGTTGTTTGTTACTCAATGACGCGTTTATCACTGGATGGATCGGGATGAAACTTGGCTTACATATAGGTTAGATCCTGGAATAGGAAATAAGAATATTTTTCATCCCGGAAAATTCAAAAGTTCTTACAGGAGTAACTATAACCGAATTCCACGAACGAACTATAGCTACAGCTATCACAACAACAAACTTCTTTAGTATCATCAAGGAGTTGACGTAAGAATCCCACGCCGATAACTAAATTTAGGGCGGGCGGAGCCGCAAGCAAAAGCTGGTGCAGGATAATAGAAATGAACAACAACTTTTTAAGAATATTGCTATTAGCTTAGTATTTTTTGTATAATTGTATTAGTCATTATCTTTATTTAAATATGGACGGATTTATGCAGCTTAAAGCAAACTGAAATGTACTAGGCTTAATAACATCTGTGAAATAGTCCCAAAATTTTAATGTTAGACTTAAAAATAAAGCCAACGTTATACAAAACTTATTAAGTTTTTAATCATATTAAGCCCACATTATATAGCTTATTTTTTTTCAAGGATTTTAGTCTACCACTTTTTCGGCTTGATCAATGTGTATGTCCCTGCAAAATTGCAGCTTCCTCGTATTAGTAGTTTTTGAACTAGACGCGGACAGACATACGGACGGACGGACGGACATGGCGATTCTATAAGCGTTGACTACGGAACCCTGAAAAAGTGTACTGTTATCATACTTGTGCGTTACTTTGGTAATTCGCGTAGAAACTAGAATCTAAAAATTCAAATTAATGCCGCTAAATAATCTTTTAAAATAAATGCGTCTACGGCTCAGCCATTATCAGACTCAACATTAAACGTCATCATAGATATAAAATATAGCAAAAACTAGGTTAGTTGTCCGTCACAACTATCAAAGTACCTACATTTTATAAGTTGGTCGATTATATCTCGTTAACTTGTAAAGCCTACTTAGCTGTGATTTTTTTTTTTTTAACAACCATTTAGCTTGCTGTCTCCACATTTGACCTTAGCAATTTAAAGTAAAAATTTTCGCAAACGGGTCCCTCCAAACATACAAATTAGCGTCGGTTACAGGTAATTTTGAAGATTAGAGTACTACTATTGATTTATAATGGATTCTGTTGTCACTAAAAGTGATACAGTACACTTCTGAAATAGGTTTAGCTCTATAGGTTGTATGAGAACTGTAAAAAAGAAGTTATATATTATTTCCAGTTAGTGTACTAGCAGCGGCCGCTTATATACTTATGACGTTAAAGCTTGTTTTAGGCTTGCAGCGTCAAAAGCTGTTTGAAGATCTTCATTAACTTCCTATAATTCTTATTGCTATAAATCTGCTATATCAGAGTTGCTTATATATCATAAGGCTGTTATTCAACTTCAATAACGCCATTGGTTCCGCAAAGATCGCATAATACTCTTGACTACCGGCTTTGTAGTTTTTCGAGTGTCGTAATAGATTTAAGAAAGGTCTACACCCGTAAGATAATTATCGCCATTTTCAATCACTTTCTTTTAAAAAAACTAAATATTTATTGATTTAAAAACACTTTTAAATATCGTGGTACCTAAATTTTCCGAATTATTTTACATAGTTTATGTATACAATCACCAAAACTAACCAACATTTGAAATTAAATGTATAAAAACTATTTTAGGTTATTAGTACTTTTATTTGTTTTACTTTTTTTCCTTAAAATCATATTTTTTCTAAGGCGCGTCAAAATTGAGACGAGAAACATGATACTAACTAACATAAACTTGCAAGCGCATTATTTATTAAAATTACACTTCCAGAACACTGTCAATTAACAATACTTACATTTCGTGATGAAAAAGTTGCAATGTCCGTAGATAAACAGTAGCACTTATTTCATATTTATAAATTAATGTAATAGAACATGAATATAGTTTATTTTACCCCTCTGTCACGTACTTTACCACTCCGTCACAATAAACATGTGACAGAGTTGTCATGTGACAGAGGGGTAAAAAAAATTTGTCAAGTCGATAACATTTAAAAGTCAATATAGAATATATAATTTACATGTTGGCAATAAAATATTTCTTATTACGTAAGAGTGGACAACGAAAAGTAACAATAATAATTATATTTTGAATCAATTACGTGACAAATCGGTAGCCGAATAAACCCACGCACCACCTATCACAGCTTTCGGGCGACGGACGCGCTGTCTCTTGATCTCAGAGCGGAAATCGTACCAAAGGGGTCTAAACCTCCAATCGCAGGCCACAAAGACGAGCGGCACAAATGCGTATTTTGAAGGACAACCCACGTGACAGAATTTACAAAATAAAACATCAGGTAGTAGGAGACAAGTATTTGAGAATTTTTGAATATTTTAATAAAAGTGATAAAAAATAATGGTTGCTATTTAATATATATTTAGGAGTTACAAGATATTTTTACGTTTTGTGTCATCATATAATTTTTTCGTAATGTTATGGATTCTACGCAAGCCGAGGTAGCGGGAGACACTGTGATTTCGTATGAAATACACTTTTGTCACGCGGATTTACAACTCTGTAACGTACTTTTTACAATAAAATTATTCAATAAATATGTTATTTAATCGTGCACAGCCATTATGTGTATAGTACAGTTGTATAGTACAATTATGGTAATTTCCTTGTTTTTTTTTCACTGACTGGTGGAGACACCATTTTGTAGGTTAAAAAGAAGAATGACCCCTATAACTCTCGTATAAATCATACGCTAACTCTTTAATATTTAAGCAGAACCGAAAAAAGCTCTACGGCTTTTCTTAACGCTAAAATGTTACTTGGGCTGTATCGACAATAGTTTTCTCACTCCTGCAATATTTTTGAACGACCTATACAACAATCCTTCGGATAGGCGAGAGATAAAAATTATACCCACTTTACGTGTAAGGCAAGTTTACTAAAAAACTATTGTCTTTAGGATTTTATTTTACCACTTTGTCGGTGTAATCAATATGTATACCTTAAGCATACTCTCAAATAATTTACTGGCTGAGAATAAAAGTACAAACATCTTTGATAAGAGCAGTCTCCATAAAGATAAGAGGCACAAGGTGACAAATTAGATCCCTTGGTTGTGGAGACGGAGCCGAAATCCTATGAAAAAGGCAATGGAGCATTAATTTAAACATATATAACTATGTATTTATTTTATTCTTATTCATAATAACTTCTTTATTGGTTAATTATGTCAGTTATATATATATAAATACAGACTGACCCTATGTCCGTACATAGCGAAACTACAAGAGTTCCTTCACTGACATCTGACGGCAATATTTAGCAATGCTCTGTCTACTGTGGTTAATTTTTATTTTTTAGTAAGGTTTTGAAGTCTTTTCATTATTTTATTCTTTTTTATATAAATAACAATATTCAATATTTTTTACGTTTAGGTCATTGTGGTCAATAACAAATCTATCCTCAATAAAATTACCAACCATAAATAAATAACGGTTCCGTACCTCTGTATAGTAAATAATACCTAGATAAAATAACATTATTTACGAAAACCATTACTTAAAAGAAACGACATCAAATATTCAGAATAAATTCATTATGTAAATTTTCAAAATAAATTAATTTTAAAAATATATCGGGTGTACCTACTTCATCAAAATAATAGTATTCATAAGAATAAATTTTATATAACATCATAGATTCGGCGCAACGCCTCATACCTACATTACAACCTTGAATAAAATTTAAATAATATTGTCAAAACCAAACGTCACAGTTTACTGTTATTTAAATGTCTTAGAGCTCACGATCACTATATACATAAATATATAGTTCACTATATTGAATGTAACAACAACGTATGATTGTATGTAAATCTTCTACGGTATACAATTATCACCTACTCAGTGACATGTGCGTTTCTTCTCGAGACGGCTGACACAATAGAGAAAACTCACAGTCAGCTGCATGCAAGTCTTTCAGTCAACTTCCGGCACCGATGCATTTTCAGTGTTGACATTGTCACCACAGCAACCTTGCTTAGCACAAATTGTCATATTTACATTGCATGTTACATTTTTAATCTTGAGTATTCAATGTTATTATAAACAGCAATGTATGTTGTAGGAAAAGAAAAATGTTTTTGTTCTAATTCCAATAATGTTCCTGGTAAGGAAACGAAGCGAATCAGCTGAAGGTTATTCAGTATGGCCGCGACTCTGCGAGAGATATTACGTGGATTCTGTTCCAAACAGTGATACGAAATAAGGTTATCGATGTTTTTATGTCGTAACAAACGACTATCTGTTTAAAATGGGAATGATTTCTGACTATACCTATTGTAACATATAACTGTATTTAGACTTTAACAGCGCTAAAATATATATAATTAAATTTAAAAATATATTTCAATAGTGTTAACTTTATATTATTTGGTGACATTTCGAGTTATCGGATTGATAAATAATAGTGTGTGAATACATTATTGAGTGAAGGACAAATTAAAAAAAATATTAAGAAAATAAAATTAATACGAACACAATAATTGAAAATATTTAAAGTAAAAGGAGTTTTGTTATTATTCATTTAGAGAACATAATAATAAGCCCAAATATTAATATAAATTACGTAAATTGTGTGGACAAGTTGCTAAAATTGACGAAGCGAAGTGTCTAATGCGCCTCCGTGTACATTTGTTTTGAGACAAATGTGACTGTAAACTTGGGATTTTATCGTTTGAGAGTCATTTTACATAAAAATCAAGGTAACTATGTCCTTACACAGTAGTAATTAATTAGTAATACGTTGGTACGTATAATATAGGATGAATAAATTATTAACATTAAGATAAATGTTTAATAGCTAATATTATACTGTTTTTCATTTTAAATCATGTAAATAACAATTAGTAAACAAGCGGGGGATTTTCATGAGTCGATAAATAATATAGGCAACACGCTTGTATCACTAATTGAATATTTCAGAGTCTGCGTATTCTTTTTACTGGTACTATGATATCTACCTAGTGATACCTAGCTTAATACAACTTCATAATTTACTTTTGCCCGTGACTTCACTGAAGTATTATTACATAATAGCGGAATACAAAAATTACCACTCAAAATAATTAATGACAGTCCACAGTCAATTCGATAACGATATCAGAAACTTGTAATAAAAAACAGCGAATTTGCGAGAAACCACTTAATAATAAGTAGTGACTTACGATAAAGCAATTTATAATTTTAATTACTGGCAAAAAATATATTTAAGTTATAGTAATTACGCTAAATATGACGAAAAAATTTACATATATAAATTATTTTAACATCACCGTTGTTATCTTTATGAGCTTGTATTCTCGTTGTACATATATAATATACCATCATTATTTCTTTTAGTCAAGTAATGTTTTAAAGATTCACGGATTCTTTCAGTTTATCTTAATTACAGTCGCCAAATTGAAATGGTGTGAATTTATAACCACACTAGCAACCAAACAATTTTAGCTTGGGCCAAAACCTTTAAATTCATAAATTCTCTAGATATCGCTAGATCTCACATGGCTACAATCAATATTTATTTTGGTGAGTTTCTTTATTTATAACTTACAAAAGTATATAAAATGTCTTCGTCGTCAAATAAGTTTAATATAAATGCGACACCACTAGATATTGTTTATGGAGCTCAAGAAATAAATATGAACCTGTTACCACCGAAACTACTACTAGGTTTTCAAGAGAGGTAGGGCACAGTAAGTACTCAAACAAGCCGCCCGAACAATTAAAGCAGGGCATAGCGAGTACTTGCTCGAATGAGCAGCCTGAACTGGGGAAGTACCTCCACCTTACAGAAAACCGCGGCCACAATAACGCAAACATTAAGTAAGTTGAGGATGCTAGTTGCTGTCATTGGTGTAGACGCGGCGTACTGGTACGGCGGTCTGGGAGACCTCATGAAACGGCTGCCACTGGCAGGTTGAATGGGTTCCCGAACCCAGAGATCAGTTATTATCCACCCTGGGAGGCTGAACCGCCAACCTGTGCAAAGTCTCTGAAGTAGTAGTCATGCCAGAGAAGGAGACCGGAATGGACCCGGCTACTACAACAGAGGGGGATCAGGGGCCCTTCCGCCCGCCGTGCCAGCAACCGTATCATCTGTGTCGAGCTTTGGCAGTTCTAGTACCACACCCTTTGTCCTCTAAGCTGTCTGTACAGTAAATCCAATTGACCCAAATGTACCATTGCATTTTATACAAAAGTATATAAGAAATTACTAACAAAAGTAAAAAGTACATAGGTGTCTATTTTAAATTGTATTTTGAACTACAAAAACTATTCTGTATTTTATGTGCTTATAGGGGAAATGTGGCCAGTCTAAGCTTCAGCTAAGAAAAGCTAAAAAACTGACCGACTGCGATCGGAAACTGAAGATTCCTTATTATCATATAATATAATAAAAACACTAACTTCTATCATAAAATAATTAATAAAACTTAGCGAAAGAAAACATAAAAAAGGCATTCTTTGAGATTTTTTCAGGTAGCGATCTTTTTTTATTGTTTGCTGCAAAATAATCTATCGTAATAAGAATTATGAGAAATTATCAACTGACTACGAAGGTATCTAAAAAACTACACATCTGTGACAGGCACACGATAAGAGCGAACACCGGATTATCCTACATTGGGTGTTCACTCTTTGCCTACGGAGTTCAAAATACCATAATTGTCTCGAACCTACTGTTTGACAAAATGGCAAATGCTAGATTAAAAAATCGATATTTGTTTATCGTGAGTCCTCCGACCTTGGTCCGTCGTCGCGCTGACGTCACACTGCGTACGCGCGTGGCCGCTAAAGGCCAGACGACACTAGTATAGGAGGTAACTGCGCACGAAGACGTAGGCGTGGAGGCTAAGCAAAGTGACGCTAACGGGTTACTGATGTTGTCATTATGATATACTTAAAAGGTAATGTTATATGCAGTCATGTTTTTGGTAAACATTATAAACGCATATATAGATATGTGCCGGTATGTAAATAAAAGTTCCATTCAATTTTGTACGACGTACCTTGATTATTATTTTTCTCACGGCTCTTCTAACTTTACTCAGTTATTTTATGTTGTTTAGTTATATATTATGCCTACTTTATTTACGAATAATCAGTTCTTGAAACTGATTTAGTGCCGGAAACAAGAGTCGTGTATATGCTACTTCGGTTCGGTTCGGTTAATAACTTCTTAGGATAAGAAATAATAATATTTATTACAAATTTCTTGTTTTTTCTTATAAACTATTTTTTGCTTATATCTTCAAAGTAAGACGATTCCGAAACTTAACTCATGCATGCTGAGAAACTTGGTAAATTTAATAGACGTTTAAAAATCAATTTATATATTATTCCAGGTTATTATTTCTTACATATTCATACATTTAATAATTTAGATATTACAAAACTCACATTTTTTTTTTTTTTTTTTTATACCACTAAGGTGGCAAACAAGCTTACGGCCCGCCTGATGGTAAGCGGTCACCGTAGCCTATGGACGCTTGCAACACCAGGGGTATCACTTGCGCGTTGCCGACCCTTCAGAAATCTAATAACTTCTTTCTTGAAGAACTCCATACTGTAGTCCTTGCAGAAAACCTTGGCAGGGAGCTCATTCCACAACTTAAGCGTTCGCGGGAGGAAGTTTCTCTGAAACCGCACTGTACGCGACCATTTAGGTTCTAAAGTGTGAGAATGAATTCCCTGCCGATGGCGAGCGGTGCGATGGTAGAAAGTAGCCGTGGGCATCATTTCGAACAATTCCTCAGAACACAACCCATTGTACAAGCGGTAGAACACACACAGTGAGGCAAAGTCTCTCCTCAGACTTAAGGGCTCGATACCGCAAGTGAGTTTGGGATCGTCGACAATTCTCACAGCCCGTCGTTGAACCGAGTCAAAAGGGTCAAGCTGGTATCCGGGTGCACCTGCCCAGAGATGGCAGCAGTACTCCATATGGGGCCGAACTTGCGACTTGTAAAGTAACAACCTTTGCCCCGACGTGAAGTACTGCTTCGCTCTGTTGAGTACACCAAGTTTTTTGGACGCCAGCTTTACCTTATCTTGTAAATGATCTCGGAACTGAACATCGCTGGAGATGTCGACACCAAGGATCCCAATGCTCTTGGAGATGGAGAGGGGAGTGTTCTGGAATTGTGGGACCACAGTGAATGGAGTTTTCTTAGCGGTGAACGCGCACACTTGTGTCTTTGTAGGGTTGAATCGGACCAAGTTTACCCGTCCCCAGTCAGAGACCTGGGACAGTGTGGTCTCGATTTGAGACACAAGTTCTCCGCGGTTTTCCTCCACAAGGGAACGAGGGATGTTTGCACGACCCGTGTAAAAAGTGTCTCCAGTACTGTCATCTGCATAGCAATGTATGTTGTTGATGTCCAACATGTCATTGATATGCAGTAGAAACAGCGTAGGAGACAGCACAGAGCCTTGCGGGACACCAGCATTAATGTCCATGCTATCAGAGCAACTACCGTCAACTACAGTTCGTATGCGTCTGCCGGACAAAAAGCTAGCCACCCATTTGCACAAACCCTCGGGCACTCCGTAAGATGGCAACTTCGATAGAAGACCGCGGTGCCAGACCCGATCGAACGCCTTCGCTATGTCCAGGCTACATGCCAATGCCTCCCCCTGACTCTCAATGGCTAGTGCCCATCGGTGTGTGAGATACACTAGAAGGTCACCAGTCGAGCGACCGTGGCGAAAGCCATATTGACGGTCACTGACCAGATCGTGTACTTCTAGGTATCTTAGAAGCTGTGTGTTGATCACACGCTCCATCACCTTAGAGAGGAGAGAGGTTATAGCGATAGGCCTGTAATTCGATGGATCTGATCTATCGCCCTTTTTGGGCACCGGGTGCACATTCGCAGTCTTCCATGTAGACGGAAATTGCCTAGTGTGGTAGGAAAGCGCGAAGAGGCGCGTGAGTACAGGACATAACTCAGGAGCACACTGCTTAAGCACCACTGCTGGTATACCGTCTGGCCCACTCGACTTATGAACGTCTAGAGAAAGCAACGCCCGCCTGACCTCCCGCTGCGTTATGGAGATTTCCGGCATGGACTTACCGCACCACGGTATAGTAGGTGGTACAGCGCCTTCATCGTTCATATTCGAGTTCGAGGCAAAGAGACTGCCCAGTAGATCGGCTTTCTCTTTAGCACTATGGGCCAAGTCACCATCGGTCTTTCGCAGTGGTGGTAACGACGACTGGCAGAAGTTCCCTTCGGCAGCTTTGGCAAGCGACCAGAAAGCACGACTCCCAGAAGGATAGCTCGCAAGTCGCCCACCTATTTTGCCGATGAATTGGAATTTTGCTCTGGCAGTTGCTTTCTTACTGAACCTCGAGGCAGCATTTAATTTGCGTTTTAACTCAGAAATATTCGGATCCTTATTATAACGAGCCGTGGTCCAAGCCTCATATGCATTTTGCTTAAGAATTTTAGCTTTTCTGCAAGACCTATTAAACCACGGTCGTTTTTTGACGCCGGCAGCTACTCGCGGGTTAGGAATATAGCATTCCATACCAGCAAGGATTGTCTCAGTGACTGCGGCTGCGCAGACGTCAGGATCTTCTGAGTTAAAGCAGATCTGCCTCCACGGGTACGATGCGTAAAATTCACGCTATCCATCCCAGTCTGCCGACTTATAGTGCCATACACGACGCCAGTTAGTTGGCCCAGAAGGATCAGGTTGTGTGCATGACACTTAAGTCCGAATGAGACAGTGGTCCGAGGAGCCAAGAGGCGCATCCACTGAGACGGAGTACCCGTCCGGACGAGTAGTCAGCAGAAGGTCCAGTAAGGAGCTCGTATGTTCCTCTATATCTGGTATTCTCGTTGGAGAAAGTACCAGCTGAGAGAATCCATAGGTCAGAGCAAATTCATGAGCAGATATCCCAGCATAGTTATTGGTTCGAGAACTGAGCCACTCGCGATGGTGGGCGTTAAAGTCTCCCAAAATAACTAGTTCTGCTGTGGGATATTGCTCTAGAACTTTGTCAGTCGTCAAACTCAGGTGCGTGAAGAGTCGAGTTACGTCCGTGTCACCGCTATGAGACCTGTATAGGCACGCATAGATACGAGTGTGGCCGCCGTAATCTACGCGCACCCACAATATCGACAGGTCCCTGTCTTCAAGGCTATGAAGGCGGCGACAGCAGATATCCTCCCGGACGAACATACATACACATATGTTTACATCATACATCGTATTTCTCATAATGTAAATGTTACGTTCATATTTAACTTTTTAAAAACAGGAAGAATTAACATATTTGTTTGTAGACCTGTAGACCTGAAGACCTGTAGACCGCAAATTTTTTTCGTTGTGATAGCGAGTACCTACTTACTTAGGTACCTAATTATAAATAAACTGAGAATATAGCGTTTCTGCTAAGCTTTTGAAATTAAAATGCAACACGTTAGGAGCTACAGAAAATGTTGTAGAGAAAAATGCAATAAAAGTCTTATATTATATATCTTAAAGAGGTTCTAGAAAATTTCCTAACTTAACTTGTTGTTTACTTACTTTCGATATCGTCATCAACTTACCCTACTTGATGTCCACTGCTGGTCGCGGGCACCTTAATTTCTGTGACGTCATGTCATTGGCATCCAAAGCTTCGCTGATGAGCCTTACCAGCGTCACATTCCTAGTACCTAGTAGTTCTGTATCATTTTACCCAAGTAATTTTTTATTACTTTAAATAATCGTTCGCATGTAAAGAGAAAATATATATAGGTAGTAAAATTATGTAATTCAAATTCATAATTTACAAATTCATTAACAAATTCAAAAGATTCAGTTTGTTGGTCTTTCATACATGTAGCTTCCATACATATTAGGGATTGGAATTCGTAAGCCTATCTAGTGGAGCAACACCATCCTTTTTTCGTTTTTGCCCATCCTAGAAATAAAAAATAAGTCTCCTTAATTTATTTGATATGAATCTGCTGTAAAAAATGTCAGACAAACTGAACATTTTCAAATATTACGACGGTATCTTTTTAACCTACGCCTACCCTGGTGCCGTGCATAAAGTAAAGGGTAGTGTAACAAAATGGCTGTGTGGTCAGCAATGATTTGGGACCCGTACCCTTGCGGCAGAAGTATTTGCTGCACTCAGGCCCATTATTATCAAGCCCTTTGCTGTGAACTTTTCATTTTCAGCAATGCATCGGTATGTCTGTTACTTGCATGTGATTAAGAGACTAATGTACCATAAGACAGGCAGAAGCAGCTTTTTGCTTTAGTTTACTTACATACTAGACTGTGATAAATAATTAGTCCTCCTGTCGTGTGTAGCCCCTTACCCATTTCAAATTAAAAATTAAAAAAAAAACAGAAAATTACAAATATAGTTAAGTTAACGTTAAAAACTAACTTTCTTGGAAAATTTAATAAAAATAAAGTAAAAAAAACTATTTAAGGCTTAACTTTGATATTTTAGTTTTCGGTCCCTAATTACCTATACTAATCATATAAAGCTGAAGAGTTTGTTTATTTGTTTGCTTGAACGCGCAAATCTCAGGAAGTACTGGTCCGATCTGAAAAATTCTTTGTTAGAAAGCCCATTTATCGAGGCTTTAGGTAATATATTATCACGCTAAGAACAATAGGAGCGGAGCACCAATGAAGAATGCTTCAAAATCGGGAGGGTATTTTATCTTTTGACAGCGTGCGCTGCGTAAACGGTTAAAGTTTCGCAAAAAAACATGTATGACAGAATTGATCCCCTTTAAAAGTTCTTAAAAAAAACCGCGACAGAATATGTCTATCTTTTAAGGTTGGCTCATTATAACCTTTTTTATGCTAACCAAATTTGTTCTAAAATAATACATTATTTGGTATATATCATATAAAGTGTTTTAGTTATTAATCTTTATCCAAATAATTACGTAATTTATCACAAGTATTTATTTTAAAACAAAATTGCCTTTTACATCATTCGATTTCAATGAATATCTTAGGAGATAACGCGGTTTTAAAATAACATCGCAGCAAAATAATGATCAAGTACTGCCCGCGTTTATGATGTGCAAGGCCGGCGGGCAGTCATTAGGGGGAAGGGCGGTGGGCCCAGTTAGCTCTGCGAGATACCATGCCGCACGGCATCTCCCTCCCTATGCAGCGGACGCAACCGACATTGAATTTCAAGGAAAAAACTTTGAGGGTAAAAATAGGTTTATGAACAAAAAAAGACGACCTGTGCGAAACCATAACGGGCCGCTAGTCCTTTATAATTAAAAATGAAACACTTCAAGGGTTGCAAGAAACGCTTTAAGAAATGTTTTATTCTAGAAGGATCTTAGAGTTAGGAGGGCGATATAGACCGGAAAGCTAATTTATTTAATATAAAATATGTGCACGTTAATTTACTAAAAATCATAACACAATGTCATTTCAATAACTATGACATAAATATTTGTAATACACTTCTTGAGTAATTTTTACCCTAATGACACGTTGAAACTTTTAATTTTGTAGGTATTTAACGCTTGTATCGTTTTGTAGTCACATTTTCGACTTTTGCTAAAATTAATTGTCAATGGACTAGATAACAACCAATTCTAACTAATTTACCGACTTCCTTTATAAGCAAATGCAATTCACACTATAAAATTTTGCATAAGTGTAGCATTTTTTTTCATCATATACTTACAATAAATAAAAACGATTTAGTAAGGTGACTAGACAAAATCCAGTTATTTAAAAAATATATAAGCTATCCTTCCAATACAATAGGTTTACTACAAAATTTGCACAAAAACGGCGTATTTACCCGATCTCGCCTATATATTAGCCTTAAGTAGCTTCATGGGAAAGCTCTCACATAAATATTACTTACTTAAAAGGAAAAAGCAAAGTGCGTGTCGTTATACCTGAAAAATAGTCAACCTATTTTGGTAAAAATATTTTTTGTTTCAAATATTTAAAAAGGTTTTTTTTTAACAAAAAATATGCCAAAATCGGTTTACCGATTAAAATATCCGCAATGATTCTTATTTTGCGGAATCCTAGCTTATTGCGAGAAGGAAACGCACTTTGCATTTTTTTTCCTATATAATATATATATATATATATATATATATATATATATATATATATATATATATATATATATATGTATATATGTATAAGTGTTGATTTAAAAGTTTATTCAAGTTTAAGTTAGAAACTAATTTCCTCAAGGCACCGTAAAATGTAAACCTTAAAAATTAAGTGAGAAAACTTTCTAAAGCTAAAACCTTCCGTTCTACTCTGCTGTTTACGTTTCCTCGCCTAATTACCCTTTGTAATTAAAAATGCAACACTTAACGGGTTGCAGGAAATGTTTTAAGAAAAACGTTTCAGAAATATTTTAGAGTTAAGTAGCTTACTTGAAGGAAAAGCTTGCTCAATATTCCACCTCGGAGAAAGGAATTCAGCTATACTTTTTTGATGTAATAAGTTAGGTGAAAGCTTTTAAAGCCGATTAACATTGACAAAAGCTATAACGTTTTAGTGGAAATCGATATATTTCGGAGGTACTCGTACAACCGTGCACTTTAGATAAATAAAAAATAATAATTGAAAGTCCTAAAATTAATACAATTAAGAGTAGTTGTTCGTAAAGCCCCGACTAGCATCAAAACTATAAAAAGTGAAAACGTTTAGTATCACTAGACCTTTGCCTGTCACATGGCAATTTCGAAGAGGCAATACATGTATATGTACATATTGGGCACATTGCCACAAGGAGATATCCTAGATAAGACGAGGTGTTCTTTTTATGAGACAAGTTACCTTTTTTGGCTGTGGACTTAGTGTTTTATTTTTATGGTTATTATTTTATAGGTAAATAATTTTAATTTTAAGGTTAAATTTTTATTTAATTAGGTATTTAGTAACATTTAAAATTTTAATAAATTTTAATTTATTGTAACATTTAAAATTACTGTTCTATTATTCTTGTACATTCCTATTATGGTTTTAATTTAGATTTTTGAAGTGAAAACTTGTTTAGCGGCGCTGTGCACTTTTTTGTGATGGGTAAAAACTGTTAAACTCGCGTCAGGTCACGTGTCCTGATCGAAAATTCGTAAGATGTCACTCGCGTTAGGACACGTGACCTTTATTTACATAAGGTTAGTTTTTATTTTTAGTATATGGCGATTATCAGTAGTACAGGGAGGTTGTATATGGGATTTTAATTCTATGACTGATTGAGCTGTCAAATATACAACGTCAAAAAAGTAAATAAACAAAAATTATTATTTTTAATAAATAAATATGGATAAGAAGTGATGGGAAGTAAATAGCGAGTATGTTTTCACTTCTGCCGGCACTCCCGGAGTGCAACCCGTTTTTTTTTACCACTAATGTGGCAAACAAGTTTTCGGTCCGCCTGATGGTAAGCGGTCACCGCAGCCTATAGACGCTTGTAACACCAGGGGTATCACTCACGCGTTGCCGACCCTTTAGAAATCCAATAAGTTCTTTCTTGAAGAACACCATACGCTTTTCCCTCAAGTAAGATTTCACCTATTTTTGTAAGTTCCTTATGACAATATTTATTTTTTTTGTTTATTTTGCTTTGAAGTACATAAGAATAGTAATATTATTGGTATAATATAAGTATAGTATAGTAATAATTTAAGATTTTAAATTAATAGATAATTTTTTTTAAAAACCTGTAACACGCACTTTAAAATTTGGATTTAGAAGTATGTGTACTTGTATAATTTTTACAATTTATAACATTAAATTAAGTTTGTATGGGAAAAGCCATACCTATGATGGCTCCACAACAAAGTCTGGAACCGGAGCAGGAGTCTTCTCACATAACCTGAGCATCAACATATCAACAACCTTAGGTACCCACAACACTGTCTTCCGGGCAGCATGTGTTGGGATTACCCGAGCGGCAACAGCAGTCCTCACTAAGACCATAAGCGATCTCTCGATACGCATTGTCTTCGACAGCGCCGCGGTTCTACAAGCTCTTAATAACATCTGCATCAATAGCGGACTAATCCTGGACTGTCACAGTGAGCTGACCGTTTGCAAACCATAGGAGTATCTGCTATACTAAGAGTAACATCTACTATGGTCTGGTATCTGGAATTCACAAGGATCGGCTCTGAGCCATTGTTAATTATATACTAAGTTAGTTGAGAATATGTATTCTGTTAAGCACTCATCTCTTTTGTTCGTTGTTGGACTTCCCCAGTGGGTGGTGAGCGTTTGCGTCGGCTGATATGATGATGTGCCAGCCGTGATCTTCGCAATATTATACCAGCTCAGTGAGCTGCCTTGATGGAACTTCCTCATCACCAGGCATGTAGACCGAGGCTGGTACTAGCGATTGTTTGGTGTTATTTGTGTCAAGTTTTACCGCAGTAAGGTTTCTGGAGCAGAAATTAGTTAGTAGCATTGTTGGTATTGATCTGAGAATATGCATGTTCTCAGTTGTTGAAATTCACAAGTTTCTGCCGTACCTATTCAAGGCTGTTGCCAATAAGCTCTCTACAATCTATTTATGGGAAATTTAAGACCCAAGCGAATATACATAGGTATTTAGAAAAACAATTATTGCCTAGACACTGAGACAACTGCGCCTCGGGCTATACCTAGTCACAAACAACAATCCGGTTTGTATAGATATTACTTATCCTGGAAATCAATGTATTGTTTTATGTCCGTATGCTCCTTAAAAAATATTTCACATATTTTGCGTAGCGCACGTCTGAAAATGTCATAAATAAATAAATAGTAAAAAATAGTTTTTTAAAAAAACAAGCTTTTATTTAAATGTTATGAAAAGGAGAAAACAAACTTTAAATTTAACCACATTCTGTAACACATATAACCTTTTTAGGCAATACCTTATTGAACTTCACTCAAAATTATTATTATTAATTTCTAAATCATTATAACTGTCAGATGGACATTTTGTTATTTTGATTCAGTCATACATTGATTTTATATCAAACCAGTTCTCTTTCCAGGATTCATAATCCTTATCTTTTGTAAATATTTTTAGAAGAACAATAAAACTAAATTGCATGTGAAAAGTATTTTTATTTGGACTACTGTATCTTCGGACTTCATTAGTCTATAATTTTCCCGAAGCCTAATTTTCTAGTCCCACCAAATATACAGGGGGGACGTTACAACCCATCAATTTATTACATTACGCACGTTAATTGATATAAAAGCTGGTCGCGAGAGTTAGGTAACAACTAAGTTTATAAGTACATATTTTTTTTAATAGAATTATTATTTATGTCAATTTAAAGTTAGTTGAAGTCTTGTTTACACAAGTAAATCTCGCGACAAGCTTTTATATCATTTAACGTGCGTAATGTAATAAATTGATGGGTTTGGTTTGATTTATAGTTTATATGCTTCTTTTTATAACATTCTAATAATTTATTTTTAACTGTTAATTTAGTTTTTAGTTATCACTGGACACGTTTCTGAGTCTATTCATCTCAATAAAGACGTCATTGTGTCATATGTAAACCTTACTCAAAATCTCTATGCAAATCTTGTAAACATAACCTAACTTTACTTAATGTTAATTTTTCTGGTAATTTAATCATAATTCATTAAAATACTTACATGATTACCTTTATTGTCACATTCTTTAACTGGTTTTCGAATCACGACACTGATTAAAACTAAAATCTGCAAAATTTCAAATTTACAATGAGAAATATTATACGTATTTACGTATATGTTGCATAGACTAACAAAGCGAAAGACGCGTGTCAAGGTCATTTTTGTTTACACTAATTGCAAACAGATTCTGAGTCGGGTTTAGGTCGTTTGTCTGTTAATTTAGTATAACACAGGTCATAGTATGAAGCTCACTGAAGATTACTTTTATTTTGTGGTTTTTCCTGTTCGTCCAACTATTATGTTCAACTGGTTTTACGAACAAGGATTGTTTTCCCCGTGGACCAACTAAATAGTTGAACATCAGAAAACCGAAATTTACATGACCCTTCGTACAACTGCATGGCTAATTAGACTACTAAGAAACTTCTGGTCTACAATCAAAAGTTTTGGGTTATAGTTTTTAAAGCTATCACCTGGAATAAGGCTTTAAGATTTTGAATGCAAACCCTGTCCTCAATTGAACTGTGTTAAAAGGCTTTGGTATTTATATTCCGTATCAAACCCCTGAGTGTGCTCATTCGGCTCACACTTGACGTTTTTTAATTACAACAACTGCCATCCTTTTAAAACCGACGTTAAAATGGGATGATGTTTAGTTTCGGATTAAACCTTCTTGAAAACCACATTTGAGAACATCTTTTTAAAGTCGGTTTAAAAGCTTTAATATTACCATTTTGGGGCAGTAGTCCAACTGGCCATGCAGTTGTACAAAGGGCCATGTAAATTTCGGTTTTATAATGTTCAACTATTTAGTTGGTCCACGGGGAAAAAATCCTTGTTCGTACAACCAGTTGAACATAATAGTTGGACGAACGGAAAAAAACCAAAGACTCGAATGCTTAACACTCAGACAATTCTACCTAACATTCATAATGGGGCCTCCAAAAACTCCCGTACACTAAAATATTATACAGATTGGAAAAAATAGGTTTTTGATCGCCATCTTATTAACAGCATGTATTCGTATTAGATTCAGGACGCCGTTTTATTTAACACCCATATTGTAGCAATGCTTAAAAAACTTTGTCCGCCATATTGCATTTAGTGACGTCATTTGATTTTTCGTATTCTTTTTAACAAGCCCTTTTATTTATTACCCATATTGTAGAAGCGCTTAAAAATAACTAATCTTTTGGAGTCCGCCATATTGGATTTAGAGTAATGTCTTTTTATTTCGTATTCTTCTCAGCTCTTCTTATTTGATACCCATATTGTAGGAATGCAAAAAAATAACTAGTCTGCCATTTTGGGCATTCTGCCATGTTGGATTTAGAATGACGTCACATAGCTTAGGTACCATGTATTGTCATACAAACCCAAAACATAAATTCATACAAAATATATGCTCAATCGGTTGAAGATTCCACCTGAACATACATGCATTGCAAATAAAAGCTTGTAAAAGAGGACATTTTTAGGACTTTTCCAGGCTTTCAGTTATTTATACGATTGGCATATGAAAAAAAAGCAAAACAAACAGACATATAAACTATATATAAAAAAATAATAGGTCTAGTGCTATCACGGGAAGAACAGGGGAATATGTTTGTATTGGTAAAAGCGACATCATACAAATTGTTATAATTTACTAGACTAGACTACCTATTCAAATTCTGCTTAATTGTCTTAGCTTCACCCTCATATTGAAGTTTCAATACGATATTAATGTTAGACTGAACTTCACCAATTTGTGTCGGCCATTCATTGAGAAATATCTGTGATGCCAATTTCCAATTCTCGTTAGTCATTAATAGAATACAAGGTTTCTGTCGTAACGACTTTCATCTCTGACAAATAGGGAGCGCAAATACTGAGTAGCATAATAACGGAATGTTATAGGGTACCTACTGGTAATGATAAATAGGGTTGTTGTTATCTTTATAGCTAAGTGAAGTACAGAAACAGTAGTTGCTGTTAAACAATATCAAGAGCAAAGTAAACAAGCATATTCTAAATTAAAGCTATATTTTTACATTAGATCTGCAAGAGTAAGTACAAAAAGATTGAAAGTTATTTTGGTTTGAGCCTACAACTTAACACCACTATAATACAAACACAGCACTAGAATACACACATGACACTAGAATACATACACAGCACTAAAATAGGTACATACATGACACTAGAATACATACACAGACTAAAATACATCCATAACACTAGAATACATACATGCATGATACTAGAATACATACACTGCACTAAAATACATACATGACACTAGAATACCTACAAACACTGCACTAAAATACATACAGTGCACTAGAATACATACACAACACTAGAATCCATATACCTACAGCACTCTAATTATATAGGTTTTCAAAGTTTTAATAAATACCTTTCAATACGACAAAATTAAAAGAGAGAGAAGTCTAAATTCTAAGTTATTCTTATGGTTACTTTCAGTTACAGTTGAATGTATCAAAGTCTTCAGTTCCTTATTTCAAGGTAAGATTAGTATTCTCATTGTGCGACAACCTTTTTCTGAACCATGTTACCAACCATCCCATTCCTAACCTATGGAATTTTATTTCACTCAAACTTTCCTGTTTTCGTTTATGTATATTTTTATAACCGCCATCAAAACTTATGAGACATTTACTATAGTCGGTCACTTAACTTTTTATTACATGCTTTTGTTAACTCCTCTCTTTGCTCTAAAATGATTACGCTTTTACAAATATTACTCAAAAAAGTACTCTTTACTAACGGAAAATGAAACTCATGAATGAAAAAATAAAAACCAGCACAATACATAATAATCCACCACCTCGTGGACCTATTTTTAGAAAACCACCTCGTGGCCGTATTGTTAGAGAACCCCATTAAGGACCAATTTTTAGAGAATCACCTCGTGGACCTATTGTTTTTGTAGAAGCAACAGTTATCTAAGTAACATGTATAAATAATCGCTTACAACTCATTTGCAAATTTCTTCCTGTAACCACTAAAGATTGAACGAAGGATCTACCGTCTGCTGAAAAGTGGCCTAAGCCAAGAACTTCTGTACTGGTCAAACCTAAAAGGAGCTGAAAGTAATAAAACGCATACTTCTTTCTTGCTTGCTTGTTTTATCACTTTTAGCTCCAACGCCGACCAGTCCGTCTATCATAAGTTTGCACAGTAAATATTCGGTATCGAGTATACTAAAGAATTTCTATAAGAAGTTGTATAGGACCTTTACTTACTTTTAGAATTAACACTTTTATAGAAATTCTTCACTACACACGATATAGAATATCCACTAATGGGAGACTTACAGAGACAGGACCGCCGCACCGAAAATAGGGTGTATGAGTGAAGCACCTAATGGCGATAATGTCGAAGGAAATAATGTTTTTATGCTGAGCCCCTGCGATATCTTTATGGCATGATGGAAGTTTGGATAAAGATTTAAAAAAAGATTAATGTAGTCAAGCCAAAAACCATTTCTGTAGACAATACTAAAATTTTTTGCTTTAACTAGTTTGGTTTTTTCGTTTCGTGTTTTGGGTCCGTTCTTATTAGGCAATTTGTAGACAACGAAATCATTTAAAAGAATCAAAATGGTCGTAAATATAACTAATTTATTCACGTCACGGTATTTTATTGAGGACGTTTAAGTAAAATGTATGCAAATCTTATCACGCTGTAACGTTATCACTTTGTAACGTTATCACGTCGTAACGTTATCACGGTGTAACGTTAGCACGTTGGAACGTTATCACGGAGCGAAAATTAAAAGCAGCTTTAGCAATTATTAATTATTTTTAACCTTATTTTGTACCGCTTAAGGCGTTGCAATACAAGTATATTTGTTTTTTATTGTCTTGTACCTATGCGTATGTTATCGTGATACTGCGTCCTGATAAAAACGTAACGTGCCGTGACGTGCTAAATTATAAAAGCATTTTACACAAAATTATAATGACAATAAAATTCTGGACTTTGAACATCTAATGTTAATTTATATTTATTTTAAATAAGGTTGCCTCGAACCCACAGCCGAGTCTCTTAGTCCATAATCCTCTCCGACATTGTTACGGCTGTCTACATTTTAAGAGTGTTTACAATTGGATTCAACAAGTTAAAACCTCGCTCTCTGTTTCAATTTGCTAGGTGCACTTTATAAATTAAATTAAACTTGAATTATTGGGTTAATTTTATCTATTGTTTAAGAGTATTTACTTGTTATGGGGTTCCGTACTCAAACAAGGAACTCTTATAGTGTCGCGATGTCCATCCAACCCTAATCCCTCCGTAACGTCCAACCTTTCGTCCATCCGTTAGTACATCACAATCATTTTATTTAGAAACTCTTGAAACCACAACAAGAAATGAAATTTGGTATACGTCTGGATAAAAATAAGGGATCGAAATTATTTGCGAAACACCTTCGAAGTGCCAACTGACGAAGCTTAGGAAATCTGACTGAAGAACTTTCGATGCCTCTAAAGATTTTTTATGAGAATAAAATACACAAGTGCGAAAGCCCGCCACACACCGAGAATATTCCGGATATAAGCGATATGAGGATAGCTCTTGAGCAACTCAATAACAACAAACCGTAGACCAAATTCGCACACTGCGGCAGGTTATATTATGATATAAGAGCATAATTAGCCACTTTGCCTTCGTGGGCTACGAAGAAGCTTACCTTTGATTATGTCAATATCTGGGCTATCCTGAATCCTTGCAGCGATGCCAAGTCGATTAGCGATATATCAAGGTGCTGAGATGTGTTCATGTATGTATGTAATTATGGCTGAATTGCTACAAGAATTAGAAGAAAAGCTGAACAGCATTTACCGTTCTTCCAGACAAGTGGGTCTCAAGGTGAACGTAAACAAGTCAAAACTGATGTCTAATACACACGATGACCAGTGTCTGACAGTAATGTCGGAATCAAACCTGTTGTAGATTATGTCTACCTAGGTCAGACAGGCAATTACACTAGGACAGAAGACTTTAGTTAAGCTGGTCATTATTTGGAAAGTAACGTCAGGTCTTTTCGTCACCCTTCACTTGATGCCTCAATTCTTGTCCCACTGCTGTTCTTATTATACATAAATGACTAGCCGAAGATCACCAAACACAAATGATTGTACAAATATCTTAAAAAATTATTAACATATTTATACAGTAATTCCAACTAGGTACCTATAATATATTCTTGAAGATAAATTGACATAGATTTATTTAGCAGAAAGTAAACTAAATTTTGATCATTGATTGCTGATAAATATTTTATTTTTTCGTCTATTACAGAGACGCCATTTCACACACACGAGTCGGTAACACAGTTATAAGTAATTATACAGTTCTATAGTTAGAAAAGACAAAAATCACTATTAAAAAACTCATTTATCTTGCAAATATACAAGGACAGCGAGACAAAGGTATGTACCGACAAAATGACGGTCGTCAATAAAACTTTTATTTTAACATATTTTAAAACCCTAAAACAACCCATAATTCAGTTCTATCACCGATAATGAGACTACATCTAGGGCGCGTCAGTTCAAAGAAGCTTTGGCTTCGGTTCAAGAAGAGATTTATCAACGTTTGCTGTGTGTATGTAGGTTTTGAATTTGTATTTAGGGCGAGCAGATCTACATCGGCAATAAAATAAATAATATTTTCCGACTTCTTTTACCATCTACAATTTTTACTTTACATAATCATAGACTTACACATACAAGAAAAGTCAAATACTTAAATAGTTTTATAATCTTTTTATTTTAACACTACCCAAAGGTTCAATGAACCTTGACCTTTGAACTATTAAACCTATTTTAATATATCAAACTATAAATAAACTTACAAAGTAAAATATTAAAATCAAATTACGCGCGTTCCAGGTAGCGGGTAAAATTAATATTATAAATTCTATAAAGTGTTCGAATATTTATATATTTTTCTTTAACGCTACACCCAAATTGTTTTGGTTAAAATTGATACATAAAGGTGCTCCCTCACCGAGAGCATTCGCGTGTAATATAACGTTATAGATTCGAGCATTACATCAGTGTAGGAGGAGAACCGAGCATTACAATCCGCACCATGTTGATACAACTTGCAACATCAATGCGCTTCACTTGTTCATGAGTCTGGTCGGCCGCTGATTATGGAATCAACTAAATCACACGTGAATGCTCGCAAAGTCTAATCTGTAATGTTACATTAGACGCGAATGCTCGTCAGTCCCTGAGGTAGTATTGTAATTTAATGCTCAAAGTCGAATTTTTACATTACACGTGAATGCTTCCAGTGACGGGACACCTTAACAAACTTTTCTGACCTTCTGGGAGCCAATTCTCACGCGATCGAATTGATCACGAATTCGAAATAAAGTACGAATTTAAACTTTTCTCGAACGAAAATGTAGTTTAGCAATTCTGGTAATGTCGAATCCGACATTTCTCGAACGCAAGCCGCTCGAACTGCTTCGAGTGGTCGGGACCGTTCGAGACTACATCTGGCATTCGAATCATGACAAATTTAGTTCAAAATGATTGGGTTCTAAACATTGATTCTACTCTTAGCGTGAACTATATGTTCTAAAATCTAAAGTAAATGTCTAAAATGTAGGTCAGAGTAATTAAAAGGGCGGAAAAAATGACTTATATCACCAAATATGATATTTTTTTACCTTTATTAATTTCATAATACATTACTAGTCTTTTCTCAATTGATTGATTGGCCGATTTTTGCAATTATCAAAGTCGCACATGACAATAATATTCTTCTATTTCTATTAATTTCCATCATAACAAACACTAGATTACATCACATACACAAAAATGTTTGAGGTCCGGCACCGCCATCTTTAGTGCTGCGTAGTATTTTGATAATACTAGGTGGTAATTTCATGTGAAAAACATAAAAAACATTTAATAAACATAATTACACCGTTAAAAATAAGAATAACCTAAAATTCTCAACCAAATAAACAAATAAAACACACAACAAAAACAAAAAAGGTTTTTTTTATTTATGTCCAAATACGTTCCGGTTAAAGATGAAAGCAATTTCTCGAAATAGGGATTTAGTTTACAAACTTAGTTATACTTATTATATCCTCATTAATAATGATGAAACACAAGTAAAATGTTGCTTCAAACATTTTGTAGTCACCGAACCCTTTTTTAATATATCAAAAGAAGCATATTAGAATAGGCGTTTTTAAAAACGCTCTACAACTGTGCAACGGAACGTACCTCATAGCCGAACCGGTTTACAATGGCAACATTCCACCGCTTCGAACGACATTTTGTTCGAAGGTTGTTTCGATTGACAGTGGGAATACAGCAAACGCGGAAATAATGTCGACGATCGAAATTTTACAGTCGAGATAGTGCCTTCCAGATAATCTCTAATACGAGATTATCTCGGATGAAGTGAGAATTAGGTCCCTTAGATGTATTTGGTCGCTAGTTTCTTTTTATGTTCACACCATTTCAATATGGCGACTGTAATTTTGATTTTTGCCCACCAGGTCAGAAATGTTTGTTGCACTATACTGTGTTAGCTAGAGCTACCAGAGACACTGATGAGATGACATACTAATATTGCGGACCTTATTATTACATACACTGACTATTATAATTCATGTTTTGTCATTATAAAACTACAAAATGAGTTAAGTAATTGACTATCTGAGCATGGACATGTAGGCAGCAAAACAGTTTAAAGGTATCAAAAGTATAATATTGTTTTATTGTTTTCTCGTACTTTAATAAATCATCTATTAAACAATAATAAAAATGTAGAACAAATAACCTAAAATTGTAGAAACTATGAATAAAAAAAAATCTTATTTTAGACATGTATAATACGTATGCATGTTTATAATTGTATATGACGTATTAAAACAAGTAATTTTTAGATTATTTTAGCGTTTATATGTTTGTTGGTCGAAGGTTAGGAAACTTAATTTCTATGCGCTATGGTCTTTATCTTACTCTTTTACTACAAATATTTGCACATTTTTATTTTGTATTTATATATAACTAAGTACATAACAATAAATATCTAAATCTCCGTCCATAACATCAATAAACACAAATTTTCTTAGAATAAACAGAAGGGGTTTAAAGTACTACTCCTCACTGAAGTGGGGCGTTTCAAGACTTTCGAGGGCTTCCTTAGGAGGGCGCCTGCGTAGAAAATGACGCTTACTCATAAAAGTACCTAATTGCTTTCTCAAGTGGTACTTCGGATCCGGGTAAACACACAATCGGAAGTTCCTGCTACCAGTTTTTATGATTTATTAGATTCTATTTGCTACAAGTTGTTTAACTTTAACTTAATAGCTAAAGCGAGTTTGTTTGTGTTTTCTTCCTTACACGACGCTACGGAACATCCCATTGAGCTGGAATTTGACACAGGAATATTTGGAGTGTATTTAAAAAATTGGCGCAATATATATAACCTAATTTTACGTGGACAATTAGACGAACTTTTAGCTCGCAAACTTTCCTACTATATTCAAGAAGTTGTAGAAATCCTACGTCGATAATTTTAGATTTTTCTTACTTCTATCTATCTTTAGAGCCTCGTTCGTTATTATATCATAGAATTTAAAACTTATTCATTCTTATAATAACTGATACATAACAGCATGATAAGAATTTGTCTCTTAAAATATCTCCAATTATAATCGAAAGCTTATTTCTATTAAATTAATTAATGTGTAGGTAATGTCAAGAAAAATAATGATTATTTATTTATTATTATATTATTGTGTCTAATCTTAATAAGGAATACATATTCTTGAATAAACATCGCATATATTTAGTGTACATGCTGTAGCCAAATGGCTAACACGTAATCTTTATTACCTACGTTACGCTACGGTTGTTACCTCTGTACCTGTTTATTGTGTGATGTAATGTACTATGTATGGGCTTTGAATATTTAAATGGTCTTAGACTACGACACTCACTAAGATTTTTTTATTTATGGCAACAAAATTGCAATAAATGTACATCTACAAAATTGATTTGTCAATTACTAATATCGTCGTTATAACCAATTCCATCTATACTTATCCGTGTCTTATTTAAAAAAAGAATAATTTATTTTATATAAATTATAAGTATAACATAAATTTTACATAAATCATAAATAGATTCTTCACTAGTCATCGGTTATATCGTTACAACTCCTAAAATAGCGTAAGTGTTTTTTTAGCTACATACATTCATTTAGTGTTGTCACTCGCCTTGAATTCACGACAGTAGGTCAAGGAGATATAATTAGACACTAAGTAAGAAACCAAGAAAATTTAATGCTATCAAACACATTAGCATAAACGTTACATAAAAATGTACTAAGTTTTGTCAGAGATTCTTATGTTTAAGCTGTCACCATCTATACGCTATTAATAATAGAGCAGAGCTGCAATTGTGTTTTGTAAACTCCTGTACGATAGAAATAAACAATAATAATGCCTATCTATACTAACACGGAACTTCGCGCTTTCATACAATACTAGACAATTTCTGTCTTCGTTCAAAACTGCACAGTGCACATGTGCGTGCATCCAGTGTCTAAAAAAGTCATCAAGCAGATCCACGGAATTAGATGTCAATGGCTATTACCTCTCTTCTTTCTAAGGTGATGGAGCATGTAAATAACAGTCAGCTACTAGGTAAATATGTACCTAGAAGAACATGATTTAGTACGTTTTTTGCCACTGTGCACGGTGGTCGTTTGATGTGTGACCTTCTACTGAATCTAGGCAAACATTCGTGTGACGAACATTTGATTTTATTTTAAAAGTAGTTAATTTATTAGTAGTTATATCTACAAAATAACGAATACGAATAATCACAATCATTTATTTTGGTAAAGCTATGAAATAATAATATAATGGGTATGTACTTAAATGCATAAATAAATAATTTTTATACTGAAATCACTTAAACTAAAATCAGAAATAACAATATGTCGATATTAATTTAACTATCAGGATACAAAAATTCGTCTTAACTATAGACCATTTGATCGACAAGTCACTGTCTTACACACGACTTAAAACGTGGTATGTTGGGAGATGCGGTGATCTCAACGAGCAACCTATTATATAGTGTCGGTCCCATTATATGTATTTTATGTTTTCACACGACTTAGTTAGGCTGTGGTGTACCAATGTGAGCTTTCGGGCGTTTCTAGTATCGTGTGTGTGTATCTCACTATGCGTGTTGTAGTCTTTCAAACTCGTTGTTACAAACAATATCACTTGGAAGATAACAATAGATGGCAAGGTCATAATTCAAAGTCTTTTGAAATGAGTTCCAGCAGAAACGTCTTGAGATATGCCTATTACTGCCATGACGGCTGTTTTTGCCTTTTTTGCATTTGCATTCGGAATGCCCGCTCCCAATCAGCAGCGCGCCCCCACAGTTCTGCACGTTATTGTAATAATGCCACTGATTCCGGCACTACCCGTGGTGCTACACGGTGTAGCGCAAAGCATGCACTGCCTATCTTCGTACATAGGCTGTCTATGTGCTTGTCCTATTTCAGGCCAGAGTCTACTTGAAAACCTAAAAAGTTCGTATATTTGTACTAGTTGCCAGGTTTCTTCATTGGTAAGTCAGTTAATTGTTAAAGCACGATGAGGAAGAACTTAACGTAGCACTGTCATTTTTTTAATAATGAATATAAAACAAAAACAAAATATCTGTGTGCAGGAAGATATAATTTAAATCTTAAGTTATATCACAAGTACTTTTCAAACGCAAGGCTGAGAGAAGAGAACATCAAAGCTCTCGTCTTCGTGTTTCGGCTCGTCCCTGTGTTTACACTTTACCTTGAATACTTCGTCGGTTAAGTTTCAGCGACGCGACGTAAAGTTTACCACAAACCTTTTATTGACATTTTATAAGACCGACCCTGCCGTTTACGTTTTCGTATAAAGTTGATTTTTACATGGATTGCACCAAATTGTGGAGAATAGCTCGGCTGTGCAAAGTTCTTTTAGTTTTAAATACGTTACTTAAAACGAAAATTCATAAGTAACCTCTGTATTGTCAGAAAACAACTTAAGGATACAAAAACTTGGGGTATAGATTGGCCTTCTATGCTTATTAAGACAAATTTTCAATAAGAGGTAAAAAATCTTTTCAGTGTCGCAGTAAGTAGTAGGTACGTTGGTCTGCTATATCAAAAATCTTCATTGGATTTTTGGTAACGGCAACTAATATCTTGATTCTGGTTTGGGCTCAGTAGTAGTAGGGTCATATCATCACTTTAGTAGTAGTAGGGTCACATTATTACGTTAGCAGTAGTAGGGACACATTATCATATTAGCAGTAATAGGGTCACATCATCACGTTAGCAGTAGTAGGGTCACATTATCACGTAAGCAGTAGTAGGGTCACATTATCACGTAAGCAGTAGTAGGGTCACATCATCACGTTAGCAGTAGTAGGGTCACATAATCACGTAAGCAATAGTTGGGTCACATTATTACGTTAGCAGTAGCAGGGTCACATTATCACCTTAGCAGTATTAGGGTCACATTTTTACGTAAGCAGTAGTAGGGTCACATCATCACGTTAGCAGTAGTAGGGTCACATTATCACGTAAGCAATAGTTGGGTCACATTATTACGTTAGCAGTAGCAGGGTCACATTATCACGTTAGCAGGACGGAACTACATATCTGTGAAACGTGGATGTTACTATTGTAACTAATGGCTAATTATTCGATAAAAAAATATTATTACTTAGCCATCCGCAAACGAAATGATTTATTTGAAAAGTGGAAGTTTATTATTAACAGCTTGCGTTTTGACGTTCGTCAATTCTCTGACCACCTCTTCAAAAATAAGTGTCATGATAGTGTTTTCTTTTCTTATAATGCGCTCATAAGAGTAGAACTAATGAATTGAAAGAAATAATACTTAATTACCAAATTTGATAATTATTTTAGCAGGATTTCGATAAAAGTAAATGAAGTTTATATTTTTAAAGTTTATTATCAGCTCGGTTGCGCCCTCTACGTAACCTGTAGCTGAAGTTCTCAGCTTTTAATCTGCTCCGACAGCGTCACGAGACGTCTACGTTTTAGAGATTATCAGATGATTTCACAAGTCACAGCTTCGCCCTTAATTTACCCTCAAAATATTGACCTTGTCCTTGTCCTTGGCGCCTACCATTAATTTAATTTGTGAGTTTGTTAAGTTACAATTATTTATTATTATTGTGTAATAAGAATCCATATAAATATTATAAATGCGAAAATAACACTGTCTGTCTGTTACCTCTTCTCACGCTTAAACCATGGAACCAATTTAGATGAAATTTGGTATAGAAATAGTTTGAGCGCGACTCAAAACTAAGGGAAAGAACTAAGGTTATACGATAGATTTTATCGCCGAAAATTTAAAAGTTCCGGCGGGAATAACTTTAAACGAGCTGAAACGAGATAAAGCTACAGCTATAGCTGGCTATTGCAAACTTCATAAGCATATTTAAGGAGTTGACTTAGTAATCCTACGCCGATAACCAAATTTAGGGCGGGTGGAGCCGCTAGGAAAAGCTAGTATCAAACAAACTTTTGCCAGTCTTCGCTACTACCACTGCGCAAGACCGGTGCTGACTTGACCCATAGTGCTAAAGAGAAAGCCGATCTACTTTGTTGTCTAGAGTTGCAGGTTCAAGACTGACTCGAGGTTAATCTTTTAATTGCATCTTTGCTATTAAAATGTTTATTTACATAGTTATATAAAAGCCATACAAAAATATCCTACTTTAACCTGTTTAAATTTTGTCATTACCTATGTTTTTAGAGAATGTGAGAAAGAAGTATTTAAGAGAACTAGCTAACCTTAACCATGTTTAAGTGACGTTGCTAGCTCTTTTACTGCTAGATTGGAAAATGTATTCATGTTTCTATCAATGTAGGTCATCGTAGTATCAAAAGCGCGACGCTCTGGTGCGGTCGTGTTATCAAAGCTATTTCGCAAATCATACAACGTTTTTTTTTACATTAATTAGTTGCGAATGTCTGTTAATGCGAATAATAAAACTAAATCGATGAGCAAATAGTAGGTTATAGCTATTTATACAATTGATACGTATCTGGATGATTTAAAGGCTAGTGCAATACTTTTTTACAAGCCAAAACTGAGATTCGAAGTAGTACAGCATCTAAACGTATCCAAACTAATATTATAAATGCGAATGTAACTCTATCTGTCTGACTTTTTGCCTGTCTGTCTGTTTGCCTGTCTGTCTGTCTGTAACCTCTTCACGCTTAAACCGCTGAAGCGATTTAGACGAAATTTAGCATGGAGATAATTATATCCCTGATGCTATGTCCCGACAAAGGACATAGACTACTTGAAAACGTCAAGAGCGAGTCGGTTTTCTTTCTATAATTGAGGAGTTGCCGTTGAAATCCTACACCCATAACCGCATTTAGGTTGGGTGGAACCGCGGGCAAAAGCTAGTACCGAATAAAATTCAAACTGTTAAATGTCTACACATAGAAGAAGAAAAAGAATATTTAAGAAAAGTAATGTAACGGGGTAATAGGAGCAAAGGAAGCTTAAACAATTATCTTTAGAAGTTTTGTTTGTCTGTCTGTCTGTCTGTATGTTGATACGCGCATCACACAAAAACTATACCGCGAAATTGGATGTTTTTTTCACAGTTATATTGATCGATGCTTTACCTTATATCTGCTGCATGTTTCATCTTGATACGTCCAACATCAAAAGCAGATTAGTATACATAAGAAACTTCCTTACGATTTATACCTAATTCAGATGTTGCCGTATGAAATCCACACCAATGACCGAATTTACCGAGGCAGAGCACATCATTATAATTCAGAAGAAGGAAGTAGGAAAATGTCCACTCAAGCGAAGACTGGCATATGCTACCATATTTGACCGTACCTAGTCTAGAAGCAATTTCCGGCTTTTAATGTACATAATTTTAGCACTGCTCCTAATAAAATAGTTTATTCTTTGCCCGCGACGCTGCCTGTTTATAGTAGGACAACGGATGGTCCAAAAGTTTTGATTTATTTTATTTTTACGTCATGATTGATTTAAATAATCTAGATCTCATAAAAAATTTGTTTATCTATATAATTTATTTATTTATTCACACACAAAAATACAAACTATCATAAAGGGAGTTCCCGAATCCGATATCCACTGATGGATTTAAAGCCTTTACCTACACAAATCTTATAATTTTCGGATTGCTATATATTATACCTTTAATACCTATAGGGGGAAACCGCGGAATACAACTTATATGAATGTACACATTTTGTATTGAAGCCTTACCTACTAAATTTTAAAAGCTTTGTGCTGTTTTAAACATTTTCATCTAACAAACAAACAAACAGACATCCGATTTTATTATTATTATTATTAGCTAGACGCACGTAGAAGTATTTAGTACGTACTGTGTCCGTCTGTTCTAACGGTGGTTGCACTCGGAGGCGCCAACTATTTATAAACGTCCACGTGCCGCACCAGATGTGACCACGTACACGTACCTACGTTCACGTATACATGTACTCACTCAATGTTGACTTTAGTGATGTAGGATGTACGTGATGTAGGTTATAAGGAGTCAATCACTTTGCTGTCTCAAACACGCAGATGTTTAAAAAATGTGCCACTACTTACTAGGTGGTCACCCATCCAGGTACTGACAACGCCAAACGTGCTTAATTTTGCATATCGTTTTTGATACACAAATGTCCACCGCAAGCTAGTAGGTACCACGACCGGTAAAAAACATATAACTGTCATGGACAAACACTAACATTGACACTAAAACAATCTGGGTATATTATTAGGTATGTTGCATAATTCTTAAAGGTATAGTTAGTTAGACATATATCTTAGATCTCTTCAATTTTATCCTAGTCTCAGCCTTTTCCTCTAAATTTAGTGTTTCTAAATGGTTTTTGATTTTGTGAGACTTACCTGTATTTCGGTCAAAAAAGACATTTTAGGTTTTAATAATTTGCATAGAGCTGAAAATTGGTACGAATGTTGGGAACACCATTATAAAATAATTGTGAAAAGTCCTCATCGATCAAACGCCTGCAAAAAAATTATTTAAAATTGGTTTTAAAATGGTTTTTTTTTGCATTTTTCAGTTAAATTTTCATAAAAATTAGTCAGATGAAAATTGAAAATTATTTATGCATTATGAACCTTCTGTGATATAGGGATTCAAAAAGTTGAAAAAGTTATGTTCTTCATAATATGCATGTCTATCATCTGATATATATACATCACTGAGCCGTAATACAAGTAATAAATTAGTCTAAGAAGCCGATAATGATGCTAATGTTCCGCAAGGCTCAGTGCTTACACCTACGCTGTTCCTGGTGTATATCAATGACATGTTATCCATCGACAACATACCTACATTGTAATGCAGATAACAGCACTAGAGACGCTGATAATTGAAAGACCAATAGAACAATCTAACTAGAAACATACAACTATTGTTGTTGGTGAAAAAGTTGATTCATTGTTAATACTTACTGTTTAAACTCTAACCGAAAAAAATATTATTTTCTTAGCCTGTAGCAATCGAAAATATATTCAGTTAAAAGTTAACCAGCTTTCTTCAAATTGCAAAAATCACATACTTTTTTAACACGCAATAACTGGCTACGATACGACATTAGCACTTATCAGGTAAACAAACATGTTTGAGCTCGTTTGAGAAATAAGACTTAGACTTAGATAATTATTGTGCTTAAGTTTTTAAGTAACCCCTTCTCCTCAAGCTGTCATCACCAACGAAATTTGCTTCCTGTTTTCTGTATACAGAGCTCCAAAAAAGATACATGCTAAGATACATGCTAAGATACATGCTAAGATATCGAAACTTATATCTTTGTAAAAAATTATATTACAACACGCGTGCAATTAACTTGTCTTCCCCCAACCTCTGCTTCTGCTCATCAACTTCTGTTTCGGGTCTGTTATCAAGTTTAAGTCTGCAATGGTAATAAACTGGACCGAAAAGACTAGGATCAATGACAATATATTAGAACCTATTCAAATTTTACTCCCACCTGCACCGGAAAAACTCCCTAATTCAATTTTTTGGAATTGCAAAGAACGGTGTAATGCGACATGGCCGCAAACAAGTTGGATTGTTTTGTTCATTATCATATACCCATATCAGTTGACAAGGCCAATCATATACCTATATCAGTTGACAAGGCCAATCGTGGTCGATGGAATCGCCATTACCTACAAGAGAATTCTTACGATATCAGCGAGGAGACTTCTGCTGCATCGCTCTTAGCTTCTTAGATCAATTTACTTGTATCCAGCAAGTACCATCAGATGATTATTATCAATCAGAAGAATCATTTTCCACAATTATTTATAATTTACGCCGCTTTTATTATTTCCAATAGTATCATTTTTTATATAATACAATATTTTTTATATTCAACAAGACCATAATCGATCGTGGAATAGGTGGGGAAACCATAACAGATTGTGGAATGGGTTCGGAAACCGCTTTAAAAAATGCGCCAAGTACACTACAAGTACACTACACCACACTAAGTGCATATTATGTAAAACAGAACTCGTTTAAACCGCTATGTCACAGAAAAATGTGTAAAACCATTTTTTATAGATACATTTATGCATGATCTACAATTTTCTGACCCATTTTATGAGAAAACTTGCCGTTAAGCTAAAAAAGACAAAGAAATTATTTTTGGGAACTTGAACCCTAAATATTTTTTTTTCCGATTTAGGATCAATGGGGATTTTCAACAATTCATCTTACCCCTATTTTCTAAGCTAACTTGATCGGACTATTATACAGCGCAGGGTTAGCTTCGGTGACGATCGACAAAGGAGATGCGTCGCTTCTCTCCGGTCGTGGTTTCCGTTGGAAGCTAAACGTTATTTCGCATTTTTATTAATCACACACGATTAAAAATATAGTGGAACAAACTTTTTTGACCCGGTGATTGAAATAATAAATCAACACTGCGGTCGCCATATTAAAATGGTGTGTTCTTACAATGGCACTAACGACCAAACACTCAAAGGTGAGAAAGTCAGAAAAGTTTGTTGCACTGTAACTGGTGTAACATTTTTGAAAAGACTAAACCTTTATTCAAGATTTACTGAAATTTGGCAATAAATAAACGATTTTAGTGAAACACAAGTTGTGCAAGGAAACTAAAAGTAAACGGTGTAGACCTTGTAGGTAACCACCGATCTACAGAATTCTTAATTCTGAAGGTATCTATGTTTTACAGGTTTACAAAGTCGATACTCTAAGTATCTGGTGTAGTCAAGATTTCTACGAAACGTGATATAGCGCGTTCTCATGTTACTGTAGAAAACTAACACTTTTCATACAATTCTTAACTAAAGAAAACACGCCAGCAAGTATCGACTCTGTAAATTATGGTAGACACATGGTGTGAAATAGGCAGAACGGCCAGAAATGTAACTTCCTACGAGTGTGAAGCTTGATTCCATTTTCAGTTCAAACGGGTTCCTTACCTAAATGATAAAATACGCAACTCTTACAAAATCGTCATAACACAGCCTTCAAATCAGTTCATAAGTTTTTTAGATATCCGCAATAATTCTTGTTCTACGGAACCCTAACCTAATGCGTGTACGACATGCACTTGGCCGGTTCTTTTAGAATTATTTCAGAAAGTTTGCGGCGCGAAATCTCTGGAGACTCTAATTCTTTCTATGCTATTTACTACTGGTGTTATCCACGCGATAAACTTTATGGTTTAAATAACTTAACTTACAGCGCCACCCATCGCATGTTAGCTGTAAACCATCGAATTGAAAAAAAAAATATTTTTGTATGGGTATGACCTTAATCAGTCAACTCGTTCTGTAGGTTACAAACTAGCTAAAATACACACTTACTATTATTATCTACTACAATAGTAGATACCTAATGAGGATGTAGTAAGTATGTATTTCGTTTATTTTGATAAATCAAATTTTAAGCTTGATAGACTATATTTTTACTAGAAAATGTAAATTCGTTTGCCGATCGTAATTTATTTTGTGTTTTTTTAAAGATACGGCAAAAAACCCTGACCCTCGGCGGCGGTTCAAGGTTCAAGGCGATTATTAGCAACACTGGTTTTTGTTTTTAGTTAACGGAAGGTTATCTAAGAAATATCTAAAAATAACTCGGCAGGTTTTTGCCTTCAGAGGCACATGGCTATTTTATTATCAGCCCGTTTTACTACTGTAGGTATACTGACAGTAAATAAAAAAATGTAATAAATGTATAAAAAAATATTTTTTATTTTAAGTTGTAAATATTATTACTGCCTAGCAACAATTAGGAAAATGAAATTCTTATCAACTTTCGCCAAGTAGGAAAATAAATAATATATATGGTATATTTCGTATTCAAGTCTGCAAATCTGCGGAACCCTATTACTAAGACTTCGCGGTCCGTCCGTCCGTCTAGACAGTTGAAATTTTCACAGAAGATGTATTTCTGTTGCAGCTATAACAACAAATACTAAAAAACAGAATAAAATTAATACTTAAGGGGGCTCCCGTACAACAAACGTGATTTTTTTGCTCGATTTTGCTCGATATTGTTGACGCTGAAAATATTCACAGAATATTTCGTTATATAGTTACTTTAAAAATAAATAATTAAATTTAAATAAAACAAATATTTCAGGGGAGCTCCCATACAACAAACGTAATTTTTTTGCCGTTTTATAGATAATGTTAATGGTAATGGTGCGCGTATCCGACTCGCACTTGGCCGATTTTTTTTGGATATGTACATTGATATGATATACCACTCAACAAAATCTTAAGTTATTCTCAAAGTTCAAATTATGCTATTTATAATTTGACTAAGAAAATTTATTATTTTGCTCTGTTAAGTAATTTAATCTACCGCGTGACTAAGGGTCGGCTCAGACCGAGACGCGACGCGAAGAGACGCGACGCGAAGAGACGCGACGTGAAGAGGCTTGAAGATGTCTCGTTGTTCGTAGTGACACGAGACGCCGCGCGGTGCATCCCAAAGTCGCGGGGCGCATCATCACGTCGCTTGGTGTCTTTGTCGGTTGCCACGAATTCCTTAGCTTGCCAGGTTTAAATTTTGTTGTATATTTAATATTGCAATGATTTTTGTCTCTGGTAATACCAGTAGGACTGTAACAAGATAATGGATAGTTTTTTATCACACTTGCTCGTAAGCAGTGTCATTACTCCCACGGGCATTTTCTTTGTAAATTTTACTGTACAGAAGTGATGGATTTCGTCAAAATCTTCACTTCGGATGATAGCTGTCAAACTAGAAACGGCTTTATCTCTGTAACTTTTGATCGTAGGCTAGTAGTTTCTTCACAGAAGTGATAGATCTCATCAAGATCTTCATTTCGGATGACAGCTGTCAAACTAGAAACGGTTTTATCAACCCGCGATGGGATGCGCCGCGCTTCCCCAGGCCTCTTCACGTCGCGTCGCGTCTCGTTGCTCGTAGTGACACGAGACGCCTCGCTGCGCCGCGCGGCGCATCCCAAGGTCGCGCGACGCAGCTCTGTGCACTTCGACACGTAACCTCTCACTTTTGTGCTCTCACTATAATTTGTATCTTTTTGTTTAGTAAACAAGGTCCATATTGTGTTGCTATTTCAAAAATGCCGCGACGCGTCTCGTCCCGTCGCGTCTCGGTATGAGCCGACCCTAAGTAAAATACTTATCTGAAGTCGCCCAAAACGAATCTAACGATACCTTTACTGAACAAAACTAATTAAAGTTAGAACCTTTGTGCCATAAATAGTACACAGCTATTTGTTTTTGAGTTTCGTTGAAGCCGGTCTCAGACAAAGGTCTATTTTGTTCTCACAATCAAACTTGTTATTTATTATTATCAGTGTTTGTATAACAAAGGCGAAGGAAACTTGTGTAAAGTTAAATATAGAAAATACATAATGGCCTTCGTATTATTATGTTTTTCTTTAGACAAACGTAACTTCATCATTTCAAAACTAACTTGAGGTAAAAATACAATATGCTGGTTGCAACAAAATAGGAGTTCTTAGCGGACATCCCCAGTAAGAGTTATGAGGATGCCCACATCATACATACATAATCCTTTTACACGGGACTAAGGTTTAAATTCTAAAATCTTAAATAAACAAAAAAAAATGGGTTGCATTTGGGGAGTGCCGGCAGAAGTGAAAACATACAACCTGGATATAACATTTTAACATGTGAAATCCGCACTTTCATCTTTTAATCAACCCAATTTCCTCTTACTTTTTATTCGTCCTTAGAGTTTAATATTTTTTACCCATCACAAAAATAGTGCACAACGCCGCTAAAGAAGTTTTTACTTAAGATCAATCTTTTTATTTTGCCAATCATCCTTTTATGGCGTGGCATTATGGTTTCTGCCTTGCGAAATTTTATGGCGTGGCATTATGGTTTCCGTTTAACGAATTTTCGATCATCTTTTGTTACCCATCACAAAAAATGTGCATAACGCCGCTAAATAAGTCTTTACTTCAAAAAATTAACTAGAGAATGGAATGGTACATACACTTTTAAACACACCACTTTCAAACCGTCACTTGACTATTTATGATTATCTGCATTTAACTTTACAACCGGTTTTGGGACAATTCTTGTTTTGCTTGTTTACCATAAAATATATTATTAAAACACAATAAGAAATATTATACAACAATGCTAAGAGAAAATAAGACTTTGGTTAAGTTTCCTTATTTTTGAGAAGATATTATTAAGTCAACATATTAAATAATTCGCCGCCGCCGCGCTGTGTCGTTTTAAGTGAGTTCTATTATCTGCGTAGTCGACTGTACTCGTATGTACACATTATTTTTAACTACCCTAATAATAATTTCGTCACTCTGTCAACGGATTGGTAGTATTAATTAACAAACGGTAGGTACATAACAATGAGATTTAATTAACGTGTGTTAGGTTCTAATTCAAGGAACTAGAAATTACATGTTACTTAAAAGATTCAATTTTATGTACAGTCAGTTGCAATAATGCATGCATAGCTAAAGGCCTAAAACAGCATAAAACTAAAACTGCGAAGTACTCACTCACACATTTACATCTGTAATAAAATAAATGAAACTCGAGGAAGGTAATGCGTTTCAGATGTCTCGTCGCCAAAAGATAACGCTGATAAATGTTGGATGTCTGATAGTTAATTAAAATAGCATCGCTTAGGGAGCAAATTTTTTATCAAATAATCTTTAGGTATGAATATCTAACAGCCTGGTAATTTTAAATAGTTACCGTAAAAACTAAAGGAACAAGATGAACTAGAAAAATACGGAATCCTGAAAACATGCTACATAGGCAATAATTACGAAGAAGATTATAAGTTTTACAGATCAATAAATATAGTGGTGTCTTTAATGAAACTAGCATTGTCTATAAATTGTCATGTATTTAATTTTTTTTGTCATACACCTCAACCTGTGGACTATTGTTGTATTAGACTTCGAAAATGCATTTTGTAATATGTTAGGTGTTCCTCCGAACAGCTACAGCGTAAACTGAGACAATAAGATCAATTGTAATCCATCGCTAATAAAATCACCAAGCAACATGTATGGAAAATCAACGATACATCGCCATCGCTCGACCACAAACACAATAAGCAATAGAACTCCTACTACTGAGATGGAGATATACCAGTCACAAAAGATTGTCATTGGAAAATTTATCAGAAATTCGTGATTGTTTGAAACAAAAGTCAACATTCATTTATTACATACCTTTCGGACACGCACACGCCATTCATCATCGACAGGAAGTGTCTCAGATTTAAGAGAGATTCGCTAACCCCTAAATTATACTAATCCATCGGTTTTGCACGAAGATGTCCCATATTTATTACTTACATGTTAATTATTAGTCACTAAAATTGCCTTAGATTTTTTATTTGTTATTATAGAAATATATCATACCACTCAATGTGTTAATTAAGAGAAGCAATTTAGACCTTCAGTAAATTACACGAAATAGGACAGCCTGATCCTCTTACCGAGAAGCAATCTGCGCCAGGAACCCTTGGTCGGACGTTTAGTGACTGAAACAACGTGCACCTATACCGTATATGAAAATGAATTTATGCTGAACTAGCGGCCCGTCCCGGCTTGACACAGGTGGACTTTTATTTTTAAAACATTTTGGGATGTTTATCCCAATAACACTAAATGTATCTTTATGCATAACATAGGCAGATTTTTTTATTCAAATTACTATTTATATTTTTGTCCATAAACCTATTTTTATTCTTAAAGTTTTTTTCCTTGTAAAAAGTCAAATTATTTACTTTGTTTAGATTGACATTTTGAAATACGTAATATCTTTTATGTGTGATGTCCGATTTGAATAATTCAAAAGGGATTTTCAGGTATTGAACAGTTAACAGTTGAATACGATATGATTTTTTTTGGATACGGATTAATACAAAGTTATAATTTAAAATATAAGAAAATGGTCTAATTTTGGTCGGCATTTCTATTAACTTTTTAAATGTAAAAAAGTAGTGATAGTGAAAAAAACCGATACACTTGACTTTTTCAAGTAGCCTATGTCCTTCCCCAGGACTCAAACAATCTCCATACCAAATTTCATCTAAATCGGTTTAGCGGTTTAAGCGTAAAAAAGTAACAGACAGGCAGACAGAGTCTTTCGCGTTTGTAATATTTGTATGGATAATCCGAAGGAAACTATTACTAGTATAGTATTATATAATCTGTGGTATTGCAAAGTAATGCAAGGAAGGTTAATCATAAATGACTGATACGTACATACCGTAGGTATGTTTTCTTGTGCTGATTTTCTGTCCGTATTCAAATAGACCATCAGATATATTATACCATTTACTATTAATAATATAGATACGAAAGTTCATTTGTTTTTTCTGCCTTCACGTCGTCCTAACGGACAAATGATTGAGCTGAAATTTGTCACAGGAATAGTTGTAAGGGAAATTAAGTAAACTTTTTATCCCGGTAAAACTGATTGACCCTGGCAGTTTTTGAATGTCTACGGAGGATATTAAAAAGGCTTGTAGATTGATTGTTTTTTTTTGTGAAGTATTTTTAAAGTGCTTTCGAAAACTAGACGTAGTACGTAGGCAAAGTTTTAATGTTATACGCTACAAGTGGTGTTCCAACAATCCGTTATTGTGTAAGTTTTAGCTAACGAGCGAGAGTTTGATCAGAGTCAAAAGTCGATGTCGGGAACTTTGTCGTGTTCTCATAAATTAGCAGATAAGTCTGTGTGTACGGTAGTTTGTGTGTACGGTAGTCTGTGTGTACGGTAGTATCAAATGTTGAATTACCTGCACGTGCGGGTGAAAACAAAGATCACAATATCGAAAGGAAATTTGAAGTTTTGAAGAAAAGGAAGTTTTTTTTCGAATTCTGATATTATTAAATTATTGAACTGATTTTCATCACAAAAAAGAATTAAACGTTTTTTTAACTATAAAGCTCAAACTTAAAATAGCTCGTTATCAATGTTCCAAAAATACGCTTAATCTGTTAATAAAATGTGTACAGATGATTTCTCAGTTGTATTTATTTATCTTAAAAACGTCTAAATTTTACATTATTAAAGTCTTCACGCTTGCTGCTTGAATTATGTAATAAAAAAAAGTAATTTTAACTTCTCTTGAGAAGTTATTGGAATAGATCCGAAAATCGAAATCGAAAATTTAATGTTTTCTTTACGTTTGAAGACTTGGAGAATCATTTGCAATCATTTTTAGAGTGATGTCTGTGTTTGTGTGTGTGTGTGTGTGTGTGTGTGTACGTATGTATGTAGACATATTTTGGCTTCTTTTTTCTTCTCTTGGAATCGCTCTGATGACATATCAATCGATACGCCATGTCATGACTTAGATCTGAAATAAATCGGTCCAGCGGTTCGTTTTTTATCCGTAAAAAACTGACTTTTTTATGCACGCAACATAAATTTAATGTATAATTTCATGTATCGAGGAGTAGTAAAGGGTTTTCGAGGGTGCTGATCATTTTTTAACAGTTTTTTTAAATTCAAAATTGCGGATCCAATATGACGTAATTTTTTTTTTGTTAAAGAATTTTTCTAAAGAGAAGTTGCATGTACGGTACTTGCTGCCGAACCAATTTTTATTAATAAATTCTATAAACATTGATTTTCAACAAATTTATTCATGGGTTTTGCTTCTTTTTATTTGAGTCGTCAAGTTACAGCTGACGGGCGTAGACCTAGAATGTGTACATTCTTTGTTCTGTGTTATTGGTTTAGACAGGGCATTTACTACTAACTTTAGTGAGAAACTTGAATTGGCTAGGCTTAGCAATTGAAAGCTCCATTATATGAGTTATGAGTTACAATATTGATGTTTACAAACAACGGACAAACAGGATTTATGTATATTAGAATAAGGATATTATACTTTAGTAAAAAAACATTGTTTTCCAAACATCATACCTTCTATTAGGTATCAGCACACGAGCTCTGCGTTATATTATTTTCTAGAAGCTCGAAAAAATGCATGTATGTTGATTGTGACACCCGAAAAAATTTTTTTTAGAATAATTATCATTGTACATTTTACCACTCGATTGTAACGTTTTGACTCCTCGTTTGAGATCGTAGTAGTGGCTCCAGAAAGTACCTACACAACGAGTTTGCTTAAGGCTTGTCCCCATTGTTCCTCCACGTACCTATGTTTGTTTACGTTTGATGTCGAACGTGCCTGGACCATATAATAATGGCGCCTTTCCGTGACTTGAGAACTATTAAAGGATTAAAGTTATAAATCAGTATATTAAAATAACTGTTCCATTTTATTACACTAGAAGAATTGAACGGTGAAACAAATCGCAGACATACCTCCCTAAATAAATGTCATACCTATACCTATATTGTATTTCACTATCTAATTTTTTAATTTTTTTAATAAAAGTAATTTTTTTAGGTAGAATCCTAAGCGTATCAGGAAAGCTGCAAAATTATTTGGATCTTGGATCTTAGAATCTTGGGATCCTTCGTTTGCTCGGTATTCAATTTAGGCAACCACTTTGCAGTATTACATAACAAATAACTTTTTATTAACTAATTGAAAAGTAAGCCCGGAACAATTACATGTTTACTCACCGGTAAATTTATACTTATGAGTTAAATTTTATTCTTTTGGGCTTATTTTTATTCTGTTTTAAATTTTGCCATGAAACATTGAAATGCCCAGCTAAATAATAAATGCTGATCCCAGCGTCCATTGACTATAATATAATATTCAATATAGTAATATAGTCAATATTTTTCACATTATTTACCATGTGTTTATTTTTATTTGCAGGTATTTAACGAGATTAACATTTATACAAATGTTGGAAAAAAGTCAAGGTAAGTTCAGTGCAACTAACTTTTCTGACCCAGTGGTCAAAAATCAAAACTATAATCACCGTATTCAAATGGTATGAACTTACACTTCACTAGCGCGTTACACCGGGTCAGAAAAGTTTGATGCATTTGTCTGTCCTAATTATCCATTACATATATTTATTTATTTTATTTTTAGTGCCACACAATAAACGTGGATTTCAAAAAAAATATTAATGAGAAAAGAATTGCTTTAGGTACAAACTTACATTATCTACGAGTATATCTTTAACAATTTATGACTGAATTTGGTCGATATTGATCAATAAGGCTTTATTATTTTCAAAAAATTTTATTAATTCAATTTTTTTGTAAATTTGATAAAGAAGTGCTTATTAAGAAATTAATATACCAATCAGAAGTACAGCGCTATAAATAATAAACCAGAAAGTGAGTTTATTTGTCTTTTACCGCACAAGGGTGACACGATAACAGTACCTGCTTAGCTCAAATAGTGTCAAATTATCTATATGAGTTATGCATAGATATAATGTACGTCCCCGAGAATACTCACTTATAGTACTTTTGGTCCATCCTAGTTCATTAGTTGAAGGTTTTAACTTGCGTTTGCTAACAATCTTTGAACAGTTTTGCTGGTAAAGCGACAGCTAAAAGCTACTTCAACTAGTTTTTTGTTTTGCATTTGGACTTTGAATTGATCGTTTATACATATTTAGGAAGTCCTTACAAGGGAACAATTTAATTATACTGAAGTTGCGTCTGTATTATTTTTTTTTTTTTTTTTTTTTTTATACCACTAAGGTGGCAAACAAGCTTACGGCCCGCCTGATGGTAAGCGGTCACCGTAGCCTATGGACGCTTGCAACACCAGGGGTATCACTTGCGCGTTGCCGACCCTTCAGAAATCTAATAACTTCTTTCTTGAAGAACTCCATACTGTAGTCCTTGCAGAAAACCTTGGCAGGGAGCTCATTCCACAACTTAAGCGTTCGCGGGAGGAAGTTTCTCTGAAACCGCACTGTACGCGACCATTTAGGTTCTAAAGTGTGAGAATGAATTCCCTGCCGATGGCGAGCGGTGCGATGGTAGAAAGTAGCCGTGGGCATCATTTCGAACAATTCCTCAGAACACAACCCATTGTACAAGCGGTAGAACACACACAGTGAGGCAAAGTCTCTCCTCAGACTTAAGGGCTCGATACCGCAAGTGAGTTTGGAATCGTCGACAATTCTCACAGCCCGTCGTTGAACCGAGTCAAAAGGGCCAAGCTGGTATCCGGGTGCACCTGCCCAGAGATGGCAGCAGTACTCCATATAGTATATTTCAATTGTGTTTTTTTTATTATGACGTTAAGTTGATTGATGGCGAAGACGTGGTGTGGCATTCTTTTATATTAAAGTACCTGTATATTCATATGGTTAATCCTGCGGTTTTGACTGCCTCAAACATATGTTGCAGGGGCATTCATTGTCAACCATCAACTAGAAAAATATATTGCCTGCTTTTTTTTTTTTTTCGTTTTGTTTTGTTTTGTTTTGTTTTGTTTTGTTTTGTTTTGTTTTGTTTTGTTTTGTTTTGTTTTGTTTTGTTTTGTTTTGTTTTGTTTTGTTTTGTTTTGTTTTGTTTTGTTTTGTTTTGTTTTGTTTTGTTTTGTTTTGTTTTGTTTTGTTTTGTTTTGTTTTGTTTTGTTTTGTTTTGTTTTGTTTTGTTTTGTTTTGTTTTGTTTTGTTTTGTTTTGTTTTGTTTTGTTTTGTTTTGTTTTGTTTTGTTTTGTTTTGTTTTGTTTTGTTTTGTTTTGTTTTGTTTTGTTTTGTTTTGTTTTATTTCGTTTCGTTTCGGTTTGTTTCGTTTCGTTTCGTTTCTTTTCGTTTTGTTTTATTTTGTTTTGCTTTGATTTGCTTTGCTTTGCTTTGCTTTGCTTTGCTTTGTTTTGTTTTTTTTTGTTTTGTTTTGTTTCGTTTCTTTTCGTTTCGTTTCGTTTTGTTTTGTTTTATTGCTACTCAATATTTATTAGTTATATCCCTTTCTATAATAAGAAAAGGATTTTTAGTGGAGTAGGGGCAGGTGTGTCTTCAGCATTGATACAGATACAGATAACTGCAATATAATTCATAGGTTTAACACTAAAAAGCAAATTACATAAATTAACTAAAATAATATAACTCTTAATTTTGAACTGAATTATATCAAATTAAAATTAAATTAAAATAAATAATTACTACAATACATGTTTACTACAAATTTTACTGAAATAAATTCTACGATTATCGTCTCTCCATAGCGTGTGATAGAGCTAGAAAATTTGTAACTTGAAAATCTTGACTTTATATATATGATAAGATAAAACGACTGTTTGACTAGGTAATATTTAATTATAAAGTCAATATAATTTAGATAGCAGGTAGAATCAAATTAAGAACGGTTATAAATCATAGTAACTTAATCAGAAGCTTTCGCAAAAGAGCTTTATTCGTTGTACGTTGTCGCAAAGCGTTGTCGCTCCCGCTCGAGCCTGCCGCGTGCCGGTGCCGGGTGGCAGGCAGCTTAATGAATAACCTACTGTTAATAATGACATCACAAGAGGGCGTGAACGACACTGCGACTGCTCGGATGTCACCTTACTAATTAGCGGAAAAGGTTTTATAAAACGTGAAAAATTGCTCAAAAAATTTACATATTTTAACATATTTTAATAAAATTCACACACTAGTAAATGAAAACAAGTCATAATGACAATTTATAATAATAATATATGCTCTCGAAATATTTTAGACGAAATTAAAAAACAATAACATATAATGGGTTAAAGATTAAGTAGTAAGTAGTAGTAAGGATGTAGTTTCCATCATTTCTGACTGATTTGACTATGAAATACCGTACCCTAAACTTAACCGTTCTTAAGTTATAGTACTTTGAAGTATTTATAAAAAAATTGCCGTTTTTTTTTTGTCTATTGGCCCCTTTTTTGTGTTTTGTGTCTCTAACTTATTTAGTTTTGCTATTTTCGTGTAGTAGATTAGTTGTTAAATTATTCTACACTTTTTTTTCTCAATATCAAGAACCAATGGACCAAATTACTCTCGTGTCAATAGGGATGGGCCCTACCAGTTGTAGCTAATTTTATCACTACCCTCGTAAACAATAAACAGGTCACCTAACAACAAAGCCACACTGCGAAACTTTACGCATATAAAACCAATTACACGGTCTGGTGGTGCCATAACTGTATTTTAAACCTAATTTTAGCATACAATAAAATATAATAAAGCTGCTGCCCCTAATGTAGGGATTCAAACGGGAATACTGTTGCCATGGCAACGCCGTTAAACCGCGTACCAGATTCTTCTATAGTTCTAAATATATATTTACTTATATAATTCCACATAAAGACCTGCGCCGATATATTTTGAGGGACAAAAAAGTACGTCGAGGACTGTCACCTGTCTGCGCAGACCTCAAAAGGCTCATTTTATTTGCAAGCTTTGAATGAATGGAATAAACTGTATACTCTTAATGCGCGCATTATATATCTCCAGTCTGCCAAAACTATATAGTCTCCGAGTTTTAATCTGTTCTATGGACTGCGGAATAGCCACACAAAATTGACTATACTATAGAAATAGAGAAAGCAAACCTGTGGTCTCTTTTTTTTTACAGCTGGCTAGAAAATGCATTATCCAGTTTTTTAAGGCAACGCAGCGCTTCTTACATACTTCTTGGAAGGCAGAGCAGTGAATCCTCTATCAGAAAAGTAATCGCATTCATGTGTATATATTTTTATTCCAACATTCCCCATTTGGGGCTAAATTTAAATAGGTAACTCAATCTTTATACAATGCGATGTAAAACTGTAAAATAAAATCTATGACAGAAATTCCTTAGTTTCTCAAAAATATGCTCGGGTCGACTCTACAAGCATCTTCATGCATTTTAACAATTTATCGGATTATTAGTATAAATATGTGTTTAAACTGCCAGGGGTTGTACGGAACCTAATCGATTTATATATTCCGTCACTAACTAAAAGGTTATAAATATTTGCTAAACTGTCCATTTTGAATAATTTCACCCGTACTTATAGGTAAGTACCTACTTTTAATATAAAAAAAAACATTCCATATATTTATCGAAAATGGTACATTATTGTGTTGTGACACTGGCGCCTATCTATTGATCTATATCAATAAAAACGCGTTTCAAATTATCATAAGACAAGTAGAAGTGTTCGAGACAAATTTATAGTTCGTTTAACGCGATGGATGTACTCAATCGCGTTTGAGATGGCAAAACAACTGCCTTGTTTGTTGAGCCGTCTAATATATAATGTAGGAGGTATTTTGGTGAGTGGGTTTCCGAAAATGCCGAAAATATTCAGAAAATATTTTATTAAACATTGAGCGAAATTCCGCATTTTTCACTTAAAACGGAATTCTGTCTGACACTTATTTCAACAAATCCTTTTTATAGATTTTTCATAACATTAAGGTAAAACATAGCATCATGGCATTACACGTGTATGGAGTTCTTCAAGAAAGAAGTTATTAGATTTCTGAAGGGTCGGCAACGCGCAAGTGATACCCCTGGTGTTGCAAGCGTCCATAGGCTACGGTGACCGCTTACCATCAGGCGGACCGTAAGCTTGTTTGCCACCTTAGTGGTATAAAAAAAAAAAAAAAAAAAAAAATTGCAACCTCTCTGAAACCTAATTACTCTCTTCTTGAACGGCTCAGAAGAGCCCATAACACTTTATGGTCGCTACTAGTAAAAAAGTGTAGACTGGGCTGCGTTAACTTTGGAGATTCGTGAATTTGATGCTGCAATTAAATGTAGGTTATTAAAAATCCAGCCAAGTGGGAGTCGAACACTCCCACCGTATATTACCGTTTCTACATTTTGTTTTATTTATAATTTGGAAAAAATTTACCTTACTCACAAATATTCTGTAATGTTCTTCGTTCTTAGGTAAATTTAAACCATTTTAAGGTCGGTAAGTCAGACAGACAGACAAATAACGAAGGCTTACCAATAGGGCTCCACCTTAGAAGGTCCCAAAGCACGACTCACGCGTATCTCGTTTTGGCAAGTCGGAAGAACTAAATTTAATGTACTTATTGCCTCTCCTTGCGGTATCTCTTCTAGTTTTCGAGATGTAATTTCAAATGCTCGTGCCAATTCCTTGATTTCGTAATTTCCTTTTTATTTAAATATTTTAGATAATGTTTAGCTCTTCAAAGCTTGTAATTTACGTCCGTGATTAAAGTCTATTGTCAGTAATTTTTTGACTCTATTTATTTTTCATTTACACTTTGATCTTTCTTGTTTGTCTCCTTTTGTAAACATAAATTCAAAAAACTATAATTTTAGACTCAAAATCTGAAAAATGCGAAAAGCGCAATCAGATAAAAACAGAGAGATTTAACTTTTTTCTACCAGTAGCTCTTCTTATTTGAGACTTAATCATATTTCTCTTGATTTTAAGTTTATAAAATAAGACAGGTAAAAAGAAACGGGGTACGAAGCCGAATTGTTAAAAGTTACGTATTTCATATCTACTGTAATAACATCGCTCCAAGACATGAGACATGTTCTTCCTTTCCAAGTTCTAGTTCTTATATCGTAGTACTCTTAGAATTTTCACAATGGTCTATTTTTCTGAATATCCTACGATAAATATAAGTAAATACATAAGTACAAGGGGTGATCTAAAAGTAGTAATAAATCGATATAAAACATTAGAACATTTTTCATGCAGAAGTTTTGTTGATGGCTCTGACTTGACATAAAATAAATGAATTTGACTGTGTCTTTAAATACCTTTAACCTGTACCTACTAGTAAAGATTTAAGCAAGCTCTCTATTTTTTTTAGATTTTCGTGAATACTAGAATATCCGATTATTATTACTTTTTGATCTCCCCTCGTATAATGTCCACAATGTGTGCTTAGTCCTTAATGTAAGTCTCACTCCATGTTGTGACAATCATAAAGATAGTGACATATTTTTGGGTTTCTTTATTTTTTATTGTGTATAGTATGTGTTATGTGTAGTGGTAAGGTTTTTTATGGACGAATTGGAAAACTGTAATGTCTATATAAAATAAAATATATAAAATAAATAATTAAATGACGTTACAATTTCGACGAATTGTATATGTAATTTTAAAATGTCTATCAAGGCGAGACTCTGAAACTTTAGAGTCTCCTTAGTGACAGTTCCCTTATAAAGTATGTTCACTTCTAAGAATCACCTAGCTAAAACTAATTAATTTCCAGTTCAGAACAGAGAAGCGAGTTGAAATTCTGTGTAAACAGTAAATGTAAGATGAGCCTTAGAGACAAGTACGTTCTTAACAAAATTAACTTCTACATTTAATTATATTTATGTACCTAAAATTAAAGTAGCCTTGTTGTTTGTATATAAGTATTGTTTTGTCAATGATAACAGGTACAGCTTAAGCTAAATTAGACTATAAGGCGACCTACCTCAATTGTTCTATTGATGTACCTTTATGGACCACGTCTGTCCGTCCTTAAGTCTTCTAAAGGGACCTACTAGAGCCCTAAATGACAGTCATTTCATTAATCTGAGGGGACATTAAAAGTAGGGACAGGATCTATTAAAACAACAAATATAAAGTTGAAATAGTAAAAATTCATAAACTTTGTAAGTACTTTCCTTGGTCCAAAATTGAAAACAACTGTCACAGGCACTTCACTGATATACTAAGTAAAGTTTATTACAACGCAATACTAAACTTATAACCGTACAATTTCAAAACACAAAAAAATATTTCAATTTTCTTAGGTTATTTATTTTGCGAGAGTAATGATTGACCATAGAGTTGCTAATGCCTCTAGGTTGCTGCATGTCCGATGTTCCGTGCGTAAAGCACAACTAGGTACTTACTTTAAATAATCAGTGCTATAGGCTATGTATTAAGTTGTGAGAGAAAAACCAGGGCACCAGCTAGTATAATTGTCTTTAATAATTGAAATAAAATTTGGTAACTATAAGTACTAGTTGTGGGTATGATACATTATGTCATCTCGGAAAATAATAATTTTAATAACTAACTTTTAATACAGTCTCGTTTTCTGGACGAGTTGGAGTTTTTGCGAGTGGGTAACTCAGAATTGCCCTATGGCATCCTCTCTTGTTGCCCAAGAGCGGTCATTTTATTGAGTTTTTGATCAGGGACCGCCATGTTAGGAACTTTCATGCCGGACTCAACGCATTGCTGGCTTGTCTGCAGCGAGACTTTTGGGTTTTGTTCGTCAGACGAGCAGCTCGGAATTTTTAAATGTATACCCTGTTATAGGTTAAAAGGAACCTTGTCCCAGCCACAAATGGGTGACTTGCCGTCCGATCGTGTCCGGCCCGCTCGACCTTTCGCTAAGGTTGGGTTGGATTTCGCAGGTCCGTTGTTGGTGAAGACGTCAAGTGTTCACAATGCCAGACAGGTTAAGGCCTATCTATGCGTCTTCGTCTGTTTGTTTTCCAAGGCTGTGCATCTGGAGCTCGTTTCAGCCTTGTCTACGGAGGCCTTTGTCGCATGTCTGTCGCGGTTTGTCAGTCGGCGTGGGCTCCCTCATTTAATTCGCTCGGACTGTGGCACCAATTTCAAGGGTGCAGATCGCTATCTGAAGGAGGTCCTTCAGTTTTTGTCGGACAATCACACGTACATTGACTTGGAGTTGTCCAAACGAGGCGTGACTTGGATTTTTGAGCCTCCCGGCTATCCTTCGTGGGGCGGTATTTTCGAAGCAGCTGTCAAACTCACCTCCGTCGTGTGATTGGTGAATTACAAACGGTATTTTGCAATGTTATACTTTTTCCTTTTAACGCAAAAAAGTTATACAAACATCTGACGCCAAAACCGGTAGGTAAGTCATTGTAATTTACTGTACGACGTAATTTTCCTTAGGGCCTTCGTACGGCCTTGTTCTAGTAATCACATACTTATAGCTAAATTAACTTAAAGTCGTCTTTAGGGTTCCGTTCTTTCAGAGGAGAAACAGGACCCTTATAAAATCACACCCGTGTCTGTCCGTCCATCACACAGGTTTTGCACGCAAATTATGTAACTTAGAAACTTGATATTTTGGCATAAAGACTATTAACTCAATTGGTTCCATTTCACATATAGCATGGTTCGAGAGATACGAGAGTTTTTACTAAATTGCAGTACCTAGTGACCACAATGAAGTTAATGAGTATTTAGTATTAAAGATTTAAATGTTATCTTTATATTATATCAGATATATCATAATATTATACAATTTAAATTATATCTTTAGAAATAAAATTACATAATGCCACGCATCATGCGATATGAAATAGCATATATCTAGTAGTGACTACTTGCTGAGCCCACGAACGTGAGTTCAATACCCACACAGGACACAAACTTATGTAATGTAATATTATCAGTTTTTCCTTAGTACCAGAACTAATAAACGAAAATAAAATAAAAGCTAAGCTGATTAGATAGTTCAGTAGAAAATCTGCAAGTGTTTTCAAATACCTATGTACGTTATAATTGAGGAAAAATGTTTTTTATCAAAGTACTTTTTGCAAGTTGAAACTTACAATAGCCTCTGGACTATTGACTGCTTTTGTATGTAGTAAAGTTGTTTTGTTTGTTACCAAATCCTAACACTGACTTTGCGAGCCTGACTCGCTCTCATCTTGTCCCAGCTCGACCAGTTTATTTGGTAGTGTACTGATGCCTTAGTATTCTAATACGTTAATGTTAGTAAAGAACTATATAATATATATAAGATGATTTTACAAAAAAATATATACACAGAGTAAAACTGCTTAGTTAGATTCCAGACAAAGTTTCAAGAGAATCAAAGCTGGAAATGTCTTCCGGTCCCGGATAAAGTCTGGCGCTTTCTCCAGAATAAGAACATAAAATTTGCAGTTCTCTACAAACACGTGTGCAAAGTTATATAGTCGAGGTTGTTGATAAATTTAGGTCAGTTCAAGCTAGACAAGCTCCGTGCGAAAAACTTCTAGCTTTTTTAGATATTTGATACATGTTGTAGATATAAGTATTTTTATTTTCATTTTTTTTTATTATGAGACAATTTTACGCGTATAGAATTAAGAGAAATGAAGTTCTATTGCCACAGCCTGAACATTCATTTTATTCATACAGTCGGCCATCTATGGGGTCTAGACGGAGCTATCGCGGGATGTAGTGCGTGGCGGGACAGGGGTATGAGCGCTCTCAACCAGCCTATGACTTTACTTATGGCTATTTGAGAGTCAGCCAATACATTTTGACGCGGCGTTATGAACATCACAGGGATTGACCGACTGTATGAATAAAATTCACTAAGAATGAAATAAAGAGAGATGGAGAACTCTCACTCAACGATTTTCTTTAAGGCTACTAGGGCAGGGCCAGCACTAGATTCGCCATTTCTTTTGCCCTTACCCACCGCTGTATTTTGTGTCTCTACCGTGAACCACTGGTTCGATATGTCAAGTAGACGTCGGTGCAAGTAAGAGTGGCGGGACGGTGCAGTAGACTTTTTTGGCCTTTTAATTGACCAATCGTGATGGCACTAGCCCAGAACAATGCACCCATGTGACGTCAGTCAATGAGCCAACTGAATAATAAGCTGAGCCACTGGTTTTTTTTTTTCTGTCGGAGAGTTTTCTTCGGTGACTATATCGTAAATAATAACAGTTTTAATTCACTTCAAATTTATTTCTGTGTGTCGAGGATTATGCCACAGGTAAGAACTTATGTGTCCCGTTAGTGTTTATTGTATTTTTTTTTTCCTAATTCAATTCCGTATGAGTAGGACACACTAACAAACCTTTGAAAAAGAATTCAATGCTGTTTGTGAAAACTTAGATAGAGATATAGAGCTATTGCAATGGATCTTGATGAACAATGAAACTAACAAGACATTGCACAAAACGCAAACATTATGCACCCCATCTTGCCCCCTCTTCCTCATAAATAAATTATGTAATCAATAACATGACTCCTAGTTCTACCCGTACTATCTGTAAGATTAATAGAGTAATGGTGCTATTAACTTTTCTTTATTTTGTGGCAACGACCCGTCACCGCCAGATGGCGTGTTGCTGTATGGTATGACGTCATCGGATGGTAATAATTTTTTCAGTTGCATGCAATGGGACCGCATTGTAATGTAGCTGAAAAGAACCATGATTTATGTACTAATAAAATTATTTAATTTTCATTTTAAATTCTGTTTCGAAAGCCGCAATGTAGATTAGTTCCGCCACAATAACTCTTAAGGGTGAGCAGGCTGTCAGCATGCGAGCTAAACATTAATGAGCAGCTGTGAGCCGGAGAAGGATTAGCTGACCCGCGGGGCTGACAGGACGAGCTCGAGATTACTTTAAAATTATTATTTTAGAACGTTAATTACACGACATAAAAATTAGTGTGTTCTGTACGTAATGGAAATATGTGAATCCTAATTTCTTGATGCTTAAAATAAAAAAAGAGAATTCATAGACTTAATGCCAGTAACAACACTGATACTGTGCACTAGCATAGTTTTACTAAATACTTTAACTTACCTAATGATAATGAAAAATATATCAATCCACCACAGTAATTGAATGTTCGCTGTGTTTACATCTAATTTAGTAAAGAATATAAAGTAATTGAAGATAAAGTAAATTGATAATACTAAGATTTAGCTTAGAATGCTAACACAAGTAATGGTTGATAGGATCCAGTATTTTTTAATGCTGTGTTTTAGGCTTAACTTCGTGTATTTAGATGCTAGAAATGCTTTAAGTTTATGTTATATTAATTAATAGAAAATGTTATGATCTAAGGAATAATGATAAAATAAATCATTACTAATTTTATTTTTAAACATACACAAATCAGTCTTAGTGCCGGTCTAGTCACGATGATTAATGATATTAATTGTATTTTACTTTTTAATCACATAAGTACTACAAAAATTGCATACCTATCAGATAAGTACTAATAACAATAATAATAAGAAGTAAAATGGTAATAATATTGCTTAAGTGTGCGTAGCTTCGTTTTAATAAAATAAAAATATAATAACTCTAAAATAAAAATATTTAATATCAATCGTTATTTATAATTGAGATTAATTTTTAAGTTTATATTTTCAGTTACAAAAGAGTAAAACAGAAAAAAGTAAAATTGCACTTAGACAATTATTATTAATGTCTCCAAGTCGTATAATATTTTTGGCGAGAATTGCATACAAACGATCTTGCTGTTGACCCGAGCGCTGAAGTGGAGGATGGCTGTAATTATTTATTGGCAATTTGCATTTGGCATGGCCCTTATACAATTTGTATTTGGCATGGCCCTTATACAATTTCTATTTGGCATGGCCCTTATACAATTTGTATTTGGCATGGCCCTTATACAATTTGTATTTGGCATGGCCCTTATACAATTTGTATTTGGCATGGCCCTTATACAATTTGTATTTGGCATGGCCCTTATACAATTTGTATTTGGCATGGCCCTTATACAATTTGTATTTGGCATGGCCCTTATACAATTTGTATTTGGCATGGCCCTTATACAATTTGTATTTGGCATGGCCCTTATACAATTTGTATTTGGCATGGCCCTTATACAATTTGTATTTGGCATGGCCCTTATACAATTTGTATTTGGCATGGCCCTTATACACTCCCAGACACATTTATCATCCACCCTGTGTTTTAAGTTTTGACAGCTCCTAGCTAAAAGTTAGGGTTAACAAAAAGTTCCTATGCGGTTTTGAAGCTGAAACATTTGTCATCTTTTTTATTGTTTTATATCCGAATTCAAGCAAACATTTAGTCAAATCTTAAAACGCAGGGTGGCCAATAGATGTGCCCAGGAGTGTAGTTTAGTTTGTAATTTTATATTTCTATTTTTTTTCTTTTAATTGGTTTTTTTATGAGTTGTTTCCAAGTTTACAACGATTGGTTGGAGTGTTGGACTGTTGTACGACTGCGTGGTGCCGTCAACGCATATCTTGAGATACTGTGTTCATCAATACGACGGCAGTACTTTCTACTCCGAACAGAATGACTGACTGACGGATCAACGCACAGCTTAAACCGCTAATCGTAGAGACATAAAACTTGGAGGGTGTGTTCTTTGTATGACGTAGGCATCCGATAAGAAAGGATTTTCCGAAATTTTATCCCTAAGCCTCAATGCTTTCGATTTAAATTACATTTTGACAAATGTTTGAAAACTTAATCCGATTTTATTAAAAAAAGGATGAACTCACTGAAAAACATAAACAACTTAAATGCTCTTTAAAATTGTAATGTCTCGAAAGTCACCGTGTACTATATTAGTACCTCATTTAAAGGTTTCTAAGCTTAAAGAGGTTATGCACTTTTTATGTATTTGATTTTTTGTGTATAATACTAATAGTTTTCTTTTTCTACGTATATACATATAAAATGCTTTGTCGTGAATGACTGACTGACGGATCAACGCGCAGCCTAAACCGCTGATCGTAATAGAGACCTGAAACTTGGAAGGTGTGTTCTTTGTATGACTTAGGCATCCGATAAGAAAGGATTTTCTAAAAGGGTCAAGTGCGAGTTAGAATCGCGCAATAAGGGTACACCATTTGTATTGAAATTTTAGTAAGTTGTTGTACACACGCCGGGGAATTTATCTGCGAAAAAAAAGGTTCAAGTGCGAATGAGACAGGGTCAAGTGCGAGTCGGACTCGCGCAATAAGGGTAAACTGATTGGAATGAACTTTTGGTAAGTTGTTATGCACACGCTGGGGAAGGTTTCTGAATAAGTACAACCCTTTAACAATAGGTTGGTGCTGCAGATGTTTTAAAAAAAAGTCGTCCAAGTGCAAGTCGGACTCGCGGACGAAGGGTTCCGTACTTATTATCTATAAAAACGGCAAAAAAATTATGTTTGCTGTATGGGAGCCTCCTTTTATTTTGATTTAATTAATTATTTGTTTATAAAGTGATTATAGAACTAAATATTCTGTGAATAAGCGTCTACCTGTTGCTGTTATCAAGATCAAACAAAAACAAGCAAAAAGAATCACGTTTGTTGTATAGGAGCCCCCTTAAATATTTATTTTATTCTGTTTTTTTAGTATTTGTTGTTATAACGGCAACACAAATACATCATTTGCGAAAATTTCAACTGTCTTAGTAAAAGGGTCCCGTTTATACCCTTTAGGTACGGAACCCTAAAAAAGAAATAACGTTCGCCAGGTCAGCTAGTCTTTGATTGTTTGTTTGTATTGAATAGGCTCCGAAACTACTGGACCGATTTGAAAAATTATTTTACCATTAGAAGCCGACATTATCCCTGATGAACATAGGCTACTTTTTACCGCGGGATAATGCTTCATTCCTACGGGAAAACGGGTAATAAGACAACAGGTAGTAAGAATTGTCCTTCCGTACTTACACATAGCTTCTAAACAGAAATTTTATGGATATTTCGATGGTTTCCTGGATGATTTAAAAATACAATTGTGACCGGTAAGTGCGCTGCTGTCGGTATGTCAACTTCTAAACGGCTTGACCGATTGGGTAGAGATTTTGTATGTGTTATGTTTTACAGACACGAATTTATTATGCTATTAAAGAGGAAAGATTTGATTGTTTTTTTTTATATAATTGAGGAGTTGCCGTAAGAACCTATGCCGATAACGAAATTTAGGGCGGGCGAAGCCGCTGGTAGAAGCTAGTCTACAATAAAGTTATAAAATCACTAAAAAATATATAATTTATTACTTAGCACTTTTTTGTTTGAACATTAATAATTCTATACGAACAAAACAATTAATCTTATATATCAGACAAAGACTACAGTTTGCCGATCTCTCCTGAACGGCTTCAGTAACAAATAGTTAGTAACTTGATTATCACAAAATCGGGCCGTGACAATTAACACAATTAGTGACTGTAACTGAAGCTATCTGCTGAAACCAGGAGGGCATTTACCACAGTATAATCACATTTAACTCAGCATGGTCAGTGTTCAAGCGCGCTACCCTCACTCTCACAGGATACGACATTTGCACGTATACACACGACACTAAATAAGTAAAAAAGTGTACAAGTAGCCACCAATCACGGGATTTTCCTATGAAATGGCTAGGTTGTGCCTGTACTATGAAATTTACAAAAAATGCAAAGGTTAGATTGCTACAGCAAAATGTATAAGGGCAAGGAAATAGGACATGTTTTTGTTTTCGACAGCTGCCTTAAGTAAAATAATAAATAAATATTTTGAATAGTACAGTATTATATAGTTATTTTTTATTAAAATAAGGTGGCAAACAAGCTTACGGTCTTCTGTATGTGTGTTTGTCACCTAACTCCTTCTAAGCGGCTGGAACGATGTAGGTTAAATTTTGTCTCTATATTTCAATTGGTTTCTGGATGGTTTAAAAACACAATTGGACCCGTTAGGTGGCGCTGCAGTCGGTGTGTCACTGATCTTCACCTTAACAGCAGAGACGATTTTAATGATATTTTTGTGTACGTTCGAGTGAGTCCCTGCAAAGTTTGAAAACACAATTGAACCAGGTAGGGGGCGCTGCAGTTGCTGTGTCACTGGTCTTCTCCTAAACGGCAGGGAAGATGTTAATGATGTTTTTAGTGTATGTAAAAGTGAGTTCCTGCAAGGTTTGAATTTACAAAATGGACCCGGTAGATGGCGCTGCAGTCGGTGTGTCACTTATCTTCTAAGCACCAGGGTCTTTTTTAATGATATTTTATTGTGTACGTTCAATTGAGTCTCTGCAAGGTTTAAACACAATTGGACTTAATAGGGAGAGTTGCAGTCAGTTTGTCACTGATATTCACCTTAACGGCAGGGACGAATTTAATGATATTTTGTGGACGTTCGAGTGCGTCCCTGTAAGGTTTGAATTCACAAATGGACCCGGTAGGTGGCCGCTGTACTGATTAAGAAAAAATTTGGCATGGAGATAGTTTAATTCCCGGGGAAGGACATAGGTTGCTTGAAAACGTCAAGTGTGAGTCGCTTTTTTTATAATTAAGAAGTTTAGGGCGCGTGGAACCACGGGTCAAAGCTAGTCTACATATATATAATCAACTTCACAGGCAATATTCCCAAGGAGAACAGACTTTGTATCTCTATGTGTGTGTTCTACCGCTTGTATAATGAGATGTGTTCTAAGGAATTGTTCGAAATGATAACCACGGCAACTTCCCAACCATGGTACCGCCTGCCAGTGGCAGGGAATTCATACTCACACCTTAGAAACTAAATGGTTACGTACAGTGCGGTTTCAGAGAAACTTCCTTCCGCGAACGCTTGGGTTGTGGCATGAGCTCCCTGCCAAGATTTTCTCTAAGGACTACAGTATGGTGCCCTATAAGAAAGAAGTTATTAGACTTTTTAAGGGTCATCAAGTTGCAAACGTTTATAGGTTACGGTAACCGCTTACCATCAGGCGGACCGTATCGTGGCTTGTTTGCCACCTTAGTAGTATAAAAAAACAAACAACATTAGTAGAAATAATTTTTGTCTTGATCTTAAAATTAACATTATTTTAAGATCCTTTATTTTATTTATTATTTTTATTTTATTGGCTTACAGAAGCAGAAGGTTGTGCGTGAGATATTTTTAGCATTGCGAGCATTTTTTTGGTTTTGATTGCGACTTCAAATTTTATAAAAAAAAACCTGGCAAATCAAGAGAGCGTCATATAGTTTAACAGCTTATTTATCCTCAATTACAAATATGTATCCAATTAACTAAAAAAAAATGGAAATCTAAAGAAAATGTAATTTATTATTACTACTGAAAAAGTCCAACTCCCATCAAAAGACACTTTATTTTTATTACATAGGTACTTAAATGCAACGGTATGTAAAAGAATAAAGAAGATTTTTTTTTAAAATTGGTGAGGTACAGAAAATAAATTTAATGACTCGAAAAAATGACGCGATTGAGTAAAACGAGAAAATTTAACGAAGTTGTCAATATTTACGGACTTTTCTTTGAAGTGGAAGAATATATTTTTATGCTCCAATAGAATTGCTGTTCACTGTTCATAAATAAGAGGGAAAATTGAAGAGGAAATATCTAAAATTGAATTTACAATGTCGGATACATTTTAAGTTCAATTTCAGATACTCCAATATATATGAATGTGAATATGCTCCGTATATAGAAACTTATTATATGTAAATAGTTCCATCATAAGATGAAGTAAGGAGAAGTGTCACAGATTAGTTATCACTTAGTTATCACTTTTTGGATTGTTTGCTATATTTCCGATGTAACATCTTGCTTCGATGTCAACGGGTTATATATGTGTATGTATAATAATAATTATTATTATACTCTTTATTTATTTCTATTCTTAAGTTAGGTTTTTATATAATGAATATAAAAGTAAAATAAAAATATAAAAAAAATACAAAATTTAAACACATTATAAAAAAACCTAACCCAGGGTTCCGCCGGCAGCGGGGCGGGGCCTAAGCTACCGGTGGTTAGGGCGACAGACAAAGAAACCTCCTTACTATTCGCGCAGTGTCCAGGAGTACCGCCTCCTGTATCTGACCCTTGACCCAGCTATCTAGCGAGAGTTTCTCAAGGTGTTGGTCGAGACTCTTCGCTATAAGACCGTTCGCAGAAACGACTATCGGGACATTAATCGTCGAATCGACATCCCATATGGCGGTTACTTTGTGTACCAGGTCAAGGTATTTGCTGGCTTTGTCCTTCACGGCCTTCACGAGGTTCTCGTCATGGGGAATGGTGATCTATCGACACGATATCAGGCTTATTAGCTACAATAGTCCTATCCGTGATGACAGATCGATCCCAATAGAGCATGGCACGACCATTTTCGAGGACTGGCGCAGGTGTATACCTATAGTACGGCACTTCGAAATACACAAGACCGTATTAAAGAGCAAGCTGTTGGTAGATAATTCTGACTACTAGGTTATGCCTATGCAAGTACTCACTGTTAGCAAGACGACCACAACCAGAAATAATATGTCTGAGTGACTCTCCGGGACTGCGGCATGCCCGACAAATGTCGACCGTACCGTCCTTCAGGATATATTTCCGGTAGTTGTTCGTCATGATAACTTCATCCGCAATTGCACAGGCAAATCCTTCGGTTTCTCCAAAATTATTTTTAAAATTATTGTTATTACTATTATTATGATGTGTATGTATGTATGTATAGGCTTCGATATAGGTATTTCTGATTTTGTGACAGCGGGCTCGCAAATAGAACTTAATTCCCAGTCAACTGGCGCTCATTACTTCTCGACTCACTTTTTGTGCTGACTCTCGCCCTCTTACTCAGTAATTAATCTAATGTGCAGTTTTCTGCTTGTTTTTAAAATCGATTCGAGACTGGGACAAAATAACTTGGTTTTCTACATTCCTTGACTAGTAAGTTACTGTATTTGTTTTAAGATATCTGTTAAAACGTCGCTTAGAAAAAAATTACGGCCGAACCTCTTGTTTTTCTATTTTTAATGCATAACTCCTTATCAACTAGTAGACATTTTTTTTTTTTTTTCATGAAATGTTGAGTAACTATAAACCTAGAAAATTACTGTAATAGAATTTTTATATCTTTTCTGATATCGTATCGTTCATTATGTGATATAATTGTAATTAATTTTTTTCCACTTTTTACGCTAAGCTGTTCGCATATCAATAATTTATTTTTGCCACTGAGAAATTAACTCTATTTGAGGTTAACATTGTCGATTTCAGATTAACGCCTAAAAGCAAATGTATATGTGCGTTAGGGCCCCTCTTAAGCAGAGCCGCTACTACGTACTCTTACCTTTATATACGGACATCAAAAGTCAAAGAAATCACAAGCATGTCTATGATTTCAACGCCGAACTATCCATTATTGGACGACTCCATGGAACAGTGGGTAATAACCTGGCTAAATCGAGGGGCGTGGGTTTGATTCCCGCACAGGACAAACAATTCTTTGATGAATGTTTATGTTGAGTCTGGGTGTTTTATATGTATAAATAATATGTTAATATTTATCCATAGAACAAGCTTTGCTTAGTTTGGGCACAGACTATATAATACCTACCAAGAGTAAATGGTAAATCGTTTCGTTTAGAAGGATCAGTTTCGAACAAGACAAACCGACGAATACAACTAGTATGGGCAACGTTTTCGAAACTAACGCCGTAAGAATGTTCTATAGGAAACACCTTACCGCATTGCTATTGATGATTTGAAATTAGCTTACGAGTATGTATAACACCTTGTTGGTTTTTTTCAAAGAAAAAAAAATATGTTGATTTATTTATCGTTCAAAAACTCATCAATGATATAGCAATTTTACGTCAATGATGTCACATATTAGTACTTTTAATTGATTTAATGGTAATTTTGAAATACTTTCTGGAATCTTCGTTGTAAATGCGCACACCCGACCCTTCACGGTGTCACACACACACACACACACAAACTTTTTGTAGTTGATTTTTTGGGAACACAAGTTCATTTTCATTAAGTATTTACGTTATCATTAGTTTTGCGGGATGCCCGCTAGTCTATATAGGAAGATGTCCCAAAGAATCTTGATCGCGACGCCTAAGATTCCAACTTTGGGTTTCTCAGTAATTTAATACCAAACAGTTCTTACATCACAAATATTGTTTTGTATATAAATGAAAAATCTACAAAAAAAAATCACGTTTGTAGTATGGGAACCCCCTTAAATATTTATTTTATTCTGTTTTTTAGTATTTGTTGCTATAGCGGCAACAGAAATACATCTTTTTTTAAATTTCATCTGTCTAACTATCACGGTTCATGATATACAGCCTGGTGACAGACGGACGGACGGACGGACGGATGGACAGCGGAGTCTTAGTAATAGGGTTACGCTAATTACCCTTTGGGTACAGAATCCTGAAATGAAAGAAAAGAAAAGAAATAATTTATTTAGCATTAAGCGCAACAAAAGTACATACTTAATATAATACTACTCTACTAATACTAAACAGACACACATTTGTTGCGCCAAGCCAAAAAGACCTCACTCAGTGTAAAGCTGCAGCTGTATGCAACGGCACTGATTTTCAGTGAGGACCTCGTGTTTGTCGTAGGAACTAACAAACAGTTTACAAATATAATTACAAGAATCCACTATAAAGACTATTATTTTATCTAAAAAAACCCAATATATGTAATATGGTTAGTACATTTAGTTTGGAACGCCTTTTCTAACACCTTGATAAGCAAAAGGCAAAAAGAAGCTTGAAATTATATACATTTATTTTTATTTTCATTTTTTTGTGCTTCAAAGTATTACCTTTAACTAACAGATACTATATTTAATTACCGTTTAATTTTTTTTTAGAAAGCCTATGTAAATAGTTACTATCGCAAAATGTTTTTTTTAGAAAGCCTATGTAAATAGTTACTATCGCAAAATGTTTTTTTTAGAAAGCCTATGTAAATAGTTACTATCGCAAAATGTTTTTTTTAGAAAGCCTATGTAAATAGTTACTATCGCAAAATGTTTTTTTTAGAAAGCCTATGTAAATAGTTACTATCGCAAAATGTTTTTTCTGGCGAGCTTTTTTCCAAAAGATATTTTACAAAATTATTAAGATAAAGGAAATTAATAACAGCAATTTTTATTAAATAGCGGTTTTATTAGCGGCACCAAACAGAAAAAGGTATCTAAAAAAATGGAATTTCGAAGGCCTGCCCATCGGTACCTTACGGATTTTTTATGACTTCGTTAAATGCACAGAGAACTATCTGTAAAAAATTTTTTTTCAAAATTTATTACAAAACTGGATGGCCATTTTTGGTATTCGTCTACGAAACAATTAATATAAGGATTTGTTTAATTGTGTGGTGTGAAAAATTACTATATAATAATTTAATATTAATAGATAAAATCTATTTCTTTAGTTACATAAAAGAACGTTGCGGACTGAAAGAAGATGTAGATAAGTGCAAAGATCTAGAATAGTAACATTAAGACACAAGTAAGTTAATTATACGTGGGCCATTTTTTATCTATACCAAAAATGTCAATTCTCACACGTAGTGGGTATCAGGACAATGTTGTCAGTTTACGTTGAGTTTACTCTCAAACTGCTCAAAACTTATCGTTTGTCCAATGCTACTCTTCATTCTGGTACTTCAGTAGCCAACAACGTAGGTATAATAAAAGAGTCTAAAGTGAGCCCTTTTTTCTCTGATTGTTTGAATTACTCTCTTGCGGGCTTCCCGCGACGAGATATGTATAAAGTAGAAAGACCTTTAAGAAACACAACTTTACTTGTCTTTCACAAACTTTAGTTTCCGAAGGTACACTCTTTTACAATATAAAGTTCGTTTTGCTACAGTTAAATCACTAAATAACCTCTGAAATATAGATAGAAGATAAACATTCAATAACTTACAAAAAAAAGACTAATTTTTCAAAATTAAAAGGCATTTATTTATAGCAACACTTATAGCACATGTAAAAAAACTACTCTACTACCTACTACTCGGAAATATGATCATATACATACATAGTCGAAATAAAAATAAATAGTATATCACCAGGTTATGATGAGATGCTGTTTAATTTTTTTTTTTTGTTTTTATTTAGTTTTATGCAAACTATATATTTTCTAGGTCAGCCAAATATGTATGATAGATACGTGATAGTAACGACATGTAATGGTCAAATTTGAGACTAAAATAAAAACTGGTCAAGTGTGAGTCGAACAATTACGTACTAAAATAGTGCTACAACAAAGATGCCCAACAGAAAATATTTACAACGACAAAAATCGTAGTCATCCTTAAGAAACAAAGACCGTTACTAAATTCGACCTAAACTTTACAAAATTCGTCTCTTTAATGTCGGGACAAGTTGAGACGTCCCTAATTGCCACGGACATGGGACAAATAAGGTAAAGGACTGATGTCGCCATTACATTAATTCTACGACTTATTCCACAAGGAACCCGTTGCTCTATGTATAATAGTACCTTAATTAAAAGTCCCTTACACGTATTTAGACATTTAAATTAGTTTTTTAAATAATAGGATCGTAAAAATACATTAATATCTATGATAGGATCGATCACAACTAAAATCCAAGTACAAGTATTACTGGATGATAATTTATTAATGGCCAAGCTATGCCCAGCAGCAGAATTTCAGTTTCAGTCGTCGTCGATTCGTTAAAATAATTCATAAACTTCCATGATAACTTATTTCTATACAATACGGTTGAGATTTGAAGGTGAAGAGTGGGGAATACAAAACAACGGTTTTGATGATTGTGACTAGGTATAATTAGTCCAAGTTATTGCACATCGGTGTCTAGGCCTGGGCTAAGCGCGACAGCTATTGTATTTCTAAATATGTACTTATTAGTATTAAGTATATAGTGTATTTGCTTGGGTCTGATATTTTTCTCTTAAGAAGTACTAGAAATGCTATAAAATGCCAAACTGAGTTTTCGCACTAAAACTATGTGTAATAAAGGTTGACATTCAAAGGCGCGTAGAGTTTTTTAAACAAGTAAAGTATACCAAATAAATGCTCCATTTTGTTGGTGGGCTTTATGCTATGAACAAGAAAAACGCGAATTAATTATATATTTGATTTATGGTATTAGAGGCAAAGCTCTCGACCGTTTTACTTCTTTAGCAGAGTACAGAAAAAATCCCTCAGGGTTTCATTTAGGTCCTTTTCTATTGCTTATTTAGATTATTTAATCTCCCATATCATGTAAAAAACCATGACTTTGTCTAATAAGACACTAACTTTTTTAAGTTAAGAGGCGACAGACATGTTATCACATTAATATTATAAGGTGAAAGTTTGTGAGTATGTCACTTGTTAGTTCTTGACGCTCAAACAGCTGGATTGAAATTAGTATAGAGGTAGCTGACACTGCGAATTAACACATAGGCTTTTTATTCCAAAAATTTCAAGAGTTCCCGCGAGAATAACAAAAACCGAGCTTAAACAAACTATACTTTGCTACAGCAAACTTCGTTAGTATAATTAATGAGTTCCACGCCGATAACAAAGTTTAATATGTTCATGGATGACATGCAATACTTAAGCGGTATCCGAACGTACTTAAGTATCATCATTTACTTTACATGACTTTATATCAGTTTGCTGTTAATATAAAGGTTCAGACGCCTTTTCGTTATTTATGAGATAAACCTGATTAATAGTTAAGAATTCCTAATAAAACTAGGGATACATTTTTCTCCGTGTAATGATCCTTCACTTGCTCGCCGCGGTATTCAATATAGGCACTCGCTTTCCAGCCTTGCATGGCTAATATCTATTTTATCTTTAATAGGAATTAGGAATTACCCAAAAAGCAAATTGTAAATAGATATACCTAAAAATAACTACTATGATCGCTGACAGTTTCGTGAAAGTTCATTTGATAATAAGGGTTTAAATTTGAAATTGTCCTTGTAACACAATAGCCGCTCTTTGAATAAAAATTAAACCTGCATAGTGTCAGATTTCAGAGTGAAAATGTAATATACTAAATTTGAAAAAAAAAAGCTGAATTTAAAAAATGCAGACGATCATTCTAAAAACCGCTCTTGGATTTCGTATACTAAATAAAATACCTAGTCTAGACATTGCTATTGGTTTTTTTTATTTAGTTTCTGATGGGATTTTATAACAAAAAAGAAAGTTTTTTTTTTATACCACTAAGGTGGCAAACAAGCTTACTGTCCGCCTAATGGTAAGCGGTCACCATAGCCTAGGGTAGTTTGACGTTAGAAAGGACATGTATAATATACGAAAATACCTACATCTCTTAAAAATCAGGACTATTTTACGTTGTGTTATTACTAAGTTATTATTTCATCTGGCAGTGACCCTTTCTAACCATTAAATATACCAGGCCGCACTAGGACGACGGCGATATTCTACCCTCTAACCATAATTATCTCTTTGCCACAGCCCTGTCTTATATAACAAGTTTACTGCCCCAGTGCCTTAGCTCGTAATGAATAAGAACTTTAGAACTATCAGCGGTAGTAAATATTGAATCCTCCGTAAACTAATATTTCAGACAAATGAGTGAAATGTTGCTTACTTAAGTCAATTTAGTTATTAAGTTAATAGATGGTAGGTACCTAGTTGTATGGTTAAAAATATTAGGAAAGATCGTTTTGATTTCAGCGGAAAGACTTCAGTTGTTAAACGAATTCCCCCTCATAGGCGTATTTATCCACGATTTTTTCCTACAGATTTAGGAGTATATGGTTTTTTTTTTTAAACCACTAAGGTGGCAAACAAGGTTACTGACCGCCTGATAGTAAGCGGTCACCGTGGCCTATGGACGCTTGCAACACCAGGGATATCACTTGCGCGTTGCCATCCCTTCAGAAATCTAATAACTTTCTTGAAGAACTCCATACTGTAGTCCTTGCAGAAAACCATGGCAGGGAGTTCATTCCACAACTTAAGCGTTCGCGGGAGGAAGTTTCACTGAAACCGCACTGTACGCGACCATTTAGGTTCTAAAGTGTGAGAATGAATTCCCTGCCGATGGCGAGCGGTGCGATGGTAAAAAGTAGCCGTGGGCATAATTTCGAACAATTCCTCAGAACACAACCCATTGTACAAGCGGCAGAACACACACAGGGAGGCAAAGTCTCTCCTCAGACTTAAGGGCTCGATACCGCAAGTGAGTTTGGAATCGTCGATAATTCTCACAGCCCGTCGTTGCACTGATTCAAAAGGGCCAAGCTGGTATCCGGGTGCACCTGCCCAGAGATGGCAGCAGTACTCCATATGGGGCCGAACTTGCGACTTGTAAAGCAACAACCTTTACCCCGACGTGAAGTACTGCTTCGCTCTGTTGAGTACACCAAATTTTTTGGACGCCAGCTGCACCTTATCTTGTAAATGATCTCGGAACTGAACATCGCCGGAGATGGAGAGGGGAGTGTTCTGGAATTGTGGGACTACAGTGAAATGTGTTTTCTTAGCGGTGAACACGCACACTTGTGTCTTTGTAGGGTTGAATCGGACAAAGTTTACCCGTCCCCAGTCAGAGACCTTGGACAGTAACATTTTAGACACAAGTTCTTTGCAATTTTCCTCCACAACGAAACGAGGGATGTTTGCACGACCCGTGTAAAAAGCGTCTCCAGTACTGTCATCTGCATAGCAATGTATGTTGTTGATGTCCAACATGTCATTGATATGCAGTAGAGACAGCGTAGGAGACAGCACAGAGCCTTGCGGGACACCAGCATTAATGTCCATGCTATCAGAGCAACTACCGTCAACTACGGTTCGTATGCGTCTGCCGGACAAAAAGCTAGCCACCCATTTGCACAAACCCTCGGGCACTCCGTAAGATGGCAACTTTGATAGAAGACCCCGGTGCCAGACCCGATCGAACGCCTTCGCTATGTCCAGGCTACATGCCAATGCCTCCCCCTGACTCTAAATGGCTAGTGCCCATCGGTGTGTGGGATACACTAGAAGATCACCAGTCGAGCGACCGTGGCGAAAGCCATATTGACAGTCACTGACCAGATCGCGTACTTTTAGGTATCTTAGAAGCTGTGTGTTGATCACACGCTCCATCACCTTGGAGAGGAGAGAGGTAATAGCGATAGGCCTGTAATTCGATGGATCTGATCTATCGCCCTTTTTGGGCACCGGGTGCACATTCGCAGACTTCCATGAAGACGGAAATTGCCTAGTGTGGTAGGAAAGCGCGAAGAGGCGCGTGAGTACAGGACATAACTCAGGAGCACACTGCTTAAGCACCACTGCTGGTATACCGTCTGGCCCACTCGACTTATGAACGTCTAGAGAAAGCTACGCCCGCCGGACCTCCCGCTGCGTTATGGAGATTTCCGGCATGGTCTTACCGCACCACGGTATAGTAAGTGGTACAGCGCCTTCATCGTTCATGTTCGACTTCGAGGCAAAGAGACTGCCCAGTAGATCGGCTTTCTCTTTAGCACTATGGGCCAAGTCACCATCAGTCTTTCGCAGTGGTGGTAACGACGACTGGCAAAGGTTCCCTTCGGCAGCTTTAGCAAGCGACCAGAAAGCACGACTTCCAGAAGGATAGCTCGCAAGTCACCCACCTATTTTGCCGATGAATTGGAATTTTGCTCTAGCAGTTGCTTTCTTACTGAATCTCGAGGCAGCATTTAATTTGCGTTTTAACTCAGAAATATTCGGATCCTTATTATTACGAGCCGTGATCCAAGCCTCATATGCGGAGATTGTCTCAGTGACTGCGGCTGCGCAGACGTCAGCATCTTCTGAGTTAAAGCAGATCTGCCTCCACGGGTACGATGCGTAAAATTCTCGCAATCCATCCCAGTCTGCCGACTTATAGTGCCACACATGACGCCAATTAGTTGGCCCAGATGGATCGGGTTGTGAGCATGACATTTGAGTCCGAATGAGACAGTGGTCCGAGGAACCAAGAGGCGCATCCACTGAGACTGAGAATCCGTCCGGAGTAGTCAGCAGAAGGTCCAGTAAGGAGCTCGTATGTTCCTCTATATCTGACATTCTCGTTGGAGAAAGTACCAGCTGAGAAAATCCATAGGTCAGAGAAAATTCATGAGCAGATATCCCAGCATAGTTATTGGTTCGAGAACTGAGCCTCTGACGATGGTGGACGTTAAAGTCTCCAAAAATAACTAGTTCTGCTGTGGGATATTGCTCTAGAACTTTATCAGTCGTCAAACTCAGGTCCGTAAAGAGTCGAGTTACGTCCGTGTCACCGCTATTAGACCTGTATAGGCACGCATAGATACGAGTGTGGCCGACGTAATCTACGCGCACCCACAATATCTACAGGTCCCTGTCTTCAAGTCTATGAAGGCGGCGACAGCAGATATCCTTCCGGACGAACATACATACACCGGCACGACTCATAAAATTGTGTTCGAGTTTGTAGCCCGGATAGTGAAGGTATGATGTGTCGGCCGGGCAGGATATCTGCGTCTCCGTTAGAAAAAGAATGGTCGGCTGCGCAGTCTCGAAATGGTGGTAGACTGCGTTAAGATTTGCGTGAATACCCCTGATGTTGTAAAAATCCACATTATATGTGGATGGAGTAGCCGCTGTTCAAACTCTTTTGTTTTTCGTTCTCATGGCCATAATATATAAAAAAAGTTACTAAGACTAAGGATGAGGATTCACTGCACAGAGAGCTTAGAGGACAAAAGGTGCGGTTCTAAGACTGCCGAAGCTCGCCATAGATGATACGGTTGCTGGCACGGCAGGCGGAAGGGCCCCTGATCCCCCTCTGTTGTAGTAGCCGGGTCCACTCCGGTCTCCTTCTCCGGCACGACTACCACTTTAGATACTTTACACAGGCTGGCGGATCAGCCTCCCAGGGCAAAGATTAAGTGATCCCTGGGTTCGGGATCCCGTTCAACCTACGCCGAGCATGACAGCAACAAGCACCGCCGGTCCTCCGCTGTCCGCGCAGCGAATCCTCAAAGAGCTCTGGCAACCTTACTCACCGTCAGGAACACACTACTCAATGTTAGTGTTATTATGGCCGCGATTCCCCAGTTCGGGCCGCTCATTCGAGCAAGTACTCGCTATGCCCTACTTTAGTTGTTCGGGTGGCTTATTCGAGCGAGTACTTGCAGTGCCCTACCTCTCTTAAAATTTATTATAAAACTCGAGCTATTTACAAAAGAATTGAACCTCCAAAACAACCCAAAATTACGCCGTTGGAAAAGGGAGGCATCCTTTTCTTTAGGTAGCATGTGTGTTGCATCTGTTATCAGTTCGATAAGCGATGTGCCCTGCCAAACGTCTCTTCAACTTGTTAACTTTTCCAGCTATATGTCGCTTTATCCTTGTAAAAAACCAAGTATGAAACAAGTTCTTTCGCACATCAAAAGCAAAAGGGAACAGAGATAGCTGATTAAGATACAATACATCCTTCCGCGAACGCTTGAGTTGTGGTATGAGCTCCCTGCTAAGGTTTTCCCCAAGGACTACAGTATGGGGTTCTTCAAGAAAGAAATTATTAGATTTCTAAAGGGTCGGCAACGCGCGAGTGATACCCCTGGTGTTGCAAGCGTCCATAGGCTACGGTGACTTACCATCAAACAGAGATGTTCAGATCAGAGTGGTTTAAAAAAAATAGTACTAGGTGTTCTCGAACAGTGGTCACGTATCGGGAATCTGCTGACTTCAAAATGGTAACCATACCATCACTTTTCCTGCATGTGTAGGTACTGATAGTGAACTTTAAAACGATCACTATTGGAACTAGATAATCGCAATGCAGATCATTATGTTTTGAAAAGTTGCGGAATGGTTTTGAGTTTAGTATCTAGCAGCTGATACACAGGCCAAGAAGATCTTTTCATGTCGAACCATCACGGCAATTTTTATATCAGACACGACTATTGCTGGGCAAAGACCTCCAGATCACTCAAGTAGCTAAATGCTAGAAACAAGACCATATACCCTCTGCAGAATTGTCTTGTGCCTGTACGAGTATCTTGCAACTCTCACTGACAGCCTGAGAAGAAGATCATGTAGAAACATCAGGGGTATTTTTGATAACATTACATAAAACACGCCTATTATAGGTCTACTACTTAGATTTCCAAAGCTTGTTTGACTCTTCTGCATCCAGCAGCATTCTGCCTCCACAAGTATTGGGTGGCCATTTCACACTGTGTTTACCATATTGCAGCCTAACTCTAAAACCTTCTCTTTCCATCATTCTACCAGTTGATGGCATGCCACTTGGTCGGCCATACCTACGATTTTCCATTCTGAGATTTTTTTGGTGCGATTGATGTATTAAATCTATATACACACTGTATTTTTTGTCTGCTATTTTTAGTTTCACTTGTGCCATTAATGTATTAAATCTACATACAAACGCTATATTTGTTTATACGCTATTTTTAGTTTAGCTCGTGCTATTAATGAATTTAGTTAAAATATCCAGAGTATAGAAGATAAGGCAAATGTGATTTAGAAGTTGGTAACATCTGGCGCGACATACGTTTGATGAATATAAATAGGTGACGTCGGTGACGAAGATGCGACGCGGTGCGACGTGGCGCCTTTACTGATGATCTGATGATGGATTGTTTTTACTAACAGCAGTGCCGACACAGAAATAAAATTAGCTGTTCCCGTTTTATAACAATATTTACTCTACTCGATATTTGTATGAGTTTTAGATTTATCAATTCAGTTGTAGAACTGAGAGGAACGTATGTATGTCTTGACCTTTTTTTATTGCTAGTTAGGGGTTATCAGTGGCTTGATACACACCCACATCATAATGTGAGATATTCTTCTTGTCTCTTTTCACCAACCACTTAGTTCTACGTGACAGAGAGTGTGCCTATCGCGGCAACACTGCCAATCCCTGACCAACTATTTATATATCAAAATTAAATTTGGTCAACGTGAAGGGATTTCAAACAAAATGTTTGTTAAAGATCGTCGTTGAACAATACCGAGTGGAGAAAAAAAAAATGTGAATATTTCTACGAGAACAGAAAGGAAGCCATTTGAGTTGAGAACGATATTCTGAGATATGTAATAATTACCCAAGCCAAAAATAAGCCTCAATAAAAAATATCTAAGGGATGACTCTGACAACAATCTTAATACCAATTGTATAGAAATCAAAAATCATATAAAAAAGACAACACTTTCAGATATTTACATTGTATAAAATTTGTCACATTTGATAATGTTATCTTAAAGATAGATACTAAGTATGGATGAATGAAGAATATATTTTCTTAATTTTCACAATTTAAAAAGAAATACAATAAAAGCTAGAATAAAAAAAAAAAAGCACAAATAGGCGACCTTATCGCTAAAAAGCGATCTCTACCAACGAAAGAGGTAAGTTGAAATTAATATTTATTCTTTATTGGAAAATTGGAGCTCATTACACAGACACATATAGAAAATGGAATACAAAATACAAGTTAAATAGTAGGTCTGAACTTATGTCTATAAATTTATATGCTATCGTAACTTACATTTAATAAACCCTGGTTCCCAATAAAGGTAAAATCCTGTGTTTCAGGAACCAGTGTCTTCCCTGATTAAATAAGTTTGTAAAACATTGTAGGTAACCAATATTGCACAGACTTCATTCACCTTGCCACAGTAGGTACTAAAACTAAATAGTGAACAAGAAAGTGCTAAAATAAGACATGGTGTGGGTAATTGTATAACTTATTACATGTAGTTCTTCCATCATGAGATCAAGTCTCATAGGCTTATGCCTTAATTATCAGTTGTTGGATTTTTTCCAATACCTATTAGTGATGTAACATCTTGCTTCTTGCCAAATTTCATGATTATAGGTCAACGGGAATTACCCCATAGGTTTTGATTTATCATTCACGGTCATTATTGCATTGACATAGAAGGTTGATTTTTTTAAGTTTGAATACTTTAAGTGACCGTTGACTTGAGTATTCGATAATAATTTCAACTTAATACCTCCACGCTTTCTGGAGTAAAAGGGTCTTGACAAACTTTTTTTTTATATATTATAACTACAAATGAACGAATTCCTGATTTTTCTCTAAATTTGTGATGTTAAGACATTGCTTCGTGTCAAATTTCATGATTCTAGGTGAACGAGAAGTACCTTATAGGATCAATACCTACACTGAGAAAAAAAAGCGCTAACAAAGTGCCAAAATACGCTTTGTTAGTTTTTTATAAATACCGTAACTAAGTGCTTTGCCCCTACATTGAAACTCATATAGTTCCGACATTAACCCTTGTTAGATGAGTTAATTGCTAGAGTAGCTATTAAACTTCAATATTAAAGCTATATATAAAATAAATTGTTTCATTGACAGTCTTAAGTGGTCAAATCGACAATATTTTAAGCATCCTAAATTGTTGCAGTGACAATGTTAAGTTGTCGAAGCGTCCATAGACAAAATTAAGATCAAAACAAAATATATTTTGTTGGTTTGACAATCGTGAGTTGTCAACGTACTTATGGACCAATTGAGCTTACAACAAAATATACTTTACAAAGCAAATTCGTTAGTACATTTTGCTTATAACACAAAGTTTAAATAAATTGTCAAAATAAAACGTTGTCGCTTGGAAAAAGTGAGTTGATAGGGTGGCAAAATTGCGTTGCGACTTGAGCGAACGTTTGTTTAGTTCAGTTTCACTTTGGTTCAAGTGGGTAATGGACGATTATCAATTTTATTATGAGTTTTGTCTTAATTTTTGCAATAGTATACCAACACGTGCTACAGCTATAGATCAAGGATTGAGTGAATTCCTTGAACAATATTAGCCGGTAATGTGATTATAGTTTTCTTTTTAGGATTAGGAACAGTTTTGAAGATTACTATAGCTGCGTATATATGTGCTAAATGGTAAGTACACAACACGTAAGCTTGCGGGATGGAAAGGCGCAATGTTACCAGTTGGAGTGTACAAAAGGGCCCGTGATTTCCCTTGCGCCCCCCATTAGTAACTCTGACTAAAATTCTTGAGGTTATAGGCATTATGGGTAGTCGATGGTGGGTCATGAGAACAACATAGGCTTTTTACAATAGCAAATTACCTAGTCAAAGTGACAACATTAACATCGTTGTAAAATCAAACTTGGTCATAAGAACAACGTAAGCTTTGTCACTATAGCAAATTACCTAGTCAGGCTGACAACATCAACATCGTTAAAATTCAAACTTGGTCATGAGAACAACGTAAGCTTTGTCACTGCAACAAATTTGCTTGGTCAGGCTGACTGCAGTAACATTGTTGTAGCATTCAATTCAATTCAATTCAATATAATTTTATTCAGATTAGGCTACAATAATTGAGCACTTATGAATGTCACTACGCCATCGGTTCGTAAGTCTACAGGGCGGGAGACCTTGTACTGAGAAGAACCGGCAAGAAACTCAGCAAGGGCATTTCTTTTCTCCCTTTCTTTTACAGCGTCCAATTAAAATATTGGAAAATGCCCCCCCTATCATAAAAGGACACTTTCCATTACAAACATAAAAAAACATGAAATATAAAGCACAAGCACAACATAAAAAAGTAACTTATATAAACAAAAGACAGTTTATGTATTCATCACTAAGAAATAATCAATGTCTTACAGTATTAATAAACAAAACAAAAAAGTAAGACTAAATACTAAGAATACCAAGAAGTTTGCAAGAGCAGACCAGCCTCCACAGGCAGCACCCGTTCACGAGTATGACACATGAATCAGCCATCGCTTCGCTCAACCATGTTTCGAAAACTTCGACAGCATTGTTGAATTATCAAAGTACAAAGTGACAATAAAAACGCTGTCATTCTATCTATGGACTTTGGTGGGCTTCACAGTAACAAAGTTTTTTTGTCAATTTGACAATATTTCTTTCTCAGTGTATTGGGTACTTCCAAATTATTTGTAGGTGCCAAAATATGCGATAAAAATTCAGCCATATTTTTTTATTGCTCTGACTTAGTTGTTTGCTTGATTTTTCTTAACAGCTTTCAGGGACCGTAGACCTTAGTATTTAATATTAATTTCAAATGAATACCTTCACGCGTTCCTGAAAAAAAGAAGAGAAAAGGACAGACAAACAGCCGGACAGACGGACAACAGAGTGATCCTATCCTATTATTTCTATATTATTTATTTCTATATTCTTGGGTTCCTTTTTTCCTTTTGAGGTACGCTACCCTAAAAACAAATAGACAACATAATAAAGCGTATTAGACTTATTTGTTCTATTCCAAGGTAAGAGACACAAAGAAACAGAACAGTTGAAGAAACACTAATGCGAACATGAAAAATTAAGATACATATATCAAAGAAGATGGATACGTTGTCCAAATATTTGAAAGAAAACTTAAATTTCAATACTATTTATCTATCTAATATATTAAAACGCGCAATTTTTGTACACATAATATATGTATACATATAATATGTGTATATAAAATATATATGTACATTTATATATACACCTATATATTTGCGTATCTCGGAAACGGAAACTTTGACGATTTAAATAAAATTTTGTATTTAGATAAGGTTTTTCTTTTTACGTTTACCTATACAGTTGTATTTTTTTGGAAAAACGTGACTTTTGAAAACACACGATTTACAAAATGTAGCGGACAGACCTCGGTCGCAAAGGTATTAAAAAGTCAAAATTTGCACATCTTTTGCATTTTTACGAGTATATGTCAAAGCTTACTAAAAGTATTGAGCGATTGCTATTGGCTTTGACGTTCACTCGCCAAGTCTACAGTGAAATTCATTCGGCCAGTCTCGATGTATAGCTCTAGCAGACTGCCTCATTGCTCTTTGCATATATTTTTGCTATGCACCCCTTACGTCACATTCTTACTGAAATGGTCCAGATCTAAATAATGTTGCTGTAATTAATTACACTAGGCGCTTTGAAAGACATAGTAACTAACTTTGTCTCTGAACATTAAAAATGGCTGTGTATATAGTACACTATGGTTGTGTCTAAGATTTTGCTATAATTTAGTCATTTATCCATGCTCTAACTCTTTTTTCAATAATCTTATATCATTTTGTTTTATCTCCCGGTCACTCGGACCTAAAAGATCTGGATATACTTTAAAAACAATCCTATTTAATCTATAAATAAACAATTATAACAATATTAGGTATTTTGTTTATATCACACGGCGGCGTCATCAGGGAAAACGCAGTGACGGATAAAAATACATATGCGTTTAGAAAATATGGACATTTATATTTACATATTATACATAGGAAACACCCAGACTCAAGACAAACGCGAATGTTAATCACATTAGTTTTTTCCTGTGCGAGGATCGAACCGACGCTCCTTGGTTCAACAGGCATGACATTACCTACCCACCAAGCCTTGGTTTTATTAAATTTTAAATCCATTTGATTTTTGCATTTCTTTTGTTAAAACTTGAACACAAAACATAATTACATGTTCGCATTAAAATTTTGTATCAAATTTTATATTAGAAGTAACAATATTTTTTTTGCAAAGTAATTAAAACCACACGAGGTTTCAGTGAGCCCATCCCTACAGGCACGGACAGGTGCGGACAGGTGCGCCGAAGAGCACCCGCAAACCTCGGAACCTAATTAACAAGTTCAAACATTATGTAAAAACAGAGCTTATGTTACTGAAAATTGCGGGTACAGTATCAATTACTTCGTAAAGTAACGTTATAATAACACTTTGACCCGAATACATAATTTCATTTTATGAAATTGCTCCTAATAAATTAGCGAAGGTGCGGTTTTTCACACGTAAATCAGGTTGCTGCTTTACAAGTCGCAAGTTCGGCCCCAAAAGGGGTGTTACTGCCATCTCTGGACTGGCGCACCCGAATACCAGCTTGTCCCTTTTGACTGGGTTCGGACTCAAACTCCTCCCTCCCTCTGGGTGTTCTATCGCTTGCGCAATGGGATATGTGCTGAGAAATTGTTCAAAATGATGCCCACGGCTACTTTCTACTCGTACTGCTTGACATTGGCAGATAATTCGTCCTCACACTTTACAATTTCAGGTATATTTATTGTCTTTGCTTTAGAACCGAAATGGTCAAGTACAGTGCGGTTTCAGAAAAACTCCTCCCGCGAACGCTTGGGTTGTGGAATGAGCTCCCTGCCAAGGTTCTCTCTAAGGAGTACAGTATGGGTTCTTTATTTTATTAAAATTAAAAAAGTTATTGGATTTTTTAAGGTTCTGCAACGTGCGAGTGATACCGGTGTTCCAAGCGTCCATAGGCTACGGTGACCGCTTACCATCAGGTAGACCGTTAGCTTGTTTGTCACCTTAGTGGTATAAAAACAAATATTTATATATATAATTCTTCTGTACGTCAGTGTGTCACTGAACTCCTTTTAAACAGCTGGACCAATTTTGATGACATTTTTTGTGTGTTTGAGTGGGTCCCATAATACTTTAGATTTACAATTGGTTCCGGTGGGTAGCGCTGCAATCGATCTCTTTCTTTGTTAATACATTTAAAAAAAAAATCATCGACAATACATAACGAAAAAGGTTTACTGAACCCGCTAATAGCTAGCAAGCCATCTTTCGGAAGGTAAGGCAAGACAACGTCTGTCGGGTCCACTATTTATTTCTTGACTCTCGTAAGACAAAATATTTTTATTGAAAAAGGTTTTTTGGAAAACTTTTGAACTGCACGTTGCTTTTTTATACGGCAACTTTTTCCATCGAGATAAGCCAGAAAAAACTTATTTTTTCTAAAAAAACCTAGATCTACTAAACTTTTAAATCTACTAAATACAACTCATTACAATGTACACTGACGAGCAAAAATAACTAATCACTTACACAGACGACAATATTTCCTAAACAACTCATGATAGCTCTATGAAGTCAAAGGAATATTGAAGCGTATTTAATTATTTATGTGTAAAATAAAACTCTTTTCAATATACTTTGTGTTCATTCTCACCAAGTACCTATATGAATTATCGTATTCTATGTAAGTGACTAGTTATTTTTGCTCGTCAGTGTATCTACATAATCTATATACTTACTTATAAAAAATGATTCCCTGTTTTCCTTGGTCACGCTATGACATCCGACTGCACCAAATTGGATAATTGCATTGTTGTGTTCAGGATTTTATGAAAAAAAAAGGTCAAGTGCGAGTCGGACTCTAATTATTGTAATTGTAATTGAATTTAAAAAGGATTGTAATTAAATTTAAAAAGGAATTCCTCCTTTAAAAAGGATTGTAATTAAATTTTGGTAAATTGTTGTGCACACACCGGGGAAGGTGACTGAATTAGTACAACCCTTTCACAACAGGTGGCGCGGCAGTTGTTTTAAAAAAGAGAAAAAACGTTCGCGGGGTCATTTAGTTTGTTTATAAAAATTAACACTGCTATACTATAAACGCTTTGCTTATTTTTCCCAGTACCTAGTTTCTAGTGCATAGTTTCCTACTAGAAGTAGTAAGAACCTACATACTCTGTCGAACGCCGCCCACTAGTGGTAGTGGTCCCACACGTATGAGACGTTATTAAGATTCTGAAAAACATTCGGGGATTCATTCTACAGAATTTCAAGCTACTTTTATGTGGTATTAATCACAATTGCTTTTAATCATTTAGCCACGTCAACGAACAGTCAAAAGAACAGTGAAGGTTGTGTTCTCTACATAAGAACTAACTATGAAATGTTTTAAACTTCTTAATTAAGTGTACGGAAAAAGATCTCTTGAGTCACCTAAATATTTTGTGGTGGACCACCTACCTGATCAATTCTAACTGGATACATAGACATAACCCAAAATCACAAATCAGATAATAAGTTACGATGCATTTGTTTCTATTAAAATGAAACCAATAAATTGTTTAGGTTATAATACAAAAAAAAAAATTATGAAAAATGTAACTATATTATGATTTAATTTCACTTAGGTACACTTAGATACGTAAATTATTAATTCCCGAGCCGTACATTTGTGTACGTACAAAAATACTTTTGTGAACTTTTCGTTTATACTTCAGTTATTTAGTTTATCAACCTTATTAATAAATTTATTACTTTACGCAAATTCCTTAAATAAGTAGATACTTAGGTGATTAAGCCGCCCAAGGTGAAAACGCTGTTTGTTGCGCTGCGCCTCCGTGCCACGTGGTATATTATCATAGTTACTTTGGAGTTTGTAAACATATTAATACGTAAACGTTATAGTTTAAGAAATAAATAGTATTTGTAACACAACCACAGTATGATTGTATTTCAGTTTCATTCATGTAACAATTCTCATCAGTCATCAGCATCACCGACATAAGTAATAAAGCACAGTTTATTTTTAAATTGTTTTATTTCTCTTCATTTTATTTATATGTATTGCCATAGGTATACATGTATTTACTTCAGGGTTAAATGTGTTTTTGCAAATGTGTTAAGTTTACGTCTAACATAGTGTTAGCATGATAAAATGTTATGATTTTAGCGGATTTGCAAAGTAATAACATTTTATCATAACAATGAATTTCCGCAAAATAACGCCTGACTTTATCAATAACATAGTGCTAGCACTTAGTATTTTTTCCTTAACCACAGTGATTGTAATGTTATTTGTGTATACTTACTTCGCAGGTTGTCCTTAAATAAATAAAGCTCACTATAAAACCAAATCAAATAAAAATATTTTTAAATATAGAAAAACATAAAAATATCTCTCAGTATTTTTAATAATTCCATATCTTAGGCCAGTAACCATAACATTTTTACTAGGACTCTGAAAATACTAACAGTTCGTTTTATCTTTGGTACAGTCCATTGACTGCACAGAGCAGACGGGACTCTTTATCAGTGCTGGCACAACAAGTTACGAACGAGCGTCTGCTGACAGCAAGAATATGGAGTTACGTTGATTCGGAAAAATTATATGTGTCAGCAAGGAGGTGTAATTTTGCACCCATAATATGTTTTTGGGTATATTATATTCCTTAGAGAAAGAGAAGAAAATTATTTGGTTTTATATATGTACCTGCAATCAATATATTGCAATCAAACAATATTTATGTAGATGACCTGGTTAGAGCCGATAATAACACAAAATTAGATAATTATTTTATCTCGTATTTTTATTGCAATATATTTAATAGCAAATATCTATATAAAGCGCCTACATCACATATTTAGGGTAGCAGTAAGGTAAAGGTCATTGACTCCAATTAATAGAATAGTAAGTACCGTAATCATCATCATCATCTCAGCCGCAAGAAGTCCACTGCTGAACATAGGCCTCCCCCGTAGATTTCCAAAAAAACTGTTGGAAGCGGCCTGCATGCAGCGTCTTCCTGCGGCCTTCGCTATGTCGTTTGACCACCTTGTGGGCGATCTTCCGACGCTGCGTTTGCCAGTCCGTGGCCTCCATTCGAGAACCTTTCGGCCCCATTCTACGTACCGTAATAGTCGGGTTAAAGCTCTACAACTTCAACAACTTTAATCTACATCTACACTAATATTGTAACGAAAAAAAAATGTATTTTCTTTTGTTTGTAAAGAATAAGCCCAAAAACTTCTGGACCGATTTCAAAAATTCTTTCACCATTAGAATGTTACATTCAAAAATGACGTATAAGTTCGTATGGTTTTATGGTTCAAATCTTTGGTTATATTATCCCTGAGTAACATATGCTATATTTATTACTAGAAAAAATTTGTAATCCCTACTAAAACTCCATAATGTAACCCAAAATGTACAAAAATTTGCAATAAAATTTCTTTTATCGCATACGCTGCGGAAACTATTAATGTAAAAACAAAAAAATGTTTTACAATATTAAAGAACATATCAATATCTGTAAAAAACTTCGCAATACCATTTGTCCAACTGTAGTAGTTATGTCACTATTACTACTTTTTAGGGTTCCGTACCGTACTTAAGGGTAAAAAACGGGACCCTATTACTAATACTTCGCTGTCCGTCCATCTGTCCGTCAGTCACCAGGCTTTATCTCATGAACCGTGATAGTTAGACATTTGAAATTTTCACAGATGATATATTTCTGTTGCCGTTATAACAACAAATACTAAAAAACAGAATAAAATAAATATTCAAGGGGGCTCCCATACAACAAACGTGATACGTGATTTTTATAGATAATGGTACGGAACCTTTCGTGCGCGAGTCCGACTGGCACTTGGCCGGTTTTTACATTAAAAAAGTTGATTTAATTGTAAACTTTGATAAAAATGCCGACCAAAATCAGACCATGTTATCCTTACCTTTGTATTATTCCTTATACAAATAAATAATTTCGTATCAAGACTGTTTCAATACCTGTAGATTACATTTTGAATTATTCAAATCGCACATTCCATTCAAAAGCTATTACGAATTTAAAAATGTCTTCTAAACAAAATACATATATATATAAATGAATAATAAATGCGTATGAAACGCGCGCGGTCGTCTCCCTCCCTCCCTAAACAGCGGAATAAAAATATTAATTGTAATTAAAAAAAAAAAAAACTACTTATGTCATGCATACATAAAGATATATTATATATATATATATTTATCCCAAAACCTAAAAAAAAAAAAACCCCCGTGCGACGCCGGGACGGGCCGCTAGTAATGTAGAACAAGGTCAAGGAGACGTTATGTTCAAAAATTGTAATCTTTATTGCGTTCCATTCTTCAAACAGCACACGCGTAACTTTATCGGGTTTGTCACAAAGTGTTCCGTCGTAACGTAACGTAATTAACTGGCATGTACCTACCGTGGGCACTAGGTTATCGCTTTACACGTACGAGTACCTACTATGTGACTTTATTGCGTTGTTTCTATTATATTCTGAGTCAATAACTAAATTATTTGGTTTCCAATTTGCGAAATTAGTTATCTCTATGGGTTGGTGGGTCCACTTGTAGTGCACTATGCACGAGAAGACACAGGTCTACACGTTCACTGAGTCCGGGATCCAAAGGAGCATTGGGATCATTGGTGTTAACAAATCATTTGCAAGACAAGATGAAGCTGGCGTCCAAAAAACTTGGAGTTCTTAACAAGGTGAAGCAGCACTTTGCCTTGCTGCTTTACAAGGCGCAAGTCAGGCCCCATATGGCGTACTACTGCCATCTTTGGGCTGGTACAACCGCATACCAGCTTAGCATTTTAACTCGGAGAATTATTGACGGTCCCAAACTCACAAACCGTATCGAATCCTTAAGTCTGAGTAGAGGCTCAGCCTCCTCTCCAGTGTTCCGCCGCTTGTATAATGGGCTGGGTTCTAAATAATTATCCGAAATGATGCCCACGGTTACTTCCTACCATCCCACCGCTCGCCATTCATACCCCTCGTTACAATCTAAATGGTGCGGACTCCCTCCCGCAATCGCTTAATTTGTGGAATGAGCTCCCTGCCAAGGTTTTCTCTAGGAGTTGCAGAATGGGGTTCTTCAAGGAAGAAGTTATTAGATATTTGAAGGGTCGGCAGGCGTGAGTTATAACCCAAGGGCCTGATTCTCTTGCTAATAGACATAATCTTGAATTCTAAATACGTTTTAATGGATTCTGAAGTTCCCGTTTTGATGATTTGATAGAGTCCATGGCCACCAGCTATGTTTGTACCGAACAATTTTTTTTGACTATTTTTTAAACAAAAAAGGGATTAAAAGCACTGACTATACACCATAGGTTGTGGGGGCCGCCTAAAACCAGGTAGTTGTTTGCCACCTTAGTGGTACATAAAAGTACTTTTATTTAATCACGTTATAAGTTAAGTACTATAAGTACTTATAATACTGTTTATACTTCCTTCCTTATAGACTTGCAACAAAACCTTAAAAAGTATGTTAATTATGAAACAACTTTCAACGAAACTATAGTGAATCATATAAGAATATTTTAAAATAACAAAAAAATACCGAGGCGGAACATGTCAAAAAATTTTGTGTGTTTAGTTTTTTTAACTGAAATACAGTTCAAGAAACTATAAAAAGGCCTAAGCTAGCTCTTGGTAGGTACTCCATCGTACCTCCAAGTACATCCTACAAATATGATACGAGTATTCATTTTATAATTTCAAAATTAAAGTATGGGAGTATTAAAATATTTGTTTGAAAAAAAATATACTATAATATCTGTCCATTTCAACGCATAATATCCTCCTAAAAAAGTTTTTATTTATTTTATTAAAAAAAAACAGCTTATTTCAGTTATTTTTTCCTCCCCTCCTTGGTTATGTGTTTTGAATGTATGTATGTATATTTTGCATGCTTTGTAGCCTAAATAGCTTGATGAATTTTAGCTTAAGACGTATTGTTAGATTCGTCTTAATTGTGAGAGTGACGCTGAGTAAATAAAATTCTTAAATAATTAAAATGGCGTATTTTATGCACTTTAATGTGCAGGTTAATTTCTTTTTTTTTTACCCTCGCGTTGGCTATCAAAATAAAGGACTTTAAAAGGCGAGTACGAAAATATAACACTTAAAGTAAAATAGTCAAGCGCGAATAAAAAAAAATATACTAAAAAGCTGTGAATAAAAATAAATAATTAAATAAATAAAAAAACCAACTGCACAAATATTAACAACTAAACATAAATAAAAACATACTAAATATTTTAACAATAAGCAGACGGGACTCATTAAAATACAAGTTCAAATAGTGTTCTGGTTCTTACACTATAGTTTAAGTACCTTAAAATGAGTCCCGTCTGCTTAAAGTTAAATATTTGATACCTATGCATTAATTTCTGTTTAGTCCTTAATGTTTCTGCAGTCGGGTTTTTTATTCATTTTTTAAAGTAAAATTATTGTTACGCCTTGTGGAGACTCTGGGACTAGGATTTTATTCTTATAACCTTATATATTATATTATTGAAATTAACAAAAATTAGAGATTTCCTAGTTTTTTGGTAACTTCAATAATTAATAGCTAATATGTTATAACAATTAACAATATCGCAATGTCATAATCTCATTTATTCTAGTTGTAGGTTCTAAGGAGACCTTGTTTATATGAAGTGAAATTATTTAAGTGGCTTTTATTTATCAATAATGTAAATTGAAAAATTAACAAATATCCTAAAAAAAAATTAATTGATATTGGGCCCATTTCATTTAAAATAGATAAAAACTCATTCTTTGGACGGAATTATTAATTTCATTAACTTGATAATAACCCATTTTTTTATTCCTTCAAATTAATTTATAACAATTTAAAAACATTTTCTTACAATGTCGAGTACCGTTGCGAACCTGTGCAGCGCTCAGTGACGTCAATCACTATTTTAGACTTAAATATGTATATTAAATATATAAAAAAAAAAAAAAAAAAAACTGTCAAAGAGATGACTTTAAAATTTTACATATTTATATTAAATTTAATGTATTAACGTGAATTGAACCCCAAACCAAGTTTAAAAATAATTTTCACATCTGCCTGTACGTGTACAATTATTAGATTTTATGTAATGTGCAGTGCGCAACGCTCATTCCATTACCAGCTGATCATCATATTCTGAGCATCATTTTTCGCCGAGGACACTTTTTGGTAACTAGGCAACAGAAGCTATTTTTCCTGCTGCAGCTGCGCAGTGGTCGACTTTTGAAGACGCCAAGAAGACACCTCTAATTTGTTATGACATTTCGAATGACTTTGATCTTTTCTTATGTGAAATCATGTTCATTAGTATATTTCATTTTTAATTTATAATTTCGCATATTTGCATTATTATTTATATTTATTTAAGGAATCTATTATATTTAAAGTTAACTTTTTAGGTAAGTACATTTACACGTATTTTTTAAGTTAATATTTTAATTTGTGAATGGCAACGGTTGCCCCGAATCTATATCAACAAAATGTTTTTCGCTGTCACATTTGTATTACAAATAAATCATTTAATACCGAAAAGGGCCTGAAAATACACACATCTCGTTGTCACAAAAATACCATTTCACTTTCGTTGCCTCCTCCCATTACTAATTCATCTGATTGTAACTTTCCTCCTTCTCAAAACAACATCGATGCATGTTTTGAAAAAACCTTGTCTGATCTAAGAAGATGTTTGCCAATTATCAAAAGGATTCCTAGAGGAGCGAGGCTTCAAATTGCAAAATCTCTTTCTGTTACGATTAATAAATGTATTCTAGATAATTCACTAGTAAGTTGGCAAAATCTTTTTACATTTGCATATAGGCATCTTCATGCAAATAAAGAGAGCGGACAGTCTTTAACTACTACTTTAAAACAAAATTCTCAGAAAAATGTATCACTTTCAAACCTTATTTCTAATAATCCAAAAAAAACACATAAACCAGATTGGAAAAAAAATGTTGAATCCAAAGTAATGGACGGTGATTTAAAAAACGCAACACGTATGCTATTTTCTGATGATTGCCTCGCTCCTTTCAATGATGATACGCTAAAAGGCCTACGCGATAAGCATCCTGTCATCGATTTATCCTCTTTGATGCCAGACCCACCCACTTTATCTCATTCCTTCTTACAGGTTGAAGATTTGGACACGCTTGCAAGCATATCCTCGTTCTCGAACGGTTCTGCTGCCGGCATAGATGGACTTACACCCCAGCACTTAAAAGATCTTATAAGTGCATCCGCTGGTGATGCTGGCAGGTCTCTCTTGAGCGACGTTACAAAATTATGCAATTTTATGCTATCAGGTAAAGTGAATCCATCTTTTACTAAATTACTGTATGGTGCGAGACTTTGCGCCTTTAATAAAAAAGATGGAGGCATTCGACCGATAGCGATTGGTTGTACTTTTCGACGTTTAACATCTAAACTCGCTTGCAAGCACATTGTTTCCACCTTAAGATCCAAATTTCAACCAAAGCAACTAGGGTTTGGCAGCAGATGCGGATGCGAAGCAGCAGTTCATTCAGTTCGCACTTTTGTACAATTGAACGAAATGGATTTACTACTAAAAGTCGATGTCAGAAATGCATTCAATTCAATAGACAGGGTAACCTTGCTGAACGAAGTCCTTAAACACAATCCTGAAATTTATCCATATGTCTGGCAAAGCTATAGCTCCCCTTCAAATTTAATTTATGAAAACATATTAATATCTTCAGAAACTGGAGTTCAGCAGGGTGACCCTTTAGGCCCAGCTTTATTTAGTTTAGCCATTCACCCAATTATTTCATCTTTAAATTCGAAACTAAATGTTTGGTATCTTGACGATGGAACCTTAGCGGGAAAGCTTGATACAGTTTTTGACGATTTGTCTAATTTAATTCAAAAGTTTAAAGCCATTGGTTTAGAGCTCAATTTTGAAAAAAGTGAAATTTATATACCCGAAATTCAAACATCTTCATCTGCTATTCAAAAAATTTCAGAAATTGCTCCTAATATATCCGTTAGAAACAAAGACAATCTTTCACTGCTAGGGGCTCCTTTATTTCAAGATGCTATAAAACCAATTTTAGATACAAAACTAAAAGATTTTGAGAAACATTCTGTCAAACTTGCAACTCTAAATTCTCATATCGCATTTACGATTTTAAAACACTGCCTTTTCGTTCCAAAATTAACTTATCTTCTTCGTTGTAGCCCCGTATGGATTTTTTCAGATTTTCTTAAGGTTATGGATACTAGCCTTAAGTCAGCAGTGGAAAAAATACTAAATTTATCTTTAAGTGAAAATTCATGGGATCAAGCTACAAATCCTGTAAATTTTGGAGGCTTAGGCATCCGTAAAATTTTGAAATATTGCTCTTCCAGCTTTTCTGTCTTCCGTACATAGTGTTGACAATCTTTGCAAATCAATCATGGCAGACTTGAAAACTGAGATTGTCGGCACTGCGGAAGCTTTGGAAGCCTGGAAAAGTCTCTGTCCTAGTCGGGATATTCCAATGGAAAAGAAAACGCAAAAACTTTGGGATATTCCGCTGATTCAGATGACTTTTAACAATTCGGTTCAAAATTTAACGAATGATCGCGACAAAGCGCGCCTTTTAGCAGTTTCTGAAAAGGAATCTGGTCATTGGCTTCATTGTATTCCTTCTTCAAATCTGGGAACTTTATTAGACAACGAGAGTTTTCGAATAGCTGTTGGTATACGAATCGGGGCCACAATTTGCCATCCACACATATGTCCGTGTGGTGAAAACGTTGATGGCCTTGGACTTCATGGACTGTACTGTATCAAAAGTGCAGGTAGACTCTCCAGGCATAGTTCAATTAACGATATAATCAAGAGGTCTCTTTCCACCATCAATATACCTTCTATTTTAGAACCTCATGGCATAAATCGTGATGACGGAAAGAGACCGGATGGTTTATCGTTGATTCCCTGGGAGAAGGGGCGGGCCTTAATTTGGGACGCAACTTGCGTCGATACCCTGGCTCCGTCTCACCTCCCTAGGACCAAACTTAAAGCTGGAGGGGCAGCCCAAGTTGCAGAGTCTCGCAAACGGCGCATATATAACTCATTACTAAGAAACTATGAGTTTGTGCCGTTTGCAGTTGAGACTCTGGGTCCATGGGGTTCAAGTGCTAAAACTTTCTTAAAGTCAATACTACCTCGACTAATCGGAATCAGCGGTGACAGGAATGCGGGCTGCTATTTTGCTCAAAGGATTAGCTTAGCCGTCCAAAGAGGAAACGCAGCCTGCATTCTTGCCACAATGCCACGCGGACCAGGTTTATTTGATTGTTTTTAAGTTAGTTTTATTATAGTTTGTTATTTTTTGTGCGTAATTAGCTTCAATTTTTAAATAAAGTTATTTACTTTTAATATTTTGAATAAGTATAATCAACATTAGCAAATTATTCAATTATTTAAGAAAAAAACTACTCTCAAAATTTTTTTTTTAACTTAAGTAGTTTGGTTTCAGTGTTGAAAAGTCAGTCGAAAATGTTTTTTTTAACTACACAAACAGATTACCTTAATTTACGCCCTTTTATAATTTTAATTGATTTTATTCTACGGCAATAATTAATATTTTAATTATTTTTTTTTGAGAAAAAAAAAGTTAACTCGAAGTTGCCGACTTGCGGTGCTCTCTTATACCTAATATAAAAATATTTCAGTCGTAAGTTTTTCGTTAATTCTAACATGAACTAACGGCATAAATATTTTGGATTGTTTCTAACTTACAGTTTTTGATGCGGGCTTATGTAGCTCAGGGGTATTTGTCGCGAGAACTCCAACAATGCAGGTACGGGCTCGTCCCCGTCCTGCCCAAGGGAATGCCTCACCGCGCGAGGGAATGACAGAATTTCTTAGCCATCCCGGATAGTTTACAAATGTTTCATATCACACGCATATCACGTATTTAATTACATACTAACAGAATGTAATTAATGATCCATAGTGCCGCCTGGAGTGGAACACAACTGAAACTGACACTTCCATTGTAAGTATTTGAAGACGTTGATCACCGTTACCCTTCACCCGCTTCAGAAACCCGGAAAAATATCATTTTTCATCTATTTTATTCCGATATTACTTATTTTAATAACTCATTAGTACTTATTAGCCTTACCAGGGGCGGATCCAGCGAGGGGCGATCGGTGCAATCGCCCCCCCTAAGGCCGGCCGAGGAAGAAATGAATTGTAACATTTTTTAAATATATAACTTTTATTACATATAAAAAATACTTGGGGTTACTTGGGCTTGTAAATCTAATTATTCAAAAACTGGATTACGTACGTTTGCAGATTCAAAGTTCAAAAAATACCTTTAGATCTTATGATCGCCCCCCCTAAACTTTTGTTCTGGATCCGCCCTTGAGCCTTATACTCTTTATATTAAAATATAGTTTATGTATAGTATAAATGTAATTAAATGACACACTGTCATATAATAATTTTATTAGAACATGTTGTCTTCTTATACTACATTTATTTTTAATTAAAATATAAGTATTTAAATAAAATATCTTAGTTGCATTAGCAAATATATATAAAAGAGCTTGTTTGCGATAATTGTGTATCAGGCATTTTATCAAATTGTTGCTTAAAACTTAGTATCGAATGGAAGTACAGAACATTTACCGTTCAAATTTGACTCGCACTTGACCGATTTGTTTAGTTATCTTCAACTATTAAAAACTACATAGAAATATTGTAATTATTACAAATTTAGATATTTTAATTACCAAAAGGGTGTAACTACTATTATTAACTATAAGTTTTTTTTTACCAATAAATGCTAAATACATAAACTTAGGTATTGCATTAATCTGTATATGAGAATAGAGGAATTGCAAGTCTATGTATATAAGTTAAAGTGCAAGTAGGTATGGCATAACAATAGGTTAACGAGCGTGAAGAGAACATAACGTGGTGAGGTTCAGCTTTTGCACAGGAAGGTCTCAAGTGTGCTCGAGTGGAGTGCGCAGTGTGGAGGCCGCTGGAGTTTCTATAAATAAAAAAAAATGTTTTAAACTATAAAAAGGTTATAGGATAGAAAGATATACCTTACAAAAGTCAGAATATAATTTTTATTTTTTATAAGATACAAAACTTATATTTTCCTAATAAATTACCACAATTCATGTAAATCTACGCGGTAAAGTGTAATCTATCACTTACCTACGTGATTGGATCACTCTTAGTTATGCCATCACTATCTTACGCCACATCACAAACTGACTCTTTTCTAGCCTTCATACATCCTCACTGTAAGAACACAGCCTACCTTTTACTTTTTTCAAAGGCGACTTGGGCCATTCTGGGTTTAAGACTACTTACACGTCTTTTAGACGTATCCTGATTTTCTCACGGTGTTGCCAGTAGGTGGGTGTTCTGAATAAAATCAATCAATCTTGAGAAAGAAAAAAGAATAATTCAGTACGCACCGGGGCTCGAACAACCGCCCATGAGAACGTGAGGCAGACGCTGAAACCGCTAAGCCACCACCGATACATCTTACTTTTTTATTGCGTTATTATTACTATAAAATAAGCACGAAAAATGTTTACGCTTTCTTCTAGCTTTGCTGTCAAAGTAAAGGAATCCTTTCCGTAGTTAAGATAAAGTAATTGCGTTTTTTCCATCTGCGTCTGACGTAATTTGCTAAAGGTACTACTGTCCAAACACATAGGGAACGCCAAAAGAACCTGTATAGTTTTTAAGTATGTAGAAATATAAGGAGGCCACAGTTGATTAGAAAGCAAAAGCTCAGTGAATGCAATGTCGGTGTTAAGCCAGTGTGCCGAGTCGACGACTGCAATGTACTGCACAGTATTACTGCATAAACTACAGACCTGATTATAAGAAAAATCCTTTGGGTCTATATATATAACAGTACATTGTGTATTAAGGGCGGTAAGAAGAAAATTACTGATGAGAAACTATACTTAGAAATTTACTTTACAATTTTTAAAAACACAGTAAAAGTTTTTCAAGTTAGCATAGTATGTAAATATTTATCGTCAGAAGCTATTCATAATTATTTTTTTCTTTTCTCCCCTTTGATTTTTTACTCACATACCTATCTGACATCCTTTTCAAAAATGCTGTTAATTTTATATATTCTTTAATAACTGATTTTTGGACTTAAGAGTGCTCTTCAAAACCGGGTCAGAAAAAAATGTTGCACTATAATTGCTGGCTTGGCGCGTAATTCGTATCTTAAAGTACAGATGGCACTCATGTACATACTTAATAGAATAGATAAAACAGTACGTAAAGTTTACTAACTGTTTTATCGTACATGTAGAGTGCGTTTCAATAACTTAATGAATCATATCGCTTTATGAACTCCTGCTTTGCCTTGAGGAAAGTCATATTTACAAATAAAAAGCCCGTGGGAGTAAGAAAGGTCTAAGCACCCACTTTACCAACATGTAATGACACTGATTACGAGTAAGTGTGATGAAATAGTATATTTCGTACCGAGTACAAAATGTCGCTTTTTCTCACCCGAGGGAAGAAGCAAGCTTTTATTCCGAGGGTAAGAAATGACATTTTGTACTCGGTACGAACTTTACTTTTTCTACTACCTAAAAGTCCAATATAGTATTGAAAAGTGGACAGAAAAAAGCGACATGTTTTCGCTCCAAAATGTATGTCTTTTATGAGAATGAAAGTCCATGCGTCATGCAGCATGAAGCGGCCAGCATCATGCTCGGCGGCCTGTCTGCCGCCCGCTGGCGACGTCATATTTTTCTTCTATGCACTGAAAATATAAGTGGCGACATCGAGTACGAAATGCAATTTTATACAGTTTTTCAAACTGACCTGGGAGTTATTTCGCACCAGGTTCACCAAAAGTTTAATTTTCTAAACTGAGTATGTATGGAACTTTAGTACTTTTTTTTTGCAAGTAGTAGGAAAAAGTATATAACAGTGGTAGTATGTTTGGTTCATTACAATAAACACTCAGTATAAAAACTTCTGTGCTTAAGGATCCATTTTTACAACAATGGGAATGGTAACGGACCGTTGAGTTTTTCCGACGGAAATTAGGGTCCCTTATTATTTGCGGAAGGAAGGACGATGGCGGCCTCAGTCGTAACAGAGCCGCGGTTAAATGTACCGAAAGGACTTCGTGTCTCACACAGAATGACTACACAACTTGAAGATAGACAAAAATTTTGAATTCCTAAAAGCTTTTGACGATTACTGAAGTTTATCGAATCTTTAATTTTTGGTAATTTAATGTATCTGTAAACGTTGCTTATACATATAGTCATATCGTATAATAAAAAGGCGTTAACCCAGGTACTTACGAGATTACCTAGATTTTTATTTAGTTTCTACCTAAACGGTTCCTGAGATAAAAGTCTGTAACAGACAAGTAAAGCAAATTTTTTTTTCTTTTTGAATTTAAGTTATAAAAAACTTCAAATATATCAAAGTGTCACAAATGCCTTACGAACGAGAACAGACAAAATATACTTTAGGTATCAAAGTGAAATTAATATAGAAGTGTAACAGGTTACACCTACAGATATCACTCAGTTACAGATTATACCTTTGAGGTCTGTCCGACACGGCGCATAGCCACACTCTCCGTCCATCACACACAATCACGTATCTTCGATGTCGGCCGACGGCAAAGGTAATTGTTCCGAATAAATTTTCGTGAGGTAGGGAACTGCAAGTACTCGCTCGAATAAGCTGCCCGAACAAATAAAGCGGGGCATAGCGAGTACTTGCTCGAATGAGCGGCCCGAACTGGGGAAGTACCTCCACCTTACAGAAAACCGCGGCCACAATAACACTAACATTGAGTAGTGTTGTGTTCCTGGCGGTGAGTAAGGTTGCCAGAGCTCTCTTTGAGGATTCGCTGCGCGGACAGCGGAGGACCGACGGTGCTTGTTGCTGTCATTGCTCGGCGTAGCTCGGTCAGGGAGACCTGATGAAATGGCTGACCGCTGGCCGCCCGTAGGTTGAACAGGATCCCGAACCCAGGGATCACTTAATCTCCGCCCTGGGCCGCTGATCCGCCAGCCTGTGTAAAGTATCTGAAGTGGTAGTCGTGCCGGAGAAGGAGACCGGAGTGGACCCGGCTACTACAACAGAGGGGGATCAGGGGCCCTTCCGCCTGCCGTGCCAGCAACCGTATCATCTGTGTTGAGCTTCGGCAGTCATAGTACCGCAACGTTTTGTCTTCTAAGCTGTCTGTGCAGTGAATCCTCATCCTTAGTCTAAGTAACTTCATACAAAAAGGTCAGAAAAAGAAAAGAGTTTTTACAGCGGCTACTCCATCCACATATAATTTGGATTTTTGCAACATAAGGGGTATTCACGCAAATCTTAACGCAGTCGATCACCATCTCGAGACTGCGAAGCCAACCATTCTTTTTCTAACGGAGACGCAGATATCCTGCCCGGCCGACACATCATACCTTTGTTATCCCGGCTACAAACTCGAGCACAATTTTTTGAGTCGTGCTGGTGTATGTATGTTCGTCCGGGAGGATATCTGCTGTCGCGCGACTTCATAGCCTTGAAAACAGGGACCTGTCGATATTTTGGGTGCGCGTAGATCATGGCGGCCACACTCGTATCTATGCGTGCCTATAAAGGTCTCATAGCGGTGACACGGACGTAACTCGACTCTTCACGCACCTGAGTTTGACGACTGACAAAGTTCTAGAGCAATATCCCACAGCAGAATTAGTTATTTTAGGAGAATTTGACGCCCACCATCGTGAGTGGCTCACTTCTCGAACCAATAACTATGCAGGGATATCTGCTCATGAATTTGCTCTGACCTATGGATTCTCTCAGCTGGTACTTTCTCCAACGAGAATACCAGATATAGAGAAACATACGAGCTCCTTACTGGACCTTCTGCTGACTACTCGTCCGGATGGATACTCCGTCTTAGTGGATGCGCCTCTTGGCTCCTCGGACCACTGTCTCGTCCGGACTTAAATGTCATGCACACAACCCGATCCTTCTGGGCCAACTAATTGGCGTCGTGTGTGGCATTATAAGTCGGCAGACTGGGATGGATTGCGAGAATTTTATGCATCGTACCCGTGGAGGCAGATCTGCTATATAGCTCAGAAGATCCTGACGTCTGCGCAGCCGCAGTCACTGAGACAATCCTCGCTGGTATGGAATGTTTTATTCCTAACCTGCGAGTAGCTGCCGGCGTCAAAAAACGACCGTGGTTTAATAGGTCTTGCAGAGAAGCTAAAATTCTTAAGCAAACTGTGTATGAGGCTTGGACCACGGCTCGTAATAATAAGGATCCGAATATTTCTGAGTTAAAACGCAAATTAAATGCTGCCTCGAGGTTCAGTAAGAAAGCAACTGCCAGAGCAAAATTCCAATTCATCGGCAAAATAGGTAGGCGACTTGCGAGTTATACTTCTGGGAGTCGTGCTTTCTGGTCGCTTGCTAAAGCTGCCGAGGGGAACTTCTGCCAGTCTTCGTTATTACCACTGCGAAAGACCGATGGTGACTTGGCCCACAGTGCAAAAGAGAAAGCCGATCTATTGGGCAGTCTCTTTGCCTCTAACTCGAATGTGAACGACGAAGGCGGTGTACCACCTACTTTACCGTGGTGCGGTAAGACCATGCCGGAAATCTCCATAACACAGCGCGAGGTCCGGCGGGCGTTGCTTTCCCTAGACGTTCATAATTCGAGTGGGCCAGACGGCATACCAGCAGTGGTGCTTAAGCAGTGTGCTCCTAAGTTATGTCCTGTACTCACGCGCCTCTCCACGCTTTCCTACCACACTAGGCAATTTCCGTCTTCATGGAAGACTACGAATGTGAACCCAGTGCCCAAAAAGGGCGATAGATCAGATCCATCGAATTACAGGCCTATCGCTATAACCTCTCTCCTCTCCAAGGTGATGGAGCGTGTGATCAACACACAGCTTTTGAGATCCCTAGAAAAACACGACCTGATCAGTGACAGTCAATATGGCTTTCGCCACGGTCGCTCAACTGGTGACCTTCTGGTGTATCTCACACACCGATGGGTACTAGCCATTGAGAGTCAGGGGGAGGCATTGGCATGTAGCCTAGACATAGCGAAGGCGTTCTATCGGGTCTGGCACCGGGGTCTTCTATCGAAGTTGCCATCTTACGGAGTGCCCGAGGGTTTGTGCAAATGTGTGGCTAGCTTTTTGTCCGGCAGACGCATACGAGCCGTAGTTGACGGTAGTTGCTCTGATAGCATGGACATTAATGCTGGTGTCCCGCAAGGCTCTGTGCTGTCTCCTACGCTGTTTCTACTGCACATCAATGATATGTTGGACATCAAAACATACATTGCTATGCAGATGACAGTACTGGAGACGCTTATTACACGGGCTGTGCAAGCATCCCACGTTCCTTTGTGGAGGAAAAGCGGGAAGAACTTGTGTCTCAAATCGAGATCGGTCTGTCCAAGGTCTCTGACTGGGGGCGGGAAAACTTGGTCCGATTCAACCCTTCAAAGACACAAGTCTGCGCGTTCACCGCTAAGAAAACCCCATTCACTGTAGTCCCACAATTCCAGAACACTCCCCTCTCCATCTCCAAGAACATTGGGATCCTTAGCGTTGACATCTCCAGCGATGTTCAGTTCCGAGATCATTTGCTAGACAAGGTAAAGCTGGCGTCCAAAAAACTTGGTGTACTCAACAGAGCGAAGCAGTACTTCACGTCGGGGCAAAGGTTGCTACTTTACAAGTCGCAAGTCCGGCCCCATATGGAGTACTGCTGCCATCTCTGGGCGGGTGCACCCGGATACCAGCTTGGCCCTTTTGACTCTGTTCAACGCCGGGCTGTGAGAATTGTCGACGATCCCAAACTCACTTGCGGTATCGAGCCCTTAAGTCTGAGGAGAGACTTTGCCTCCCTGTGTGTGTTCTACCGCTTGTACAATGGATTGTGTTCTGAGGAATTGTTCTAAATGATGCCCACGGCTACTTTCTACCATCGCATCGCTCGCCATCGACAGGGAATTCATTCTCACACTTTGGAACCGAAATGGTCGCGTACAGTGCGGTTTCAGAGAAACTTCCTCCCGCGAACGCTTGGGTTGTGGAATGAGCTCCTTGCCAAGGTTTTCTCTAAGGACTACAGTATGGGGTTCTTCAAAAAAGAAGTTATTAGATTTCTGAAGGGTCGGCAACGCGCAAGTGATGCCCCTGGTGTTGCAAGCGTCCATAGGCTACGGTGACCGCTTACCATCAGGCGGACCGTACGCTTGTTGTATAAAAAAAAAAAAAAAAAAGAATAATAATCGTACGAAATTTACACTATATCGAAAGGTCATTCGGTGATATCAAAAAGATATATCTTATTTATGAAAATATCTAAATATAAATAAAATTACAGTGTTAGTCTTTGGTTTCAAATATAATACCCACGCCTTAGTAGGAATATTCTATATTTGCTAAGCACACGACACCAGTAAATAAATTTTTCAAGACATTTGCTCAAAAAATGCATTTACGAAGCTTGTATACATCGTTCAAAAGTTATAAAATTATGCACCATACACCAAAACGTGTGGTAAAATAGGTACTCTCGTATAACGCGGCGTGCGTATTTTTTACGAAGTGCTTTTGATCTATACGTTTGACTCACTTTATTTCTAAAAAAAAGAGACAAAAGATGTAGTTCTTTACGTCTCATTCTCCCGTTCGACATAATACACGTGAAATTAAAAATGTCAGTCTATCAGTTATGCTTTCAAAGCAGCAAGTTTCACTGAATATCAATAACTGATTCAGTTTTCCTATTAATTTCCAAAAGTATTACCTAACCTATATGTATAATTTCTTATTTGCTATTAAAAACAGTCGAATGAAATTTATTATTTAATTACCTATAAATTATAATGTATTCTCGCAAATGTGGTTTAAAACGTTGCATGACTTTCGTGGGGAATTGGTATTTACGAACTCGTGACTATGGTAAGCCCTCGTCTTCGTCTCGGGCCTACATTTCTCTACTCGTTTGTAATAACCAACCAACTTACCGCACTAATATCATACATAACTGTTTTAGATTTTCTTGTCTGTGCATCCCAATATATATTCGGAATAGATTCCAAAACGGCTGAAGAAACTCACTTATAATATAATATATTTTCACTAACTCTGAATCTAAGTAGATTCATAATATTTCACTACTAATTTAAAACTAATATAGTTTCTAATCTAAAAACCGTCTAAGGTAAAATCTTAATATTATTTGTGAATATGTGAATTATTTTCACGTAAGTAACTAAATAATTAATGTACATGTTTTCAGTAACGGTTTTCTATTTACCCTACGGCTCTCTGCCGTTACTACTACCTTGGAGAAGGCTGTCATTCTCAATCACTCACTTGGCCGCTGTGCTTCCTCTCTTGAGTGATTGAAAAAGTATGAAGATTTTGCCTAATATTTTCATACCTTCTAAACAATAAATTCTGGGCAGTTTTATAACCGGCCTCATCCTGAGACAAATGCCTAATCATTATATAAGGCTCTTCAGCTGTTGATCTTAGCAAATAGGAAAACTTTTGAGAAGCGGTTAGATCAGACCGATTATGAACCAACTATTAAACCTATTTATAAAAGACCGCCACTCTTCTTAGTCGCCATAAAATTTTGGCAGGACCAGATTTGGCAAAGAAGAAGGAATCCCCATAGTGTACATTACAAAGTACTCACAATCGGCCTTAGGGGCAACTGTCTTAGCCTCAGTCTAACGAACCTGTGACACCCTAATGACAATGAGGTTACAAAGGTCCTTAGCCTGGTTCAAGTCTGCGGTAAGCTTGGCCACATCTTCATTCCGCAAGCTATACAGCAGGCTCATAGGCATCTCGAATGGCGTTCATCCTACCATCAAGGTGTTCAAATCGATGAATTAGAGCATTGCTTTTGTCCGGCCTTGTAATCAATGCTTACCAACGCAAACTTGCAGCCAAAACAGTTCTAGGTGTGGCCATTTTATATAAATAAACAACAAATGAATGAACTATTTCACTAATCTTAAACACAAACAATTAAAAACAAAGTATGAACAGTGAAAACTAAACGCTATTAATTACAAAGAAAACTAATTTTGTCTAAAACTTCTCAAAAATATTGTTATGTTTTTGTATATGTAACCCAGTCGTAAGACTAGTTAAAATCAATATCAAAATGGCCAACCCAGACTGGGTTGGAAAAGTGGCAAAAAAAGTGCCAATATCTATTTCAGGTTACAACAAATTTAATATGTAGGAAGGTAACAATTGTACAGAGGTAAGTAAAATGTAGGTCGTTAACCACGTTCTGTCAATGATGACAGGTCCAATTAAATCATAATTTAAAGGAACAAGTTTACTTATCTCAATTGTACTGATGTACCTAAATGTACCAAGTCTGTTTGTCCTATGTCTTCTAAGGGGCCCTAAATTACAATTTAACTGAAAGAGGACAAAAAAGGTAGGGACAGATCTAACTTAAGTAGATTAATACAAATAGAAAAATATAACTTTGTTCGTGCGGTCCTCATTAAACCATGGCACATCACTTTTACTCTTAACACTTTTTATGTAAGTAATGTTTATTATGACGCAATACTACATTAGTTATAAGCGTTTTTAGGGTTCCGTACCTGAAAGGTAATTAGGAACCCTATTACTAAGGCTTCGCTGTCCATCCGTCCGTCTATCACCAGGCTGTATCTCATGAACCGTTATAGTTAGACAGTTGAAATTTTCACAGAAGATGCCGATTTCTGTTGCCGCTATGACAACAAATACTAAAAACAGAAAAAAAAAATTTAAGGTGGCTCCCATACAACCTACGTGATTTTTTTGCTCCTTTTTGTAGATAATGGTACGGAACCCTTCGGGCGCGAGTCCGACTCGCACTTGGCCTTTTTTTATATAATTAACAAACACAACACTTTTGTCAGGTTATTAATTTTTAATTCGTGCAGACTGATGACAACCAGAAAGTAGAGTGTTGCCAGAAACACAAAAACAGGTTCCGTTTGGAACCTAGGCGCGACCCCGATAGCAACAGTAAAAAACAATAGCTATACATTAGAAATTGAATGTCCCTTTTGCTGATTATTTTTTCCAGCAAAACTTTTCCTATCAGAGTATCAAATGAAGAAAGTTCTCGGATGCCACCTCGCCTGTTCTTTGCATGACAAAGATGGATATGAAAATAATCACCTATAAGTATAATAAAAGATTCATTAAAACTTTGCCGTAAATTCTTGTGTACGTCTTAAATGTTGCGATCGGTAAAAATATTCTATTATAATGCCCGATTTAAATTCTAGATTTAATTACCAAATAATTTTATTTTAACCTGAAAATTTTCTAAAGAATATTATTGTTATTAACATTTGAAAATTACTTTATTGATTATTCTAATAAAGGTAAGTATTTGGTAATTTATTCGACTTCGAATTAAGATTTTCAGACAAAATAATTATTTGTCGTTATTATATATGATAACTCCTACCTTCATTTTTCCAGAACACTCTTCCGTTATTAGCGCTCAATAGTAATTTATCAAAAGTAAATGACGTTTTTAATGAATCTACGTCGTAAGTATCGACCTAAAATTATATTATTAATAATCATTTTAATAAAGCTTTTTTTTCGTTAAGTTATCAATGATTTCAGATATTTTTCATAAAATTAGTTGTTTTTTGGTTAAGGACGTATATTATGATTAAAAGGTTTTTACAGTTACCTAACTTCCGTCGTGAACGTAATATCCGGAGGGAATCGATGCCTACAGCCATTTTCCGTTATATTAATAAAGTAGTTTCTACATTTAAACTATCAGTTTTTATGAAATTTAGCTCAACGACAGTATATTAAATCGGTATGTAACAATATTCGTGGTCCAGAATCCGTGGTTAAATATGAGTGAGTTTGTTTTGGAATAAAAGTTCCCACGTTTGATACTTTTCACACTTTTGATAATGCCAGTTTTCCACCGACACCTATCGTTTGTATAGCTTCGGAACAAGACTAACAAAAATATTGGTTGCAAAACAAACAGTTGACGTACACAAATTAAGATTATAACATACACGCTACTATTAAACAATGAATATGTATAGGCAGTTTTACAGACCAAAACCCAACCTCCACACATGGGTCTAAAGTTTCATTTATCGGAGTTATTTATATAAAATGTTATCTAACGCTTACACATTATATTAGTATTCCGTTGTAATTAAAAACATTACTTTGTTAATAAGTTTATATGCCAGTGCCTGTTTATTTGTGGATCACACAATACAACAGAAAAGTTAACTTTTATATATTTCAATTTTAGATCTTTTCCCTATTTCTATGTCCTCTAATGTTTGAGCTATAATTTAGAGCCCCTAAGGGCCCCTTAGAGGACAGACGTGATCCACGTAGAAGCAACAACCTACCTAAGCTTGAGGTGAGCAATACTTAAGATTTTTAATATTATTTGGGGTGCGCCTTGCGCATCAGCTTTGACGAAATAAGAACACCTCAAAAAAAATATTATTACGACCAACTCAAAACAGTAAAAAGATTTTTTTTAACTGTAATTGGCAAAAGTATCTTTTAATGAACCCTAAAATTCCAAGTAACTTAGGTTTATAAAACAAACAAAAAAGAATTAAGTTGTCTCTTCCACACTTTTATGTAGCAGTGATTGTAAAATAATGTAAAACACATTTATAAATACATAAGTATTTGAAATTCGTACTTATCACAAGAAAACTTCGAATTACATAAATTGGTAAAAATTTATAAGCCCCACTTATAAAAACGGGATACGCACTATATGATATCATGAAGTTTGTTTTTCTTTTTCATTTAACGGTCTGCCAGATAGAAAGCGATCACCTCAGCCTATGCTCATTCTTATGTTATAAATTCTGGCAAGGATACCTGCTATTATCGACATAGACATATGCTTTCGTGATAAAAACAATGAACCAAAATTAAACATTGTTTACTTCTTTTAATTAATAGTTATGTTACGGTACAGAACGGTTTTTAGCTTATCGGTAAAACTGTACGTGTGGTTTATTTAACACGCTGTGTGTCGTAAAGTAACTGTGTTGTGGTATCACAACTGTTTGTAGACAATTAATTAGTGTCACACCCTCGTCACTCACAGCTTTATGTGACGGAGTGAACTCCACGACTCACGTCACTGTTTAGTTTAGATGAACTAGCTCTATAAAATAATGTAATTTACCTGATTAATCTATAATACAATATGGATTTAATTTTCTCGGTAATTTTTTTTTGAAAAAACTAAGTGTTCTTAACAGAGTGAAGAAATAGTTTATCTCCGGACAAAGGTTGTTACTTTAGGTCAAAAGTCCGAGCCCACATGGAGTACTGCTGCTATCTCTGGATAATTGCGCCCGGATATCGAGCGTTTAAAAAAATACAAAAATATGGCACATCAAAATCTCATGAAACCAACAACACCCACTAAACGTTAGATATAAACCAGAGGTTCCCAGACTTTTTTTCTCATAGACCACTTACAAAATTAAGGTGGTTCCGGTGGACCCACTGCAGCTACATTTCTACCATATTACCTGTACAGGTAGTATTGAAATAGGCCGAAAATTGTTAGGATCTGTTGAACTATCTGATTAAAAAGGGGTATACCTTTGCTAAGTTTCATCTGATCAGTAAACAACACAACTATTAAAAATTATAGCTAAGGGTTATGCTATAATATGAATAATTAAATTTATAGTTTTAACAGAAAGTCCCCAAAGGTCTGTGGTGTTTTTTTATTTCCAATGTTTTAAATGTATTTATGATATCCGTAGAACTAAAGATTTTATATACAAAAGGAACTTTACATTCAGGAACGTAAGTTTTTATTATTTTTTCTGCTAAAATTGGACTTGAGTTAAGATGTTTAGTTGTTTCGAATGAAATATTGCTAAAAAAAAATTCAAAAGCTACAGCTACCTCAAGATTTGTTTTTAAACTAGTATCATCTACAATCAACTCAAAATCCTGACAAGAATTCCTAGCTATTTTAAGAGAGGTAGGGCACTGCAAGTACTCGCTCGAATAAGCTGCCCGAACAAATAAAGCGGGGCATAGCGAGTACTTGCTCGAATGAGCGGCCCGAACTGGGGAAGTACCTCCACCTTACAGAAAACCGCGGCCACAATAACACTAACATTGAGTAGTGTTGTGTTCCTGGCGGTGAGTAAGGTTGCCAGAGCTCTCTCTTTGAGGATTCGCTGCGCGGACAGCGGAGGACCGACGGGGCTTGTTGCTGTCATTGCTCGGCGTAGACGCGGCGTGCTGGTTCGGCGGTCAGGGAGACCTGATGAAACGGCTGACCGCTGGCCGCCCGCAGGTTGAACGGGTTCCCGAACCCAGGGATCACTTAATCTCCGCCCTGGGAGGCTGATCCGCCAACCTGTGTAAAGTCTCTGAAGTAGTAGTCGTGCCGGAGAAGGAGACCGGAGTGGACCCGGCTACTACAACAGAGGGGGATCAGGGGCCCTTCCGCCCGCCGTGCCAGCAACCGTATCATCTGTGTTGAGCTTCGGCAGTCATAGTACCGCAACGTTTTAAGCTGTCTGTGCAGTGAATCCTCATCCTTAGTCTAAGTAACTTCATACAAATTGGCCAGAAATAGAAAAAAGAAAAGAGTTTTTACAGCGGCTACTCCATCCACATATAATGTGGATTTTTGCAACATAAGGTTTCAAAATACATTCACGTAAATCTTAACGCAGTCGATCACCATCTCGAGACTGCGAAGCCAACCATTCTTTTTCTAACGGAGACGCAGATATCCTGCCCGGCCGACACATCATACCTTCGTTATCCCGGCTACAAACTCGAGCACAATTTTTTGAGTCGTGCCGGTGTATGTATGTTCGTCCGGGAGGATATCTGCTGTCGCGCGACTTCATAGCCTTGAAAACAGGGACCTGTCGATATTTTGGGTGCGCGTAGATCATGGCGGCCACACTCGTATCTATGCGTGCCTATAAAGGTCTCATAGCGGTGACACGGACGTAACTCGACTCTTCACGCACCTGAGTTTGACGACTGACAAAGTTCTAGAGCAATATCCCACAGCAGAATTAGTTATTTTAGGAGAATTTGACGCCCACCATCGTGAGTGGCTCACTTCTCGAACCAATAACTATGCAGGGATATCTGCTCATGAATTTGCTCTGACCTATGGATTCTCTCAGCTGGTACTTTCTCCAACGAGAATACCAGATATAGAGAAACATACGAGCTCCTTACTGGACCTTCTGCTGACTACTCGTCCGGATGGATACTCCGTCTCAGTGGATGCGCCTCTTGGCTCCTCGGACCACTGTCTCGTCCGGACTCAAATGTCATGCACACAACCTGATCCTTCTGGGCCAACTAATTGGCGTCGTGTGTGGCATTATAAGTCGGCAGACTGGGATGGATTGCGAGAATTCTATGCATCGTACCCGTGGAGGCAGATCTGCTATAGCTCAGAAGATCCTGACGTCTGCGCAGCCGCAGTCACTGAGACAATCCTCGCTGGTATGGAATGTTTCATTCCTAACCTGCGAGTAGCTGCCGGCGTCAAAAAACGACCGTGGTTTAATAGGTCTTGCAGAGAAGCTAAAACTCTTAAGCAAACTGCGTATGAGGCTTGGACCACGGCTCGTAATAATAAGGATCCAAATATTTCTGAGTTAAAACGCAAATTAAATGCTGCCTCGAGGTTCAGTAAGAAAGCAACTGCCAGAGAAAATTCCAATTCATCGGCAAAATAGGTAGGCGACTTGCGAGCTATCCTTCTGGGAGTCGTGCTTTCTGGTCGCTTGCTAAAGCTGCCGAGGGGAACTTCTGCCAGTCATCATTACCACCACTGCGAAAGACCGATGGTGACTTGGCCAACAGTGCAAAAGAGAAAGCCGATCTATTGGGCAGTCTCTTTGCCTCTAACTCGAATGTGAACGACGAAGGCGGTGTACCACCTACTTTACCGTGGTGCGGTAAGACCATGCCGGAAATCTCCATAACACAGCGCGAGGTCCGGCGGGCGTTGCTTTCCCTAGACGTTCATAAGTCGAGTGGGCCAGACGGCATACCAGCAGTGGTGCTTAAGCAGTGTACTCCTGAGTTATGTCCTGCACTCACGCGCCTCTTCACGCTTTCCTACCACACTAGGCAATTTCCGTCTTCATGGAAGACTGCGAATGTGCACCCGGTGCCCAAAAAGGGCGATAGATCAGATCCATCGAATTACAGGCCTATCGCTATAACCTCTCTCCTCTCCAAGGTGATGGAGCGTGTGATCAACACACAGCTTTTGAGATACCTAGAAAAACACGACCTGATCAGTGACCGTCAATATGGCTTTCGCCACGGTCGCTCAACTGGAGACCTTCTAGTGTATCTCACACACCGATGGGCACTAGCCATTGAGAGTCAGGGGGAGGCATTGGCACGTAGCCTGGACATAGCGAAGGCGTTCGATCGGGTGTGGCACCGGGGTCTTCTATCGAAGTTGCCATCTTACGGAGTGCCCGAGGGTTTGTGCAAATGGGTGGCTAGCTTTCTGTCCGGCAGACGCATACGAACCGTAGTTGACGGTAGTTGCTCTGATAGCATGGACATTAATGCTGGTGTGCAAGGCTCTGTGCTGTCTCCTACGCTGTTTCTACTGCACATCAATGATGTGTTGGACATCAACAACATACATTGCTATGCAGATGACAGTACTGGAGACGCTTATTACACGGGCCGTGCAAGCATCCCACGTTCCGTTGTGGAGGAAAAGCGTGAAGAACTTGTGTCTCAAATCGAGATCGGTCTGTCCAAGGTCTCTGACTGGGGGCGGGAAAACTTGGTCCGATTCAACCCTTCAAAGACACAAGTCTGCGCGTTCACCGCTAAGAAAACCCCATTCACTGTAGTCCCACAATTCCAGAACACTCCCCTCTCCATCTCCAAGAGCATTGGGATCCTTGGCGTTGACATCTCCAGCGATGTTCAGTTCCGAGATCATTTGCTAGACAAGGTAAAGCTGGCGTCCAAAAAACTTGGTGTACTCAACAGAACGAAGCAGTACTTCACGTCGGGGCAAAGGTTGCTACTTTACAAGTCGCAAGTCCGGCCCCATATGGAGTACTGCTGCCATCTCTGGGCGGGTGCACCCGGATACCAGCTTGGCCCTTTTGACTCGGTTCAACGACGGGCTGTGAGAATTGTCGACGATCCCAAACTCACTTGCGGTATCGAGCCCTTAAGTCTGAGGAGAGACTTTGCCTCCCTGTGTGTGTTCTACCGCTTGCACAATGGATTGTGTACTGAGGAATTGTTCGAAATGATGCCCACGGCTACTTTCTACCATCGCACCGCTCGCCATCGACAGGGAATTCATTCTCACACTTTGGAACCAAAATGGTCGCGTACAGTGCGGTTTCAGAGAAACTTCCTCCCGCGAACCCTTGGGTTGTGGAATGAGCTCCCTGCCAAGGTTTTCTCTAAGGACTACAGTATGGGGTTCTTCAAAAAAGAAGTTATTAGATTTCTGAAAGGTCGGCAACGCGCGAGTGATGCCCCTAGTGTTGCAAGCGTCCATAGGCTACGGTGACCGCTCACCATCAGACGGACCGTAGGCTTGTTTGCCACCTTAGTGGTATTAAAAAAAAAAAAAAAGCTATATCAGTTTTGTTATTTATTATGTTTCATATAGTTTTTATTTCATTTGTCAAAATTTTTAACTTTACTTTTGAGGTGAATTGATTTTGCAACAATATAACAGGACAGGTTATAATATAATATAATATAGTAGGAGCGTCCTGTTACCAAATGCACCGGCTAGGTGCTCAGGAGGTAAAAGTAGTAAAGAAACTATTTTTCAAGGCTACGGCAGGTTGTAATGTATACTCTTTCACTTTTATCGTAACAGAATTTAATAGACAATATTAACCTAATCACATAAGGTGATTCTTAACCCTTAATATATCTATACAGAAACTATCTATTTTACAACAGTATAGAACTACCTGACTAAATAGAAGGCTGAGAAAACGCAAGCCTGCCTACACAGAGTTCAAAGTGTATAGCTTTCAAGTCTTTATTACAAATAGAGTTTCTTCGGCCTAGAGCCCGATCAGAGGTCTTGTACATCGAGAACACCGTAGTAAGTAGACGCGGACGAGACTGAATTTAAGTGACCTATAGACGTGTATTGAGTGATGTAATATATGCCACACGTGGCAGGCACAATGCAAAGCCGCACGTGGCTGGCACAATGCAATGTTGCACGTGGGCGTATTTCGCCCCGTAGCCTCGATGTGGAGCGGTGTTGATGCTGAAGAACCGCTACCGCACTGGCCGAGGATTTAAAGTACGGTGTACTCCAGGCAGACCGAGGATTTGAAGTCTAAAGAACTCCAGGTCTCCCTCAGTGCAGACGCCGCTAACAGGCTGACGCGCACAAGTTTTCGCAATAGACGCGTAGAGAAGTGGTTATATCTGTAGATATAAGACGGATATAAAAAAACCGTCGTGATAGATGTAAATAAAAGTATATTTAGTACATACCTACATACGATCACAACAGAGTAACAAGAACATAGTAAAAATCTAGTACCTATAAACACTCCGGTTTTTTTCACTACTAAGAAGAAGTAGAAGTAATAGCAGAAATAGAGTTGCAGCTTTAAGATTAGTAGATAGCTGGAAATATTCAACTTCAAATCAAAATCAAATAGATTTTTTTGCATCCGCAGAGACCCGAACGTTAAGAATTATTGTGACAAAGCTAATGTCACAACCTATCGAGACTCTTTTGATCTCAATATTCAAAAAACACGAAACCGGTAATGGACCTAAGAATGGATGCCTAGAAACTTCTACCGTTTCCTACATCATCCGGTCCTTTACCGGAGACGGACCACCAGACACGTTCGTTCCGTTATAACAAGATAGGCTTTTTTAAGTTTTTTTTTACATATTCCCTAAATATTTGACTATTATTATATGTTCTTTCCTTATATAATTCATACAGTTTACGCCTACTTTTATAAATACCTGAGGTAGCTCATCTACTAAAACTAAAGCGACTTTTTTTTGCAGTAAATATTTTATTATACTCTGTAGTCAAGAACGGTATTGTACATATAATTTGGTTGCCTTTATAAAGTGAATCCGAAAGTTTATGCTTAATAATAATAAGTTATAGTCCGTGAACCAGCAACAGGTTTTCCTGACCAATTTCCTCTCAAGCGATAACTCGTGAAATGCTTCAGAGAGTTGTATTATGCAGCATGGTGAACGTCAGCTACCGCTCCGTGGGTGGGTGAAAACGTAGTGATTATATTCTCTTTAGGTGGGTGGGTGGAGCGACAGCCTCTCAATAACGTAAAAAAAAAAATTTTCAATAATTTCTTCCCGACTGCAAAATTTGTTAATTGACAGTTAACGCAATTATTTAAAGATAAAAAAAAGACAGCTGGCCGTACCGTGGTGGATTATACGTCAGCTGGTCACGCGAACATGCAAAAAAAAATTCGGTCAGCGATCACTTGTAAATGTGTCAGATGATACTTTACATGGTATTTAAAATAAATAAAATCGTCAGCTTGTGATTAGTGAAATTGAACATAAACTGATGATTGCGTAGCTAGTGTTCGGTGATAAATAAAATTTCAATCTCTTGGTAGTTTATAAACAATTCAATTTCTAGTTTTTTCTGAGACATTCTTTGTATATGCTGATGCACCAGGTTTAACGGAATATTAATTACTTTTAGTATAACAAAATTTATTTTCTGTTTTTATTTGCATAAAACTTGAGGAGACATAGATTGCTAATATTATCATTATTTATGTTGGTATTATAGTCTAATTTGCCAAAGTTGTCCTTTGTTGTCTGAAAATTTTATTTAAATTATTACATATCAATGTATCGCACTGCTCAATAGAAGCAGATTGTTTACTTAGCCAAATGCTTGGCTGAAATGTCAATTACACTATTATTATTACACTGCTCAATAGAAGCAGATTGTTTACTTAGCCAAATGCTTGGCTGAAATGTCAATTACACTATTATTATTGCACTGCTCAATAGAAGCAGGTTGTTTGGCCAAATACTTGGCTGAAATATAATAAATATAAATAAAATCAGATTTAACTGGCTGTGGTATTCATGTAAAAAGATCATTGTGTGTGTTAAACTCTAGCACAATGGAGTGTAAGATAATATTTATCCTTGTCCTTATATAATTAAGTCTAAAAATACTGTTAGTATTTATAGCATGAAAGTTACTGTCGTTGCTAGACATAGTATGCAAAACTAAATTTAACTCACACCTAAGGTTTTTTTCCTCCTATGGCAAACTTTTACTATAGGGAAATGTATACACTAAAATTGTATTTACTTTAATTGCGCTTATACTATTATAATATTGTCTTAATTAACTTATACATATTTTGACAAAATATTATTACCTTGCAAATCCGCTAAAAACAATTCAGTAGCACTCACGTGCAGAAGTACACCATCCACATGTAGGAGTGCACCTCCCTCCCTCCCTCCTTATGTGGACGATGCAAACTTCACCACAACACTACACCACCAAATTGATTTTTATTTACATTCCCTCAGTTACCCATAAATATTACTAATGTAGAAGATGAGGTGATTTTGTCAGGCTTTATTAAAGTTTTCATTGTATTAATGTAATTGGCATTTTGCATACAATTATTTAAAACAGGTTGTCCTAAACTTGAGCTGAAAAAGTGTCACATCAAATCATCATTTTTTGTGACACACTAGTTGAGTGAGAACTGTTGTGAGCATATGATTGTTGCTCGAATTCCAAACTGACACACATTGATAACTGAGGTGTTGGTAAAGGTGGTAACGAGGTTGCACAATCCGGCTGTGAATTGCTGAGGCGTTTATAATCACACGTACTGTGATTGAGTTGTAATGACTCAAAACGCTCGACATTAGATTTACTAAATTCTATTAGCTCATTCATAGCCAGTGTGTGCTCCTCCATATCTCTCAGAGACTGTTCATACTTGCAGATCATCATTTGCAAGGATGTATAACTCTTTTATTTGCAAGTCGAGTAAATGTGCATCAGTTTTATGTTGTAGCTTACTGTTTTCTAATTGCAACTTACATATTTTCAGATTTTTCACTTACTGTATTTTGTCTTTGTAGTACTTTACATTTTGAGTCAATTTTTTTTTTGCTATTTGACAATATTTTCTGTTTATTTTATAAATCTGTTGATTTTAATGTTTTTTTTTGTGTGTGTTTAATGGTGACATTACCTGTAACTGTACTACATAATTCGTCAAACAGATTTTGAGTTTGATGCGGTGTATAAGTACCTCTTCGAGTTGGGAGATGTGTTGAGATCATGTTCAGAGCTACAACATACTCTTCACTACAGCTATCAAACCTTTCAAAAAGTTTCTAAAATTGGTTCCGCTCCTCTAGAACAGTATCATATTGAGTGTGCAAAATTGAGAAGGTACGAAACCCCAAAAAGGAAATAAACTTTCCTTTATTAGTTTTCATTATAAAAAATCTTGTAATTATTTTAAAAAGTTGAATTTTACCAAAATATTTTTATTCATTGCATATACACCTACATAGGCATATAGAATGCAGGCAAATTGTAAGTCTATGTTCAAAAGTTATAGAACAAGTAGGTATGGCATAACAATAGGTTAACGAGCGTGAAGAGAACATAACGTGGTGAGGTGTAGCTTTTGCACAGGAAGGTCTCAAGTGTGCTCGAGTGGAGTGCGCAGTGTGGAGGCCGCTGGAGTGCGCAGTGTGGAGGCCGCTGGAGCCCGCTTCTGGTAGCTTCACAGATTTTAGCGGTGAAGTTATACAAATAATCATGTTTTTTTAACTATAAAATTTTAGTATTTTATGCTTTTTTTAATAGGAATGGCTCCATTCGGTTTAAAATTTTTATAATGTGGTTCGGTGACGTGTTTTTTTTTTTATACCACTAAGGTGGAAAACAAGCCTACGGTCCGCCTGATGGTTAGCGGTCACCGTAGCCTATGGACGCTTGCAACACCAGGGGCATCACTCGCGCGTTGTCGACCCTTCAGAAATCTAATAACTTCTTTTTTGAAGAACCCCATACTGTAGTCCTTATTTTTGTTCAACAAGCATCATATAGGAATCCAAGTATGCTTCTATTCTTCTTAATCTATGTTCAGAGCTATTTTTCTGTTTCAATATTTTGCATCACTTTTTAATTTGACGACACATACTAAAAAACAACGATCTACTACCAACCAAGCCGGCCGCGGGACCGCAAACGAGGGATTTCCTCCTCCTTCAGCTAGACTTTCCTTTTAGAGCTATAAATTTGTATAACTACACAACACAGCCTAAAGTCCTGAATGTCAAATAACTCTAATGCGGTGTTTACCAACCTGTCTATCAATTAAATAAATAAAAACATTTTCTTTACCTTTAGCTTCAACTACCCATTTTAAATTCAGACGTTGATTAGAAAAGGGAAGTCCAACTATGTCCAACAAGTCGTATTCTACGTACGGATAAATGTTAAACGAAGAATGTTAACTGAAAAAGAGACTTTATTTGGAACATCTTTGTGAGATAGAAGTAAGATACATAAGTACCAAAATGTATTTTCCGAAGATAAGTTGACATTAAATAATTTCTATTTATGTCTACAAGTTGAGATAAGTGAAATTAAATTCCACTTTTACACACCAGGGAGGCTATGTTCTAGGGACTAGGGGAACGGGGCATTATAGACATAGAGTCTGGACAGTGCGTTTTATAGTCAGCTGTGAAATAAAAACAGAAGCAAAGGTGACAGAGAAGAAACGTATCTGCGGTCTCTTGTCTTTTTCTAACGTTTTTTTTTTTATTTTATAGAAAAAAAGTTGTAGCACTTTAGCCTTGCTTGTCTTTTCCTAAAGTGTGGCCAATTTAGTGAACCTATTGCGCAGTCCATAGGACAGATTACAGAACTCGAAGTCTGTGTGTGTAACCAAAATGATGTACATATATAAATAAAAGAAAATTTCGAATGTTTTTATTGGGTGCGTTCTAAATTTGCCACATGACACTTGATAGTTCTTAGAACAATAACAATACATACATTAAATATATGATTCTTGTTGTTTTTTTCTTTATTTAACGAACTACTATACATATAGTGTCTATGCAATAAAAATAAAACGGACTATATTATACTCCGTTTAATGATATCAAAATAAAATATAATAATACTAAAACGAAAGAAAATAAGGTACTTAACTATACCATAGTCTATCACGTTTTGCGCGCTAGGCGATAAAGTTAACTATTGCACTTAGATATTGATCAATAAAGAAAGGATTTCTTATGTATAAAGTAGTAAGGACAAACCGCATTTCGGACGATTTCATTGTGTTTGTTTTTGTAGAATTTATAAAATACCTTACGCGCGCAAGCGGATAAAGTACGCTTTTTAACGCAGATTTATTCAGATTTTAACCGACAAAGTGAGCCTTTCCGAGCCAATGAGATGATATTCCATTTCCCTTTTTCAATAACTTATTAACCTAATTGAATCACGCTTAGCTGTGTCATCTCGTCGCTTTCATCACATCACAAACTGACTCTCTTCCAGCCTTGATTACTAGGTACAGAAGTTCCCACTGTTGGGTAACGGCCTATACCCTTCACCTTGGGCGAAGGCGGTTTGGGCCATAATCGGTCATCTGGGCTCAAAGCTTCACATACATGCTTTTCGATGTACTTAGGTTATTTTAAGATGTTTTTCATCGCATGAACATGATAACAACAAAATATTTTCTTAAGAAGCATCAGAACGCGAAATAGACGCCAAAACAGCTAAGCCACGATCGAGTCATCTCACATATTTTTAGCAGTTTTAGTACTATAAAATAAGTACGAAAAATGTTTACTTTTTGTTTCTGCTTTGCTATGGAAGTAAAGAAATCTTTTTAAGTTAAGGCGATTACGGTTTTTCCTATGTACGTCTGACCTACATTACTGAGCTTAAGGTACTACTGTTCCAACACGTAGGGACCGGCAGAAGAATCTGTATACGTATTCACAGTTGATTGGAGAGCAAAAGCTCAGTGAATGCAATGTCGGTGTTAAGCCATTGTGTCGGGCCGACGAGACCACTGTGCTGCACAGAATTAGTGCATAAGCTACAGACTTAATTATAAGAAAAATTATTTAGGTCTAGCACAGAGAGGTTAAATTATTATGTGAGTATATAAGTGTAGGTATTATTCATTACAATGAACGCTCAGTGTAAAAACTGGTTGCCTGTAAAGTCGGTATACGGGCGAAAGTTTTACGTGACAATGATTTTATGTCTGTCTCTCTCGCTCTTAGGCGGGCGCGTGCCTCTCACTCGCTCTCATTGTGAGCGCATAACGTGAGCGGAGCGTAACGCAGTTTCTTGAAGTGTCACCCGGCAAACCAATTTATAAGACGTTGTCACGTCAAAACTTCTGTATTTAAGGATCCATTTTTACAACAATGTCAATGGTAACGGACCGTTGAGTTTTTCCGACGGAAATTAGGGTCCCTTGTTATTTGCGGAAGGAAGGACGATGGCGGCCTCAGTCGTAACAGAGCCGCGGTTAAATGTACCGAAGCACTTTGCGTCTCACACAGAAAGATTGGCGACATAACTTTTTCTTAGATGATTTTTTTGGATTCCTAAAAGCTTTTGACGATTATTTGTTTTTAGTGAAATTTATTGAATGTTAACTCTTTGGGCGTTTTATTCTATTTTTATCTAAGTGTTAATAATATCTATTTAACAGTCATATTGTTAATTTAACTCAGTTACCAAATATATTAATCAGTAAAGTTTATTTACAATACAAGTATAGACTGACGAACGGGAAAATTCCTTACGTAAAAGACAGACAAAATATACTTTTTGTGACGACGTAACGTTATAAATGTTATACTTTTAGATCAGCAATACCTCCTGTGATATCTCTGAGGTCCGACACCGACTCCGCACTGCCACACCCGTCACAATCACGTCCCTTTGATGTCGGGCGACGGAAATTGGGCTTTGTTCCCTTATGATGATACCCTTAATATCGAAAGGTCATTCACATCACATCAAAAATAAATATCATATTTACAGAAGTATCCAAATACTTACTATATATAAATAAAATTAAAGTGTCAGTCTATGGTTTTTAAACGTATAACAAAGGAATACGCTATTTACTGCGTTCGGAACATTTAATTTTTTTTTATCTGTATGTCTAGATATTTTTCGGAAATAGGCTCCAAAATAGCGAACTCAATTTAAGCGAAATCTCAATTAATTTATTTGGTTTTACTGTTTTCTAACTGCTCTTCTGCATCCCTATATCTTAATGGTCAGAGACAACGAACATTAATTGTAATTGTAAAATGAAAATAATATTTAAGAAATTAAAATTGTAAAGCCTGTACATATCTACTTGCCGCTATACCTTACAGATTTGGGCCCCTGATTAATAAGTAAGAAATAATAAATAAACAAGCAAGTTCTAAGACTAAAAATTTCGAGTCGATAGCTTTTGTAGTTGCTGAGCAAAACAAGCTTTGCATACAGACAGACGGATTACGTCCTCACTTATAGGGCACTATCCTAAGGAGTGCGGCATTCGGACACAGTGTGGATAAGTAGACTTCACATACGTGTTTCTTTTTGAGGTAGGTAGGTATATAGGTTTCTTCTCGATGTTTTCCTAGAAATAAAGCCAGTGGTGGAAAACTGGATAAGAGGATTTTAGAAAAAGACTCATTAGTACATGCCGTTTTATAACGTCCGCCCCTTAGAACTGAGAATTATAAAAATTTTTTTTATACCACTAAGGTGGCAAACTAGCTTACGGTCTGCCTGATGGTAGGCGATCACCATAGCCTATGGACTCTTGCAACACCAGGGGTAACACTCGCTATGCTATTATATTATATTGGTTATGCTTATTCCAAAATCACTAGAAAAACAATTTAAGTACCTACCTATTTTTATCGACACAGACACCTTACGTCGTTGTTTCTCATTACATTCAATGTAATACTACCACATTGAATATTTTTCCTTAAACCCGTCTTTAAAATTTCGTGTTGTTTAATTAGCAAGTGTAAAAGATAAGTGAGGGATTCGTTAGTATGAAGCACGCTGCGCGGCACCGCTAATTGTATTTTCTTAACAAAATTTACATTAGTGAAATTACTAAGTCATAACGTCCACACATGAAAAGTTGGGCAACTCTGGTTTTTGAATAATGTAGAACACATTAATAAATACATATTTCAAATTCGCATTGTTTACAAGAAAGCTTCCAATTATATAAATTGGTTTTTAGGGTTCCGTTACCAAATGGTAATTAGCGGAACCCAATTACTAAGACTCCGCTGTCCGCCTGTCACTAGTGTGCCGAGTGTGAGTTTTTGCGTGTTTGTATCTCTGCTATCGCATTCGCGTATTTAATAAGGTAACCTTTATTTCCATACATGTATTCCGTTGACGCCAACGCGATAGTAGCGTTAAAAACTCACACTAGGCACGCAGGCTGTATCTCATGAACCGCGATAGATAGACAGCTGAAATTTTCACAAATGATGTATTTCTGTTGCCGCTATACCAATAAATACTAAAAAACGGAATATTATTAATATTTAAGGGGGCCCCCATACAACAAACGTGATTTTTTGCTCGATGTTGATAACGGCAACAGGCAGACCCCTAAAATATTCACAGAATATTTAGTCATATATTCACTTTAAAAGTAAATAATTAAATTGAAATAAAACAAATATTTATCCCATACAACAAACGTGTTTTTTTTGCCGTTTTTATAGATAGTCCGACTCGCACTTGGCCGATTTTACTTTCTTTCACTGCATCGATACCATTGCACATAGGGTTCACATATACTTTTGTGACAAAAAATATTAAATCAAAATTAAACATTGTTTAAGTTTTTTTTAATTTATAGTTATAGAACGGTGCAAAACGGGTTTCTATTTGTGGTGTACTTAACACGTTGTGTGCGGTCGTAACGTAACACCTGCGTAAAGTTAGCCCTACCCAAGTGCGCACATAAATAACGGCTTTATTCCAAATATGCAAATAAAAAAAATTGCGCTTTGCAACTTGACGCTAACTTAACGCTTGACCCATCCACAAGAGTACATAAATTTTGGCCTATGTAGAATAATTGTGCATTTATGTGCTTTTGAAATATGCAAATAAAAAAATATGTACTCTTTAAGTTTAGGAGATATTGAACTGGTTTTGTGTGTGACGCTTACTTCACGCAGTGAACGAAGTGCTTAACGCTCGAACTTTACAATCATGCTAAATTAAAGCAAAATTTTTTTTGTAAAAAATTTATGTGTTTTAAAACTACTCATGGAAAATTTTGAGTGCTCTTTATTATGCTTATACTTAGTCAAAAATGTGTTTTTTTCTTATTAGAATTTTATTTACATACATTGTTCGTTTGCTTAACATTTTGGCTTATGGTTGACACTTACAATGTTAAGCAGCAATGTAAATCATTGTAAATTTAGAATCTGTTAAAGTTTTGAATTATATAGTTTTGCGAGGAAAGCAAGAATCTCTCATGTCAATGGTTGCTTTCTAGAATTCAGAATTCAATTTACGACAGTATTCAAGTAAACTTAGTTAATAAGTGATTAGAGATTGCAATTCCACATAATCCCGCTCGGGATCACGCGGGATCCCGCATCTTTGAAATTATGTTATAAAATCAAATTGAAACTACAGATTTTTGTGTAAAAATCAACTTTTATTAAACATTTCTTACATTCAGCAAAAGAAATTATTTCTTTTCTATTAATAAGGTATAAGTAATTAGTAATCTGTATTCTTAGATTCATGTTTGGCATCGTTAATTAGTTTTGTAAATGTTACTCTTTCAGTGTGAACCTTACAAAGACAAAGGCAATGACTAACAGAAGCCCAAAAAAAATAACTATTAACAACAATGAAATTGAATATGTAGAAGAATTTACGTACCTTGGTCAAATTATGTCTACTAAGAATGTCGCACACAAAGAAATAGACACAACAATCGAAAATGAAAGAAATGAAAAACATGAAAGACAAAAACAAAGTAATGTACTAAAAGGCAAACTATTCAATACATCCATACTACCGATACTGACTTACGGAAGCGAAACATGGGCTCTAACACATGAACTAGAAACCAAACTGAGAACCTGCCAACGAACCATGGAAAGAAGTATGACTGGAAAGAGAAAAATTTAAAAGACAAAGCACACCAAAATTAGAAAAATCACAAAAGTCCAGGATGTAACTGTTCAAATCAAACAACTTAAATTGCATTGGGCGGGCCATACAATCTGTAATAAAGATAAATGGAGCAAAACCATAACAACATGGTACCCAAGGCAAGGAAAGAGAAAAAAAGGACGACCAAACCGAAGATGGGATGATGACATCAGGAAAACAGCTGGAAACTTATGGACAAGAATTTCCCGAGACAGACAAGAGTGGAAGAGGTTAGAGGAGGCCTTTACTAAAAAGCAAGCAGAAGATAAAGATGGTATCCTAGATATAATTTAATTACTTAGAAACTATACCCACTGTAACAAAATTTCTGAATAAAGGCTATATAAAAAAAAAATTACCCTTACTCCTACAACAGTATTATATTTTTAATTTAGTTTTATATATACAATGACTAATAATCAAATCACAACTTTCTCTTAGATGCTATTACTATGATATCAACCTATGGTGATAAATTTTGAAAATACGCTCTTAAGAAGCAAATGGCATTTTATTGTATCACTATATTAAACGCCGGACGGTGAATACGAAAACAAAACACTCTTTACCTACAGAAAGACGTGCGCAGGCGCAGCGCAGTACCATTTATGAACAATTGAAACGTTGCAATCGTGCTACTCGCGATTTTCGCGAATGTTTTAGCGCCAAATTTTTTAATTTGCAGGATCCGCGAATCCATGCTTTGAAGGTGCGGGATCCAGCAGCGGCTGTGATTTTGATATTGGAATATGAATTCTTGTAAGTTATAGGTCTATGAAGAAAAAACACAAAAAACCCCATCTGGTTCTTCATCATCATTTTTACACAAATTTTACAATAATTTAGTATGATAATCAAGTCTGAGCGTAAGGTGAGTAGGGCAGCGTGTGAAGTTAGCGTCACCCACAAAACCAGTTAAATATCTCCTAAACTTAAAGAGCACATCGTTTTTTTAATTGCATATTTCAAAAGCACATAATATGCCATCCTTGACATCCTTATTCGCATCAGCACTCATATCCTAAACTATTCTATTTCCTGTAGTACTTTTCGAGCCATTTGGATAAATGCTTCTATTATTCCGTTACCAAAAAAGCAAATCTTTCTACATTATCTTCCTGGGCCTTCTACTTTAGGCCCATTTCTATTTTACATTTCAAAGGTCCTTGAGCGACTTATTCAACATCAACGGAATACCTTTCTGACTAAGAAAAATCTAATAAACCCCTTGCAGTCCGGTTTTCACCCTGGTCATAGTACGGTTACTGGGTCACCAAAATTACTGATGATATCCTTTACGGTATGGATAATAAACATTTTACAGTTATGTCACTGTTAGATTTCAGTAATGCTTTCAACACAGTAGACTTTGACATATTGCTGGGCATCTTACGCTCTCTTAACATATCTCCAACAGTAATTGACCGGTTACTTGTATGGGCGCCAGCAACGCATCCGGTTGGACGACACATTCACCGACTGGTGCTCCACTTCAGCTGGTGTGCCGCAAGGTGGCGTCCTGTCTCCTCTCCTGTTTGCCATCATCATTAACACTGTTACTCACAAACTTTCGTCTCTCTTCCACTTGTATGCAGATGATCCCAAATTTACACACATGCCCCAATTAATGACATCAATACAGCAAATCAATCTGGAATTATTACCCTTAATTAAACTTGACAGAGTCTCTATACCTTACTGTGAGTACGTCAAAAATCTAGCGGTAATTGTTGACAATACGTTATCATGGGCCCCACAAATAAAAGCGAAATGCTTTCTTCTATCGGGTCAATAAGGCGGTTACGTAATCTGTTACCTATACCCACAAATGTTGCACTTGCACAATCTTTACTTCTTCCTATTCTTGATTATGCTGATGCTTGCTATATTAATCTCACTGAGAAGCAATTAAATAAACTTGAGCGGCTACAAAATCTCTGTATTCAAATAAAAAAGGCTCTGTATTCAGTTTATATTTGGATTACGCAAATACGATCATGTCTCTCAATTTCATGCTCAGCTCATGGCTCCCAATTCGACTTCGCCGGAATAACCATACTCTTTTGTTCTTGTAACAAATTATTAAATCCATCCACTCCTTACTATTTGAAAGAGCGATTTCAATTTATTTCCTCTTCTACACTCACACTTCGCTTGTTTACTAGTCTTCTTTTGAAAACACCAGCTCACAATATAATCGTTTTTTCACAGTTCAGGCTATACAGCTATGGAATTCTCTTCCACTAACTATTAGGTGCTCACAATCTGTAGTTTTAGTTGTTTTATAAAAACAATATTTAACAACATTGTCTAATAATTTCAAACTCACAGTGCAATTAGTTCTGATTAAAATTGTCCTATTTTATATTTGTTATTATTATTTCCAATGAATTGTATATGAATGTAAATGTTTATATATAATTTGTTTATTTATTTATTATACTTATGTTTAAATACATATTACATATTGTGTATAAGTAAGATACTAGGTTATTGTGTATGTTATATATTATGTGTGTATTTTCTTTTAATTTCAACTTACGTCTTTCGTCACTGCACCATCTACTTCTGTTTGTAATTTCCTCTAACCAAAGGTTTGCCTGGTAGAGATCGCTTTTTAGCGATAAGGTCGCCTGATTGTACTTTTTTTTATTTAAGCTTTTTATTGTACTTCTTTTAAACTGTGCAATAAAGAAAATTCATTCATTATTTTATGCACGATTTTTCTACATAGGCCAAAATGTATGTGCTGTTGTGGGTGGGGCAATCGTGAAGTTAGCGTCACCCAAAAAGAAAGTGGAATATCTTCTAAATTTAAAAAGCACATATTTTTAATTGGCTTATTTGGAAACCACATAAAACCATATTAGCCATTATTTATGTGATCACTAACTAGTAGGGCTAACTTCACACAGGTTAACGTAGCTGTCTTGTGGTAACACAACTGTTTGTGGGCAATTAATTAGTGTCACACCCTCGTCACTCACAGCTTTATGTCACAGAGTGAACTCCGCGAGTTATGTCACTGTTGAAATGAACTATCTGGAGGTACGGCACATAATATTCTAGAAGATATTTTTTTTTTATACCATAGGCTACGGTGACAGCTTACCATCAGGCGGACCGTAAGCTTGTTTGACACCTTAGTGGTATAAAAAAAATAGTAGATAATGTTATTACTGTGCAGATTACTGTATAATAATACAATATGGAATGAAGTTTCTCGTTTCGTGCAACATGTCGCAGCATATGTGTCTTCCTCCTTTAACATGAAAGTGGATCATATAACTTCTAGATGGCGACAAATGTGCAAGAGATACTAAAATTTCGTTATATTAGCTATCGCAAAAATATTCACTATAGATCCTCTCTCTCACAAAGCCCCGCATATTGCAATAAGTTCTAGTTAAGTTCACGCTGCACTTTTCCACCGCTCAGCTAAACTTTTATAACTTAATTTTATACTTCCGTTTATCTACAGCCAAGTATTTTATCGCAACGTCTGTAGCTAAAAGTTTTCTCCGCAGTCAAAGTGTTCCAACATTAAATAATTTATTTTTTTAATCATTATTAAATATTTTAACTCTTATTATATTTAAAAAAAGTATACTCCTTCAGTGAATGAAATACTAAAATGAACATTTTTGTCCTTAAATCTATCACTCTGCCAGATGGAGAGATCATGACCTATAAGAGGCACTTAAAACTAATAAAACCTCTTTTTTACGCCAAGGGTAAAAATAGCGTTACCAACAATGTTTTCAAAAAGATACTTGTAACTCATGCGTATTATAATGTACATAGATCCAGTTCAAATAAATGCATAAGTATAAAAAATGCATAATCTACAACTTTTCACAACTTCAAGGCAAATACTAAATATGCTGATTTTGATTTAAATTAACGAATAAAAAACGCACCAACTACAGGCGACGATGGGTCGACAGGACGATAGGACAGTAGCCTTTACTACCTTAACACAAAGGCATAAAGGTCGCCTGACGCGTGCTCACCGCTCAGGTCAGCCATTACGCCTAGCCGCCGGCCATCTCTCTTGTCATGTAAATGTGATGGCTCCAGGCCAACCTCCGCGGCTGTTACCATACATCATTGTGCTTATTTTTTCTAACCACAGCCCTCTCTATTTTCGTCGAGGTCGTTTATTATACAAGCATTTTTTTTGAGATTTCTTTACAGATTTATTTCATTTTACTGTCCTTTTATTATATCATAATTTATGAAACAGATTCTGGGTAAAAATTGTTTGTAAAACTGACAAAAAATCAATATTTAGCTGAATGCGACAATCATCCATACTGATATTAAAAATGCGATAGTAATCTGTATGTCTGTCTGTTTGTCTAACTGTTACATCTTCACGCTTAAACCACTGAACCGATTTAGATGAAACTTGGTATGGAGATAGTTCGAGTCACAGGAAAGGACATAGGATAGATCTTATCCCAAAAAACTTAAAAGTTCCCGCGGAATAACTATTACTGAGCTTAAGTGAACTATAGCTTTCTATATATCACACTTCATTAGTATAATTAAGGATTTGACGTAAGAATCCCACGCCGTAACCATATTTAGGGCGGGTGGAGCCACTGGCTAGTCTATCATAAAAACATATTATGTACCTATAGATACTCAGTATTGTCATGATGAGAAAAGTAGAGCAACACAAACCAACACACACATACACACAATACAATTGATCTTTACCAAAAAAACTGTCCTCGAGTGATATGGGAACTTTTTAAGTAGAATTCGCAGTAAGAATCAATCTGAATTTATTTTTTTAAATGTCAGATTATTTTTAAAACTATGTCATCTTTAGGACGTTAAATGAATTTAAGATGAAGTACAACCTTTGATACCAGGAAACAAAATTACCGTTCCAAGTTCACAATATACACACAGAGCTTTGACGGATAAAATTGAATGTTTGATCAACGAAGTTATTTCGAAAATTTAAATAAATTGTGTGCTTGAAATGGAATCTCCTTATTACGTTCAGCGATTCAATTTACTTTGCGAAGAGAGAGTACAATTTTTAGCAGAAAATAAACAACGGAGAACGGAACGTAACAATATATTTGTGGTATCTTATTTGAAGAAATATGTGTTTATTATGTTTATTTACGTTTGGTTCAGATAATATGTTACTCGTAGTCACCCTACAATGTCCACGACATAGGAGCACGCAAAGGTCATTTTTTTATATAAACTTGTTTTTTTTTTAAACCACTAGGGTGGCAAACTCACAAACGCTTACGGTCCGCCTGATGGTAAGCGGTCACCGTAGCCTATGGATGCTTGCAGCACCAGGGGTATAACTCGCACGTTGCCGATCATTTAGAAATCTAATAACTTCTTTCTTGAAGAACTCCATACTGTAGTCCTTGGATAAAACCTTGGCAGGGAGCTCATTCCACAACGTGGATTCGTAGGAAGAAGTTTCGACCATTTCGGTTCGAAAGTGTGACAATGAATTCCCTGTCGATGGCGAGCGGTGCAATGGTAGAAAGTAGCTATGGGTATCATTTCGAACAATTCCTCAGAACACATCCCATTGTACAAGCGTTAGAACACACAAACATGCATGGTTGCAATCAATTTCAATGGTAGTTTAGATCCAGAGTAAAAATATCGTTTTAGGGGTTCGTACCAAATGGCAAATACGGAACCTTCGTAGTTTCGTCATGTCCGTCCGTCCGTATGTCCCACACAGGCTTACGATGAGTCTTTTGTAAATTACCCATAAGGATTTGTAATGAACATGAAGAAAAAAAAATTGTTTCATTTTTTAGGGGTCTAACTTTTAAACCGCATATTATAAAAATCTGCAAAATATCAAGATAATTGGAATTTATAAATAGTTTACAGAAAATTGGATTGAATGAAATCGGTTTATAAGTTTTTTAGATATTCGCAATATTACAACTCGCATTTGGCTGGTTTTTTACGGGCTTCTTTGTTGCTACTCCGCTCGTTAGTTACTATACTGAACCCTTGTCCGAAAACATATTTATTATACGTAGATTAGTATTGTAAGAAAACCTGTTAATTAGAGCAGTGGTTTTCCAGTTTTAGGCGCAGTAACGTACATGACAGACTGACAGATTATTATTTTATCTTATAATACGTAAGATCAGACAGATGAAGTCACTCGAGCTTGCACAAGTCTAAATGTCATAAAAATGCATTAAAATAAAATTAAGGTTTCACGAAAAACATTACGGATATTTAAATAAATTGAGTCTTTATAATGTGATTTCTTTACGCTCAGCGACTCAATTTCCTCTCCAGAGACTACGATTTTACGCTGAAAATAAACACCGTAATGGCCCATTTAAGTTTTCTATTAACACCACAGTGCGCCATTACATTTATTTATCTTCGCCCAAGTTCATACGCTTTACTTCAAATAAATTGAATTTAAGCAATGTAGGGTTTTGTGTGTTAAACACTTAATTTTATAGACATATATGTATAATAGCCACTAAGGTGGCAAACAAGCTTTCTGTCCACCTAATGGTTAGCAGCCACCGTAGCTTATGGACGCTTGGAACACCTGCAGGGGCATCACTTGCGCGTTCCCTACCCTTCAAAATCTAATTTAATTTAATCCTTTTTCTTTCTTGAATGTCTCCTCTATATTTTTCTATTTCACCATGTGCCACAAAAAATGTAGGTAGGTATATTATTTCAAATAAGGTAACTATTGATTTATATAGGTTTCTATGTTGTGGAAATGATTAATTGTTTCTCAATAAAAAAATATTGTTTACCTTAAAACAAAACAGTTTCGTCTTTACGCACTGAGGTATTTTGAACGAAAAGTTGTTGCGTAGTTTCTCGAACACTGCCCAACCGAGCGCGATTCTTCTTTTAACCTCTTCCTCAAAGTTGGACTAACTTAAATCTAACTGCACTACTTGCTCTCGGTATGTGTATTTGTCAACAACTTCGAGAGTAACGTCCTGAACAACAATCGGTATAGGCGCGACATGGACATTCAACATTACTTGTGCTTTATCCACATCAATTTTAACATCCAGCTGTTGGGAAACTCTGCCGAGGTCTCTGGGCATCATTCCTATGTCTTCCAGCGATTTTGCCATGTTGTCGGCTAGTCAAAGGTGAATGATATACTCTCCATTGATGTTAATGCCATATCCTTTCAACTCCAGAAGTTTAAACTCATCTTCCAACGCAGCTGTTAAAAGTTTCGTAGCAATAATGTCTCCCTGTCTCACCTTTCTGCAGCCAATGCTCTGTTACACAAACACTTCAGCTCTTTGATTTTCCGATATTCAATGTGGCACAGCTGCGCTGGAGTAACTGTACCAACGCCCAAGGCTTCTAGTTAAGTAATAAAAACAGCGAAAACGATAATAGAAACGTCAGTATTCGACCAAGTATGTAAGTTGCACATTACTTAGCTTCCTACTATTACTTACTTACTAACCTATCTTTACTCGGTCGAGTATCAGCGTTTCTATGAACGCTATCGCTTTTGTGCACACATAGCTAAAGCCTCTGGTCTAAGTATATAGAATCAACTGCTTTTAAGTAGTTGATGAACGCTAAGCAAAGAAGCCTATTATACTCCTCTGTCTTCTGCATAATCTGGCGTAGCGTATGTATGTCATCCATACAAAGCCTTTTCAGAAACTGGCATGTTCATGAAGCTGGAAGTCATCAAACCTTCGATCAAGACGATTCGTAATAACCCTGGGTAACAGCTTATAGATTTGGCTTAATATAGCCAAGTACAGTTTTCTAAAAAAAGTATGCCCGCGCTTCTTCTCCAAGCTTTTAGCGTCTGAATGACTTTACGTATCGGTGTTCCACCCGCTTTCAGAAGCTCTGACGAAATTCCGTCATCACCCGCCGTCTTAAAGCAGCTTAAGAACAATATTATAAGCTGCTTAAAGGCTATTCTAATCACATACAGTCTGACGTACACGATCTCTTCGGTACAGTGTCGAGTGTATCTCTAGGTTTTTTCGTCGTGATATTGATAAGATCGAGTTTATATAATCTAAGTTTATTTATTTATCTAATTTTAAACTAGTCACAATCCGCACACGTCAAGAATAGGATGCAACCTTTTAAAACTGATGCATGTAGGGACGCCCCCCAGCAGTAACGTTGGCAAATTTGATTTTGATTGATTGTTATGTATGAGTAATTGTCGAGTAAATGAAGGTTAAATATTTAAACAAGGTCCCATCCCCTTTCGAACGTGCGCTGATTAAACCCACATACAAAACACTTGCAGACAAAAATATACAAATGAATGGACTGCATCTGATCAGATAAAGCGGCCGCAGCAATAGACCTCCATAGGGACGCGAAACCTAAAAAACGAGAGCTCTAAAATATACTCGTATAACAATATAAATACGATTTACACTCGACCGTTTCCTTCTTTACTACAAAAAGTAAACAAAGGAAGTTGTAGCATGACAAACGTGACTTACCACGAGTTGGGCGAGCTATTTCCAGTTCACAGCTTGAATTATGATCATAACGTGAATAGTGCACTTTCTTTAATGGGTGTAATGATTTTTAAGCACCAAAGTGTTGGGTGACTTACTGATTGACTTTCCGAGACGTAAATGCTGAGCTTGACGATTGGTTGAAGAAACGTTAAATTTCATCGGAATGACGTTTTGATATATTGGTATATTTAGATAATGTCCAGTTGCATTATTAATTAATAGCTCATAAGTTGGTAACTGTTTAGTTATTGTAAGTTAAAACAAGCATTTATCTTTCGGACTGAGGAGTAATAGTCAATTGCACACCAAGGTAAAAATAGCAAATTTCATACTACTAGTTGCAAATTCCTTTCTTTCTGTTAGGGATTGCAATGCCGCAGCTTATTCAATCCCGCGGGAATTGATATGCGGGATTACTTACTTTGTTTCAGTCACCCTCAGTTTTCTTGTGATAAGGTCAAGTTCATTTTCCGTATTGCAGCGATAAACGCATATGTACGGCTGTAGAAAGCGTGCATATGTATATTTTTTTTAAGTAATAAATTTGATTGTTTTGGATTTAATTAATTTCGGTGCTTTTGTGAATATGCCGCGAATGTATATTACCGATCCTAACACTTTCTTTTATATTTGTGGAGAACTGACTTTCAAAAATCGTAGGCGAAATTTTTCTGAATTTATTTTGAAGTGCTATTTTAATTTTGCGGTGGCTCATCAGGAAAAAGCTTGGGTCCCACATATTTATTGCATATCATATGTAAAAAAATTAACTTGCTTCAAGAACGTGGATGCAAATTTTTTGGGTAACCATAAGTGTGAGAACCATAAAGAATAGATTAATGTCGTCGTTGGGTAAATATGTCGCATGCAATATATCCATTTTCTGGACTCACATTTAGATTTTTTATCCAGTGAATTTAGGGGCCGTTAGTGATGAGCATGTAGCAAGGTTCCATCAGGACATCGCAAAGATGGAGAATTACCAGGGTAGATGGAGTCCAAGGATGTTGGCTGACTTCTGCTGGACGATCAAAAATAACCAACCTGAAGTCAAATATTCCAGAAAATCGTAGGCTTTTTTTTACAAATCACATAATTCGCATATTTCTGCAGAACTATTTAATATTTTCCTTGTAATACTTTTTTCTTCACCGAATAAAATTGATACGTGTTTAAAATAAAATGACTGCCTATTTTCATTCACAATACATAATACATAGTAGGCACACTAAAAAGTTCGTTTGGCACAACGATAGTTAAATTTTGTAAACCAGTGAATCAAATCACAACCTTCTCTTAGATGCTATTACTATGATATCAATGTATGGTGATAACTTTTCAAAATACGCTCTTAAGAAGCAAACGGCATTTATTTTATCGCTATATTAAACGCCAGACGGTGAATGCGAAAACAAAACACTCGTCACCAAAGACGTACGCAGGCGCAGCGCTGTGCCGTTTATGAACAACTAAAACGTCCCAATCGTGCAACTCGCGCATGTTATAGAGCCAAATTTTTAATATGCGGGATCCGCGGATCCGCGCTTTGAAGGTCCGGGATCCCGCAGAATAATAAAAGAATGCGGGATCCCGTTTGGCGGGATTGCAATCCGTACTTTCTGTCAAGTAAAATCGCTCGGTCCAGTTTCTAGTAAACGGTCTCGTTACGTTTTGGAACAGCCTTACAACCGAATGAAACCTAGATCACGTTTTTAGACATAGAATACTTATTATGACGATAAAGAGTTCCTACGGGAAAAGGTTTCCCACTGATGAAATCATGGGGCACAGCTAGTAAATTAATATTGGAGAAAACATTTTTAACCGCCATTTTATGTATTCTTAAGAAAAACTATTCTTTTCATAATGTAGGTAATAAGTTCAATCCTTTTTACAAGCTTCTCACATTCGCCAAGTTTTTATATTTTTCGAAGTTATTATGTCTTATAACTTCAATGTCGCTGCCAGGATCATCAGCAGTGGATATAACATTGCACGTTTTCATGGCGTTTGCATTATATTTCTTACCTCTATGACTAGTGACCACGGCTGCGTGTCTGACCACAAGCACAGGCCAGTGCTGAGCATTGCGCATGACGCACAATATGATGAGATCACAGATTACAGAAATCCGGGTGCTCGTGTAGATTTACTTGTTGATTATTAACTAGTTATCACAGTACACTTTTCCTAGTATTATAAATCATAATCACGGTCATGTATAATATGTATTTGTTTATAGAATGCTATGATGTTCCATGCAATGATTGTTTATAACACACACATGAATCAATGTGCCCACTGCTTACTACCAGTACTACACCAAACTAATATAAACTATACCACACATTACACAGTGTGATATTACGTGGTCTGTGCTACCGTGTCGGTACTACGTGTACCTACTACCTTATTGATACCTACATGTAGGTTATACCTTACGTGGCTAGCAAACGGGTAGGGTTAGAAATGGACTTTACAAAAACAACGATAATGACAAATAGCGCTAAAATGACAATATCGGTCGACCACAAACCTCTTACATACACAGATAAAAACATATATACTTAGAAGACAAATAGGTTTCCACCGATAAAACAACGAGCTAGAGATAGATCGTAGGACACAACTAACTTGGAATAAGTTCTGGAGAAAAAGAAATATTCAAAAGTAGCCTACCCATTCAGTTAAAAACAAAAATAGGTAAAATCTTGCCTCTTACTTTGCTTAACGTACGCGTGACAAACCTGGAAGCTTAACAACAATGTTAAAAAAATTCAAAAAATACGTCACACAAAAATACGCAAGCATACAAAAACAAAGGATGCCCTGGCATTCGCTAAATCCTTGAAGTGGAAATGGGCAGGACATGTGGCGCGTCTACAAGATCAGAGATGGACTAAAAAGTGACCATATGGTAAGGACCTCAAGGAGTACGTAAAAAGGGCAGACCCTATGCTAGATGGGAGGACTAAGATTCTCAGACGGCTGGCAGTGATAGGTTCCAGCTAGCTCAATCTGCAGCTGTAGAGGGATTCTTGCAAACCACAAATAACTGTAAATATGTAAATACCAATTATAAATGAACCTAGCTAGAAATTTAAGTATATAGCAAAGACTATCATTTTTAGTGTTCCGTAGCCAAATGGCAAAAAAACGGAACCCTTATGGATTCGTCATGTCTGTCTGTCTGTCCGTCCGTATGTCACAGCCACTTTTTTCCGAAACTATAAGAACTATACTGTTGAAACTTGGTAAGTAGATGTATTTTGTGAACCGCATTAAGATTTTTACACAAAAATAGAAAAAATACAATAAATTTTGGGGGTTCCCCATACTTAGAACTGGAACTGAATCATTTTTTTCATTAAACCCATACGTGTGGGGTATTTATGGATAGGTCTTGTGTGTGTGTGTGTCCCTGTAACTTCTAGAGAGAGAATGATCAAACTATAAAAAATATATGATGTACATTACCATGCAAACTTCCAACTAAAAATTGGTTTGTACGAGATCTAATGAGAAGTTTATGTATATTTTAAAAATCTATTATAACATTATTCTCACAAAGGTTCAAATTAAAAAATAAGTTAAAAATAATAAATGTACCTTTAAAAATAAGATGTATCACTAAAACTTTGCACATAATTACGAACTGCCTCAACGAAATGTTGTCAATTGCTTTGCGAAAATTCAACTGATCTAATCTTGCAATTACTTAACTTTAACCACCCATGACTAATAATTTTGAAAAGCTAGACGTAAACAATTCTTGTAATCTAAGGTTCGAGGGTGTTACTTATACTAATCAATCTGGGGGCAAAGTAGTGTCCCCGCCAAGACGAGCCAAGCGAAGTGCAAGGACTCGCTGATGATCATCAAAATTCTTAGGGTACTTCTTGAAGTCCTAGAAAACTGAAACTTGGCATGTAAGAAAGTATTAGTGCAAAAACGAAAAAAAAATTGGAACTTTTAACCCCCAACCCCTTAATCTAGGGGATGGAAGTTCGTATTGGAGTTCCACAAATTTTGATGCTAGAGGTCTAAAAATTGATAAAGAGACTCCTTGGTTTAATATTAAAATATATATTTCAGGATTTTTAGTATTTCACCTCCCACCCTTTAAATTAGGGGATGGAAGTTTGTATAGGTTTTCCCATACAAACTTAATTTCATGCAAGAGAGCTAAAAATTGTACAAGTACGTACACAGTTCTTATTGCAAATAAAAAAATATGTGTTTTAGGTTTTTGAACAAAAATCATCCCTCAACTCCTTAAATTAGGGGATAAAAGAGAATATGGGGATCATCAGGTTTCAGAATATGGGGATCATCAGGTTTCAGAATATTACTACATTATTATACTTATATTATACATATAGATATATATTACTATACGTATTTACTTCGTTAAAAATTAATAAGTGGCGACAAGTATTTGCAAAAGAAAAAAAAGGAAATCATAAAAAACTTTTTGACAGTTCGTCTTGGCATCATTTTACATAATTTTTTTGGAGGGATTAAACATTTCCGCTAAACTGAAAGTTAATTTCGTCCACCTAGCCTGTTCTACGTGAAGAACTGTAAAACGTAGAAAAACGAAAAGAAAAGTTACTTAATATCAAATTTCTACAAGATTTCGATTCGCTTAATATATTTCCGAAAAAGATTATGAAATCATTTTTACTTTAAATCGTGTGTTTGAAATAGACACAGCAGTAGCTCAGGCCTCTTTATTTCAACAAGGATTCGATAGGAAAGCAAAACATAGCTTATTTTTTCTGAATAATATACCTATATAAATGGTGAAATAAAATAAGCTCCTTGTCATCCTGGTTCCTGTGGGAAATAAAAACAAAATTGTACGTATTTCACATTACGCGTGATAAAGGTCATATTTTCGGACTCTGGTCGTCTAAAAAAGGAATAAACATCATCTCTTTTCACAGACGTCGCTAGCAATACCTCTTGGGCCACAGCCCACATGTTTGACTAACCTAATATGAGAACTGCAGTTAACTATAATCAAAAAAGATATTTTATATCTATGAAATTTGAGTATCCATCCACCTTAAAGATAACTTTGGCTTGCAGAGACCGATGTCCTTTTGAGCAGGGGGCTTTATTGTTTTGGTCACGATCAATTTTGTAGAAATAATGTCTGTAGAACATCTGTAGCATAAACAATTAAGGGACTTACCAAAAAAAACTAAACATGACTCCAATTGGGGAACAATTTTGTGGGCGGCGTCAACGCGATTGCATTGCTTGCAAACAAAAAAAATCTAAAGTGGACACCAAAGTTTCTGGCTAATAGTAAATATAATATGTATAAACATATATCTTAAAATATTTATAATTCTAATATATTAATTTTTTAAAGTAAATGCAGTTCCTGAGATTTTTCATTGGGAATTTTGAAATGATTTGCAACACGCGTGGCCAAGGCTTCGGTATCGCTTAACATCAGACGGAGTGTACGAAAGCTTGTTTGCCACATTGGTGGTAAGTATAGAAAAATGTGTCAATTGTCGGGTACAAACTTCTAGGTAGCGCTGTCAGATGTCCAGCAATATCTTTTATTTACCTTTAGTTTTTGTTTAATTCTGCTTATAAATAAAAATCACATATCTCCTTAAACTGAAACGGAAATATCTGTCTGTTACATTTCACGACACAACTAAATCGAAAAGCTGATGTTTACCAAATAGAGATAGCTTACATTTTGAGTAAGAATATAGTCTGTTGTAAGATTTAATTTTTTAGTAATAAATCCATACAAATATACATATTTTAAAAAGAAAAATGTCTTAGCGCATACTATTAACTAGTCAACCTCTGGTATTACAATAAATATATAAAATGGATACATCACTACAGTTACCCAATCCACTTTATTGCCAACATCATTACAATGACCCTTTTATATCTGACCAGTATAAAATGAGTCGTGTTCTATTTGTCTAGCTCAAAGATTTCTAATTAAAGATATTCCTAATAGCCACTACTAGAGGTCTCGTTTGTGTGGCCAGCTATACCCGTATAGACGAGCCGCGCTTATCAACAACGGCTAAGGTTGCCAAGGTCATTTTATGAGATTTGCCAGAACTCTTTACACATTTATGACGCACATCGTGTGTGTGTGTGTGTAATATTAATAAATATAAGCGTTTTGTATTAAGGAAGAAAAAAGAAGATTATATATATTTATATGTTTTCTATGAAGATGAAATAGTCTACAAAAGCTGCGCTGCGTTTGTGAATGCTGTTCATTTTGTAAAATTATAATTACCCAGTTTATTTCATTTTATTTTTTTGTTTTAATAAAGTTTACATATAGTTTCATTAAAACAATATATACATACCTACCTTTAAATACGAATATTTAAGTATTAACTCTAAAGTCTTTTACCTATAAACTACCCAGCGTTTGGACTCGTGTTTCATATACATAAATATACTATAAGAACTTACACTTCTTAACTGGGTACATACAGGTAGGTATAAAAATAATAATTTATTTTTTAACAATTTCCAACGAACAGCATTTCATTTTTATTATTATAAGAAGATGTAAATGTCATGAAGGCTAGTTTTTTTAGGGATTTCAGCTCAATAGATGTTCCGTCGCGACGGAAATGAAGCATTAACAAACGATCTCACTTTCGCATTGATAATAAAGTATTGATAGAGTTAATTAAAATTTGAGAATTCAATAACTGTATTATAAAATTTGAATAAACATTTCCAACAAACAATATTTTCCAGCGGCTTAATCCTAAACCGGAAATTAAAATGTTGTTGTTTCAGTTTTTCTCGATATTCGTGTTTAGCTTCAGGCTGTAGCTACAAGCTGCCTCCGGCTCATTATGTTACGGATAAATAACGGAATATTCCAAATATTATTTGTTAAAGCGTAAAATTAATTATATTCATAATTTATTACAAGGTAAATGAATTTAGCATTTAGATTCATAAATAAATCGGGTATTATATGTAATTTTGTCGAAGGAATGAAGGCGCTGTACCACCTACTATACCTTGGTGCGGTAAGACTATGCCAGAAATCTCCATAACACAGCGACAGTTCCGGCGGGCGTTGCTTTATCTAGACGTTCATAAATCGAGTGAGCCAGACAGTATACCAGCAGTGGCGCTTAAGCAGTGTGCTCCTGAGTTATGTCCTGTACTCACGCGCCTCTTCGCGCTTTTCTACCACACTAGGCAAATTCCGTCTTTTGAATGGAAGACTGCGAATGTGCACCCGGTGCCCAAAAAGGGCGATAGTTCAGATCCATCGAATTACCGGCCTATCGCTATTACCTGTCTCCTCTCCAAGTTGATGGAGCGTGTGATTAACACACAGCTTCTAAGATACCTAGAAGAACACGATCTAGTCAGTGACCTTCAATATGGCTTTCGCCACGGTCGCTCGACTGGTGACCTTCTAGTGTATCTCACGCACCAAAAGGCACTAGCCATTGAGAGTCAGGGGGAAGCATTGGTATGTAGCATGGACATAGCGAAGGCGTTCGACAGGGTCTGGCACCGGGGTCTTCTATCGAAGTTGCCATCTTACGGAGTGCCCGAGGGTTTGTGTAAATGGGTGGCTAGCTTTTTGTCCGGCAGACGCATACGAACCGTAATTGACGGTAGTTGCTCTGATAGCATGGACATTAATGCAACACAAGGCTCTGTGCTGTCTCCTACGGTGTATCTACTGCATATCAATGACATGTTGGACACCAACAACATGCATTGCTATGCAGATGACAGTACTGGAGATGCTTATAACACGGGTCGTGCAAACATCCCTTGTTCCGTTGTGGAGGATAACCGCGGAGAATTTGTGTCTCAAATCGAGACCACACTGTCCAAGGTCTGACTGGGGCCGGTAAAACTTGGTCTGATTCAACTATACAAAGACGCAAGTCTCCACGTTCACCGCTAAGAAAACCCAATTCACTGTCCCACAATTCCAGAACACCCCCCTCTCCATCTCCAAGAGCCTAGGGATCCTTGGTGTTGACATCTCGATCATTTGCAAGACAAGGTGAAGCTGGCGTCCAAAAACTAGGTGTACTCAACAAAGCAAGGCAATACTTCACGTCAGGGCAGAGGTCGGGTATGGAGTACTGCTGCCATCTCTGGGCGGATGCACCCGGATACCAGCTTGGCCCTTTTGATTCGGTTCAAGGACGGGCTGTGAAAATTGTCGACGATCCCAAACTCACTTGCCGTATCGAAACTTACCTTAAGTCTGAGGAGAGACTTTGCCTCCCTGTGTGTGTCTATAATGGGATGTGTTCTGAGGAATTGTCCGAAATGATGCCCACGGCTACTTTTTACCTTCACACCGCTCGCCATCGGCAGGGAATTCATTCTCACACTTTAAGACCGATATGGTCGCGTACAGTGCGGTTTCAGAGAAACTTCCTCCCGCGAGCGCTTGGGTTGTGGAATGAGCTCCCTGCCAAGGGTTTCTCTAAGGACTACAGTATGGAATTATTCAAGAAAGCAGTTATTGGATTTTTGAAGGGTCGGCAACGCGCGAGTGATACCCCTAATGTTACAAGCGTCCATTGGCCACGGTGACCGCTTACCACAAGGCGGACCCTGTGCGTCTTTGCCACCTTAGTGGTATAAAAAAAAATTAATCAATTTAATTTTTTTAAGAATTTAAAGTATTTTATGAATAAATTATTGTTAATGAATTTAATTATAATAATTTTGTAAACATAAATAAAACTTATAAACCAATACAATATTCCAAAAAAAATCACAAATAAATAAGATACTTAAATACTAGTAAAGAGTCTGCAAACTGAGGGTTTCGTATAAAATTATTATTTCGCTACATAGACATTTTTTTAATTACAAAGCGAGTTGAATAAAAATCTTTTAGGACTACGGGTTGATCAGAGATTTAACTGCGTTGAGCGCCGCCATTTTATATTTTAATTTTGTTTTTTTACAAAACGTATTTCAATAATTTACTTATTAACAAATTGAAACTATTTTTTTCAAAACGTAATATTTTTTGTACAATATATCTGCGAGATGTAAATAGCGTATCTGCTAGAAGAACCGTAAGTATCTTTAGCGGTTCGAAAAATAGAGAATCTCACGGACAGACATATTATAATATAAATGCTTTCAAAGGAGAATTATTTACAGATTTTTATGTCGCTTTAATGCTCATCCTACAGAACTGTACTGCCCATCACGATATGCACTTTGGCCGGTGTACAAGGTTCCGAAGACAAATGGACGGAACCCTAAAAAACCGAGGGATGACAAATTTTTTTTCGCGTGTTTCCAAAGATAAAATTTGTTTCCAGCTCCCTATATTCTGTAACTATAAATTCGACATATCCCCGTTTGTCCGTATGTCACAGCTTTATGATTACGCCTTTCGGTACATTTTAATGACATTTTACAGAGCTGTGTGTTTTATTAACTGTCATACAGAATTCGGGTTAACTCTCCATACATTGAACCGAGGTATGCAAAATAGAACATTATGATACAACCGAAATAGGCTGCTCATTACAGACGAGTTTGTGGGTTGCAGCCCGAAGGCGCCGAGTGTGTATTGAGCAGAGCTCAGGAGTGTCATACAACTGTTAACACACTTGAAGGGCAGTAAACACTTATATTGGTGTAAAAAGCTGATATTTAATGGAATCTAATAGTTTTGATATGTTTTAACAAACACGTTGGATTTGTTTAAAGCATACGTTGAAAGTAAGAAGTTCATAAGAATAGTTTCTACTTGCTAAAAATTAAAAAAAAACTGTAAAGTAAAAGGCACTGGTGTAGTTATTTTCATTACTGCACAAGTGCGTAATGGACGCTATTAAGATGCTCAAAACGTTTATATTAAAATATTTTTGGGCATCTCAGGTTAAAAAATGTGTGTCCGGCTCCTCCCCTCCCCTCCTCTTCTAACTTTAAACAGCGTGATTTAAAAATAAGAAAAACGTATAGGATAAATAAAAATAAAATGGGTGTGCATGAAATCGGTTCGTAAGTTTTTAGATATACTCTATAATGCTCATTTAACGGAACCGTAACTTCATGCGTGTACGCCACGCACTTCGGTTTTAAATAATTGAGATTCTGATCAAAATCTTACCTACAATAGGAGCTCAGCAATAAGAAATTCTTTTTTTCCATTCCCATTACAGATTTTGCCTTGCTTGATTTTTTTACAACCAAAACTCTCGTATTTTCGCTTAATTTTCCGGATTAAGTAGTTCCCTGAGTGAGCAGTAAGCAGTCAGCAACACGCGCCGAGAGATCGTCAGGGAGCAATCAATCGTGGTAACGAGCGACGCGTCCGGTAACATCTGTCTAGTGGAGCTGTAACTAGAGGAGGACGACTCAAAGGGAATTTTATGACCTTTCATATTTTTCACTAAAGTTTCGATCTCATTCTTCAAAAAGTCGAATATCAATAATATAAAATAAATAGAATGTTTAAGTTTTACGCTTTGTGTTGAAATTATAGCATAATCGAGATTTATCACAGATGGACAGACACGCAGATTTATCGCAGACTGACAGACACGCAGATTAAACACAGATGGATAGGCACGCAGAATTAAATCGGATGGACAGACACGCAGATTTAACACAAATGGACAGACACGCAGATCATAAACCTACTTTTGACGCCTGAGATCGCGATAACTAAAAGAGTTACAACAATGCAGTATATAACAAAATGCTGAATAATATCAATTAAATGAATATGATTTGGAATATCGCTTCATACTTAAAACGGTCATAGTGTAAGCTTATTAGTGAAACAGCCAATAATAAAACACGATGAAGCTTAATTTAAACCCTCAGTCAGCGAGTCCAACTCACACTAAGCCAGTTTCTGTTTTAACATACACTTAATAGCAGCATTAAATTTACGAATGTCCAAAGGTGATCCGACACCCATGTCTTTCCCCTATATGATGCCCTTGTTGCTCTGTTACTAGAGATTAAATATCTAAGGCGACTAAGTGTTGAGCTTTGCCACCATTTTTAAAATACTGAATGTTTTCATTGGGATTTGACTTAAATTACTTTTTTACTCGGGTTGTTTATAAACAGTATCTTGGGACCGAGTTTTGCCGGTTTTTTTAACAACGCCAGCTTTTGTCAAGTAGCTTTAGTGTTGCTTAACAACGCCATCTATTGTCGAGAAGCTTTAGTGTTACTGTGTCCGCAAAAATAATAGTATTACTACTCGCCAATTCAAAACAGGAAGAATCATATTATTCAGTTTATCATTGCCTTAAAAACATGGATAAAACAAAGAAATTAAACGTAGCTAGATCATTTTATTTATCGCCGTCGAAACCCTATCCTACTAATATTATAAATGTGAAAGTTTGTTTGGATGGATGTTTGTTACTCTTTCACGCTTCAATCACTGGTCGCCGATAACCGAATTTAAGGCGGGCGAAGCCGTTGGCAAATTAGTATACCAAATTAAGGAGTTCCTCTCCGATAACCCAATTTAGGGCGGGCGGAGCCGCTGGCAAAGTCTAGTATTTCATGAAAATCGTTGGAGCCGTTTCCGAGATTCAGATTCTATATCTAAATATACATATATACAAGAATCGCTTGTTTAAAGATATGAGATAAACGAAATATAACAATACTGGGAAGAGTTGATTATACGAAGATACGGAAATAATAAAATTATAATCATGGATTGCTATTAAGGTGTAGCGGATCATATCGTACCGCTACAAGCAAGGCTGACGTCACGCGGCCTACATCGCGCTATCGAAGTTTCCTTCGCAGTTCAGTATATAAAGAAACCGAAGTACATGTCCCCCCGATCGACCCGGGCACGGTCGTAAAACAAAAGTTAGACAGCCTCGGCACGTACTAACGGCCCCAGATGACGATCTCGCTGTCCGGATAGCGAGATCGTCATCTGGGGTCTTCCACTCAATCGCAACCGTACCCGCGTAACGGGGAACTCCCCTCCTGGCGGTGACTTACCTTCGGGTTCGAGACTCGCGCCGGTCGAAGGGATGCCCCCGAGAGCGACAACCCAAGCCGAGGTTTCCCCGCGGGGGGCTCTTGAGCGTTGGGCGCTATATGGGCTGAGGCTCCTTCAGAGTCTCGCCCCAAAAAGCCCGGTGAAGCAGTAATGGCTGTGACAGCCATGCATAGACAGTTCAGAAAAAAAAATAAAAAATTGTTAAGTGGACCACGGCGGTCCCCAGGCATAACACCTCGCCTGGCAGAAGATCTCCTCTTTGCCACCGCTCCACAAAGGTAACAATCAGTAATTACGGAATAAAACCCTGAATCGAGGAATGCCCAAAAAATTTTAGGACGCTGTTTTAAACCAAAAAATCGCTGTTTTAAACCAAAAAATAGGTAAGAAAATGCTTATAAATGCTTATCATTTTCTTACCTATTTTAAAATTGTATTTTAATGTCCATATTTTATTTCTTTAACAAGACTCTTCGACAGACTGGTTTGGAACCATTTTACTTCGTCGACATATAACCACCCTTCCTTTTTTTCCGCTCATACAAATAACTGTTATTTCTTTCAATAGGCACATCCAATTATGTTTTCAATACAAACATCAGACTTGATAAAGTTCCCTGTCGCCCTTTATGTTCCTTCGGGGTTTTCCCTTGAATCGTTTTATATCGTTTGTACAAATCTCCGTTAGATACCATTTTACAATATACGTCTCCGAAGTCACTTTACTTTATTTTCTTGTTTGTTTACTTCGACGTTACTTTGTCAAAGTTTACTTTCATTTATTTTTTCGACTTCTTGATGTTCATTTATTTACCTAGACCTCATATGCGAACTTGTGTACCTAAACTATTGGCGTTGTACTTAGGCAGCTAAACTATGCCTAAGGCTAATGGTTCAAGATCTCGGAGCCGTCAAACTTAAAGCTAAGGTTTTAACAATAGTATGCGTATAATAAGTAACCATGGAATGCGTACTTGCCAGCTTGAAAGTGGGGCTGTTTTACAGATAACAGGTACTAAAGCTAAACATAAATTCGTACTATTTTACGTTAAAGTAGCTTTGTTTACTAAGAATTTGCCTTGCTAAAAAGTGCTCTGGGGTCTCACCCCATAACTTGTCTTCTTGATCGTGGAACATACCTAATGTAAATTATTTTCGCATATATTTCTGCAGATCCAAGTCGAACTTTGGTTCATAAGCCTGCTGGATTTGGCGTTAGATGAGGGATTCTATAAGACACTTAAAGGTATGTATAAGCATGCACAGTTTACTTAGTATGCGCCATGGGTAAATAAGGTATAGATAGAAAGCTAAATTATTTTTTTTCCCAACAATAAGGCCTACTTTCCACTGTCTTTTCATTATTACTGTACTATTTTTTAGAGTTCCGTAGTCAACAAGGAACCCTTATAGTTTCGCTATGTCCGTCTGTCAGTCTGTCTGTCCGCGGGATAGCTCAAAGATCATTATACATATTATTTAGGCCGACAAAGTGGTAAAATAAAATAAGAAAAATTTTTTTTAGGGTACACGTAAAGTGAGGATTAATTTTTTTTTCTCGTTTATCCCATAGTGTTAGTTGTAGTTGAATAGCTCCCGTAAAAATATTGCGGGACTGTGGCAACCAATTTTTGATTCAGCGATGCGTTTGCAAAATATTACCTAAGCTTTAAAGTGCAAATTTTTGTTAAGGCCCAGTGGCTGTTCTTGGGTGTGTTTAAATAAATGATTGAAATAGCATATAGAACGAACTTAAAAGAAAAACTATCATATCTAAGTAGGCTTTACAACGTAATGAGTAATAGTCGACCCACTTAAACACTGTAGCCGAAAAGGCAAAGCATTTCGTTTAAATTTCATTGAAAGGTACTGAGATGAAATTGGTACTTGTGTAAACTGTTAGGTATTAAATATAAGTTTATGAACCATGCAATATTATAGAAAAATAAAATGACAACATTCTGAATACTAATACTTACTAAATTAATATCAATATTAACGTTCGAACAACGCATTAAATTGTGCGGCGGCGAATCGAAGTAACAAATCCGGCGACGCTCCATAAGCGCATGTTGTTCGAATGTATTTCTCATACTACCTATACCTAGATAAATTTGCGATGAGGTTTAGATTTCGATTGATTTGAGTTGAGTATCGTTTGAAAAACTTTAAATTCAATATAGGTACTGACCCTTTCGTATTATAGTGACAAGCAACTACGGAACCCTACATTGCATGAGAACCAAGACGCACTTGGCCGGTTTTATTTTAACGATTAGAAATATTTACTTTTATTTTTTTAGCCACTTCAGTCATTTTAAATTTACAAAGAATTGTGACTCCACAGTCTAAGCATTAATATTATATTACACTGTGGTGTTACTTCGTGCGTAAATAACCGACGTGTCCGTCTTAACACTACACAAAATTACTCGGCGGAAATTGTTTCTGTGGAACTTGGTAAAAGTAAGCAAAGCTTTCTTGTAATTAAGTTAGGAACGTAAAACGTAGGCGAATGGAACTATGCGAGGCTTGTAACGTAATTTTTCTAACTTTAATCACGACGTTTTAAAACTTTATTTTAAAGGTCTTGACAATAACCTGGGACACTACCATATACTTACCCCATATGATTAGTGTACTTGGTCACAAAAAAGAAATTCAATCGAATAAACTAGTATTTGATTACAAATAATCGATTCCATGAAAAAAAACCTCAATTTTATTACTATCTCTACAAGGATGGTGCATAAATATTATTTTGATATCTTGCCCAGCTTAAAAATAAAATACTGTTCATCACATGAGCACAGCGCTTTACTGTGCTTCAGCGTTCGGACCACAAAATAGTTACAACAATATTGCTGAACCGCTTCTGTATCTAAAACATTATTTTTAAACAATATTTGTTTTTTCTACGCCTCTTTTTTTGTTACTCTATAATAAAATTTACCATCCTGCTTATTTGCCGACTTTTCCCGAAAAAAAAACCATTTGCGGCCGAAGGAATTCCCATGAAAAAGTCGCTAGTGCTTTCTTTACACACTTTAATTTATAGAAACTATAATTTTTAAAAGCTATGTTCGTACTTGTTTAAATTGAAAATCCAAGAAATACAATTGCGCTTGCGCTGGCGTGGGCGGCGGGCGTCTGTAGCACAATAAAAGATAGGTAAAAAAATTACTGGAATGACTAAACTGAATTAGGGCTTTTTCTTTAGTGGTTGACATTTTTTATAACATACATTCATACACATTTCATCCAAAAAAATATTAAAAGAGGAGACTTAGGTACTAAAATATTGTGATTACATGTGTTCGAAAGGGTCTGTACACTAGCAATATAAAATCTTTTTTGTTCTCTCACTGTACCAAGTGAGCAACTCCCTTTATTTGTGAAAGACCGTCTAGGGGACAAATTGTAATTAGATCGAATCTTTGCAGCACATAGATTGTTTGAATATAAGCTACATAAAGCTGCTAATACGGGAGAACCATGAGTACAGTAGGGTATCGTAATGCTTAAGTATACTGTCCGGGCTGTAGCTTCGGTCGTAAGCTGACGAATCTTTTTAACCGCGAATGCTGCAGAACCAAATCTATATGTATGTGGGCCCTATTAAAGCTTTGTGTATATAGAAGAATACTGTGTGATCTACAAGATCTACTTACTTCCCGTTTATATGGACCTACACTGGTTCTTACTACACTAATTCTTACCGTGATTAGTGAATTCAGAAATTTTAATAGGTTAGATGGGTATATGCATTATCTAATACGTGGATTCCATACAGTTTGGTCAAATTCGCAAGTATACGCCATTCATTCCGCAATCATTGTGCTTGCAACAGCATCGAAAAATCGGGAGCTTAAATCTACGGCTAATCACTTTAGGAACCCCATTTAGTTAACGTTATGACCAATTTTAGGCTAGGTGGCACTCTAACGTTAAACAGTCGCCAAAAATGGGAGATTGTATGGAAATTTCTACTTTTCAACTATTTTTAAAGTTAACCAACTAGTGGTTTCCTAAACTTTGACGAGCCAGTTAAGTGTAAAAATAGCTGATTATGCAAATTTTCATACAATCCGCCATTTTTGATGACTGTTTAACGTCCAAGTTAGTTCAACGCAAAGGCACGTTTACCATTTAGATATAAATATATATTTTTGGACATTACACACAGCGCCGTCTAGTCCCAAACTAAATGAGGCTTGTGCTATGAATACCAGACAACGGACACAAATACATTTATATATATACTTTTTTTGTAAATACATACATATTAAACATATGTCAACTGTCTGACTTCTAAGATCTAGATGCAAGCTAATCAGTTTTGCGGCACAGAACTTCTAATACCATAGCGTTGCAATTTCCTGATCAAGGTTTATATTAATCGAAGAATAATTCTCCAACAATAAAAAAAACACAATTTGTAAATAGTTTTTTTCTAAATCTGTATTTTCTTTTTCAGACCGGCGACGGCAGCAGCGCTAAGTCACGGTAAGCGCACATTCACTACACTTTGAATTCACACGCACAATGCCCCCGAGGATTCTCAAGGGTTCATTAAAATACCGGGGTCTTTTGTAAAACGCTCTTGGGAATTGCTCAGTGGGATTTGATTTCTATGAATATAAACAGAATGCCTCCAAAGTATAATCGGAAAGCTAAAAATCAAAGTAGGTCACACATTATTTGAATTGTATACATTTCCAGACATCTTAAAAGACACATAGGCTCCTTTTATCCCGAAAAATGCAAAATCTCCCGCGGGAATAACTATAGCGTTTGTTACTCAATCCTGCCGCAACGGAACATCTAATTGAGCTGAAATTTTGCACAGATATAGTCGAAGACACGGAGAAGGACAAAGGCTAAAGTTCAAAAGTTCCCACGGGCATAACTATAACCGAATTTCACTTAGATGAACGATAGCTGCAGCTACAGCCTGCTATAACAAACTTCTTTATTTTACAATCAAGGAATTGCCGTTAAAAATCTACGCCAAAAACCAAATTTAGGGCGGGCGGAGCCGACGGCGAAAGCTTGTGATGAATATATACCAGTTGATTTAAAGTAAAAGCTGAAGATGAATACAACTTGTACTGTTTTTATAAAGAAACGCATCAATGTGCGACAAAGTCATCTCTGAACAAGATAGGTTGTGCTTTGAATGAACCTCAGGTTTTGTGGTTATTTTATTATTTTATTAGTATACAGTGACATCTTAAGTTATTACGTCTAAGATTGTACATTATATTGAATGACAGAACAAGAAACAGGAAATGCTCTTTTTAAATAGATTGGAATAAAATCACAATAGCATTGCGAGTAAAGACGGAAACGTACCCGACCTCTACGAAGAGTACACCCGACCTCTACGAAGAGTACACCCGACCTCTACGAAGAGTACACCCGACCTCTACGAAATCAAAGACGAAATAAGCTTTTCTTAGAATCGGATTATTTGTCTTTCTTTGCAAAGAAATGCTAACTTTTATTTAGATTCTACTGATTTTGCTTACTTACAATTTATGTCTTTTGTATAGTTACAAATCATAGTTTTTTAGATCATCAATGTGTAGTCGGCAATCTTAATTTTAAATTAATAACTTGACTATTTCCTGAGATATTCAGGTGTGACGTACACACAAACAGGCGAATAGTCGATAAACAATTAACTGAAATGAATATTTAGCCTTTGTGTATATAAGGTTTTATACACATAGATACATATAAAAGTTGTACACGGATTCGTAATAAATTAGGTAGAGTGAATATTTACAGTTACCTTAATATTGATATTACGACAAGCATCAAACAAACTTCAGAGCTTTGACATTTCCCGAAAACGTATTGATTTCGCGTCGTCAAAACTGAGTACGCTCTACACATTATGTAAACTCTTTAAACCAAAGAGTATAAGGTAAATATATACATATTTTGTATAGATGATATAATTTAGAGCCGATATATTTTTGGAAGACTCAAATAAGAAAAAACCACGTGATTTTCCAATTAAATTAAAATGGAATATAAAAAAGTACGTGTACTGACTGACTCATCAACGCTGAGCCAGAATTATTGAACCTAGAAACACAATATTTTTAACATTGTTAATTTTCTATTATGACGGAAGAAAGGGTTCACTAAGAAATGATTTTGCAAAGTTCTAGGTACTCTACGGGGTGACAGGTTAGAAGCTTGTATAAAATTCGTCATTATTTAAGTAGAATCCATAAAAATTGGTCTTTTGGCTTTTTGGTTGTAAGTGTTTATTGGCGTTTTCTGTTGTAAGGTAATATTAATAATAACGTGTTTCGCCGATTTTGGAACATTAGTTTTTACGGCAACGATATGGTCCATTTATAAAATATAGTGCTTACTTGTTTTTTCGCGCTGGGTGATGGCGCCCTAAAATCGCCTTAGTTTTTTAGGGTATAGTATTTTATCCCAATCGTTTAGTCTGTTGATTTTTTAAATATATAATTCGATGAAAAAATCTTATAACTCTTATATAACTTGTATTCAGTTTAAGACTAAATGTTAACTGTTTTTCGTCATTTATTGTAAGAATTGGGTAAACACAGCATTTTAATAACAATATCATGTACTGTACTGTATATACATACATGTATAATAAAAAAAAATTTAAGCCAAAATTAATCCCCCCTGTTGAACCGGGAGAACAGGGTAATGGGAGCCTACTAAGGGAAAGGTTTGATAAAAACCACGTTTGTCAAAATTCTTGTAATTTTTAATATTCAACTCTTACCTTCATTATTAAATTATACTTAAATCACAGTTATAATCAACCACAGACATATATTAAGATACAATTACAGTTTTTCAAAAAAAGTCCGTCGCTCCTATTACCCGACAAATGCGGCTAATGACAGCCCATTTAACGCTCATATGGGAAATGGGAGCCATTATAATTACTCTTAAACCAAAAGATTAACAAAACGTTCTTTAAATGAGATCTTAGGTATTATAATTATCAATACAATAAAACTATTTGTCACACAAATAAAAAAATAAAATATTCAAACAAAACGGAGAAATAAATTTGAAATTATTAATGAAAAACAAAAGATCCAGACCGAAATGCCTACTCTTTTGAGAACAGATACCGCATTTTCTAATGAATTCATCGTCCTAGAAGCTTTCGTGGTTGTCAGATTTCTTTTACGTGGCATCTTTAACAAAAAATAAGGTATTTTACGGCTGTAAAAAGACTAAACGGGGTAGTGGGAGCTATGTCTTGTAATGAGAGCGAAGCTAGGCTACCATTAGCCGCTGACCACCATTTTGAAAGTAATAACATAAATATTTATTTCTATTTTAAATCACAATTCAACTAATGGGACTCATTCGTATATGAATCTAGGGATATAATTAATATAAATGCAATGAAATAAGAATATGATTTCATGCTTTCCTTGATGCTGGCAGTTCAAAATTTTTTGTAAGCGTGCAGTGAAAAACACACAATTGTACCTCGTGACTAAACTAATGGCACTAACGGTTCGAGCGCGCCAGGCGAAGTTTGCCGACAATTAACGGAAGGAACCGAGGGCTTACGACCGCGCGAATGTGCATGCGCTTCGTTCAATCAACATAGCTCCCATTGCCCGACCGCTCTCATTACACCGCGATCCCCTATTATTGTTCCATGGTAATAAATAATATGCTTTGCCGTGGTTGAACGACGAACCCTTATAATATTCTATGGAATTAATAAACGACTGGCTGCCGTTGTTTCAAGTATCTGCTGATATTTCTAATTCAATGGGTAATTCAATTAAATCAAACTACGCAAATAAGTATTAATAAATGAGCAAACTGATGTGTGCTGCTGGTGCAGTTATCATCTTCATTTTTGATTTTTATATAAAATGTTCAGCTGCCAGGTGCTGTGGAGATTTTTTTTAAAACATTTAATGGCACATTCGATGTTTGAGCTCTCTGTACAAAAAACCTAAATGCTAGAATCAACTTAGTATTGCACATTGCAGCATTATAACATTTACTGCCTACATCGTATTGTAGGTACGTGTTGGAATTCCTGCACTGGTATTCTTGAACTCGCGAAGTATTTTTCGATTAGCAAGTGAGTGCCAGGGCGTCTCGTGAACAGACAGGATGTCGATATTTCAGATACAGTGACTTGGCAGATCCTTCTTATATTAGTTCATTCTCTTCAGGAATTTGTAATTCAAAGTCGATGCCTGCTAATAAAATTGAGGAAACATTATTTTTTTGTACACATCACTTTTACACAATTTTACACATTGTCCAATTACTTATTATTGTTTGTCTATTTTAATATTCCATCAACCTTAATTTTACTTCTTTCCATTCTATCTAAACCTGGTTATCAATAAAATCCGAACTAGAAAAAGTTTTCTGTCGCCTAAAGTATCATACAGGACTTTCCTAAAGTTCCCTGTCGCCCTTTATGTTCCTTCAGGGTTTTCCCTTCAATCGTTTTATATCGTTTGCACAAATCTCCGTTAGATACTTATTTACAATTTACGTCTCCGAAGTCACTTTACTTTATTTTCTTGTTTGCTCACGTAGTCGGAGAGCCGTCGAGTTTTCCTCCATTTATTTTTTCCGCTCTATAATGCTCACAGAATCCGTTATTTTCCTTATGGAGACATAATTATTGACAAACATGTTTAACTTTTAAGCATTTCGTGTATTATATTAAGTCTCTTAAGATACTTAAATAAAATAATAAAGAATAAATTTCGTTTGGAAAAATTCCCACGGCTACTTTCTAACATCGCACCGTTCGCCTAAAACCTAAATAAATGGTCACGTACACTGCGGTTTCAGAGAAACTTCCTCCCGCGAACGCTTGGGTTGTGGAATGAGCTCCCTGCCAAAGTTCTCTCTAAGGACTACAGTATGGGGTTCCTCAAGGAAGTAGTTATTAGATATTTGAAGGGTCGACAACGCGCGAGTGATGCCTGAGGTGTTGTAAGCGTCCTTAGGCTGCGGTGAGCGCTTACTGTCAGGCGGACCACAAGCTTGTATCCACCTTAGTAGTATAAAAAAAACGGAAAGGCAAATCAGATTGTTAGATACTGAAAAGGGTTTTGTCTGAAACCCAGCGCTACAGTTTATTTTTGGCATTTATTTTTTTGAAACCTATTCGGCGATGCAATGCAACACTGAACTGTAGCAATAATTATCTAAGCTAGATAGTATTAAGTTTTTATCAGTCTCGCTGTGAATAAAGGTCTTTATTACATATTTGTTTTATTATTGAAGGGGCAAACTTAACGTTGCAGTGGAAAAAAAATCTCCCATGTGTCTACATACATGCCGCTGCATGATCTTACTGCAAATGTAAGTTTGTATGAGCATACATGTGTTTGAAAAATCTAAAAAAAAACCAATAACTTTTTAACTTCGTTTTAGGAAAATCTGTTCTCAGCTTCTTTTTCTCGCTATTATTTTCACATTGATTATACTTCGCGTAGTAAATATAATTACTGCGCGAAATAAACACACCTGAGGGCTTAATAGGAACGGTCTCGAAGACTCCAGACTCTAGGATGCGATAGAAAAAAGTATGTAAGTACTTTAACTGGTCTCGAGAGGTAAGACCTACTTGCCCACATTTTTCTCTTGAATTCCAGAGTTTGGCAAACTCGAGACAGTTCCCAATAATCTCCCAGCACCTGTAAGCCCATAATATGAATTGAAATGTCACAGGATATCGTAAAAAGTAGACCTAAATGTTTGAGGAATTTAAAGAACATATAAACTTTATAATACTTATGCACCTGATTTTTGTATATTCTTGTTAAGTACTTTAGTTCGCTGATTCGGCAAGTATCTTATGTGATGAGAATATCTTTTAAGCAATCAGTCGCAGTAATAACGCGTCCGGTAACAGTTGCAGGCTGTTACTCGAAAAGGTCGACTGCAAAGGAATTTTATGGGCCAAAGGTTGTAAATCGGTTAAATCCCAAGTAACAGCTTTTATTAAGGCCAGGATCTGCAAAATGGACATCTTTTGTCTTTTTGCACAGTAGGATAATGTAAAAGTTTGTTCATTTTCAGATTCATTCTCTGAACTGTCGCAAGTACATGTTACCTTTTTGAACTATGCCACATAAGAGATTATTTTTTCACTACATTCACTCGTCGTAAACAGTGTCATTTTGTGCAGGCAAAGTGGGTGCTAAGACCTTAATTACTCCTACAGGCTTTTTCTTTATAATGTATACTTTCCTCAAAGCAAAGGGCGCGTTCATAGAACTAACGTCTATTGTATCAAGTTGAAAATTAACTACGCGCACACTACAAGCGAGCATTTACAAGTTTTAACTATAGACAAAACTTTTTAATTCATAAATTCTCCAGATATAAAATAAATATAAATTCGCCATCTAGCGGTGGCGCTGTTTTTTTTACTTATATTTTCACCGTACACCGCCTTTTATTCACCTTACATTTTCTTTTATTTACTCGCAAATGTGATAAAAAACATTGTGTGTAACACGGGTGGTACGGATATTACAAAATCGAGTATTTAAAGCCTTCGTTCGCCCTTAGGCTACTAACAGCCTCTCGTCAGTAATTTTCTCCTTACCATTCTTAATACACAATTTACAATTATTTATCAATGTCAGTGATTAAACACATGATATACGTCGTAAGTAGAATAACGTTATACGTTTTGCGTCATACGTAATACTGCCTGCTGGACCGAGGGCGTAAGTTTGATCACCGCACGGGGCAAACATCTGGGTGTTTTCTGCGTTACGATATAATAGGGATCCGATTCTATTCGATTCTCTATTCCTTTCATAATACACTATTATTCTTTCCTCACGTTTTGATTGTCCAATTTTTGCATTTATTTTTTGCAATTTTTAAATTTATCGCCCATGACAATAATATACTTCTATTTCTATTAATGTCCATCTTAACAAACACCATATACATACATGGGTTACATCACATACACTCACAAAAAATGTTTTAGATCCGGCGTCACCATCTTTAGCGCTGAATAGTTTTTGATATTACTAGGTGATAATCTCTAATTCGAAATTATGTCGGATGAAGTGAGAATGGGGTCCCTGATCTAGAAATATTTATTATTATTAATTTGCTTCTCGTCTCAATAATAGAGAGTCCTCTATTGTGGAGACGAGAATCATTCGCAGACGGTACTGTAGCGTTATTTCATAAATCCACCTGAAAAAAAATTTTTGACCTAGCTGCAGAAGGATTAAACAAATTAAAAAAAATAAAGGTTAGAAAATCATTTATTTATCTTTAAATGTAAACAAAACGTATTACATTTGTTTAAGCAAAACAACTGCATCAACACTAAATACTTAAAACATCCAAGAACTAATAAAGTGATAAATAATAAGAAGTCACTATATTCCATTACACATAGCATGGTGCGTAGCATTTTGTAATTTTGTTTCAGAAAATAGAAAATTAATGTGTAACATTATTAAATAAATTATCTATAATGAAGATATAATTTATATCTTCAAAACTATATACTCATTAACTTCATTGTAGTCACCAGGAGCTGTAATTTAGTAAAAACCCTTGTATTCCGTGAACCATCCTATGTGAAATGGAGTGTGGTACTATATTACCCACACACATGTTACGTGTCTAAGTGTAAATTATTAATACGCTTTTAATAACCTCTTGTAGAACCCTAAAGTTCTAATTCTAAAGGGTTCATTACGATACCGGGGACTTATAGAATAGAACACACACAGTAATAGCTCAATGGAACTTTTATCCATGGAACTGGAATTACTATATGTATTGTAAACTAAGTACACATGCAATGTGATGTATCATTCATTTAGATTGTTTTTTGTTTATCCTTAGTATAAAAATTAGTATAAAATTTGAAAAATAATCAATAATTTACTCAAAGAAAAAACCTAAAGTTTTAAATTAGGGTTTTTAATTTTTTTATTTCTATCAGTATATCTTTTTTATCGTTTTTTCTTACGTAATCTGCACTGTAGCTTAGAATAATGACTGTATCTAACGAGTGTAGGTCAATAAAGCTATAGTGCTTTATATATACAGCTCAGTGTGGTCTTAAAATAAGCAGAAAATAAGTACCTAAGCATCTTGTATAGGTAAAAGCAACTAGTGATTGTAGTTAAAGCATAGACTTGAACTACGCAAACCTAACCCATATTTCGTAAATGTTTCTTGAGCGTATTTTTTACTCGGCATTTTGAGTTTTGTACCCAAAGAAAAAAAAACACACAATTATTAGCCTTATTCAATGTTTGATCTAAAGTGTAATGCTGTTGGAGCGGAATTTCAAGAAAGATAAAGCAAGCCAATATTTATTTCTTACAATGTAAATAAAAAGTTAATTATGTACATGTGTGTGAGTACGAATAGTATAGCACATGCAGTAACCATACAGTTTGAATCGCCGCGTACGTACAAAGGTTTATAAATCCTGACAGCATTACAAGAAAAACCTCTCAAGAGGTCTCGCTTGTATCACAAATGCTGCGCTTTGCCGGATAAGCTTCACCATGAGCCAACCTTCGCAAATAGCTTGCCCTTTTCGTAAAAAAAATGCTGTATAATATATATACAAATCTTATTTCACTTATAATTTACATATTTTATCACACTAAGCCTTTTTGGTCGCTATGTCATTGTTATACGCTCTCAAAAGAATGATGTTAAATTTTTTTACTTCCGACATATTTTTTTGCTGAGATTTTTTTCTCATAGTCTGATGATTTTGCCGTTCAATTGTGACAAGCTTTCAAGTTCAATTTATCTCTGCTGACGCCTTTAGGGATTACCCTCATGATGGTACTGTTTTTTTTGTTTGTTATAAAATATATACTTATTGCTAGTACCGTAGGTATATATTTTTGATAGAAAATAAACGTAAACGTAAACATTGCAACACCGGCGTGCACTCGACGTGCGTTCCGCTGGTCGTTCTCTTCACCTTAATAGGCATGTTGTCGAGTTCCTTACATCTGGTGCTGCACGTGGCTCGCATACAAAAATAGCTGGGGGCCTACTATGAAACTTACCAAGAGATATTTTTAACAATAGTATTCAACAAATGCTTGAAATTTTTTGCACGGATGACTACGGCGAATCCACTATGTATATTTACTTTAAGATTGCAGTTTATATATATGTATATATTACCATTTATACAAAAGAGCAAAAACAAAATACCGATTTTGGTAAAAACAAAAAAAAACAACTATGTTGCTAATAGACGAATCCAATTTGATATCAACATTTATTTTGTTTTTTTGGACACCCAGAAGTTTATATTTTAATTTTACCAGGATTTTATCTCTCAAGAAAGATAAAAATAAAAGGCATTTGGATAATCCCATCCCAAAAAACGGTATACAACACGGGTACCCACAAACGCCTGCAAATGTGTTTGTTTATATTAGCACATAGTTTTTGATAAGTGAGTTTACGAGTTTCAAAATATATAACGTAAATTGCCTTGGTTTATGAAATATGGCAATTTATGGCATATATTTTCATTCCGTTGACTTAGAAGCTTGTATTATTTGTACCTTCAAAGGACCGTATTTTGTATTCATTTCAAATTGATATCTGTAACACGTTGGTGAAATTGATAAACAGACGCACAACAAAATTACCCTAAATTTTCACGTACGTAACATTGTATAACGTACATACTAATGTAGATTTTCTTAGACTTTTCGATTTGGGCTTGGCGTCTGTGTCATACGTCAGTGAATTGTTGTGTATAGATCACAGGTTGTGTATAAATCACAGTTTGCGTTGTTTTTGGTAAATGACTGCGATTGATAAATATGCCATTTTTTCAAAAAAGGTTACTTTTTAAGCCTCTTAGTGTATAAAACTTTAGAAAAGTGTTTTTCAAGTGAAATTCGAAGTTCTGTATATAGATCAATGAGGAATCGGTTTAATATGGTGCGTGGGTAACTACACGACCGCTGTCATCGCACAAAGGAAATGGTGCATACTTTTTACATGTTAGTCGTTTCAGTCCATAGTAGACCCCCTGAAGACTCGATGAATGTGCACGAGATGATGTCAGTTAAACTGGTTGTCAGTGGATAATCTTAGAAATCAATGGAAAACGCAATATTGATTTCCAATATACTCGAAGGTACAAAGCACGACACGGTTTTCATTCCATTCCTACATAACTAAAAAATCCGAAAAATATTAAAAATATTTAATAAAACAAGCACAACGATAAAATTTCTTGATAAATAACTAGTCTAAAAATTACATACTATACGTAAATTATTGACTTACAAAGATCATGTTTTAAAAAAAAATGCTTGATACTGGATTCTGAATGGTTCTGATTTTATCTTAAATTTCAAAATTATATATCAGCAGCCGAGCCCTTTCGCTACAAATAGTGGTATGTGCCTGTAGGCTAATCTTACCAGTCGTTATTAACATTTGAATATCCTACTTACCTATTCAATAATTGAATTAACGTTTAGTTACAACCTATATTTATTCTACATATATTGAGTTAGCACTTACCTTACCTAAAAACTTATTGCCTCCCGCAAACGACAAACAATTTGTTTGGTGCTAGAACCGGTAAATACCACACAGTCTAGTTGATGATTATGTGATGCAATACAAATTTAATAATAAGTTTAAAAATTCAATCAAAAGCTACTTCAGGAATAGTCTGAATTTTGCCCACCTGATCATATTACACGATTTTTAAAACACTGTGGTCTGGGTTTTGCCTGCCTGTGTGCTTCGGTAGGTGAAATGCAAATACCTACTTCTATAATCAAAGCATTTCTTTATTTGTAAACCTACCTAAATAATGTACATATACCTATCTACTACGATATACATGTATCTATATTTTATTATATCTTTAATATTTTTGGTTTTTTTATATCTTCTTCTTTTTATACTTATTTCTGCTATGGAAGTACCATCTATAAGTAGTTAAGTATCATATGCAATATGTGAAGTTTGTGCTCGCCCTTACCAGGTTATGTTATGTGTGTCATGTAACTAAAAAAAATTATTCATAGAGCGCACATCAAGAGCTACAATAATGACCAAGCTTAAAGGCCAAGAGCATACCTAATGTCAGTTCGAGGACCTCATAGCGTGGTCATTGCGTAACGAGGCTAGTATAGTGCTTTACTCAAACAATGCGAGTTATTAAAATAATACCAGCTTATAAAGTCGACTTTGCTCTTAGAAGGTTAATAAAACAATAATCACATTATAAGCATTTTTCAATAAAAATTTTTTGCACTCAACTATTTTTGAAACAAAACTCGACAATAATGTGTTTTGAAAGGAAATTGCTGATTGCTTAAACTCACTTGCAATGAAATTTCATACAACTTTGCTGGCGTCTATAAAACAAAGCTCGACATTATTGGATTTTCCAAGGAAATTGCAAGTAACTAAAACTCGCCAGCAATGAAACATAAAACTTTGCTAGCGACTATTCGAGTAGCGCGGAAAAGTAAACTTTGCTCAAATCATGCTCCATAATTACATTACAATCGTCCTTAGTAAAATAAACTATTTGTTGATTAAAAAAGGATAAATCTATGTTTATTTTAAATTGTGAATAGTGACCTTATTGTACGGTGTTTAATATAAACAATTTGAAATTGAAAAATAAAATATTATTTGTTTAAAACAAGAATTAAAAAAAAATAATTAAACCTGTCCACAATATACCATGAAAAATAACAAACCTGTTGTCACATTATGATAGCAGTTCGTTAATCCAAGCCGGAGGCCACTAGCTCGACAAAAATCCACCAATTCGCACTGGGATAGCGCAGTGGAGTATGGCCTAAGCCTCTTTCTCCAAAGAGAACACTATTACCCTAGGGCGTATAATGGATGAGGCAAGTAAATAACAAAGTACACAATATATTTATATAAGTACAAACCGAAGAAAACTCACAGCAGCTCAAGCAGGATTGGTTATCGAAAATGAATTTTAAAACGCCTTCATTACACAGAAACCTCTTTAATTTCAATTGCGTTCCTCAATAAATTGAAGCAAATTCAGCAATAGATAGCTCTTTGCCTATCTAGCGACGCAACTTGTCTACGCTAATTTAATTCCATGAAATTAATAGCAACTAAGCGCGCTCCTAGTCTACCTGAAACAATCGAGCGGAACTTTGAAAATCAATGTTCTATAAGAGAAGTAAATAAGTTATCTATTCAGGCTTCTTAACATTTTATGGGTTCAATAGCCAAATTACTAAAACGGAAAACTTTTTTTTGTCATGGCCAAAGTGTGTATAAATATAATAAAATAACATACGACCGCCGTCTCTTTATCCATTCATAACAAAATAAAAAAAATTAAGGGTTATTCTCAATACATAGAACTCATATAAGAGATGATAATTATTCGTCTCCTCACTGACTTTTCAACCCCGTGTCTAAATAAAAATAATGTGCATTGTTAATAACGGCAACTAAAATCGTTTTGAATAGAAAACGTCTGTAAGTTTTTCAGATATCGGCAAAAACCTCAACCTACTGCCTGTACAGTACTCTACACATGTGAACTTGATTGGTCACTTGATCGGTTCTCTGCTAAAAAGACTAACTTTTTTCCAAAAAAATTATATCAATAGTCAAAAACTGACCTATCATACTTGACTTGACGTTTTGTTCGCACGAAAACAGACTTAAACGTTTAACTTCAACCCTGTGAACGTTTCCTTCTTATCGTAACCCGCTTAATCAGATGGCAAAACCGTCAAGTGTTGCCCCTAAACAAAAGGCAGAAAGAATTTAGGAGAAGTTACTACATATTTTTGATCCCTTTCAATTGAGTTGCTTTGATTAAAGTCGTGTTGCAACCTGTTATATTTATATTCTAATGTGGAAGGAATTTTCGCAAGTTCAGTTTGAGGTTGAGGTTTGCTGGTCAGGCCCACCTGAGCTTGAGGGCCCCGGTGCATGGCAGCGTCTAGCCTTCCTATAGCTACGCCACTGCGGCACATAAGTAAATCTGGGCTGCCGGTAGGACCCACTGATTGAAAAGTTTAGCCTTTAAATTTTACGGTATGGATGACATTCAGGAGAGACGAGACGAAGTTTCTTAAGTCCTGCCTAACTTTAATAGATCCTCGTATCGGCTTCCCTATTAAGTTAGATGTACTCTTATAAATCTTTCAGAGCATGTTTTGACGATAGTTTTGGGTTCCGGATTGACGTGGTCACTTAGAATTACTCATCTTATTTAGGTTCATCCGAAAGCTAACCATTGCTGGAACTCTGGCAGCGATTTTGCAATGACACACAACTTTAACCATCTCCAAGAGCCTTGAGATCCTTGGTGTTGACATCTACACAAAGTTGTTGTGATGTTTAGTTTCGCGAGATCATTGGAAAGACAAGGTAAAGCTGGCGTCCAAAAAACGTGAAGTAGGTACTCAACAGGGCGAAGCAGTACTTCACAGTGCAAGGTAATTGCTTTTTAAGTTGCAAGTTCGGCCCCATATGTCCCATATATGCTATATGTTTATACACCAACCAAATATGGAATATTATACTAAACTTATTAAAAAAACAACAAAAACCTGATTCTCTTTTTTTGTCAAGTAGGTTAGGCATTTTAGATAGGGATTACTCAAGTTTGTGTTAAAAGGAACGTGCTCAGAAAAATAGATCATTTAATTTCAAAACTTTAATTTATTCTTCACAAAGCTTTAGAATATGAAGTCAGCGTCGTCTTTCACAACTTGAAAATAATCAGATCATTAGTGAGGAAATCCGCCATGTATTTTATCCTCAATTTTAAGGGATCTGAAGTCCAACTTTAGCTCAAACCAAAATTTTTCAAGCCATCCATAGATTCGATACAAACATCACTATATTAATTTGTGATTTTAATGAGGTACTTAATCCGATACTAGGAAAGCAAAACCAAATGGAATGAAAGTGAGAAAATTTGCCGTAATCGACAAGAGGCTTTTTCGACGAATGCCTTCTTGGATAAACAGATCCGTTCCAGCCTTAAAGGTTTCGTAATCATCGAGATGTCGAGTCGAGTTCACTTCAACACACCTACGCCAATCAAGAAGCCAATATGACTCATATGTGATTAACGTCAAAAGTGATCATCAAATTTAGTTGCCCTTCAATGGTTGGCACACTTAATTGATCATCAAGCTTTAGGAAGTTGTAGAAATAATGTATGCTCCGAGTTTCTTTATGATACAAGATACTAAAGAAGGAAGTACGTAGAAGAACCAGATCACTTAGCGCATAGGATTAATATGCTGAAGTTGCAATCGGAAGAACACAGAGCTTGTAAAACCGATGAACAATGGACAAGAAAGTTCTATAGTGGAAACAAGAAGATCGAAAAACGCAGTGTGGAAGGAATGCCCACTCAATAATTGGACTGACGGACGACCTAATTAGGGCTGGGGAAAGTTATTGAATGCAAGCAGCTGGGATCTGACCATTTTAGAGATCACAGAAAGACTGTGTTCAGCAGTGGACGTGAATTGGCTGGTATAATTTTACGAAAGGGGTTCGGACATTTTTGTATGGAGCCTGGCATACCTACTGTCGGCTATCATGAAATTTTCTCAAATTGGCGACCATCGTCTTAATTAATAGAAATAGTAGACATAAGACATCAAAACAAACGTCAAATGTACTTTGTTAAAATATCTAAAAACGTCTCCGAGCCGAGCAAATTAATGTCTAAGTAGTAATAAGTTATTATAACGTTTAATTTCGATTTCATCAGCCTCTTGATATCTCAAAATATTTATGTAAAGCCCATATTATTCATTTGATTCTCTCCTCATCTTATTAACTGGTGATATTTGATTTGGATTTTAAAATGTTACTTATATATTTAAGTAATAAAACAAAGCAGGTCCTTAAATAAAGAAAGAAATTATGTACTACGTAAAAAGTTCATGATTACCAAATAAACGAAAAAGTCTTTAAAATTTTTTCTGGAATGTCTAGAGACGGAGAAAATCTATGTTAAAAGTCAAAACCTTGAAATTAATATTCTCGGCTTGAAGACGATTTAGGACACTTTACCAAAGTACATTTTACGTGCGTTTTTGTGTTTTGTCGAAAATGGTGACCCCATTTTGATAAATTTTCAAGAATGCGACTAGTAGGTTAGATGGCCTTTATAAGGTACAAGGGCGTAGCCAACTTTTTGGCTAGGGAGCGCACTATAGGCACTTTACTCCATTGTTCATAATGGTAAAACTCCAAGAGTGCGTGGAGCTACTTCTGCACTGTGATATTTTCAAAAAGGGAGAAAGCAACCACCTAAAAATTTATCGCTAGATTTCGCTTCTAAGCTACTGGGTTAGGGGGCTACGGCACCAAAGACTATATCCAAATAGTGAGGCAGATTATACAGAGGAATGGGGAAGTAAAATCTGCCCATGCGTCTTGTTATAGTGGACTTTGAGACTCATGACTCGCGATATGTCGAGGTGCTTGAGATTTTTGTATAATTCAGCAAAGATGTCAGTTTAAGTATAAAACAGTCAAACACGAACCATTCAGCTACACGAAGAAGTGAAACAAGGGAATGTCATGTCCCTAAAACTGCTTACAATTGCAAGGCATAAATGAAAACGGCAAACACATCTTACACCTACGATTTTCCGATGATATTGTCGTCATGGCACAATCGCTACCAGAGTTCCAGCAATGATTCACTCCCTCAAGTCACTCCTATTGTATTCTGGGTGAACCTAAATAAGATGAGTCATTCTAAGTGACCACATCAATCCGGAACCCAATACTATCGTCAAAACATACTCTGAAAGTTGTACATCTAACTTAAAAAGGAAGCCGATTCGAGGATCTATTTAAGTTAGGAAGGACTTAAGAAACTTCGTCTCTATCCATACCGTTAAATTCTCTTAATTTCTTTCTGCCGTTTGTGTAGGGGTAACACTTGACGGGTTTGCCATCTGATTTAACGGGTTACGATAAGAAGGAAACTTAAGAAATACCCTTTCATTAGATATTTTTGATTATTAAAAAAAATATGCTTTATTCAGGTGGCGGTGCGTGGACGGTTCGTTTTTTATAATTTTTTGTCAATTTCTCGAGTTTGTGGTTTTCTTCTTATTTTGTATTAAGCCAAATTACAAACATATGTTGATTTAACAATTAGCTTAATAAGGATGTTTTCTGTTTGGTAGATTTCTTACTCAATACTTAAGTTAGAAGAATTACTTTAGCCTTTGTTCGTGAAATACTTATTTTCAAAGTTCTTTGCTTTGTATTAAAAATGCATAAACTAAACAATCTACCGCACTGGAAACATCAATTATTTACACAAGCTAACATTAAATCAATATATCTTTGAAATTGGCAGTAATGTGTAAATGAGGAGGAGACTGCAAATTCAAGAATTAAACAAAAACTTATGAAAACGCGGAATTGAATCGTCCACGCACCGCCACCTGAATCACTCATTTTATAATAATTACTTAACAATTCATTTAATACTTTTTTAACACGATAAAGATTAATGATGAAGGTGTAAAGCTACTTTATCTTACGTAATTATTGGGTTTTCTATAAGGACTTCAGTATGGGGTTCTTTAAGAAAAAGTTATAAGATTTTGAAGAGTTGGCAACGCGCGAATGATAACCCTGGAATTGAAAGCGTCCATAGGCTACGGTGACTGCTTACCACCAGACGGACCGTAAGCTTGTTTGCCACCTTAGGGGTATAATATATATATATATGTATACTAAAATCTTTATTTGATAAAACTTATATAGACAGGGCCCCAATTTTTTTTGCCCCAGAGCTAGCTGCTGTAATAGTCTATAATATAAGTTCGGAGTTTCTCCTAGAGATTGGATACCTACGCATTAAGGTAATCCGGCAGTAAATTAGGGTAACCGACGTCGAGGCATACGTTGTTTTGGAAGTGTGTGGCCCCAGCCATATGACGGAACGATAAACACAAAATTGCTAGGAGTGATCAGGTGCGTAAGGCGCGGAATCGTACAAAGTGGCGCACCTTAAGAAAAGCCTATGACGAGCCGGAGTGCGGGATTAGTTGGGAGCCGATTCTGAGAAATCACAGTAATACGAGGTACCTTACACCATAAAATATTAGAGGAGCTCCATTGGGGGGCATAAGCACACTCAGTCCTTATGTAGTCGGCGCCACTGTTGGACTGTAGTGAGCTGATGATGAAATAGAAAAAGAACGCACGAAGTGATCACGCGGTCGTGTTCTACGACCCAATATCATCATACTTACGATTAACCCCTCTGCACGTAGAAGGAAGTTAGAGACGCACACTTTGACAATCGTGTAGTGGGGACCGCACAATATACCGTTACTAAAGTGATGGTGCGCCAACATAACGAAATATCGAAAAACTCAGGAGCTGCCTATTACCAGGCAGAATGTTGTACAATAGTGTAGTAAAGGTGTAAAATGCTCGCAAATAGAATAGATACATTTTTGAATTGATAAATCATTCCGGCCATACACGTACCCATGTCCGTATCATGCTACGCCCTTGATAAAGTAGAGATTATCAACAAATCACCTCATTCCATAGTGTTATATCTCTTTTTTTTTGTACATAGTTGACGAAGGGACACCAAAGTACCGATACAGTTAAACTGCCATTATATACTTACACCCCATGCACTTTAGAACGATTTAACACTGAAAACCGGAAATCGATATTTATAGTTTCCGGCCACAGTAAAAAACCACAAAATAACTTTATAGTTTACCTGGATTCCAAATCTTTAACACACGAGCAATAAACCAATATTTTCCAGTTCACGAGACAGTTACTTTTTCTACACATATTGTTTCAAGGCCTACATTTTCTTTATTACATTTTCTTTATTACACTTTGTATACCCTAAGCTGTACTTTAATATTTTATACCGAAATTAATTCTGTTTGTTGCCAGCTATAATCTTCGGCGGTCATAAACTTAAGCATCATTTACATTCAAGCTCAAACTGTGATATATATTATAACCTACAATATTTATGTCCTTAGTTTAACTTTAGCTCCCACTGAACTTCACGACAACATTACCTTTTGACTTTGCTGGTTCTCTTTCTAACTTAATACTTATTGTGTGATCCCAAGTTACAACAAGTTTATTACAATAAGAGATTTAACAATTACTCATCACAGTTCGTGGCCGATTGGCCATTTACTGCAGGAGCAAAGGTTTCTTCTTGTAAAATGAGGCTTACGTCAGAATTCACCACGCGGCCAAGTGCGTGTTGATGGACGTTGTCAAGTTAGTGGCCACTGGAGAGTAGACCCATAAGGCACGACAACAGTCATATTATATGACAAAAGCCAAGACCCGCAGTTTGCAGTGCCCTCTGAAACACGGAGAAATATGTATCACCTAGGCGATCACTCATCCAGGTACCGAGTACGACCACGCCCGACGTTGCTTACCTATACATACAGTTTCGGGTAAACTAATGCAACTGGCGTCATAGATTATTACTATTATCTAACATTATGAGACGCGACAAACGTCACTTGAACTGCTTGAATGGTTAGGGAATGAACGAGGGAATTCCTCACCTGAACTTGAAGTTTACCAGAAATTCCTTGAGTTCCTTTGTAAATACTATTGTTTGAGAATTGACCCTGTTTCAGAAGAGTTTTGTCGACTTTAGAAATTCTTTAAGCAAGTATTTGAATATTCGCAAATTATTTTTCTATTAGGTAGCTGCGTGCCGACGGGATCGTGAAAGTGTTCCGCACGAGAGGGTTGACGGAATTTAAATAGATGACATAGCAGGACCTTCTAGAATTTTCAATTTTCCTCTTTAACCACTTTAATATATATTTAGTTATTGAAAATCTGTCTGCAAACATAGACATTTGCGACAATAATACCTTAGCAGCGCAGCGTCCTGCTCATATTATCCAACAAAATACATCCGTGGGGTTCAGAGCCAGATATTACCAAATATGAATACTATATATTTAACATATATAATATAAGCCGACGGCTGCAAGCTGTCTATATAAAACAAGGGTGCGTCCATTAATAACGTTGGGCTATTTTAGCGATTTTACGGCCACCCCCGCTCACTTTGGTGAGAAGTTGTCAAATCTGGGCTCGAACCTCAATACACGTAATTTTTTTAAAAATGCGTATCTTAAATCTAAAAAAATGTTAATCCGTGCTTGATCGCGTTGGAAATATTTAAAAAAAAAATTTGCACTCTTGATGCGTTTAGCTGCGATAATTGTTTTTCTGTAGAATTTTTTCGTAGAGAAACCTAGTTTTTTTTGCAATTTTTCACCGTTGGGAAAAAAGAATTTCGTGTTCCTAAACGCCTCACGTAATTAATGAACGTCCTTATTTAATCGATTAAAATACTTTATTCAGTAGCACTCGCGGTCGAAGACGTTCAGAAACTATTATAACCGTAACCGTACGGTTGCTTACGGCAAACATTTACATTACAGATATCTAGTATTTCGTTACGATTTAGAGGTTTTTTTTTCCATTCCATGAACAGGTTAAAAATAAAGAGGTAAATTTTGTTAGTTAGTTTGTTTGTTTGAATGTAATTAACTAAAGGTAATCTCTACATTACTGTCCCTTTTAATAACTCTTCCACTAACAGAACTCTATTCCTTTGCAGAAGCGGTTCGAACTAAGGAGCGCTGGTGCAGCATACTCTCATAAATAATTATCTACTTAGCAAACTATATGTTTTAGATTTTACTTAAAATAAATTATTATTATCCTTCCATTACTCTTTATGTTATACCCAAAGGTTAATACTGTTGCCAGCTTGACCCCCACCTTCGGTCCGATGGCGCCGCGCCGACGTGCTAGCGCAAATTAGCACATAAGAAAATTTAAAAAAAAAACAATTCAACTTTGAATATTTTCTTTGGTCCTCCTTTTTAACGTCGGTAAACAGTAAATTCGTTTCACTATCAACAGAAATCTATTATAAAATGTTATTTAACGCGGACCGAATCTATTTCTTAAGATTCTACTTTATGAAATGAAACATTTGCGGTTTTCCGCATTTCTGCTGTTGAAATAAAACAATCTCTGAGATGGAAGTAGATATACCTAGAGGAAGCGCTATAGCGTTTTAAAAAACATCAAAAACGGAAGAGTTTCTCAATTCGTCGATATTATGTAACTGTATATTATAACTTGGTGTGATATAATTGTATGTATATAGGAAATACATATATTTATTTTATGTTCATACGTACAAGTGAAAGCATAACTTAATTTTATGTTAATTGGTTTTGACAGTTTTTAATTATATGGAAGGGTTTATCTTCAGTTTTTTTCAGTGTTCGTTTTTTTTTTATATCTATCTTTAATCACTTATTATTAATTATTTTAAAAAAACTAATATTTTTTTTAAAGACCTTAATCTTTCCCTGGATCCGCTGAGCAGATCCGACTAAAATTTAATAACTGTGTTCTTCGGGATATGGTTTAAACCCTGAAAAACGTAAAAACACGATTTATGAAATTTTGTTTGATAGAAAAAATTGTTAGTGCTTTTTTTTTAAGTTTTGGCAAAAAAGTTCTAAGTGCTATTAGTTTACAACTTTGCTAAAGCATAGACGTAATGGTGCTTTAGACCCTAAGAAAAATCATTTTTTGTAATCATTGATGTATTATAATAAACTATTAATTTATTTCATGTATTTCAATGAAAATCTCAGTGATTTGAGATTTACGGTCATTTGCAAAACTGCATATAGAAATACAAAAAAAAAATAGAATGGCGAGGCGTAGTCACTCACACACTTAAAGAAATAAAGTAATATGTCTTGTGGGACTTGAATAATATCAGTTTCATTTAATATTATATAAAATAATTTCACGATGAAAATTATCGTAGCCGTAGCCTAGTGAATAGACGTATCAGATATTATTACGTGTACTGAGAGCAATGGAGGTTGTGGGATCGAATCACACCTTATGCCTTTATTTTTGTTTTTGTTACATTTTACGAATTATGAATATTTTAGTTCAGTTAAACAGCTTAGACCAATTTTCTTATCACTATTAAGTTAGATAACACTACGTAGGCAGACATTTTATTTTTGTCGTTCGTTGCCGATGTGTTTCTGGGGGTTTTTGCTGACAAGGTTGTTTGGTGTTTTTATTTAGCTATTAAGAGTGATGCGGTCATTACTTATGTAGCCATTTTATTTTTGTCGTTGTGGATGTGTTACTGTGGGTGCTTGTGTTGATAAGGTATTTTTGTGTTTTTATTAAATTTCTTTGCTGAAAATAATATGCAGGCCAATATTAATATTCAAGAGAGGCTGCGTATTATAGAACTATACAATATGGGTTTCAATATATCTCAAATTTGCAATGAGACTGGTTTTCCCGTAAGTATTTTATTTGATGTTAATGTTATATCATATAAATAATGTTATAAAATTTTAATACCACACTTTTTGTAAGTATATATCTAAAAAAATTGAAAATATAATTCAGTAGTTTGAAAAATGTTTATTTTAATCTAGCTATTTGGTTTTTAGTGGATTACCGTAAAGCGTTGGGTCTCGCGCAACCAAGAGGAGGGGAGTTTATCAACTTGACCTCAAAGTGGACTCCCGTGGCACACCGATGCTACTTAAAAAAGATTTATGTTAGAATAATACGAGAACAATGGTTTCATACCGACTGCTGTGTTTGGGAACATGTTTAATACATTTACACACACTGTTCGTCGAGCTCTGCATATTGAAGGATTCATCATAGAAAGCCAGCTAAAAAATCATTTTTAACTAATACTCATAAACAAAATAGATTATTGTTTGCAAGGGAGTATTTAGATTTTGACAGGGAGCACACCTTATTCACGGATGAGAATTCGTTCGTATCATCTGAAAACGGAAAGCTTCATTTATGGCGCAGAAATGGAACCCTGCATAACGCAGAACAAAATGTTGTCCTAAATATGGAATCTGAACGGATATCACTAAATATGTTGGGGCGGATGACTGCGGCTCAACCTGGTGAATTAATCTCGATAGCAGGGTGCGCTAGAGCTTCACATCATGGGGAAGTCTTAGACGAGATCATGTTGCCAACAGCGCTGTGTGTTTATCCATTAGCTGATATGCTACAATGCATGATAACTGTCCTGTGCATCGAGCGCACATAGTGCAGGATTGGTTTATTCAACACCCGAACATTAATGTTATCCCTTGGATTTAAATCCCATAGAAAACCTATGGGGTTTGATGGTGCAAAGATGGGACATGCGAAATGAAAGAACTACATAAACTGGATCTATGTGATATTTAAATATATAAAAAGAGACATTTATCAAAAACATTATAAACAACATTTTTATTAGATTGAATGTGTTTTATTCTTGCAAACAAAACAAAAAGTTCTCATACCAATCGGTCCTTTTCAGAGAGAACTAGATGTCAAAACATAAAAAAAAATGTAATTCCTAACAAAAATACTCAAAACGTAAGTAGCGTGATTTGAACCATAAGCTTGCCTATTAATGTCGCATCGCCTATGAATCACACCACCAGGCAGTCAATACTTAACGCGAAATAAACAATACCTATGTAGAACGAGAAAGCAGTTTACACCTGATTAATTTGTTAGGTTAAGAAAACAAAAGAAATAAGAACGGTTTAAAGAAACTGGTTCCAGTATTTAGTATAAAGAAAACTAAACCTTTCGTCGCTTTAAGGTTAATATTATTTACAGTTCTTAAAATGTTAATGTGTGAGTGCGAAATTCACAGGATGACTCCATGCAATTTTAACCTTTACACCATACATAGACTTTTGCAAATGACTGTACCTGCACTACTCACGCACGCTCAGTTACAGATCGCGTAGTCCTTGTTTTTACTCAAGTTTTCTGAAACGTAGTACTGCCTATTAACAAATGGAAACTTACTGTTCAATCAAAGTCAATGACCTAGGAAGATAGACTATGCACGTCATACAATAACGTCGCCGAAATGCAGACAGCCACTAAGAAAAAATTAACGACAAGGTCAAATTAAGGGAATGAAGATGTAAGTGAAGTTTGTCACAGATTGTGTCTATGTTTTTTTGTATTTGGCATAATTTTGGCTCCAAAAATAACAGCATATATATAAATACTGTTATAACATTTTTAGGACAGGGATGGATTAGAGGGACCAATATGTGATTGATAATTTATATATGAAATTTTTGATGTTTAGGGTTTGTACCTATGCATTTTGTATAAACAAATATTGTTATGAGATATTTTGAAATATATGTTCATATATGTTAATAAATACATATGGAAAAATATTATGTTTTCGTAGTTTTGGGAGTTAAAATCGGTATTTAGATTACGAACCTACTTTGACGTATATATGTTTTTTTATCTAGCCAAAATATACCCAAATCCTTGATGTATCCAGATAAAAGTATTGTTTGATATACTGCGTGCTGAAAATAAAGTTGTTCGTACAGTGTATTCTCAAATACCATACATTATTTAATTAATTTGACTGCTCTTACTGCACCATAAGTTGACAACAGTCCTCCTGTGACCTCGATCGGTGCTAGTCGGTCGAAACGTCGGGAAACAAAAAAATTATTTAGGTTTACCTAATATAAGAAAGTAAAAAGCCTGATGGCATGAGTCTTGTACCTTGGAAGATGAGTCGACCATTAGTTTGGGATACCACGTACACCTTCTGTGGCGGGAGCTGCTATCACTTCTGCTGAAAACCGCAACCGTAGGAAATACACTACTATAAGTAATAGTTATATTTTTGAGCCGTTTGCGGTTGAAACCTTGGGGCCATGGTCGCCGGGGACTCATCGTTTATGTAAAGAAATTTCTAAACGTTTGGTCGATGTGTTTCACAACGGAAGGGCTGGCAGTTATTTCGCTCAAAGAATTTAAATTGCAATTCAACGAGGAAATACTGCCAGCCTTTAAGGTACACTGCCCCATCAGGTCAACTTAGACAGGTTTTTTAATTATAATTTTTATTTTAGTAAATTATTAGTTTTTAATTTAATTTTAATTTTAAAACTTCTTGACTTTGTTTAGTATATTCAGTTATATAATATAATATAAATATTATATAATATTCACGTGATTTTGTCTCTTTCAATATATTTCTTTGAAATGTGTACTAGTCATGAAAGTTTAAAATCATTAGTTTACAAATATGTTAGAAAACAGACTTATTTTATAGAAATCGCAAAGAAAAATAAATAATCCATAAACAGATTAATATATATTCATAATTAGAAATCCCTCTTAATGGTAAGCGCCGTATTTTTCCGTACAAAATTAATTTTCCAAAATTTTCGAAATTCCGTTAATTTCACATTGTATTTTGATTTAAAAAAATAATTATATTATATTAAGTTGCCCCATACAAGAAATTCGGGCACGCAACGCAAAAACATTAAAAAAGGCTTCTGCATGGCTTGGAATGGATTCTGTATCTCCAATCTACAAAAGTAAATCTATAGTATATAGTAAAAAATTACAAAAATAATCGTAAACGTATACTTGACAGGTAGCAAAATACTTTCCTAAATATCCCAAACTGAAATCCCAAATAAAAAATACGGTTTTGATTTAACGGCACCCAAGTCCTATCCATCAACGTAGAAGGCAAAGATCCCTGCAACAAATGGTCAGGCAGTAAACCGTCAAGATTACCTACCTCAGCCATTCAGCTCGTTTCAATATTTTATCTTCAAATTGCTATAAAAAAAACTTGCACTTTTACTCTTCTTAGTGGCGTAAGACCGTTTCTTCAAATATTCTTTAATATACTACTAGTATAGTATTATATAATTTATGACTTTACATAAAAAAGTAAACTTTGACAAATATGTAGATTGTTGCACCAAGCCGATAGCAACCGAAAGTGACTGCAGTGCAGGTACGGGCAAAGGGCTCTAAAATCAGTATTTCAGCAAGAACACTGTCACTGTCACTCTGAGCGAGATTCATAATCTCCTTTTTTCCCAACTGCATCGAGAAAAGGTAATCCCAGCAAAAACATTTTCATGTAAAATGTTGCCAAGACGAGACAATATGGCTCTCACTGTTAAAAACTTATCAGATCTCATGACCATGAGCCAAGCTTCTAACTCTATGCAATTGAAACTTTGTAAGTTTAATAAGTCCACTCACATCCATAATTGAGCACTATAATGTTATAGTGCTCAATTATCACAATTATTTTATACTACGATATAGTAGGTACCCACTACCTACAGTGTTATTATACGTATGGTACCTAATCGGAAAGAATTATACTAAGGAAAAAACAAGCTCAAAAAATACCTAATTATGAGCTACGCCGGGAAAATAAGATGAAAAACAACCTTTAAATCGCTAGAAAACTAAAATGGGATTGGCCAGGACACACGTAGCAAGATGCTCAGATAGTCGGTCGACGCAACCAACCACTTACTGGTGTACAAAACATCTCAAGAGGGCCGTACACTGAAAAACAATTATTCAATAAAGCACTTTACTAACCAGAACTTTTCTTTTATTGCAAAAATAAAAAATATATTTAAAGTTCATATTTGCGTATATTACAGCAATACAATTGAAATGATTGATTGATTCACTAAGATTCTTTATTAATTTTAGCATAAAATTAGTTTGCAATAACCATTTTAATATTGTAAAAAGCAAAAAAGTTAGAATTATAGGGCGTTCAACAAAGCAACTTGTCATTTTAACAAAACTATGTTTGAATTTGTCAAATAGAAATTAATTGTTCATGCAATATTATGATAAGTCATTACAATAAGAAGCTTTATAAATATTAAAAAGCACTTTATTGTTTTAATCATCATGTAATTTATAAATAAAAAATTGTACTTTAGTCTGTCAACAAACTGTATCATTAATATAACAGGTACTATATTTTATGTACCTATTTAATTATGTGTTTTATGAATTTCATTGATGAATTGACAAAAAAAAATATAATCATCGTAAGTAAGGTCAAGTAATAATGCAACTCTATAGTTTTTATAATGATGTTGGTTAAGCTTTAATGCATACAAAAAAGCAGTTTAATACAAGCTGTAACCAGTTGGCTGACGAACCGCGTCCTACATCGTGCTATGATAGTTTTTTGGTAACAAACATATATATCACTTGGTCCGTATAAATACAAACCGAACCTTATAAAAGTAGACCACGGCGATCTTCAGACATTCCACCTGGCCTGACGGGAGATCTCCCCTTTTTCTCCTATTTATAATTGGTGACACCGTGCTAAGTATTGACTCATCTTCCTCAGCCAGCTAGCCTTCTCCAGCAGTACAGGTGAGAGTTAAAATGGAAAAGAGACAATAAAAATAATTAATAGCTGACTGGACGGACGATTTGTACTGCCCTTTGCAGTAGGTGCGCGATTAGTTTAATTTATCCCTGTATAAGAAAGCCCGGACAGAAGAGGTTGATTGCCAGTGGGCCAATGATTAATGTTTTCGGTTTATTCATATAAAATTTATTAATACCTCAAACACAGCACCGGACACCTATAGGACCCACAGTTTGCTGTTTTATTTTTAAGTAAAACTTACTTATATGTAGATATTGTGGAAAAGAGTATAGTACAGTCAAATTAAATACATTTTTAGGCTAAAAAAAACATTAATTGGTAGAGTTTTGAATTTTGGTGTAGTTGTTCACTAAGACCACCCGTTGAACATACTAAATGTCCCCATCGATAGCTGTTGCGCTCGCGCCGCCATCTTGGAAAATAGGTTCCTTTTTTTTAGTTTTTTCTAATATCTATATCTCGGCAATTATTGCTGATGCGGAAAAAATTTGTATGTAAGAACTATAGATTATTAAATATCCTATAAAAAAGCTCACACATATTACTATTGTATCTCTAGTATTTTAGTTGTAATCCGGCGTTAAAGAGAGATCTTTCTCTTATTAGATCTCACGACAAACTGACGTGGCATCGAATCTCTTACCAGTCACTAAGTTAAGCTACCACGAGCGAGCACACAATTGTTCACCGGTGCCCGAGGACATAGAGTTACTAATAAGAGAGCCCAACGCAGCACGACGACAACTGAACATGACGACAAAAGTGTCAAGAAGAATACAGGCGTACAAAAAGCAGTCACGAAAACACGATGGAAGGGATGTAGCCTGGCCTCCAGGTCAACTGGAGCTATAAATCTATTGAAGTCGATACCCTGAGCGCCATGCCTTTTTTCCAAAGACTAAATTAATTCCTGTGACGACTACTAAAAAGCAAAGTGCTTAAAAAAACGTAGAGTCGTAATGCTTGCTTAGCACTAAACCAGTAGACACCAGTCATGACCGCAAGGTAGACAGTAAGGTCAAAAGTAGATGCGCTCTCCCGCCGCTTACCCCTCTACCTCCTGTCATTGCAGACGAAGTTCTGAAGACTATCAAAATTAAGTTTACCCCTGACTATTTATTAATAAGTATTTTTAATGGGGCGATGTTGAACTTTATTTTTTCGCGACGTAGTTAGGGTAAAAATGTCCTAAGCCCTCGTCATATAGACAATTTAGTTCACTAATCGCTTTGAGTATACTTTATTAACGGTTACTACAACCACGGTTACGTAATTTCATAGACAATATTTCATAGATAACCTCTTCACCAAAGTCATTTCGGATTTTGTGCAACAGAACAGGGGCACTGCATCACAGATTTCACGGAGCACATTTATACCTATAGGAGCGCCATTTTTCGACGTGGCGACAGCGTTCAATAAATACTACACAACGATTTTTTAGCTGTTCCACATACACTGAGATCGCTTTTAACTGGTGTTTATTTTATGCACTTGCTAATAGTAGCTTGCGAGTGACTGTTGGGTGACAGATTCGATGACCACATCACTATTAGAGATCTAATGAGAGCAAGAATGAGATCTAGCTGTGGTAAGTTGATTCTTTTAAGAGCTTTCTCGACTTTGTCTCATTTTATCACAGTCTGCCGCAGTGGCTTCGTAGGCCTGGGGCCCAAGGAACATAATAACCTAGAAATTGTTAGAGCAAAGTTCATCCAGTACTTCTATGGAACGCAAACTTAGGATTATGTTCTGCAGAAACGCTATATTGAGTACGCCCAGCCTATGGTTGTCAATAACGGCGTAGTTAATAGCAGTCATAATGTTAAAATTGAGTTTGTTTATCAGTCTGTTGAGAACCTTGCCTTTGTTCTCCTCAGGATAGGTCCTTTTAATCGGAATCAGGCGCGATGATGATCGGCTGATAGCTGGTCGGACTAGCCTATTGGCTATTCTTACTCACCACGCGGACTCCGCCATGCTATAAACATCATGTCACATAATGCATCTGCCCCTGAATTATCTCTCCCCCTCTCTCTCTCTCTTTCTCATCATCTCTGTCGGTATTTCTATCTCTAGGTAGTGTCATGGAATAAGTTTTTGAAGATATATATGAACATTTTAGGAGTAAACAGAAACAAAACTTAATATCGATAGCAAAAATATAGAAAAAAAATATTCAATGTCGGATTATAGCTTTTTTGTAGGAAATTTAATAAGTTACAGTTTTTGTTTTCACGATTTTATCGTATTAATAATTATTGCCGAGATATAGGCGAAAAACTGGAAAAGGCTACCTTTTTTCCAAAATTTTTTTTTTAAAAAAAAACATGGCGACGCGAGCGCAACGGGTATCGATGGGGACTTTTAGTATGCACAACGGGAGGTCTTAATGGACATGTACACCAAAATTCAAAACTCTACCAATTAATGTTTTTTTTTCTAATTTGATGGGACTATTTACATTTTGGTCCATCAATATCGACTTTGTCAATAGTTTAAAAGCGCCACCTATTGGATTTTTTAAATTTTATTTCTCTAAAAAATTTGGAATATTAAGAATATTAAAATTATTAGCTTATTATTTTGTGTAAAAGCGAACCGCATATCATTTTTATTTAGATAATAAATATTTCTGGACAAATGTAACAGCATTATATTATAGGCATAAATACATACATAAAAAGCACCCAGACTCAAGACTAAAACAAATGTTTAACACATAATTGTTTATTCTGTGCGGGAATCGAAGCCAGGCCCCTTTTATTTAGTAGGCAGGAGCACTCAAATACAGTTTTGAATACCTTATATGTAATAAATACCCTCTCAAAAGGGTCGTCCGTCTCTCTAACTAAAGATTTCAATATGCTAGGAAACCTCTAACGAAGCGTATACCTAGCTACCCGCAATGAGCCGCCCTTCGCGCATGCTTACTTTTCCCACAAAGAACCGTTTTATTTTTCTCCCAAATTTCCTTTACTTATTTACAATTGACGTATTCTATACCACATATTTTTTTTATTTTCTCGTTACATTACTCGTAGATCCACGTTTCGACGTTTCTTACTCAATATATTTTCTCGCTACATTGCTGTAACGTTTCCGGGTCAAATAACATAAGTCGGGGTCTACAAATGGTTATCAGTTTTGAAATCAGTTTCCTTATAACAAATTAAATCCTATATCAGTACTTATTACCATTTTGCTTTTTAAAGTATCGATTCTGACATGACTTTTTGGTGACAAAATCAATTCGTAATTTAAATTTGACGTAAGTGTTTTTTTTTTCATTTGTTACAGTGACATTTCATTTCATTAAATATTTTAATAACAAATTAAAACGGCAAGTTTAACCCAGCAACTAAGATCAGAAATAGTATCTTTACATGAAAATGCCCTGATTATAAGTGCTTTATCACGAGAACTCAATATACCTATCTCGACTTACCGTAAGTTTTGGATTCGACGATATGGCGACGAAGGCTGTATAATTGATTTAAGGAGAAATTAAGGACGATTCAACGAGATTTTCATCGTAACGGACTACACCAAAGACAATATAATATGCTATGGATGGACTACACCAAAGAGAATATAATATAGTACGTAAGACAGACACCGTGCAGACACCGTTCCTTAAGAGTGGAACTCAAACCTCATCATAAGGCAGCGCGGCTTAGTTTTGCACGACAATATTTTGATTTTGATTGGTCAAAGGTCATATTTACCGATGAAAAAACTATTAAATCGAGACAAATTGGAAGAGTCAACTTATGGGGGTGGATGAGTCACGATGACGTCCGAGAACTGACGTTTTTGGAAAAGGTGATGCTGCCTCCCGTGCGCGTTGTGTATCCTACAAAAGACTTTCCACAATTTTTTACATTCATGATAATGCGCCAATACCCAAATCCCGGGCTACTATGGCATGGTTTAAGAATGAAAGAAACGGTCAAGCTCTTAGATCACATTGTACTCAGTTATGAGACGACATTTGGGGGACTGATTTGTGCGCATGCCTTGCCTTATTTATGCGAGATAGACTACGTGCCGTCATAGCCGCTGTTGGCGGCTATACTAGATAGAATAGAATAGAATTAATTTGACTCACAAAAAACACTAAAAATATAAGTACCTACCTAAAAGAAATGAGAACACACACTAAATGAAATTACATACGTGTTGCAGTGTGATGTCAATTAAATTAGAACACTTATTATATTTTTTTTAAAGTTTTTATTTCTTTATTTTAAGATAACGCGCAAGTAATAGCCTCGATGTCGCAAGCGACTATATACGGTAACCGCTTAACATCAGGTAGGCCATAAGCTTGTCTGATACCTTGGTGGTATTAAACTACTCAAACCAAATTTTTTATTATTTTACAATATTTCGTAAGGAATTTTAAAACAATACCATACCATACCATAGAATCAACAGATGTAGGGATTGAATCAAAGATGACTTATACGTCTAGATGCCGTGTTCGAAACAACATCAAACGGAGTGTTGCGAGCCATTTTCCTATCAATGACTGTGTAAATCAGCTAATACGACTATCATTTTTACATCTGTGTTATTTTGGTGTTACCAACCTTAAGTGATTACCCCGAATTAGTTAGTTCTTACTTTAATTCGGTACTACAATTTATTTTCAGTATCGATGACTCCTGAGGTGACACATTATTTTGAGATAAAACGTAAGCCTTTGCTACGAAGGTAGAAATCTGTTGACCATGGCCATGAAATGCATGTTAAAACCTTAAAGTATGTTCCAAATATTATATACTGTAGTGCTAAAATATAGTACAAAATAAAATCCGTTCTTCTCTGCCATGGCATCCATGCACGTGTTCGTTATTCATAGGTCCTGCCATTTGAAAACAGCGATGCAGATATTGTTAGAGCAGCCCGCAGGAATCGGATCACAATGCTATTGTTTAAATGTGTACAATTTTCTCAATCAACATTTGCTATGAATCATATACTCGTCAGTTTTGTAAGATACAGTGTCATTTAATTACCACCGGTACTACGGCGCCTATTCTAAAAAACCCTCTCAAATTTATAGTTTTTGCTTTTATATTTTTATTATTTAGTTAGGAAACCCGCATACGTAATAAATATTCTGAGAAAATTTCAGGCTACTTCTAACTCTTTAAAGGTTAGCACCCTTCGGGTAGGGAAACAATCAGGGAGTTTAATTAATAAACTGTAGACTGTAGTAACACGAGACACATCTTCACGTCGCTTGGTGACTTTGTCGGTTGCCACGGTTTCCTCCCTTGCCAGGGTTGAATTTCTAAGTATATTTTTTATTGCCTAGATTATTTGTACTATATTTTCATGATGTGTAGTATCAACTGCATATCATGAAAATATATGTTCATATGAAGAGAGAAGCTAGGTTTTGGTGTACTTAGTGGTTGGGGTGTACAAAAGGGGGCGCTAAGAAGAATACCTATCATAAATATTATTAAGGTATAACTGAATGATTTTAAGATTGAATGATTTTAGGAACACATTGCCAGGAGCAACGTTTGTATCAACAATGTTTTTTCTTTGATCTTTCTATCAGTTGCTATAAATAGAAAGCTATATGAAAAATGATAATCTCAGGGTTCCATAGCAGTGCAACTAGGGACCCCCAAAAAAAGTGTTTCCTACAAACATTGCTCGTAGAGACGCCTTCTATCGATCACAGTCAAAAACATAGGGTGTTATAGGGACACCACAATTTTTGACGAAAATTTGTCTGTCTGCGTCTCCTCTGGTAAACTGCTTGCCTGCCCCCCTAAGTGTTTATGGGTGTGGACGCAAAAACGCTTGAGCTGTAAGCCTAGTGGTGATATCGTTTGAATCGATTATTGCGTGCCTAGGGTATCTAAAGGGTCCGTAGGCCCCCTATTGGGGGCGTAATCACATGCATGCCTAATAAGGGGATTGGGGTGGAGGGCTGCCCTCTCAAAGTAACGTTTTGACGCGAATTTGATAAAGTCCCCACACTCCTTAAACTTCACAAAGTTATCACGTTGTATGCGCTGGGGGTGGGAAAGAAATCGTTATATAGGTTATCTATTCCAAGCTTTGCGCAAAATCCAAAAAAATTAAATTTTGCACGCTAATATGCGACATATTTTTTAACGGTGTTTGCTAAAAAAATTCACGCTTTTTGTCATAGGTTAGTGAGTAATAAATGATTATGTAATTTTCATTACATAATATAAATTAAATATACATAAATTATTAATTATATCACACTAATATTGTTGTATCTTCCGGATACGAAATATGCTGCTGCTACCAAAAATGTCCTGTTTTGACTAACCTTATGTGACTGCGTGTTTGGATGGGAAGGGGTGACAGTCAGTCTGTTCTCTCGTCAGTTAGGGGGCCTATGGATGGAAATTTAACCTTATATATCAAATTAGAGGATATTATTGCTAAGGTAGTAGGTATAGATTAACAGAAAAAAAGTGTAGTGTCACCCGGTCGTCGCGACGCTATCTTACGTTCCAAACATGACGAGTACCAGCCGTCATGTTTCCAAAATCCAAAAACATGCGTGGATACCACGAATTAGTATTTCCAGCCGATCTAGAGAATATATGAGTACGCGGTCGCGTGTGAAGTCGTTCCTGATTTTTCTAGACCTATTACCTTTAGTAATATTATTTGTTTTTCCAGTTCAATGGATAGTGTGTTTGTCATACATACATACACACATATAACACCCACTTATCAATCACCTTATCAATAGCACATAAAAAATATCGTGCTAATTAGCTGGGGTGTTGCTCTTTTGTGATTAATGTTTTGTCTGCAATAAAGACTAATTCAAGCTATGCAGACAATAGCAAGTTTTACAACTTACATATTTTCTACAATCCTTCAAATGCTTTTTTTTTAAATTGTGTTATAAAATTTCCACAAAAACGGCGTATTTTTTTACAATTGATACATAGAAGATTATATCAAAAATGTCTGCCATCATAAATTAATAACTATTGCGTGCGCAACAGTACTCATGCGCAAACATCCCATCCACGTTTCGCTTACTCTCTGAGAATTGGTATTTTCTTTCAGAAAGAAGGTTTAAAGATCACATCGAGCTTCAAAAATAGCCGTCTTTCCGCCGTATTTTTATACTGATTAGCCTTGGAAGCTTGATTTTTTACAGCTTCAGGGGAACTTAGACCTTAGTATTTATTATTAATTTCAACGTGATAACTTTACGAGTTCCTGAGAAAAAGGGTCTTGACAGACAGACATACAGACGGACAACAAAGTAATCTTATAAGCGTTCCTTTTTTCCTTTTGAGGTACTGAACCCTAAAAACGAGCAAAATACGGTAATTTGTACACAAACGTATAGGGTACTACCCGTTGACCTAGAATCATGAAATTTGGTAATATTCAAGATGTTACATGACAAATATAGAAAAAAACTGATAATTAAGGCAAAAACCTGTGAGTCTTGATCTCATGATGAAAGAACTGTCTACATATAATATATAGTTAGTACGGAACCCTCGGTGAGTGAACCAGACTCGCACTAGGCCGTTTTTTTCATGTTCGTTCTTAAGTACAATTCCTTTCCACCAGTACCTTAGTTCTTACCTACAGACTCTTGAAATTGTAGGATATCGTAAGTTTCGAAGACCAAAAGGGTCCATATTACAGCACAGGTCGACGAGCTTCTCTACCGATATTCAGTGACAGTGTAGGAAGACTTTTAATGCCCCATGTGAGTGCAATGTACCCTTAGAAAACCCCCCGTAAGCCCCATAGAGGCATCGGGGGGAATGCACCGACCGTCCAAGTCTCAATCCAAGATTCAAGAAGTCTGATTCAGCTTCATTGAACTTTTTTTGGTTTCAGTATGTATTTTAGTCGTCAATTATTGTCGTCAAAAATATTGCATTGCCCTCCATGAGGCCCTACGGTTATCACATGATACACCAAAACGTCTTCTTAGTATCTGAAACATCCGTCAAGAACAAAATGTTCAGTTAAATTACGAAGGGTAGTCTCTGAGATCATGGCAACCTTTACAGTACTCATCCACGCGTGGGACCCGCTGAGAGTTCCCTATGTGTTCTATTGCACTATTGAGCATCTAAAATCATCACTATCATCGAATATCGCTGAAGGAGCTTGCTTAACCGTGTCGCGATATGTAAACTACGTTTCGACTAAAAAATAAAGGACGAGCGCGGTCCGGCACCTAGACTCCTCAAGGGGTTATCATGAGGTTCACATATGGTAATTCATATATTTTGGTCCAAACCTGAATTTGTTATCTGTTTTATTTTTTATATACCACTAAGGTGCCAAACAAGCTCACGGTCCACCTGATAGTAAGCGCTCACCGTAGCCTATGGAGGCCTGCAACACCAGGGGTATCACACGCGCGTTGCCGGTAGAAAGTAGCCGTGGGCATAATTTCGAACAATTCCTTAGGACACATCCCATTGTACAAGCGGTAGAACACACACAGGGAGGCAAAATCTCTCCTCCTTAAAGGCTCGGGCAAGTGAGTTTGGGATCACAGCCCGTCTTTGAACCGAGTTAAAGAGCTGAGCTAGTATCTAGATGCACCCGCCCAGAGATGGCAGCAGTACTACGACTTGTAAAGCGGCAACCTTTGCCCCGACGTGAAGTACTGCTTTGCTCTGTTGATTACACCAAGTTTTTTGAACGCCAGCTTCACCTTATGCAGTTTACTTAAGAATTTTAGCTTCTCAGCCGTTTTTTGACGCCGGCAGCTACTCGCAGGTTAGGAATAAAACATTCCATACCAGTGAGGATTTTCATAGTGACTACGGCTGGATCTTCTGAGCTAAAGCAGAGCTGCCTCCACGGTTACGATGCAAAAAATTCTTGCATTCCATGCCAGTCTGCTGACTTATTATACCACACACGACACTAATTAGTTGGCACAGATGGATCGGGTTGTGTACATGAGACTTAAGTCTGAACGAGCTAGTGTTCCGAGAAGCCAAGAGGCACATCCACTGAGATGGAATATCCGTCCGGACGTGTTGTCAGCAGAAGGTCCAGTAATGAGCTTGTATGGTCCTCTATATCTGGTATTCTCGTTTTAGAAAGAACCAGCCGGGAGAATCCATAGGTTAAATAGGTTGCAGAGATACAAATTAATTTATATTTTAAGGTTAGGCACTACAGTGAAGGGGTGGCAACTGGTCTAAAAATGGACGCCTGCCAAGTTTCATTTATAATTAAATGTATATCAACGCACCCAATGCACTCAACACCATCCTCCAGGCAAAAAGTGTTGTGTCAATCGATACGCATCATTTCCGACATCGCCACTGTGCAACAATTGAATCAGCAGTGGACTAATCCTGGAGTGTCACTAAAAACTGCAAAAAATTGCATTGAAAAATCGAGTTCCCTTCAATGGATACGTGGTCATAGCGGGTCTTTAAGCTATGATGCGGCGGATCAGTTGGCAAAAGAGAAGATCAAATACGAAAATAATGGGACCCGAACCATTTGTGCCAATACCATTCACCCTAATCAAAACGTGGTTACGCGACAGAACCTTACAACTACACAGTACACAGTGGGCAAACCAAATAGACTGCAGACATATTAGGGCTGCTCTTGCATGCCTGGTTGTAAACCTGTCGCACAAGCTATTACAACTCAGTAGGAAAAACCTACGCTACATAGTTGGTATAATAACATGTCGCTGTCCGCTAAACAAACATTTTTTCAATATCTGTGGGTCGATTCCGTAAAAGATTGATCACCTGTTTTGAAAGAAATAAGATATACATTGCGGTTTCGCGACATTCGATGAACATCATACGTCATTTCAAATACGCAATGTATATCTTATTTCTATGGATTTCAAGCGAGAATTGTTAGCTGTTATTTACGGAATCGAGCCGCTGATTTCCCGACAGTCCCTTGCGTAAGGGCTGCATCTCACGTCAATTTGTGAGCGACCAACGGGAAAAACTTCTTAAGAATCGACAAACCACAAGAAAGGTACTGAATAATATGAGATACCTCCTGGAATTCTGGACAGAGCTGAAGTGCCCTACGCACAGTGGTCCTATTTCAAGGCTAAGGTGCAGAAAACATAAGTCTATCTAGCTAACTATCATTAAATGCAAAGTCAAAGCTAATTTTAGTCGTAAACTTCCTAGACAAGTGTGCATTTTTACGGTTGTGCATGTAGAACGAACGAAATTACCCGACCAAATCTACATGAAAAAATTTTCTTTACTCGGTTGGGTAGCAACGTTCCACAAATTATCTCTTTATTAAATCTCTATTTATAACAAGGTTTTTCCCGCGGTTCCACCCGCCTTATATTCGGTTATCGATGTATCGATTCGGCAACTCCTTAATTACAGAAAAAACCAACTCACACTTACACATTTATATTAGTATGTACTTATATGGATTAAGGTACTATTGTACTTTTCATATTTCAGGAAAAAATACGCGGTATTGATTGCCGTCTTAACTCAATGGTGACTACAATAACAAGACGTCGTTTTTAACCTAATACAAATATTACATAAATTAAATGCTGAGTTTATATAAGTAAACTACTTATTACAATACTATAAATTGTCTGTGTCTTTTTTACTTTAATATCGCATTTTTTATTTTTTATAAGTTCTGTCAGTCGCCGCAAACATGTCAACATCGGATGCAAGGCTCAAAATTAATATCTATTTATCTATCCTCTAACTTGCAGAAGTAATTAAACACGTCATAATATGGGTTTTTAATTTTAAATAAAATTTTGTTCTTGCTTTTTCCTTTATTAAGGATTATGAGAAATTGAATTGGCAGCACAGTTTTAGGTAATTAAAAGTTGCTATATGGCAACATTCAACTGTCAAATTTGTCGTCGGTGATTGTGTATGATTCAGAGAAAATATAAAATTTTAAGTTTTAACAGTTAGTAAATTAGCATATGTAAGTAGTTTTATTTTTTATTATTACCTTAATTTTAATTGAATTAGATCTTTTATATACTAAGTTGTGCTTAAAAGTCGAGTGTCGTAGTTAGAGAACAATACGTATTTCGACTGTATTTGACGTCATTACACATTTCGACTGCAAATTTACTACATTTTTACGTCAATAATCACAATAAATATGTTATTTACTTTTAACAAATTGTCATTGTTATAATAATATCAATAGACCAGAACATTCTGCAACGAATTAACATGCCTTTGTTTTCTTCTATTATTTTGTACACAAATAAATTACTTTAACCACTTTTTTAGTACAATTGGTACTACGAGTAATTTAAAGATTTGCGCCACCTTTTAGTTACAGACCAAGAAATATGCCTAACCAGCTTAATTGATGCTATTAGGAATATGTGTCACCTCTTCTCAGTGCCAAATTGAGCAACTCTGATGCCCTAAATTATGGTCCCCTAATAATAACACTTGATTACTAAATTGTAAGAATCAATATCTTTATGGAGATAATTTTATCATCTGTGTGTGCATACTCTGTACTTTACTAGATAACAAAGATAAGATAGTGTTAGTACTATATTACTCTGTGCTACAGTCCTACTTTATAACTTGCTTAGTGAGATAATGCATTTAATTTGTTTTAGGTAAGAAATCAACCAACTATGACTCAAGTGCAGGCTTTGTATGACTTTACGGGTGAGCCAGGAACTACAGAGTTGTCAATAACTTGTGGGGAATTACTGACATTAGTGAATACGGATATAGGTGAAGGTTGGTGGGAAGGTAGGAATGCTAAAGGAGAAACTGGCTTGTTTCCTGCTGCTTATGTAAGAAAGCTTTCTCCAGAAGAATCTGTTCAAACTAAAGCTCCGGCCGCTCCTCGTTATGATCAGGCAGCTGACGACTGGGGTGAACAACAGCTAAGTGCAGGAGATAATAATTATCAGAGGACTGCTTCACACGATGATGGCTGGGATGATGATTGGGATGATGATACATATTCTGAAATTGGTCCTGGTCCTCAACAATCCAAGTCTAATCACAACCAATACCACCAAGCTCCGCTCACACCTCTCCCCGGAATGCCTATCAGTGATTTTAATCATCAAATGGATGACACTTCTTCGAATTTTGGTTCAAGTGTAGGTACTGTAAGAAAAAATAAATTTGCTCCATCGTCAAAGTTCAGCGGAGAAAGTTACCTTCTTGGAACTTTAAATGTGGAAGTACCAGACACTGATAAAGTTTACATAATTCAAGATGAATTTGGATATGTGTGGTCTCCTGTCGCCCAACCATACATGGTCTCAGTGGCATCACCAAAAAAGGAGTCCAAATTCAAGGGAATCAAGAGTTTTATTGCATATCAATTGACACCATCATTTAATAATATACAGGTTTCTAGAAGGTATAAACATTTTGACTGGCTGCATGAGAGGTTACAGGAGAAGTTTTCACTTATACCAATCCCACCATTGCCTGATAAACAAATTTCTGGACGTTATGATGAGCAACTGATTGAACGTAGAAGAGTCCAACTTCAAGAATTTGTTGACTGGATGTGTAAGCATCCAGTTCTATCAAGAAGTGAAGTTTGGCAACATTTTCTAACTTGCACAGATGAAAAACGATGGAAGGCAGGTAAAAGGCAAGCAGAAAAGGATAATTTGTTAGGTTTAAATTATTGTATTTCATTAGTTGTACCTGAAAAAGCTTTACTACAATCACAGGTTGATCAAATCACTGAGCAGTGTCACACATACATAGTCAGTATGGATTCTTCAGTAAAAACAGTAGTAAATATGTGTGTTGCACAAGCTAAGAAGTTTCAAGGACCATATAAAGTAGATTGTCAGAAAATTGGTGAAGCTTTTTATGGATTAGGAAATGCTTTAAGTCTAGATGAAGGACAATTAGTATCAACTTCTAAACTCACATCAGCTTTGAAACTGACTGGTGGTGCTTATATTGAAATTGGAAGGATGTATGACGATCAGCCAAAATATGATTGGGAACCTCTTGGAGATAAATTTCACTTGTACAAAGGCATAGTTGGCTGCTTCCCTGATGTCTTAGCCACTCACAAGGGTGCTGTACAGAAAAAACGTGAATGTGAGAGATTGACCTCAGAAAGTAAAATGGAGGTTGCCCAACTAAATGAAGTGAAAAGGAGGACCGATGTCATTTCTTATGCCTTACTTGCTGAAATAAATCACTTTAAATCTGAACGAACGGTTGATTTAAATGCAACAATGCAAAAATTTTTAAAACAGCAAATAAATTTCTACAAGAGAATTGTCGAGAAGCTTGAAAATACTTTGCATCAATTTGAAGACGTAAACTAGGCAAATTGGTACATAAAGGAGTGGCACTATACCGATGAAGAATGATAGTTAGCTTTAGTCAGTATTAAAATATAAACAAATTCTATGATTGAAGATATATATATATAGATATATCATTCCTTTCTTTGATAATTTTGTGCCAGTCTGACATTCCACATCAACTAGCTAAATTTAAAAATGAATTGTGTTTTCTTTGCTTTTGTAAATAAAATCTGGTGTGCGTTTACCAAATGATTATTGTTTACTACTTTTTTATAGATGATGTATTTCCTGTTCAATTAATGATTAGTGGTCAATACATAATATTTTTATGATGGCAGCCAATATAAAATACACAGTAATGACAGACACAGAGAAATGAATTTGTGAGCTAAATTTTTAGACATAAAATTTGGTAAATTAAATCAGTATGTTAATGTATTATTAGATAATTAGGTATGCATAGTTCAGTACATCCAAAGGATTATTGATACAAGATGAATTAAGAATTCTTGTCCAATATTGTGATGAAAGTGACTGAATGTTGAGTAACAAAGCATGGTACATTTTATCATATTTTTTTAAGGTTTGGCTGTATATATACATATATACAATATTAATTTCCTGATGAAATAATATATAAATTATGTACTAATAATGGTAATTATTTTGATACTATTTTGTATATCTAGTTATATTAAGTGTTGTATTATATTCCATCATAAATGTAATGTAGGCCTTGCCTAGTAATTATTAAATATTGTAATTTTTTAGATCCATGTTTTTTATTATGTTAAAAGTTGATAATTTTTTTATCAATAAAATATTATGTAAGTATTTCTTTTTCCCCAATCAATAGTTTTAATAATTAACCACACAGTTAACATACCAATTTTTTTTTTTATTTTTACAGGAAAACCATGAAGTGGTTACATACAAGTTTTTCCTGGAGATAAAATAACATCCACGAGTTCCTGTTTTGGAAATATGGCTGAAGACAAGAAAGATATTAGCACACTGTTGTCCAAAAAGAAGAAAGTAAAACCAAGAAAATCTAGAGATGCTGATTGCTGTAGCGTTAACTTTCTCAAATGTGTTCTTCACATATTCAACATTATTTATCTGGTAATTTTTCTTTTGATTCACTTACTTTAAGAACAGTTTTAGTGCTTGTTCACATAGATAAATTTAGGCTGATAAATTCTTCTGTATTGAACAACGTGATAAAAAGATACTATCGTTTTGCAGCAAAAAGTTCAAACTAGTTGAACTTATCTGAAGACGCGCGAGCTAGTTCTACGTGAACACACACAAACAACTTCACATGTTTGATATTGCCGCGAGTGCGCCACACGCGCCACTCCCCAGCTTTCCCGCTAGTTCAACCGCGCCTGCGTTTTGTACGTGAACACACACATATTAGGCTATATGTTTGATATTTCGTGACCGTGACCGCGTCCGCCACTGGACCCGCGAGCTAACATGAACAAGCACTAAAGGTATATTTGGTTGACAGCAGCATAGCACTGTGATATTGCTTTTTATAAAAATTGGTATTTTGCCGTTTAAAGTGCATTTGTTTTGGTACAGAATCTTATCTGTTTAATTTCAGTTGAATTCAATATACATATGTATATAAACTGGCCAAGTTTTTAATGCATTAAATTATTGCTTATATCTGAAAAGCTGTTAACCAATTTTGTTTTAAATTTTCTTTTGCTAAATAAGAAATAGGTAGTTATCAAAACTCTATTAGTGTGATTTTTCTAGATTTTAGAACCCTCGGTTATAAGGTCAGACTGGTACACAATTTTTTTTAACTCAAACTGAGAGAAAAAAATACTGACAGGCCACAATGGGTTGTGCTAAAAAATGATTTATCTCTCAGTTCAATGTGTGGAGAGCTAAGTGCCCTTAAAAAAGTAGATACCCTTAAAAGTTAGATCATAAATACTTGTAAAAAATTTCAACTTGGCTTGAGAATCGTAATATAACAGTCAGTCGTTATAATAGATTTACTAATCAGAGATGCTTAGCCTAAGTCATCGTTTCGAGATATGTAAATGCATTAAATTTCTCCACCTGCTTGTGACACCAATTAACACTTTATACAATGTTATAACCTTGGCAATTGTCACTGATTTCTATAATTAATTTTATTCAAAGATGTGATATAAGTTTATATGTGAAACATATTTATTTTATCGGTGTTTATATCTTTGATTGAATTCGGTTTTAATGGGTATATGCTGTAGCTATATAAAATTGGGTAGCCCTTAGCATCATAATTTAAACCAAGGTAGGAATCTTTAACTATGAAAGTATAAGCAATAAAATATTCAAAAAGATTTTTAAAGCATTGTTGATTAAATTGATCCGACGTAAGCACTTCTTAGGAACACGAAGACCTTGTCAAGACCTGTTTGCGCAAGTAGCTTTAAAAGGACAAAAAACTAAATAATCACATCAGAAATTGTATAAAGCAAACAAAATTGAGTTCTCTTGTAAGTAAAATGCATAAAATTGTGTCATTGATCTTAATTGCAGTTAGAGAGCTCTTGAAGCTACTATTCTTGATTTAATTGGAAGATATGTTCTGCTAACTCTATTTGTATATCTTTCGGCTGCTTCATTGCAAAATGCACAATTGTTGTATTAATACAGGATAGCATTCGATGTAAGTCAGCCCTGACATAAGGTACTTTAATTTAAATTATTGATCAGGCGTTACTTTGCGGAAATTCATTATTATGATAAAATATTATTACCTTGCAAATCTGCTAAAAACAATTCAGTAGCACTCACGTGCAGAATTACACCATCCACATGTAGGAGTGCACTTCCCTCCCTCCCTCCTAATGTGGACGATGCCAACTTCATCACAACACCACCACCAAGTTTTTTTTATCAATTTGATGGTGGTGTTGTGATGAAGTTGGCATCGTCCACATAAGGAGGGAGGAAGGGAGGTGCACTCCTACATGTGGATGGTGTACTTCTGCACGTGAGTGCTACTGAATTGTTTTTAGTGGATTTGCAAGGTAATAATATTTTATCACAGTACTTTAATTTACACTAATCGCGAAAGTCTTAGAAGACGTCAGCATGTGATAGTTTTAAATGTACTGAACGCCAAGTAGTCGAGAGGCAACGACAGAAACATTGCACCTGTCATCCCACCTATTGTTATTGCCTTCCATACTGAATTCCATCAATTATGTGCCTTAGAATACTCATTTGGGCAAAGTCAAAATGGTTTCTTCAAATTAGGATTTTACAATCACTTTTGAATTGTCAAAGTTATGAAATACTATTTTTTGAACCCTCCCACCCTCTCTCCGGTTCACAATGTTGTTGATTTCTACCGAGAAGAATCCGGCAAGAAACTCGATAGTTACTTTTTTTAAAAAAACATCATAAAAACTAAAAATACAAGCAATGTCTTGAATAAAGAAATTTAAGCTGTACAATTTTATATTATTTCCATTTTAATTTGGTTTACCTATGCATCCTGTAATTGAGCATCTTCAGTCCCAAGGATTTTTATCATTTACATAGTCTGAAATATTGTAGTATGCTTTTTTACAAAGTACTTGTTTGATAAAAGATTTAAATTTACTTGTTGATAGCTTTTGAATATTATTGGGAACTGTAAAAGTGTATACATTGCCCCATAAAAGAGTTACTTATTTTGTGTAGACGTGTATCATGCACCAACAGCTTATTTTTACTTCTAGTATTTACTTTGTGAACGTCACTTTTCTTGCTGAAACTATTGATATTTTTATGTACATATAAAAGATTTTCATATATGTACTGCGACGCTAAAGCTAAAATTTTTACGTCCGTAAACCTATCCCTCAGAGATATCCTAGATCCTAATTTATAAATAGCACGAATAGCCCTTTTTTGTAACAAAAATATTGTAATTACATCAGCAGCACTACCCCACAATAGAATACCATATGTCATTAATCTATGGAAATAGCTAACTGGCTAAAAACTGGCATGAAACGTAAGTGACTGATAGATAGAACAATGGAAGTGTCAGACCTAATTTATGAGGATTCAAGCGTTTAACATACAGCTTCTTACCACACTTATTATCACCTGTCGAAATAATAAAGAATTTTGCACTTTAATACATCTGTATACTAGATTTAAGAACCACGAAAGTCATATTATATATAATTATATCATTGTTAAACTAAATTTTTTCACAGATCTATAAGCAACCATTGTTCAGTTTGCAGGAGCAGGTGTGCTGGCTGTGGGCGCATGGACTATAGTGACGAGGCATCGGTTTGTGCCACTCCTACCCACTGTCACATACCCCGCTATAGCGTACCTGCTGCTTATAGCAGGGGCGTTGGGCGTCCCACTCAGCGCGTTGGGATGCTGCGGACTTAAGACTGAGAATAGGACCAGTTTGTTGTGTGTAAGTATTGACAATTCACACCATTATATGGCGGTAAATGGCATACATGTGTTGTCATAAATAAAGTCTAAAGTATTATATAAAGTCAAATGCGGGCAAAGTGGAGTTTGGTATACCACAGGGATCGGCCCTCGGAAACTCTGTTTCCGCTCTTTATGAATGACCTCCAATCGTCATTGCTGTTCGCCGATGACACAACAGTGGTGGTGAGCGCACGCATGAACGAACAGCTCGAAAACAAGATAGCAAACGCATGCGCTTAGCTCAACGCGTGGTTCTCGAACGGCCTCGTCCTCAACGTCATAAAGTCCAAATATTCACGACAGGAAACCCCACTTAAACTCCACAAGTACAGAGGCCGATGCTAAAATGCGAGTCCTGTAGACTTCCCGGATTTACCGTAGACACTAGACTAAACTGGAAACACCATGTGTCTACGTTGTGTAAAAAGCTGAGTAGTGCAGTATTTGCACTACGAAAGCTGAAACCACTCGTGTCTGACGTTGCACTAATAAAAATATATTTTGCCAACTTTCACTCCCTTCTGTCATATGGCATTATTCTATGGTGCAACTCGACAGACTCCAGTCGAGTGTTCATTATTCAAAAGAGAGCGCTTCGTACACTGGCTGGTGTAAAACCTTGCCTTTCATGCATACAACTATTTAAAAAATAATGACACATAATTCTCAATATGTGTTTGATATTGATGATGACACTCGACGCAACGTAAACGCATCAGTGTTCCAGGCAGAGTAACTCGTCAAACAGGGCGTCTACAACGTGTGCCACGACGGCTGGCGCTGCGGGATAAAAATCCGCGAGTCATAGGCCCAACTTATTATAAGCACCTGCCGGTCGACCTATAAAACGAACTCTCGGATCAGAAATTTGGTCGCCGGCTAAAAGAGCTTTTACTGACTAAATCACTGTATTCTGTAAAAGACTACAGTGAACACGTTTGCCATATTTCATATTTGTTTGACATTTTATTGTATTTGTTTTGACATTTTTATTTATGTTTGTTTTTGTTTTGACATTTTTATTGTCTATTGATTTTTTAATTTTGTAAGTTTTTAATTTTGACATTTTTAAATCTTTGACTGAATATTGATTCTATTTATATGTTAATTTATAATCGTTGATGTTTTTTCTTAAAATATTTCTAAGCCTTTTTATTTTTCTTTTGTTATTTTAATTTTTATACTTTACTATCTTTTTGTGAATTGATTATGTATTATTTTAATGACATAATGTAATTTTCAATGAGAAATAAATGACCTACCTACCTACCTATGAACAAATAAATAATACTTACCGGATTGAATTGTAATTTGTAACTAAATTGTCTGAATTAAATTTTTAAAAACCCATTCCAAAAGTATTCAACACAGGGTAATAAAGTATGAATAAATTGATCCTGAACTAAGCAAAGCTTGTACTGTGGGTACGTAGTTAAGATTCATATATATTTATATATAGAAAACATCCAGACTGAAGAATGACAAACACAAATGTTCATCGCATAAATGTTTTTCTAGTGCGGTATTCAAACCCACGCCCTTTAGTTCAGCAGACAGATCATTATCCACTCAGTAACGCAGCCGCCCAATCGTGTCGTGTTTTGTTTTAGTAAAAAGCTGGACTATAACCCAGTGTTACCTTATTTTCGAATGTATCTACCTTGCGTCAAATGTGTAGTTGGTTTCTAATTTTTATATTGTATGTGATGATGCCAAGATACCAAGTATTAGTTTTCGACCTTTGCGACCTTTCGGATCACTGTCAAAAAACTCTAAGCAGTCTTACTTTGTAAGTACAAAAAAATCTTTCTAAAATCCGAATTTTCCTTAAACATTTAAAAATACCTTACATTGTTTAGATGGTGTCAAATAGTTAAGTGAAACTGGCAAAAGACATGTACCCATTCACCCCACATGGCAGCGTCCTGAGAGGGAAGCAGTCTGGCAAGGCTTAAAAAACTAGAAGATCTCACCAGTAGAATCATGGGGTGACAGGATAATTAAGATACGAATTATTTCTAAAACTAAAACCAAATTTTTCGCTTTTGATAGTCGAGTTTTTTTCGGTTGAGATTTTTTCATGACGTTGTTAACATAACATAAAATTAAATTAAAATTAAAATAGTGATTTCAAATATGTGTAAAACAGAAGGAATTTAAACATTTCACGACGCACATATTAAAATTGAAGGTTATATTAATACTACATAAGACATAAGACATACCTACTTTTGTAGTTCATTAAATTATGTCCTCGGTTTCTCATTTATCTCCTACCTATATTACTCTAAAGCTGGTGATTTATGACTTACAGGACTATATAAAACTACCTTAGTACAGATACACTATACCAACACCAGTGTAGCGACGATAGCCTTACCACCTTACGCAGGGCTAAAGGGTTCAAAGGGGCTGTCCCTCACAGTATGATGTGGGTGTGTATCCAGCCACTGCTTTAAGACCATTAAGACTATAACGATTATTATATTTTTTACTTCTAGTACACATACTTCCTGCTCATAACATTTATCCTGGAGGCGGGAGCCGGCGGACTGGCGTACTACTACGAGGTGGCCATCGAGCCGGAACTGCGGGCAGAGCTGAATAATACCTTCCTCTCTAACTATGCACTTGACATGAAAATCACAGATGCTGTGGATCTGATGCAAGCTGAGGTATGTATTCTTTGAGATAAATGAGGTAATTAACAATGTGGATAAATAAGGATTATGTGCCTTTTAGGATTCGGTGTCCAAAGTGCAAATTAGAAACCTCTTGTTATCACTGCTTTCCGTCTTTGTCTGTATGTCACGCGTCACCTGACAGATCTGAAATTTGAAGATTTTCACACAAAAGTATTAATTTGTTTAAATTAATTATTTTACGGCTCTGCTGCTAAAAAAAAGTAACTAAAGGAATTCTAAAAAGCTACAGAAATAAGTCGACATCAAGTATTAAGAGCATACTGTTTGTAAACACAATTTATCTTAGACTTGAATGACAACAGTATGACTCATTTTAATGGTCAAATTCACTGTGTATTTAACATTTAACTTCAAGTCAAAGATCGTGTGATACAAATAATAAACATCTGAGCTTTGAGGCGATAAAAATTAAAACATCTAGCAACCAGAGGGAGGTGTTTGATTATTTTATTTTTTTTATTTTTATCATCATAAGTATATTTTTGGCTATTATACAATAAGTAGGTATATTTTTGCAAGAGTCATATCTCTGAAACTAAATAAATATTTGAGCCATGAAAAAGAACATATGCCTACTCTAACAAGATGGAGATACACTGACAGATATGTGCTCGTAGAATGGTTTGCGGCTATGTGTACGTGTCTATAAGAGCGCGGAGGCTGTGCGGAGCGCGCACTATGGTACGGCCCTACTGCCGTAGATGCCATACGTTTGACTTTTTCAGACACGCGGCCGCTGAATGCCCTCGGTACTCGATCTCTGACGTACAGGAAGAGTCGTGGGAGTAGCCACGATCAATTAATATCTGAAACAAAGGAAAATACGATAAGACATGTCACAGCTTCGATCAATAATGAAGAAGATGCACCATAGTGTCAAGTAATGTCCGAGACCATAAGACGCCCAGAGCGATACCGGGCGTTTATTTCAATTTAGTCGCGAGTTGTCCTCGAAGTGTGAAGTGAAGTGTGTTTTTGCTTATAATTGTGCATCTTCTTAATTATTGATCGATGTGCTACATGTAGAAATTAAAAACTAATACAGATCACTTTAACCAAATCTATTTTAATGCTTCAAAATTTCTTTCAACTGTACTAAATAAAAAATATTTACAGGAAATTAAACTATTTGTATACATTTTAAATTTCAGTTCAAATGTTGTGGAGCCGAGCGCTACGTGGACTGGCGACACAGCGCGTGGCACGCTATCGACCCTCGGCTGCTGGTGCCGGACTCCTGTTGTAAGACTGAAGCCATACGTTGCGGCACCAGGGATCACCCCTCTAATATACACTACCGAGTGAGTACATGTTACACTACGGGGTAGAAATAAAATACTAATGCTTGAGTAAACATTACACTAGTAAATAGACACAACACACATTACTCCGCGAGTACATGTTGTACTAATGAGTATATATTACAAATACTATTTGATTTTAAGTTTAAAGAAAAAAAGCAACAAAATCACAAGCTCTTGATCGTTAGTGTACTGTTTTTTGGTTTTATAAAAATTACATTCATCCATTATTTTTTTATGAATTTACAAATATGATTAATTTTGCTCCAAAATACATTTGTAGTGGTAGCACACAAAGGCACATTTTAACACGCTATAATTACGCACACTAATAATAATCTCACGGACCGAATCCGTGAAAGAAAGGTTTGTTTATTGTTTATTGTACGCAAAAATTACAAAAGATATCACAACAATAGTAAAGAAAAATGTACATAGGTAAGCTCGTTATACTCGTTAATAGACACAACAAACATTATCACTCACGGGGTACATGTTACACTAATGAGTATATATTACAAATACTACTGCTTAAGTTACACTATACACTAGTAAATAGACACAAAATGCATTACTCCGTAAGTACATGTTACACTAGTAAGAAAGTATACATTACAAATACTACTGCTTAACTGCCCCCGTTGTTATAATTACAGTAAGTCGTGTTACTGGTGTTATGATTTTTTTTACAGTACTGTGATCCTTACATCAAGTCCTACATGGAATATTTTTCTTTTTTTTTATATCTCAATTATCAACAAAGATACGATAAGCTCAATCACAGTAAGTGTTATGAATATTTAACCGTTTGTTAAAACAAGAACAGTAAGTAGACTTATTTACCGTAACTAAAGTCACGGTAGATTAACATTATTTAAATATGGTATTTCCGCAACACATACTCACAGTTAGTATAGTTACACTATTTATAATTTGTGTAATTCTTAAAAAATAAAACCTATACGTAAGCATACTTCAAGTAAGTCTCAGACTATATTATACTTACTGTAACTATGCTAAAAAAATCTTTACCATAGACGAAAACACTCTTTATTTATAACAAAGTAAGACTATTCACTTTAAGTATGCTAAATACATCTAACAAGTGAATATCAATTAATCTTTGTCAATCTAACAGTAAAGTCGATAGTTACTGTAAATATTTTTGATTTAGTATTGTGGAAGGTAATAGAATAAGAGCATATAGAACATTCTTTTTGCAAAATGGAGATACTGGTGTTGTGGGCAGATAACTGCTGGTTGCAAAATAAGAACTGGGCTTTGTTGTCTTTTTTAGTAAATCGCAATTAACACAATCGAAATCAAATATTTTGAGCCTAGTCACACTTTTATGTCCACGGACAAATTCCATCACGAAGTTGAGAAAAACTTGCGTAACACCAAAAAAGTCTATGATTTTGATAATTATGTTGCATGTGTAAAAAGGGTGCATTCCATGAAATCGATCGTTAAGGAAATGAACTTTACTGATTTTATGAATATGATGAATGTGTATATGAATGTGTATCGCAACATAAAATTCGAAACTTTTCAACACGTATTTCACATACGTTAAAGCAGAAAGACCTACAATTTTTTTAATTAAACCTAACCTAAAATTAAAGGAAGATCAAAATGATGACGACTTTTGAACTTTGGACTTTTTACAAAATAAAGTCATAAAAAATTAATTGTTTCCTGAACTTAGACCAAAATCTACTCCAAGAGGTATAACAGAGGAAAAGAAGACAGAGATATTATAAAAACTGGTCCTATTGATGCCAGAAAATAGACAAGCATTTTGGTTGAATATACCAACGTCTTATGCTTTTAATCTCCTTGAAGATTAAAAAAACATTATAATTAATATTGATTTTTATAATATTTTTATAGTTACCTACTTATTTTTAATGTAACATGTTATATTTATGACTTTTAACATTGTTTAACAAATGTGATTATACTTTTTAGAAAAACATTGTATGTTATAATTAGGTATTAGGGAGACTATATAATATTCGAATGATCTTAAATAAATGATAGATTTTAATTTAGATACAACTAAGTAAGAATAGACTCTTAATAATGTGATTGTTTGAATTTATAAAAATTAGAAACCTATTTACTATACCTATTCTATTTGTTCTTAATGAGACTATTGATGTTGTAGAAATTGAGGCTAAATTTCAAATCCTTTAGAAGACTGTAACTGTTAAAAAATTCATATCTAGTATAAAATAAATAAATAAAAAAAAAAAGACCATTAATATACATATTATTATTGTAATAACATTCAGTGCCATTTCGATTGCTTAATAATTATTTTTCTCTATTATACAAATTATGTTTTATTCCGAAAACCTTTAAAATTAAAGCCCCAATGTAGGCAAAACATGTATTTCTGTAGACCATTCAGCACACTCATTCAACTATTTTTACATACGTATGTCTCGTTTACATACACGTTGTTTGTAAGGATGAAATAAATTAAATTGCTGACCTGCTCTTTTATTTCATTTTTCTATATGACATTTTAGGAAATTATATTAAAGCTCCAAAATATGCAAAGATTCAGGAAAATTCACTGGATTTGTAGGCGTTTATATAGAGTTTATAGTAAACATAGTTACAGTAACTAACATTGACAGGATATTGCGTTAAATATATTTACAGTAAGTTACCGGCGTACTGTTAATATGTTTAAGAAAGTGTTAGTTGGGCTGATAGAAGTAGTAATTATGGATACATTTAGTTAGATTAAAAACGAAACATTCATATTAAACGAATAAATTATATTCAGAATTAATCTGCACAAATTTCTTTTTTGTTGCCCGTTTAAATATCTTAGTTATCCGGTATAATCATTAAGCTACACCAATTTAAAAATGATGAATCAAAAGTGTGAATTCCCGCAATTTAAACTTTTTGACTTACTGTAATTACAATAACGGGGGCAGTTAAGTAAACGATACACTAGTGAATTGACACCACACATTCTACCCAGTGAGTAGTACACTAGTGAGTATAAACAAATAGGTACTACCGCTTGAGTAAACAGACATCGTTATTATGGCAGAGTAAAGCCTCAATACTCGTGGACCCTCGTATGAAGTTGGATAAGAAGAAAGTCGTGGTAACCAACATGTCATACCAAAGCCAGTATACGTTGTTGACACCTCATTCGAGGTAGCTTAGAGTTACGTTACATTGGACGTAACTAATGGGAGTTATCTTTGTCATGTCTTCTTGTCGTCTATAATTTGACTAGTGCATCCTGTCTCATAACTTACGCTGTAGAAACTTTTTAAAATTTGTTCATATTGTTTATGATACAAAAGTTGTTAAAGCTCACTATTGTACTTACTATGATTAAATAATTTTAATTTTATGTTCTGTAACTTTATTAGCATTAGCCCACGGCTCTGTGTTTGCTGAATTAGTTTATCTGCGTGAGATTCCTACGGCGACTTCTTGATTATAGCTAGCTGTAGCTGTAGTTCGTCTACGTGAAATTCAATTCTGTAGGAACTTTTGGATTTTCTGGAATAAAAAAGCCTTTATTCCTCTCCGCGTGTTCAACTAAATTTCAGCTCAATTAGATACTCTATTCCTACATGAAGAAAAGACAAACAAACTCACTTACGCGTTTAGAACATTAGTATGAATTAAAAATTACATCTGAGATAAGTAGCTTTTGCAAAATAATAATTGGCATGTAAAATGAAATAAAATGTACAATAATTCAGAAATATTGTAGGAACAGATCCATCTTCTATAGAAAACATCAGATGTGACCCTGAAGAATTGAAGGATAATCTATTTTTTATTTCGAAATACATTTCTTTACCTCATATTTCTGTACAGTATTGTAATCGAAAGGGTTACTGGGAACGACATAGGAAACATTTTATCTGGGCCGAGAATTCCAAAACAACTACTATATATGTGTGTTACCGGAAATGTATGAAACGTAGGAATTGTATACAATTCCTAGGAGATTTATACAAAGCCGAGAGACATTAAGCAATGTATTAAATAAAATTTCACAGGTTGTTTAATACCTACATGTCCTAGGAAATGTATGCAATTTCTAAATGAAAGGAAATGTATAAAAAAATAACATTATACCGGATAAATAAAGTAAATGAATAAAAAATTAAACCATAGATAAACTTAAAAATATTTATTTCTACAATGCATAATTAGGTCGTATTATAAAAACAACGGCTCTTTTTGAGCCTCCTGCTTTTACTGGTTTCCTGCGGCTTTAACCAGGACACATGTCCACCTGGTAGGATCCCGTACCGATCCATAGCCGCCTCTCCAAAACTTTTCTTTCCATCTGCTTCCAGTTCGAGGAGCCATGTGGCCTGCTCATTGCCACATCAGCTTCCTAACTATTTCAGCTATGTTGATGACGGTTTTATTTTCTTTGGCGAATTTCTTTGTTCCTCATTTTATCACGTAAAGCAACTACAAACATAGCTCTCTTCATAGCTGGCTGAGCGACACTTTGCTTATTTACAAGGCCATGAGTTAGAGACCACGTTTCTGTACCGTAACCCATCATCATCACTGACACACATTGGTTGTAGACATTGTTGTTTGTCTTTAGGCACTGAAAATATGTTTTTTGGACAAAACTATATTACGCAATTTCCTGAACGCTGCCCGGGTAGCCGCACTTTTCGAATAATATCTTTCTCAAATATGGACCTACCTTACGGGACTACTTGCTCTAGCTATATGTATTCTTCAATAACTTCGAGCCTTTCGGACAACAACCAGTATGGCCGCGACATGATGATCATTGAACATTACCTTCGTTTTATCCGTGTTTATTATAAGGCCCAGCTGATGGTTAACTCTGGCGAAGTCTCCGAGCATCGTGCATATGTCTTTCAATAATTTCACCATGACCACTAAGTCGTCGGCTAATCTAAAGTGAGGGATGTATTCTGTTGATTCCGTATCCTTTCTACTCCAGAAGCTTAAATACGTCTTTCAACGCATTGGTGAACAGTTTGGGAGAAATAACGTTTTCCTGTCACACCTTTTTGCAGTTGGATTTGATTCATTCATGCTTTGGCCTTATATCTTCTGGTCTGGTTTATTATTATTTAAACTTCAAAAATATTTACTTTTGTGTTTATGCCAAGCTGACACACAGATAATACTCAGAAAAGAGTGTATAACACTTATAAAACAAACCTCATACTCCTGTGAATCAAAACAATCTGAAAAAAAAAATACTTCTAAAGATTGTGTTCATCAATTCTACTTAAAACCAAAATCTTAGTTGTACTTAGAAATAATACGCAACATTTTATTTCTGAAACATACGTATACTTTAAATTTTTGTTCCGTTTAAGTCGATTACAGATTTATAGTTAAGCGTAGAGCAACACCACACCCTCTCTCGGCTTATTTCGCTGTAACATTTCGAATTTAATACATTTCTTATTATTGTTTAGGAAATGTATAGAATTCCTAGGAAATGTGCATATAGAAATTTATGTTACACATTTTCCGCAAATTTTAGGCATTTTATACATTTCCTAGGAATTATATAAAGTATCGGATTACATAAATTTTCAGTAACGTATATTTGAGAAATGCGCTAGTTACCACACTATGTATTTTATGTAGTCAAACATTCATATTGTCTTAAATATGTTGTTAATTAGGCAAGAACCTTCAGAAGACTCGCATTTACGAACTTAGCTTCAAACAGTTTAAACCAAAGGTTCTCAATGATCACATTTATTAAATAAATTCGATTTCATCAAAATCAACCAATCGAGTCAAGGTAATACACATACATTCCTAAACAATTTGTTAAGGAGCTACCTGGAAAAAAATAAGGAGTTGTGATGGTTTATATTTTACCTGTAGAGGAGATTTAACCTTTAATTTTATGTATCTTGAACTTATGTTCAATAAGGAACATTCTGGTGTACTAATAAACAATTAGATCAATTTCATACGATAATTTAATCAGTGCATAATATCAAAGTCTTTACGAGTAATTAATATCTTATAGTAAAAATAATGTGTATTCTAATGTTCTAGTAGTCCCCCTCCTCCTTTCTGGTGTTCTAATTTTCACTTTAGTTAATGATTTTTAAACATTTAATTGATTACTCCCGAAAAATCAAAACGTATATTGTTGTTGCTTACTCTTTCTTTCATATATAAAAGCGCTCGGGAGTGAGCAGTGCTACTAGTAAATAAAATAGGTATTCTATTCCTAAGTAGTCCCTTAAGTTTACTAATTTAGTAAACTAATACTAGTATTATATAAATTTCAGGGTTGCATACAACAGTTCACGAACCATATACGAGAGCATCTCGTCATCCTCGCCGCGGTCGGCGTCGGTATGTCTGTCATACCAGTCTTTGGATTCATATTCTCGTGTGTACTGTACATCAAAATAAAACACGTCATCGACTGACCACGGCCTAAGGCTGCGGCCAACACGAACCGAAAAGTGTTCGACAAGTCTTCGGGAAACGTTCGGCCAACCTCGACTCGGATGTTGCCGACCCGACCGCTGCCGAAGATGTCCGATCGTACCCGAACGAAGCGCAGCGTCAAGCGGCCGTGCCCTTTACATCCAGTGACAGATAAACGCGACCCTATATCGATTATCAGTGACAATGTTAGCATATAAACTTGTTTTCTTTAATTTTTTCTATTGTAATTCACAAAACTTATTTCAATTTCGTATAAATATTAAATAAATAAATAAGCTGACCGAGCCACTGTGTAAAGAGTATAGTAGAGGATCTTTATTCAAGCGTACCGGTCGAACTATCTTTACGCAGTCTGACATAGATCTTTCTTGTCCTCTTTACAGTGGCTTGCAGTAGACACAAAAGAAAGCGAATATATGAAATATAATTTTTAATTGTGTTATAGCGAAGTGTTAAAGTAACCACTTGTCTATTATTTTGACCACAAGAATTTAATAAATGTGTCGGTACACAGCCGCAGTTATAAGTAGACATCTTATATCATTAGCTTAACCGACAAATATAGCGTTTGCTCTATATCCAGTAGTTTTCTTTAATTATAATTTAATTGCTACCATTCTCATGATTAATAAATTTATTATCTTTTAAGAATTTTTGCTTAATTCCACGTGACTCTCCCACCTCTTTAAAATGTATCACTTATTAAATATAATCTACACTCATATTATTGCAAATCACTAATGTACAAAATGAAACGTTGAACTAATGTCGTTTAGTTGTAATATGTATTCTGTTAATTAAAATATTTAAGGTAATTATACACGGTAATAGTTTACCTTTATCTTTACATCGACAATATTTGTGTAAATTGAGATTTTTTTTTATGTATAAATGGTAGATACTTTACAACAGGTTAAAACGTTAATGACGGACACACCGGGCGGCGGCGGAGGTTAGCGATCTTAAACTAATATTATTATGTAATTACAAAAGTTAAAAAAATGTTGAATAATAAAATGGAATCTCAAAAAATCTCATCATACATTCACTTATGTGTTCATCAAATAATAAAAGTTAACCTTACTATAAGGTTTAGGGTATTCGTATGACACGACTTTTAGCCGTTCAATATTAGCCCGTGTTAACTTGGGACTAGAACAACCCAAGTAGTTTTTGACGACGACCGACACTTACTATTCTAGCCGTGTGGAAGTCTTAAAGCTCATACATTTAGGGGTACTTACCCTTACAAAGTAAGGTCTTTCGTAGAATTTCGTTTTGTTCACCGTGACAGGGGCACCAGCATAACAAGTGCATTCTTGGATCTAAAGCACGGACGCAAAGCACGAAGAATTTCGTACAAAGACCTTTCAGCCTGTGTTCAGTGGTTGGCAAAACATTTTTGATTTATTATGAATTTATAAAATATTGCGCAGCTGTGAGAAACAAAACTTTATATATTAATTTACAAAATATTGCATAGATTATGGCTATTTGAGTACATTTATTTATTATATATTATTTATCTTTATTAAGTTTTAATTTTTACAAAACGTTGAAATCAGGAACGTATCTCAATATACGCTACTGAGTAAAATAAACTTAGCAGCAACGTATTAATACTATCTGTTTGTAAAATTTTAGTGTATGCAATAAAAAATATTTAAACTTTATGCCATGATGGTTCAAACCCTTCACAATTTTTGATGACGGCTGTCACTGTATCTGTGCGAGCGCGACAAAAAAATTTGCGCGCGCAACAGAGGCAAATAGTGTCATTGTACAAAATTCTTCATGCTTCGCGTCCGTGCTTTAGTAATTATTGTAACATATTTAACACTGCGCGATCTGACAAAGAAACCGGATCGACGTCTGGATCAAAAAGCAGTGATTTACTTTCTTTGTGGTGCTATGAATAAAACGGACGTGTATAATAGGCCTTACATAGTCACCGTCGAAAACTTATTGCGTTATTTTCTCCTCATTGTCATGGTCTTATACAGAGTCGTGAAATAGTTTTAAGTGGCACCATGACCGAATTTATATATATAATCATTATATGCTAAATGTTAAAAGTAAATGTAAATTTGTAACACATAATATACTTGTTGGTGCTATATTTTTGTAATTTTAAGTTATTTTAAAAGATTTGTTAGACATCGAAGTAAAACGGAAATAATTAAGTCGCGTATTTCTGGTCATAATTAGTTCTTATGCATATAAATAGATAGCTGCCGATTATGGTTAAAGGAAGTATTGTATTTGTTTAAAAAGTTTAACTTTTAGACAAAAAAACCAACCTATACTGTGCTGAAATGTTGTAAATATCATGTGCATTTTCTTTAATTTACAATTTTGTTTTTGATATAATATTTTAAATGAAGCAAAAATGTACTTATACTTATACATATCGAAAATATTCATTTTATGTTACTCTAATTACATCAAGAATAAAAAAAGTTAAAATTTAAGTATTTACTGCACCACGGCTAATATTTCCAGGTAAAAATAGAATGAGGCCTGTATTGTTTTTTTTTTGTAGAATCGACAAGAAAATACTTATACCTAAATAAACATAATATAACTCGCTTAAGTCAATACAGCGCTGGTTGCGGTTTTAAATCGCACTAATAAATAACCTTTTGACCTGTGTACTCGGACTCGGTTACAAACTTAGGTATACCCATACCAAATTTGGCAACCGAGTCTACCCTTTGTTAAAATAAGATATTACAATAACTATACTTAAGCTAATTGTGCCTTACTGATGAATATTAATGTGTGTACTTAAATATTTATACTTAACAAAACTAGAGTTGTTCTCGCACGTTAACATATTATTTATTCTTGTAAGTTATTATTTTAGTCATTATTTTATGGATTCAAAGCCAAAAATGTCAAGTCAATGTTTATTTATAAATACGGGTAAGTAAATATTATTGTATAGCATATTATGTAACTTAATGCTAAGGTTTCATTGTCACTTTGACCTGTATGTGATGTGAAAAGTCCAGCTACAAAATTAGTAGTTTTTGTTTAAATGTAGTGGCTTGAAGATTAAAAAAAAAAGGTTATAAAGATTGCTTTTGTTTAAAACATTATTGAGCGATTTTCAAGTTTTAGCCAAAGTCAAAAATGTAAGTATAAAACGAAAAAAAAGTTAAATTTCATAAAAAAAATGAAAGTTTTAAGGCGATAATATAATGACTTGAGAAGTATATAACAAATACATCTTAAAGTAATGTAGTAATAATGTCTGTGACATTGTGTAATGATTTTTAGTAGGTACATTTACATACACATTGTTAGATACGAGCCTTCTGGCCTATTTCGCCCTCTTAGGAGAAGAGAGTGCACCTCTCTGTTAATATACTAAAATCATAATAAAATGTTATATACTTACTATGATATATATTTGATGTATAGTTCTTTAGTATTTTATATCATAATGATTTTACCGTTTTGTAGTTGCATTTTCTGACTTTTTGATACAATTTAGAGTCAGTGCACTAGATTGCACTAGATAACAACCAATTACTATAATTGAACTGGCTTTCAGTACAAGCAAATACAAGACACGCTTTTAAAATTTCAAGTTAAAATTAAAAGTGTTAAAATAAAATTAATAAATGATAATCACTCAGTAAGACGCTACACTAGACAAAAGCAAGTTGTATCACATATATTTTTTTAATCCTTATGATTTTGCCACAAAATTTGCTTAAAAACGGTGAATTTATGCAATCTAGCCTGTGTCGTAGTCTTAATCAACTCGAAAATAACAATCAATCACATTTTTTGCCTTTTGATTCTATATTACTGGGTAAGTCGAGGGTTAAAACATTACGGCGACAATGGAGCCTTAACTATGATCTGGCAATAATTTTGTACTTAGTTTTTTAAAAGTTCTGGGTGTAATTTGAACTTTCTGTCAAATTTTAACTTATTCTTTTGTTAACTTTTTCTTCAATTTTATGCTCTTGTTATAATGAAATATAATATTTTGAAATAAAATAAATTTGTCATCTTTTTTTCGCCTCTTTTAAAAGACACAACTAATAAATTCTAGAAAAGTTTGATGACGGAATAGGGGTTAAGGTTCAATATTTATTAACAGTTCAGAACATTCAATATGCTCTCTGAAGAGCGCCGGTACTAGACGGTTCTACCTTTACCTTTTTTTCATGCACCGTAATGTGTGGGGTGTTGTTGGGTAGTTTTTAGTTGTTTTAGGCAAGTTTTTAGCTCCCACAGTTAAAAGTTTTCAAACCCCACCTTACATTTAGCGAGTACTTAGCTCTCTAGGTTGAGAAGTTTTCCCCCCCAAGCTCACGTGTATATGAACATTTAGCGGGTTCTTACATCCCAAAGTTGAAAAGTGTTCGTCCCCGGGTCTATACTTTTATCTGCATGATCTAAATACGAATGAGCCTGACGATGCAGACCTTTATAAATACTTTCAATTCAAATTGTTTACTGGCGTGACAAGGAAGTTTTCTATAGCAAGCGATAGTCAAAGCCATCATAAGCTCAATTTAAAGCTGTTGTGGCGGTAAAGAGCAGCAATCATACAAAACACAGACACATACTATACAAACACTTTTGTGCATTTATTATATTTGCGAAATTCGATCACCGCTGTGGGATTCGTAAGGAAACTTCGTGATGAACCTAGATAAAAGTATTAAATCTGCGAAAACACTTCCATTCCATCTAACCCTATGCCAAAAAAAAATTATAAAAGTAACTCTGTCTGTTACCTCTTTACGCTTAAACCGGTGTACCAATTAAGATGAAATTTGGCATGAAAGATATTTTGAGTCGCGGGGAAGGACATAAGCTACTTGAAAATGTCAAGTGACAGACGGTTTTTTTTCTATAATTGTGGAATTGCCGTTTAAATCCTACACCCATAATCGAATTTAGGACGGGTGGAACCGCGGGCAAAAGCTAGTAATAAATAATATATTGCTGTAGAACCTCATCACTTGCAAGTATACTATGTCCAACTTTGTTCCTACTACTATCATCGTGCCAAAAATCAAGTTACCTTGTATATTCCATTGCTACGTGAAATAATATTCTCTTTCGCGGTACAACCCGAAAAAAATTATTCCTCTAGGAACTCTATTTAGTCGAAAGTATTTTATATGCTAAAAATCAGATCCAGAACAGAAACTCCGATCTAACTATTTCCGTAAGAGCTCTCGATCAGGATTAGGAGTCCTATAAGTATTTATACTTTGAACTTTAAGCTGTGTCTGCCAAAAAAATAGGCATTTGGTTACAGCATTAAGAAATATAATATACTTAATACGCCATATATCCGCTAGATCGGAATAAAAAGTATCCTTTCAGCTGTCTGTCAAAAATATAGGCATTTGGGTGCTCGGTTACGGCGTTAAGACACAAAATATTCGCGCAGTGCGAAAAAGAAATACCATGGGTATATACTAAAACCTAATGAGCAACTTTCTAATTTATAATATTAGTATGAAGTGTGGATTCGAGGATGGAAAACATATGCGGCCTAGGTTGTTCATAGTGTTTCATAGTTATTGGACCTTCGGTATCTATGAAATTATAGGCTATTTAATGTACCGCTACAAGCCGGGGTTCAGGGGCCGAGTATAAAAAAAAATCTAGAAATAACATAAAGCGAAAACGAAGTATTAGCCCGGGCACGCGATGTGACTGGGATGGCAGCAAGGGGGTCTAAAAATGACCTGAGTAGAAGGTCATTGAATGACAGATATGGAAAGAGCAGAACGTCTGCCGTGTAAGCTACTTTCTTCATAAAATTAAAGCTTTTCTTAAAATTTCATATTTATATGAATTTGGTTACCGTAATTCCGTGCTCCTAATTTACCGTAGGTAATTATTTTGGCCAGGCAATAATGAAGCCGGTTTAATATGTGTGCACGCCTACACGCAGCACATGCATATGGTCTACATACACTAGTGCAACAGTGCATACATCCGTATCTGCTCGCAGTGTGGGTACACTGCTACCATCTGACTGTACTGTACATTTCAGTACGCGTGAATCATTTCTCTAAAAAAAAACTTACAAGTCGACATCAAAAAGGAAATACATATAAAAGTTTTCTCAAGTAAATAAATCATTCTTTACGTACCTACCTTTTCGCAAACTCCGCAACAATAATTTAACGTCTAAATATAAGATCTGAGCGAACACTGACTGTTTTATTGTTTAACTCTAGCCTGGGTTATTCCGAGTGCGTCAGACAATAACATATGCAACTTCAAGTCTTTAAATTTGCTCACAAGCTTTTGGGTAATTGTTACGTAGACAACAGTGACAGCAAGACGACCGGAACCTTTATAAAATGGCAAAATATTTTTTATATTTTATTTTGATTTTGCTAATAAGTGAAACCAAAACCCAAATCGTTGTTAGTAACATTAGAGGTAATAATATTAAAAGTGATGTGACTGGATATTCCGTAGTGAGCATCGTAAATAATGGTGGGCACACAGAAGAACACATCAGTGTCAACAGTAGACCTAGCAGACAGAATTTTTCGTTTGTTTCTAAAGGTATCATAAAATAAATTATGGTAATTTGTGTTGACATCAAAGAGTATTATAATTATACCAAAAGACATTTAGTTGACATTTAGTCCGTACCTACAGGCATAGTGATTTTCTGTAGGTATATAGTATATTAATTAAACAAGTTCAAACATGTTGTTAAACAAGTATTCTAATTAGTTAAGCGGAATGAATAGTAGGGATAGGCCAATGATAGTGTAAAAGAGGGGATAGGTAAAGAAATATTTTTTTAGAGCGTTTTTTTACCATATTTACTAATATTATAAAGTCTAAAGGTTTGTATGTTCACATCCGCCTATGTTTTTAGGATATAGGTTCCTAGCACGCGGGTAATATCGCAAGGCACAGCTTTATCTTCAACTGTAGGTAAAAGCCTATTTTATCTATAAAGGGTGGAAACCATAAAATGGAGCTCGTGAAGCATTTCAGGATTAATAATCAGTATTTCGATATCGTGTATGGCTTAGAAATAATCGAGTGAGTTCACTTATCGTTTACATTTCCGTATATTTTTTGCCGTTTGTTGTTATTTTGTTTTTGAAAACTACTAATGAAATTTGGTAGATTGGCTTTATCTGCAAAAACATGTTTCTGAGCTGTCACACACTATGATTACTGCAAGATTGAAAATTGTATGTATTGCCGTTTTTACGATAGAGCAAGTTGATTATTAAGTTTGTATCCTGTACTGTCCCGAACGTTAATATTGTTATTAATTTAGTAAGTATTAGTATCCAGAATGTTAAAATTTTAATTTGTATAATGTTACATGGTTCATAAATTTTTATTTAATACCTGTTTTACACAAGTAGGAACTTGAAAGTTACCTTTTAAAGGAATTCGTACGAAATTTTTACTTTCCCGACTACATATTTCAAGTAAAATTAGCTTAATCCAACCACACCCGACACAATGGGGGAGACGAGAAAAAAATATTCATCCCCATTTTAAGTGTAGGAGAGGTATCCTAAAAAAAATGTTTTTTAATTAATGAATTAAAAACTACCCCTAATTAATAATTAGGTCGAGGAAAAAGTCTTTTCGCATATATAGTATGTATATATATAAAGCTGCAGACCCACTCACTCACTCACTCAATGACAGAATTGTTCTCCCAGAAGGAGCCTCCGCGGGTGAAAGTGATGTATGGGGAAAGTGATAAAACTGGGCCGATGAGTATGGGAAAACTTCCAGATTTTCGAAATCTGCTCCTCATCAGGAGTCAGGGTGAAGCCTGCCTAAACTACAGCATTTTGAGGCAAACATTTTGTACTTTGTGTACCTACACCCTGGTCAAATTCGATCGCCGGTGAAAAAAAATCAAAATGGCGGAAAACAACATGGCCGCCATACAAACATTCAACGACGGATATCTCGACAACTATTTGCTATAGGAGGGGGGTGCTCGAACAAATGTTGTAAAGGGCACCAAAGAGCAACTGCCTGGTGGAAAAAAAATCCAAATGGCGGATTCAAAATAACGGTCGAAAACATTTGTTAACCGATCCGGCTGAAACTTTGCATCCGGGGGTTATCGAGGTCGCTGATACGGAAAATTGTGAGGGTTTTTGATTTTTTTAAATTTCAAGATGGCCGCCATAGTGATGTTTTATTGAAGTCTCCTTTTCTCCCAGAAGGAGTCTCCGGGGGTGAAAATAATGTATGGGGTGTTTGATCGAAATGGTGCTGTAAGTATTAGAAAACTGCAAAATATTCAAAATGGCGGAAAACAACATGGCCGCCATACAAAACATTTAATACAATGAAGGATATCTTGAAAACGATTTACTATAGGAGGGGGGTGCTCGAACAAATATTGTAAAAGGCAATGACAAATAACTGCCTAAAGGAAAAAAAATTCAAGATGGCGGATTCAAAATGGCGGTTGAAAACATTTGTTCCCCGATCCGGCTGAAATTTTGCGTCCGGGGGTTTTCGGGGTCGCTGATACTAAACATTCATTAAGTTTTTGATTTTTCAAAATTTCAAGATGGCCGCCATAGTGCGGTTTTGTTGGAGTCTATTGTTCTCCCAGAAGAAGTCTTCGGAGGTGAAAATTATGTATAGAGGGGGGAGATTGATAGAAATGGTCATTTGAGTATAAGGGAAACTGCCAGATATTCAAAATGGCGGAGAACAGGAGAACAACATGGCCGCTCATACAAAACATTATATTATCTCAGAAACGATTTGCAATAGGAGGTAGGTGCTCAAACAAATATTGTTAAGGGCGCCGACCAGCAACTTCCGGGCGGAAAAAAAATCAAAATGGCGGATAAAAAAAAGCGGTCGAAACAATTTGTTTACCGATGTGACTAAAACTTTGCATCCGTGGTTTTCGGGGTCACTGATCTTAAATAATGGGTCGTTTTTTCGATTTCCCAAAATTTCAAGATGGAGGTCATAGTGATATTTTATTAAAGATTATTATTCTTACATGAGTCTCCGGGGGTGAAAATTATGTATGGGGGGTTTAATCTAAATGATCCTGTGAGTATGTGGAAACAGCGGCAATGATGATTGGTAGAAAAAATTCAAGATGGCGGATTTAAAATGGCGGTCGAAAATATTTGTTCACCGATCTGGCTGGGAATTTGCATCCGGGGGTATTATGATTCGCTAAATATTGAGCCGATTTATTGATTTTCCAAAATTCCAAGATGGCCGCCATAGTGATGTTTCATTGGAGCCTATTGTTCTCCCAGAAGGAGCCTCCGGGGGTGAAAATAAAATATGGGGGGCTTTATCGAAATAGTCTCGTGAGTATGGACAAACTTTTAGATCTTCAAAATGGCGAAAACCACCTATATAAAACATTATATTATCTCAAAATGCAAAAAATCTGCATGGCGGATTCAAAATGGCGGTGGAAAAAATTTGTTCACCGATCCGACTAAAACTTTTCATCCAGGGGTTTTCGGGGTCGCTTATACTGAATATTGATTTGATTTTTTGATTTTTAAAATTTAAAAATGGCCGCCCTACAATATATTTAATTTAACGAAGAATATCTCGAAAACGAATTGCTAAAGGAGGGAGGTGCTCAAATAAATATTGTAAAGGACACCGAAGAGCAATGCCCAAAGGAAAAAAAATCAAGATGGCGGATTCAAACACATCAAAAACGTTTGTCCACCAATCCGGCTGAAATTTTGCGTCCTGGGGTTTGCGGGGTCGCTGGTACTAAACATTCAGTGGGTATTTTGATAATTTATCGAAGCCTGTTAATCTCCCAGCAGGAGTCTCCGGGGGTGAAAATAATGTATGGGGTGTTTGAAGGAAATGGTATCGTGAGAATGAGCAAACTGCCAGATCTTCAAAATGGCGGAAAACAACATGGCCGCAATACAAAACCTTCAATTCAACGTAGGAAATTTTGAAAACGATTTGCTATAGGAGGGGGGTGCTTAAACAAATACTGTAAAGCCGCCATTGCTGCATTGTGAATAATATACTGAAGAATATTATTCTCCCAGTGGTAGTCTCGGTAGGTGAAAATTATGTATGAGGGGTTTATACCACAAAGACCACGCGAGCTGCTTATGCAGCGAGCGAAATACCTAAACTCTAGTAGTATGTATAAACTTGTAATAAAATCTCTTTAACTGCACTATTTATATCTGGCTGGTTTTGATGACATTAAAAAGAATACATTTCAAAAAAAGAAAAAAAATAGTAAAATGTTGTTTCCCGCTATTTTTCATTTGTTTTCTTTCTGTCAAAATGAGTGAATCTAATGAAGAAATTCGATACATTTTAAATTTTTATTACCAAAACCTAATGCAGTGTCAGTAAGAGTAGCACAAAGTTGGTTTAAGCGTCAAAGATGCACCTCGCGCTCTTAAGGTCTCTTAAGAGAAAACTATTCGGAGGGCCTCTTAGCGTGCTTCATACAAACGAATTTCTCACTTATTTTTGACACATGCCAATCAAACACCACGAAATTTTAAAGACATGTTCTAGTAATAAATATCTAGGTCTGCAGTGTGCCAGTATTATATTAAATTTAATAGTTCTTAGATTATACAGAATTCTAGTTTTTCATACAAACGGTTTTAAAGAAGGTTTCTAGTTAATAAAAACATTTTACAATATTTTAGTAAACCACAGACATAGGCATTCAGCTTCGGATTATGACTAAGAAATTTCATAGTGATTGATTAGTAAATGTCAAAAACAAATGAGAAATTCGTTTGAATGAAGTCCGCTGCGAGGCGCCGCGAATCGTATCCTGTTAAGTTTTCATATAAAATGCGAAGACACTTTTTCCCTGACGTATTATGTATATCCTTGCCAAATTACAGCTTTCTAGTGCTAATGTTCTCTGAGCTAAGCCGCGGACAGACAGACAGACAGATGGACTGACGGACATGGCGAAACTATAAGGGATCCTTGTTGACTACGGAACCCTAAAAATTATTAGGTATTTATTAGGACACTCATTTTCGTCAGTTTGTCTCTAGTGGTAATGATGTTAGCTAACATACATCTTTTTCCTTTTTTAAACCGACTTATAAAAAGGTTCTCCACCTGGAACCACCTCAATTCGAATGATTTTTTTATTATGTTTGTCACCTCAGATTTATAAACTGATTTGGAAATTGTTTACGTATAGGGAAGGATTAACCCACAGATTGGTGCCATTTTAATTTAGTAAGGATTGATCCAAAAAAACCAGAGTTAGGTGAGAAAATGTTTTTAAGTTGTATCATTTTGATTATTTAGACGAGCTTTTACCGGTCTCTACTTCCCAGACTAGCCATGTAAGTTTTTGCGTGGCAGAGGCACCACTGTGAATTAGATTATTAAAAAAAATATTAGAGAGGATTATCGCTCCGCATTTCAATACGTACAATCTTATATCACGCTCTACGTTGTCAACTCTACATTCTAAGGCTGTGTGCATTGCGGCGCGGCGTGTTGCGGTGCGTAATCAAAATTGTAACGCATCAGAATTGGTACGCGCTTTAAATTTGAATTGTACAGAATTGGGACTATTGGCCTTAAAATTTACTAAAACCATACGAGTTGGAGGCTATCAGTTAACACTTTTTTTTTCTAAACTGACTATGAAGTTGGCTGTTGCAGCCATTACTGCTTCACCGGACTTTTTGGGGGCGAGACTCTGAAGGAGCCTCAGCCTATATAGCGCCCAACGCTCAAGGGCTCCCCGCGGGGGGAGCCTCGGCTAAGTTTGTCGCTTTCGGGGGCGTCCCTTCGACCGGCGTTAGTCACGAGCCCGAAGGGAGTTCCCCGTTACGCGGGTGCGGTTACGATTGTGTGGGGCGAGAAGCGCCCCGGCACTCTTTGATACCTCGTGTATCCTTGCGGGCGCCGACGAACTCGGGGACGTCGGCGTCGTGTTTGGAGGGAGGCCCTATTGGGGGAGGTCTTTAGGACTAATCTCGCTATCCGGATAGCGAGATCGTCATCTGGGGCCGTTCGTACGTGCCGAGGCCGCCTAACTATAGTTTTATGACCTTGCCGAGGTCGATCGGGGGGATGAAAAATAGAAAAAAAAAACCTTTATCTTTAAAACGTGTAGTAACAACATTTCTTTATCGCGTTTCAGGCAGGCAAACCACAGAAATCCGGATGCATGCTATCTGTAATAAATAAATAATAGATAATAGATAATAGACTAACTAACTATTCTATCTCGTTGTGTCGCTCCATTCGTACGTTACAAATTTAAAAAAAAACGCACAGCATTTTACCGAAGTATACAGTTTATCCGTTCTTCCATTTGTCAATTTTAGGTTTAAAAACGTTAGCCATTATACAGTTTCATCAAATATGTCCGTCGGTCATAAAGTGGTAGATAGGTAACATATATACCTACGTAAAAATACGTAAATATGCCCAAGTCTGCTTTATTGCTTATTTTTTACTATTTAATGGATTTGAATTCGGTTTATGTTTTATTAAAAACAATGTTGCGTCAAAATGATCAGTCCCCTCTGCCATCATGGCCATGCCATCGTTTCAACTGATTATTTGTACACATGTTTTACCCTACACGTTAGTTCATTGACGAAGCTGTATAAGTAAGTTCAAACTTGCGCGTGTGCTTTAAAGTGTGGGTGGCTTTAAATTCTTGGAAGTAAATAACCCTTTCGTTGGAGAGCATCAAGTTTTCCTTGTTATGTCGTCATTTTGATAAAATCATTTTTACTCATACTGTTTACCGACCCAACCAACTTACTTAATAAATATAGTACCATAAGAAAAATACATAAATAATATACGTATTTTATAGAAATTTTAAAAATCGGTCTAATTTTAGATTTTTAGATTATATTGTAATGATAGAATCACTAAGTATTGGTTACTAGCTTTTGACCGCGGTTCCACCCGCCCTAAACCGCCGGTTATCAGTGAAGAATTTCGACGGAAACTCTTCAATTATAGAACGAAAAAAGAACACTTGCTTGACGTTTTTCAGCTCAAAGCTCAATTGGATGCTCCATTGCGACGTGAAGAAAAGACAAACAAACAAACTCACTTTCACATTTATAGTTATGTGAAACTAGGTATGTTTTATTGACTTGGCTAGATACTTTTTATCCGACTACGGCAAAGCCAAAATGAGGAGGGTGCCAATATTATTTTATCAGGTATGTATATTTGTTGATCTGTTCCTTCATATCTTATAAACTACCTACCATTATTTAAGAAATATGGTATCGATAGAAGTGTATTGATGGTCCGCTGTTTATAGACTGTGACGTCAATACACAGGTTCAATATGGCGCGCTTTGTTTGCACTGTAAAATAAAACAGAAATAAATACGTCAAATTTTGTAGTAATGTAGGTTATGTAGTAGAGTTTGAATTCATTAAACTTCTACTTGTTTACAATATCATTTCAAATTCTGCGCTCAAATATTTGTAGGAAGGTCATTCCACAATCGAGGCGTCTGTGAAAGAACGTGCCCCTGAAACCGCATTGTGCGTGATTTAGGTACTAAGTTGTGAGGATCAATTCCTTGTCGACGATGAGCTATGCATTGCTAGGAAGTAGCCAAGGGCATCATTTGGAACGATTCCTCTGAATACAACCCCGTAAACAAGTGGTACAATACTATAAACAGGCAGGCAAATACCTTTTCGAAGTTCGAAACCGCTTGTAAGTCTGGGGATCATCAACAATTCTCTCAGCTCATCAAATCTGTCAATAGGGCTAAGCTGGTATCCGGGTGCCGGAGCAGTAGGTACTTCATATGCGACTGCTCCACGAATCTGTCAACTGATGGTCATTATGTTCCATATATTTGCATTAATTTGGTAGGCATCGGTTAAGAAACCACCTTAGGTACCTTCAATATAACTCCTAGAATTTGAGATTTCAGGACTTGTTTTTGTTTCTTTTAAGTTTTAAGCAGTCGGGTTTTCTCTAAAACTTTTAAAATGGCATGATACAAATTCAGGACGCCTTCGAAACAAAAAAAATTGAGACATTCTATTCTATTTACATAATTTTGGCTTGACTTGTATCATCAATATTCTTGAAGGAAATTAAAAATCGGCTTAGTGCCTGGCTGGGTTCCGTACCATAATTTACGTAATTTACGAACACAAACAAAAACAAAAAGTTAGCTGCTAAGCGGTCACTCATCCAATGACTGACTGAGTCCGACGTTGCTTTACATTGAATATGGTTTCCAAGAAACAAATGTGTTGCTATTTCTCTTAATAATCGGTAAATGGTGCTGATACGGTAATATAAGATGAAGTCTCAAACTTGGCTAGTTTTTAGTAGTTTGTAATATTTTAGACCTCACTATAATCAGGGCATGTTTGAACCTTAAATGTATTACTATTTTTACTATAGAATAAAAAACTACGAAAACGTGTTTCTTGTTTTATATTTTTACATTATAACTGGTTATTATTTTATAGATAGTCTGCCATTATAACATATATTCTGTAAAAAATTCAGGCTTCTACCTATTTCGGTCTAAAAGATAGAGCCTTTTAATGGTCGGACAGACAGAAGAGAACGTTCGATCATATTAATAAAAAAATAATCGGCCAAGTCTGAGTCGGAATCACGCACGAAGCGCAAAAAAATCACGCTTGTTGTATGGGAGCCCCACTTAAATATTTTTTTATTTTAATTTTATTATTTATTTTTAAACCGAATATATAACTAAATTTTCTTTAAATATTTCTAGCGTTTACCTGTTGCCGTTATCAATATCGAGCAAAAAAATTACGTTTGTCGTATGGGAGCCCCCTTAAATATGTACTTTATTCTGTTTTTTAGTATTTGTTGTTATAGCGGCAACATAAATACATCATCTGTAAAAATTTCAACTGTCTAACTGTCACGGTTCATGAGATACAGACTGGTGACAGACGGACGGACGAACGGAGGGACGGACAGCGGAGTCTTAGTAATAGGGTTCCGTTTATTACCCTTTGGGTGGTACGGTAAAATGGCCAGAAATAACAAAATCCAATGCCTAGTACTAGGTATATACTTCTACATTGTGATCAATAAGTAGTTTTGATTTATTGTTAAGGTGAAGCTGCTAACCAAGACCTATCAACTACTATCATCGGAGGATCCACGGTGGTCAGGAAAGGAAGTAATGTAGTAGTTTTACAAAACCAAGCAGCAAAAGGTGGTGCCATTCCTGGTTCTACACACAACCCTGGAATTTCCGTGTTCCAAGCAGGCACCAGCACTCAAGGGAATGGGAGATCGGGTTTTGGTAAGGATATACACAGTCAACGTACCATTTTTTTTATTCTATTTTTGAATTTTTTACCATAAAATGCAGATTTTAATTTAGAGATCAGATATTTGGTTAAAGATAAAAATAAAAATAAGTACTAGAACCATAATAGAAAAAAAAATGTTTAAATATTTTTTTTGTTTATAGGTACCTATAACGCTCATTAAATAAATTGGTTTTGCTTAGGTCTTGTTTGTAAATTACATATTTTGTAAGATATAGCGTCTATCCTCCATTTTCTGGGTCTTCCTAGGTTCTTTCTACCCTTTGGTCCTATCCATTTTGTAGTCTGTAGACCTTTTTTCTTTGAGTCTTGACATGTATGATAGAACGAACTTCAATGTACTACCCATTATATAATTTCAAGTTGTATCTCATAAGCTTTCCGTCGCACCCTGGGAGGGTAAGTTTTATTAGATCCTACATTTATATCTTTTTATATTTTATTGTTGTTAGTGGCGGATAAACTGCAAAATGGCACCATCGTCATTAACGGCGCGAGAGGCGGGATAGTCATTAGCAACCTGCAGAATTCCGGCGGAAGTTCAATCATCTCCTTAATCACTGGGAACGGCCAATATACACGTCCGAGTCAGAAACCTGTTCAAGGCGCAGCTATTTCCAACATTGGGGATAATTATTCAACATCACTAGTTAATGTACAACCTGTCAATGTAAAAAGCGTGCCTGCCAAACAAAATAATACAAAAAATCACGCAATATATACCCAAAATATATATGGCAACCAAGGCCATGATAAGTATTCTACTCCAAATTCAGTGTTACAAAAAGTAAATGACAATAATTATGACAACTATAAAATATATTTTCCCAATAATTAACAAAGCTAAAGAGTACTGTAAGTGTATTCCCTTGTTTAGATCTATCTATCTATATATATAAAGTCAATGACCTGACTGACTCATCACAGCCCAAACCAAACCCCTGAGAAGAGAAATTTGGAACTAGAGGAAGGAGTTTGTTATAAATAGAAGGCGTCGTTTAAGAAGAGGTTTTAAATTAAAATTTAGTATACATATGTTTTTAACACAACTAACAAACGACTTGTTTCGAGATTTCAGAAAACCTAACCCAAAAGGGAAAAGGTAATGGCATTTAATGCGATAAAAAAAATCTGTATTTCGGGGTTTTTAGAAATGGATTCCCTTAAGTTTGTGGCAAAATTTTTTTGTTCATATTAATCTAGTCACGGGGTACTATCCCAAACAAAACAAAAATGACTTAAATTCATTTAGGTTGTTATTTTATTGAAAAAAAAAAGTAACCGACCCTTAAAAAATATTGTTCCATATATCAAAATGTCCCTTAAGCTAACAAAAATGAAGTACCTAATGGGCGCCTTTATTAAATTTTCGAAATTTTACATAAATTGAATGAGGTCGTTGTACTTTAAGCGGCAATAAATTGAACTACGTGCCGGTTTAGTTAATAAATGTTCACTATTGATTAAAAAATGACGCTGTTGGCATGTTCTGAGTTTGACAGCGACACACAACAGTGTCACTGAATAATATGAATAGGTGTAGGTACATACTAACCAAATTAAAATAAAAAATTTGGTATCTACCCACCTTAATACTTAGATATATTATAAAACAAACGCACGTAAGCGTGAACTTCGACCTCAGTACAATTTGTTTCTTTTAGTTTTATCCTGGGTCGAATGCGTCTAAGTTCTTAAACAATTGTTTTGTGAAAAGGATAGCTCACTTTTGAAGACAGCATGCCATCGCACAAGTGCACCTACTTTAGAATTGAAAACACTTCAGATAATAGCGCTTTCATTTTTAACCAATTTAAAAAAGGGAGGTTCTCAGTTTGACTCGTATGTTTGTCCATAATTATCTCGCGTTTGGCTGAACTGATTTTGATACGGTTTTCAGAAAAGTATTTGTTACATTCTGGAGAAGGTTTTGGTACACAACAAATGGATACCCCGTGACATTGTCGTTTGCATCAATCCGTTAATAATTAAGCGATGCATTAGTTTAACTCGACCGATTTTTGACAAAATTTTAGTACACTTACGAGCACAAACTAATTTTAATATTCTCTAAATTACTTAAGGGAAATATTTTGAGGAACTGCGGCTCAAAATTATTGTTTTGCCCTTAAGTACCTGTGTGCCAAACGGCTAAACTCAACATCGATTTGCGGTTTTCGAGCGAAATTGCCGTTGTAAACCTGCCACTAGCGGTTGCGACTTGAAGTCAGTTATTCTTAACTTGGCTGTCGGATAGAAATGCATATGCATAGCATAGGTAAATGTTGCTTACTGGACCCCCTAACCACATGACTAAATAACCCACCAGACTGATAGCTTAGTACAACGTTTCAAGAATCATTCCTAAGCTGGTAATGTTTTCAACTAACACATTTAGTAAATAAAATCAATAGATAGCTGATATCGATTTCGTACCTCAGTTTAATGTATGGAGCTACCCCTAAATATTTTTTCTTAATTTCATTACAAATCTATTTAGTTCACATAAGACTTTCTTGTAAAATTTCATCACAATCTACATATGCAAAGATAGCGGAATTATAACGCTGTGGCATACGGATAGACGGAAGTATATGATGGATTTATAAGGGACCTTTTTGCCATTTGGCTATGGAACCCTAACAAAGATCTCTGATTTATTTGTATTCAATAGGGAGGGAGGGAGGTACCAATAATATAATTATGCACATACATTAATATATGCATGTTTATATGTATCATTATTATCGTAGGTACCTACCTACGTACCTAAGTTTTTTAAGATTCACCTTCCTAAAGTAATTATTGAGCCAAATTAGAATAAAAAAATATAGGTATTTACCCGTCAAGATCTTTTAGATATGTAAAAAAGAAAATTTCCTTTTGATTCCTTTTTCCACTGACGCGCGCCGTGTCAGTGACAGGTCATGCACACTACCCGTGCTTGTAGTAGTGCTCTCGCTAGCGCCGGTTGTTTGAAGCTATCAATCTGTAGGTTTAGTCATGTGCCCTAACCAAATGTGCATTTCGACGATAGCTACGTTATTTTACGGAGTCACGGGCAAAAGCTAGTAAAAAATATTTCAGGAATTTTAAATACCTAAACATTCAACCACCTTTCGGTCTCCGTATCACGACTCTTTTGTACGTATTTTGTACATAAATTTATGAAAATACGAATTAATTTTAAAATTTTAATCTCAACACCCACTAAATACTAGCAACTGACACAAAAACATAAGATTTTCAAAAAAGAATTTGATCACAAAACATCTGTCATTTAATAATAATTTAAGCTTTGGGTTTTTTTCATGCGTGCATTTTGTGAGAATCTTTTCATTAATAAACTATTTTAAATTATAAACTAGCCCAAAAAATTGTTATATAATGTTATCCCTTAAAATATTTTTTTTTATTTAATTTGCGATTTTCGCATACCTACACTTAAAACTAATTAAACCCACCTTTTGGCCCCCTTATTTCGTACTTGAAAAAGCTTCCATCATTTCATTACATATTTTTAATCTTAAACCTCAATACTAAATTTCGTGTAAATTACTTGACGCAAACAAAGGAATTCGGTAGAAACTTTTAAACACCTTTGACCCTCTAATCCGTACCGGTTGTAAAAAAATATACCGAAAAAAATGTACTGCTCCTAACTTTAGCGGTTTAGCTTTCGATTATAATTTTATTATGTACCTACCTACTTTTACAAATTTATTAGGTACCTACCTCAGGGCTGTAGCTAGAGTTGAATCTAAGGTAGGGCAGCGGTGGTTTCATGCCCGGGTAGTGCGCAAGTAATTTTTCTATCTTTCCTTATTTTACCTGCTTGTGAGCGTGAGTAATTAAGGTAGAAGGTAATTGGGTGGGAGCACGGGAAAACAAGAGCAAGATGATATTAATTTATAGTACGGTGTAACAATTTATGTATATTATACCTACCTTAGTTTATGGTACTTTTAGGGTAGGGCATTAGTATTTCAAGGAAGGGCATTGCCCCACAATGCCCCCCCTTAACTACGGCTCTGACCTACCTAGTAATTTTCTTTACTTGCATAGATATCTGCATTTCGGATCGTTGCCGATTGGTTATAAAAAATACTGTAAAATAATAGGTAGGTATATATTTTCATGACATATCTTCTTTAACTTTATTATTTTAAATTTGAATAACTAGTTGAAAACATCTTATTTACTACTAACTACTAACATTACCTAGATAATATTTAATTGCCTGAAATCTCAGAGCTTATTGCGGGGGGCGAATTTATGGATTGCAACTCTCCTCTTGAGACCTTTTTTTCTAAATCTTGAGAGGTAAGTTGTACTTCCATTTACATTCCCCAGAAAAACTCAAGATCCGAGTACTCGAGACTTTTTCGCAATAAACTTCCTCGTCTTTATGATAAAAATATGTAGGATCGATGTTTTTTCGTATGGCTCGATATGTAGCTAGGTATTAGACCGCCATCTATTGACTTTAAAGAACCAGTTACAAGTATAACAGTAAGTATTGAACGAGAAACGCTAGATGTCGTTAACTAATATCTTCGACCCGCTGCTACTTACGACATCTAGCGGCTTAACAAAATAGCCCGAAAAATAGCCCGAGTTACGGCGGTCCCATTTCATTGTATGGGATGAGGCATCTGTACTAGTATAGTTTTATATAATCTGTGATCTAGTGCTTAGTTTGAAACTTTTTAAGCAATAAATTAAATACGTATTTCGTTGTTTTTCTAATGTGTTTTGTGTTTTTTGTGATATGTATGTTTGGTGTTTTCAAAATGAAGGAGAGAAAGGGGGTGAGGATTTTTTTACTGGATATAATATATAAATTTCCAATTTATTAAAATTGGGTATATATACTTCTTAACACAATTAATAAATTACGTGATTCGGGTTTTCAGAAAACCTAACCTCTCAAAGGAGAAAAAGGTATAGCAAATCTATACATGGGAAATAATATTTTTATGGTCACATTTACTTGCAACTGTTCTTCAACACAATCAAAAAAGTATGTATTTCAGGGTATTTAAAAATGGATTCTTAAGGGGAAAAGGGTGTGGCAAAAATTTAACGGTAAATAATATTTTTATGTTCATTTACTTGAAATTCAGTATGAATCTCTTTAAGCAATGAATAATGGCGGCCGAGGGGTTTAAATTTCAGTTCGCGACCCAAGTGACGGAGGTTCGAACCCCGGGGTCGGCGTGTATCAATGAGTCATTTCTTAATTTCTCAAGTACATTGATTTATTCATTCAAACCACTGGCTTTTTAGTGAAGGAAAACATCGTGAGAAAAGACGTATGTGAAGGCTCGCTATGGCCCACGATTATGAGGGTAGGCCGTGCCCCAACAGTAAGGACGTATGAAGGCTGGCAAGCAAGAAGAAAGAGATAAGAAAGGTTGTATGGGAAAACATATATATTTAAGTGAAACTTGAAACTGGGTATGTTGACATGCTTATCAACACATTAAACAAACCATGAGTTTCGGGTTTACTGAAAATTAAACACGTAGTGGAAAAAGGGGAAAGGAAAGTTTGTTATGTAAATATATTTTTTTAGAGTTTAAATTTCGTATGTATTTTCGGTATACATTTTCTTTGCTCTCTCAACCCAATGAAGTAAGTGTTTCCGGGTAGAAAGTTAACCCCAAAGGGAAAAAATTTGATGCCTTAAAATTACTTGGAAAATCACGTTCCTAATGATTCTCAACACACTTAATAAACTATGTGATTCAAGTTTTCTGAAAATTCAATTGTGTTGGAAATAATATTTTTATGGTATAATATTTTTAAATATCAACTCCTAAGGTAAGTTTCTGTAAAAAAAAGTACTGACTCATCATACCCGAGTTCAAATTGCTACAGTCGAAAATTTGAAATTTAGAGAAGGAATGTAGAATGATTATATTGTAGAAATCGTTTAAAATCTTTTTTTGAACCCCTAAGGGTGGGAGCCGCGGGCAGATACGTAGCAATAATAACTTCAAGTTCAAGCGTTGAGCAGCTTGTTCACACGTGGCGGAAAAGAATAGGCTTTTGAAGTAACTTGATATGGAAGATTTCATAGGAAGTGATTGTTGTGGACGCGCCGGGTACGGTTTCTTAATTAGTACAAAACTTTGACAATAGGTTGTGCACCAGTCGCTTCAACGAAGGAAGAACACTTTCGCCTGGTCAATAAATGCTCAACCCGGGCAAAGTCAAAGTCAAAGGGGCCGCTGATTTAGCAGTAGAGTCGAAATAAATAGAAAATACTTAAAGTCCTTTATTATTTGTTACAGTTAACATTGTATTTCATAAAAATTTAGCCATAAAAAAAATTTGTCAAACAAAAAAAATAATTTCCAAATCTCCATCAAAGTAAAAACCACAAAAAAATACCTTTAAATGTAGACATGGCTACCCAAAAAAGTTAGGAAAAAGTGGTATCTGAGGTCCTTGTTGTTGATTTTGTGGTAGAGGCAATTTGTCAGCTAACGGTGGCGCAAGTTTTCCCAAAAAATCGGTCGGGTTCGGAAGTTGGCCGGAGCACATGGCTGCTGCTAATACCACAAGTACTATTACATGAAGGTACTTTACCATTTTGGAGAAATATTTTCTTCTATTGCAACTTTACACAAGCTTATATACCTAGTACTATGTGATTGCAGTTCGACTGTCGTATGCAATATAAAGGTCTCAACTTTAAATTGCCTTTTATATTTTACTGGTAAAGGTAAAATACATTTTGAAGGTCAACATATTTCGTCAATTTGTCATTGAACCATATTTGTAATAATTTAAAATACCTACATTGTGATTGGATTTGCGGACGGTTAGGTACCTGGTTCATATTTATTTTAAGGTAACTTACATACTTCGAAACCCGAATGACTAATTTAATGCCATACTGCAGACAGCCTCGTACCATTTTGTGTACCTGTAGGTACCGTTTTCTATAAATTATCGTATTTACAAGTTTAGTTTATATTTAAATAAACTAAAAATTATTAAACAATGTTATACAGATTACTATGATATATATTTGACACACGCTTTAAAACTATTTGTATGGAATTTAACGTATAATTCTACTATTATGGCAAAAAATGAGTGTATTACTTAAGTAGTATAAAGCAGAAAATTGTCTCATGACGATACACTTCTCTGCTTTATACTACTTAAGTAATATACTCAGAATAACAGGTAATTTATCAAAACATGATGGTTGTGAAATCGTGTATTATCATGGTTTTAAAAATCATCTATTATTTTGTAGCAATCATCTATTATCTATAACATGATGCTATCGAGGACTTATGTTACACGCCATGTAAAGTTTTTATTCGCAGCTTGAATATTAAATTGCTCACGTGATTCAAATAAACAGAACTTATAACTGCATTCTTCAACCTTTATCACGGTGACAAATTGCCATTATCTCAGAACATGGATATTATTTAAGAACAGAGTGCTTGTCAGGACGAATCCAACAAACCAAGACTCGATGGGTTTGCGTCGTTTCGTTATATGGTGCTTACGTTATATGGTGCTCACGACAACTTCCTACTCCATCTACAGATCAGCTTTAGGATATCGTATCATAGCACTGTCATCGAAATCATACAAGTATAATTTTATCTCAATTGGGCACTAGAAGTTTGACCAACTTGCAAAAATGTTACGCTAAAAAACACTAAAAATTCTTTTGTACTACCTATAAAAATTCGTTCGTACCAAGGTACCAAAAATAAATATGAAAATATGAAATACGCACTAAATACAAATTGATCGAAATCGAGCCAAACATTCCTCAGAACCTGTATCTTTTCTGTGGGTGTTTAAAATCATGAAAGCGCGAGTAATGCCATCTTCCATAAGCTACAGTGACCACTTTATATTAGGCGGCCCGTGCGCTTGTTTGCCGCCTTAGTATAAGGAAAACTACAGAAAATTCTTACAAAGGTGGTGACAGTCAACAGTGTGACGTTAAAACTGGTCACCCGGATCTAAAGAGTTAATGATCCTTCAAAAATAACACATTTACCATGTATCTGAATATCCTCAAGTTTTACACTTTACCTGCATAAATTTAATGGTGAAGTACGTTTGTGCAATACTCCTTATAGTATTGACTGCAGCTGTCCAGCTAATTGTTAAGCAATTCTTTCAAATTTCGAACAATGGACAACTTATGCCACAGGTAGCTCAAATACTTCCTGCCCCACATAAAACACCAACCCTACCGCAATTTCTTAACGTATTAGGATAGCGATTTTTTAGTGAGTGGCATTTTTTTTAATTTGTGAAATTTTATTTCCCAATGATACATAGGTGTTTTTTTTTATCCTGAAATAGCCTTAACTTTATTTTTTTCATCTTTAAAACAGACGCAACAGTTGTGTTTGTTACAAAGAATTTGCAGCTAAATAAATAAGTTAACTATGAGAAATATACTATTACCATGCCCTTATTTTAATTATAAGATTTAGTTTTTTTTTCCTTATCCATCAGAACAACCTTTAATTAGAATTTTGATTATCCGATTCAATCAGGAGAAATGTTAAAGGTACGATACATGAACATGAATTGTATCCTCGGGTTCTTAAATTATCTCCCACTGAGCTGGTTTTACCACGTGATGGGATGATGTCGCACTAGGCCTTATCCTAAACACCTTTCGACAGACAGCCGAAACAAAAATATACATTGATATTCGGTATTTCACTTCAAATAAAACAAGTATTGTTTATAGTTACCGCCTGTTTGATTTGGTAGGGTAATTTTTTTTCAATTTCTTTTGTAAAGCAAGCTGACACAGTAAGCCCCTACTTACTTAATTGATATTAACTAATAAGCTATTTCTTATTATCCATCAGTCCATAATTTTGTGGTATGGCCATAAGTTTACCAAGTTACCTAATTAGATACCTTAATATAATCTAGGTTACTAGTTCCTAAATACTACGCTTCTCACCAAAGGTAGTCCACTGGAACTGCAAAAACCCTTAGTCGCTTACTATTCATTCCTTTTCTTTAGTCTTCCCAAATATTTAAATACGCCGTTTTTGTGCAAATTTTGTGGCCAAACTAAATCACCAGAAGAATTGAAAAAAAAAATATGTTTTAAAACTTGCTTTAGTCTAGTGCATTATATACCTTACCGAGTGATCTTGATTTATTGTATTTAATGCTAAAAAAATCCGCAAATGACCATTGTTGCCACACTTGTGGACATTTTTAAAGCGTTAAAGTTTGCATTTTCAAAATCAAACTCACTTTTTTTATTTAAAGTAGGTTTTTACAAACACTTTTGAATCGTCAAAATTATGAAATACTATTTTCTAAACGTCACTTTTGTTGCTAAAACTATTAATATTTTTATGGACGTATAAAAGATTTTCATCTATGTACTGCTTCGCTAAAGTTAAAATATTTACTTCCCGAAACCTATCCCTCAGAAATAGCCTAGATCCTAATTTGTAAATAGCACGAACTAATCTTTTTTGTAACACAAATATTGTATTTACATCAAAGTCAAAGTCAAAAGTCAAAATGGTTTATTCAAATAAGGATTTTACAATCACTTTTGAATCGTCAATCAGCGGCGCTACCCTACAATAAGATATGTTATTAAACTATGGAAATTACTAAAATATAGGTACTATTTTTACAGTGTCGATATCGGTCATACGGACAGACAGACATCATAGTGTTAATAATAGGGTTCCGTTGGCACCCTCTGGGTACGAAACCCTAAAAAGGGAACTTTTCCCGGCAAAAGGCATTTAAAACCGCAAAACATACAGACACAGTGACTGTGTATGTCTATTAGTCTTATATATAGCTAAGTAGTACAGGTCGTTAACTCGAAATACGGTCCCATCAGGAAGAAAGCATGAAACTTGGCATGAATGTAGCTCTCATATATGTGCTTCGATGTCGATATGGAAACATGCTGAGAAATGATTTCTTATCCCCCCCCCTCCCCCTTTTTGTCTTCCTTTCATTTTGTTTTTTTTTTATTTTCCACAAAAACGGTAGGACTTAGAAACAATACTAAATTCATAGTGATAAGGCTAATATTTTTGAAAATACAGATACGACATATTATGAAAATATTAAAAAAGATACACTTTTTTCTTTCTCACTCTATTTATGAAAAATCGACGGCAGTTGTGATAAAATAGCTACAGAAGTTAAAATTTTAATTCCCGAGTTAGCGCTCACCGCGTCTAACTCCTCAAAACAAGTAACTCTTTGATTTACGTTTTAACGTGTCTTCTAAAACATAGAAGCTGACATTTATTGGTGTAAGTACAGGGATTCAAGTAACTTAATAAAACTACTAGTGAAGTCTAGTAAAAATTATATATATTGATTTTAATTGAAATCGCAAGTATCTTCCCCGCACTTACAGAGGCCAGTACAGGGAAGGCCTGACTTCCTACACAGACATCGACCTGTAATGCAGCTGCGGCAGAAACACTATCAGCATCTTAGCAGATACTGAGGTTTCTTTGGTCGTTCTTCAAACTGGAGTACAAACACCATCTTCTTTCTTCCATTCCAATCCTTAGAGTTAGGATATTCAGGGTTTGGTATCAAACTTTTACCCCAGAACAGTCCCGCTTGCAAACATGCTCGTTTTGTATGCTGTAGAAGAGCACCAAATGTTGGAGGCAGCCTAGCCATGGCACGTCCCCTTAAAAATAACACCTTTCTGGCTTGGTTAATGTCTTCTACGTCTTAGAGCTGGTTTTTCGGATCCGGTCAATCATAGTTTTATTTTACTTGGAACGAAAGCTTTTGTGAAATTTTGCTGTTTGGGATTGCAATGTTTCCAAAAACGATCCACCTTATTTGAGTCTATTCACAACATCTTCAGGTATCTTGCCAAGCTCATTTTGCGTCGAAGCATTTTCGGCCAGAACTATATAGCCAGCTCCTACAACTGACTTTTTAGACAACGCTAAACGCGGACACAGCGGGCGACTGGAGGAGTCTGGTCTGGTCTGGAGTGAGAAGACGGGGTAGCGGGCGGTGAAAGAGGTAATCGAATCGAGGTTGCACCCCTCTACGCAGCTGCCATACCAAAATTGGTTATTCAAAAGTAAAAATACTATTGTTTGAATTTCGAATTGCCCTCCTTTTTTGAGAGCCAAATTAAATCGCTTGTTTTTTCACTTTGACGAGGTATCTGGTTTCAATTCCATAACGAAACCAAGGCAGCATAAACGCCGAATGGTATACCACAAAATGCCTGCCAGAAATTTTGTCTGCAATGGCAACAAGCGACTGAACACCGGGCTTCGCGGGGTACTGCTTCACCATGACAACGCGCCCGTGCACTCAGCGCACAAAACAAGGGTCTTCCTGGACACCACACTGGTCAGAGTCTTGAGTTACCCTCCTTACAGTCCTGATCTGGTACCGTGTGACTTCTTTTTATTCCTTAAAAGAAAAAAACAGCTGAAAGGGATACAGTTTTCATCGCCGGAAGACGCGCTAGCAGTGTTCGAGAAGGCCGTGTAAGAGGTGTCTGCGGCGGACTGGAAAAAATGTTTCGAAAATTGGTTCAGACGAATGAAACTTTGTATACAGGCTGGTGGAGAGTTCTTTGAAAAGATTTAATTAAAATATTTTATCCATAGAAGTTAGTTTTTTTAGTTTCTCAAAACTTTCTGAGTATGCCACATATTACCTATAGTAAAAAGTTTGCATTTTTTAAAAAACTTTGATAAATATTAAATAAAGAATATATTAATCTTTGACAGTTTTTTGTAGCTTTAACCGTTTTCAAATTAAATTAAAAGAAACACGATCGCAGACATAAAAGGGGGGAGTGTTTCCTTATTGAAATTGAAGCAGATATGTAAAAGCTACATGCGTGCCAAGTTTGATGCTTTCTTCCGGATGGGACTGTAAAATTGATTTTTGTTAGGACAAGGAACCGTACTAAAAAAATGATAACGCCAAATCCAGAGAGGAAACAGAGGAAGGCGTTTGAATGGAGAAAATTGGGAGTAAAGCAGGGGCTCAGGGAAAGGTAAATTAAAAAAAATATAAGGAGAATTAAATTTTAATTCTATAATTTTATAATTTTGAAAACGCTACGCCAGAATGGTATATAATAAAATGTAAATAAAAATGGTACCCTAAGTTCTTGAGTACATATTTATTTTCTAAACCACTCTTCATGTCAATGGCCGAAGCCGTAGGAATTAATTGCCCGCTTGAGAGGTTTCAATTTACAATATTCTATGCCTTCTGTATAAAGTTCTGTTCAATCAATCAACACTAGCTGAGTGCTTCTGCTCGTGGATTTCTTCAAGCTTGTTGCATGTTACGCAATATTATAATAACTCTCATACAGTCCACGCGATCAAACTCTGGAATGTTGTCTCATTCTCGACGAAAACTAATTAATTCTTATTTCCTTAATTTAAACCGATAATGTTTTATTAGTATATACATATTATTGAGACTCTAAAATACGTATGTATTAATGTTGTGTGTATTTATTTATTGTAATATATGTATTAATATGTCAACTTATAAATTGATCACCTGTACTTTTTATCCCCCCGTAATCATTTTGTAATTTTCTATACCCAAATTTTGTTTAGAAGAAATCGCTTATTGACGATAAGACCACCTGAATTGTAATTTTCTTCTCGTTTTTGATTGTCATTTGTATATTTTTATTTTTGCAATAATAGGAAATAAGGTTGGAGACAATTACTAACGAGAGGCTTTATTTACTCGAGTTTGTAATATCCGCGCCGCCCGTGTTACACATGTATGTTTTTCATAACATTTGCGAGTAGATTAAATAAAAATATAAAGGGCGGGAACAATGTCACCGCCGGTGGATAGGTGGCATATCAAGAGTATTTGTAAATTAAAAAGTTTTGGCTAAAATTAAAACTTGTACCTGCTCGCTTGGCGCGTAGTTTATAGTTTGTGGCTGTTCAACTTTTATGCATACTTGATAGAAATGGCGCGTCATTACCGACCGTGGGTTCTATGAACACGTGTTTTGCTTTGAGAAAAGTAAAATTTACAAAGAAAAAGCCCGTGGGAATAATTAAGGTCTACGCACCCTTTATTAAGCACCCGCTTCGCCTGTACGTAATGACACTGTGTACAAGTAAGTGTGATAAAAAAAATATTTTTAATGCAGTTGCTCGTAAAGTCTTCTTTACTATGTGTAAAAATTAAAACACTCACTTCACGCGTTACACCATAGAGTAGGATCCAAGGAGGTTTTGATGTTTATAAAAAAATCAACTATTCATAAGTATGCGCCCTCTATAAGTATCCTCTATACATTACAATTAGTAGATAATAAACATCACATACGACATAATTTAATATTAAATTCTTAAATGTTATTGAAAAATACGTATTTTAAATTGTTTCACAGCCTAGTTGGTAATGTGGCCGACTGCTGTGCAGAGGGTGTGGGTTCGATTCCTGCACAGGACAAACATTTATGTAAAAAAAACATTTGTGTTTGTCTTGAGTCTGGGTGTAATTATGTAAAATATGTATGTATTTACAAAAAAAAAAGTAATATATGTATTTGTATCCGTTGTGTGGTATCCATAACACAAGCTTTGTTTACTTTGGGGCCAGACGGCGCTGTGTGTAATGTCCAAATATATTTATATTTATGTTTTTATTTATTTTCGCAAACAATAGTTATTTGTTATGCAAGGCTGAAAAATTGCTTTTTGGCGTGAGTGCCTATATTGAATACCGAGCAAGCGTCCATACTTATCATCAGGCGGACCGTAAGCTTGTTTGCCACCTTATTGAACCTACAGGTTATTTCCCCTACCTGTCCTCCCTCACGGAAATTCATAGTTCCGGAGATATGGACCTTTAAAGGTTCCTATCTAACTACTCCATTTTTTACATGTATTCCCTTAGTGGTTTGTTACAATGTAAAAAAGGGGGTTTGGGGAGTTTCCCCCCTAACTGCCCCCCCCCTTTTTTTTTTTTTAATACCACTAAAGTGGCAAACAAGTAAACGGTCCGCCAGATGGTAAGCGGTCACGTAGCCTATGGACGCTTGTTAAACCAGAGGCATCACTCACGCGTCGCATCGCCCGCGTTTGACCTTTTGCCCCTCCCCCACCTTAAGGGGGAACCATTCATTTTAAGAACAAGCAGCTCAGCAGCTTCGGCTTATTGGTGAGATTTATAGGTTAGGTCATCGGTGCGTTCTCGAATGTCTTCTGAATTCCTAATTTATCAAAAAAATATACATAAAGGTTATCCTTTGGGGGTAAAGTTGTAACAGATTTTTTCTGCTACAGAGTTTATTTCGCAAAACGAATATACGGTTGTACTATATACTTAAAATATTTACTTCAAATTTAACCAAAGTACAAAACTTTGTACTTATTAAAATAAACACTTCTCAGTAATTTGAACAGACAGTACTCGCATTGTACCCTTTGTTTTAAAAAATTGAGTCGGGAGTGTTTATTTCTCATTGTTCCTAGAGGTACGAAGTGTACACGAACTTATGTTTATATTAAGATTGGTGCCCTCGTGTGGGATTCGTTCCTGTTCTATTACACACTTGCATTACGCTTATATGACAAAATGGTGTGAACCATACGCTACGCTAGCACACATAGTAATGAATTTACCATGTTATAGCTGTCATTTCTACAAATTCAAACCTTATATAAATAGAGTGCGCGGTGGTGTTGACCATGTCAGTGGTAAATATTGTTTATATCCGGAGGAACGGTGGAAGGAAGGGTACAGGGGTGTATTAAGCTAGGCGGCAGCTTAAAACAAGGCCTTATTGTTCTCAAAATATTTCCTTTGTTTATAGACGAGTTAGGGGAGAGAAGGGGGTGAGGCGTATAACAGCGGATAGACCAATTTATACTGGTTGCAAAATTGGGAACGTTGGATTTACCACACGTATATGTCTTCTGTTTCAAATGTGTTGGATTGTAATGTTGTGATTGTAAGGACTAAATTTGCTTATGGTTACATGGTGAGATGATTTTCTGGCGGGCTTTTATATAAACAAAGATCGCAGCCAAAATTTAATATTGAACTCGGAAACAAACAATTTACTTGTATGATGTTCAGTATTTTTCCATGGCATTACAGTGGGGATTGAGTCCAAAGGCTTTGTGGAAGATCGAGAAGAGAACTTTGGGACAGAGATTGAAAGACTATCGTTCAGTTTAGACGTCTAGTATAATATGGGAAATTGTCGAGCTATCGTAGAGCTTGCACGTTGAGCGATTCGAGAAATCAGCCTGTCCGTCAAGGCTTGAAAAGTGTCTTAATTTTTTTTTATTTTAAAACAGTGAAAACGTAATTAATTGTGTAAGTTACACAGATCCTATTATTTAACTTGATTTTTAATAAATTTATTTATTTTCCAGAGGTAGGAAATATTTTTTTTATTTAGATTTAGATTTACAAGAGCTCTAAAATCCCCGTTTTCCCGGGTGATTTTCTGAAACACAACGATTTCGTCTTTCTTTGTCTAATTCTTCAGACAAGAAATAATTTAGCTGTTTTTCTTTAATTTTGTTGGAGTTATTGTTAGGAGAACTAGGTAACCTAGACTTTCTAAGTCTGGCTATTATTTGTTTTTCAGCTGGTTTTATTTTTGTGGGAAACTTTGTAGAACAAGAGTGATAGGGCAATATTTTTCGATTTTCTTTTATGTTAAGGAGAGTGTATGAATTTGTAAAATGTTTGAGTTTTGTGTGTTTTTAAATAATAATTATTGTTACACATTATTTTCAAAATAAACGTAACTGAAAGCCTACAAAAATGAACTAGATTTTAATAAGCTAAATAATACTTTTGGCAATTTTGACTGAGTTGTTACACAAACAATTAAATTTACAGCTCAGCCTATTTTTTTTTAATTATACATTGTCTTCATCAACTATCTCTATGAGAGTTGAATTTTGATCAGAGTTAAATTTATAATTGTCACCAAAAATTACATTAAACTTATTTTCTTTCTTTTTTTAATTTTATTACATAAAATTTCTTACAACTACTTCACAACACCAATTTACACGCCAAAATCTGTGTGTTCAATGGAGTTTGAGTCGGAAGGGAGATCTAGACCAGATCTTCGCTAACGGTCCTTCGCTACAGATTCACGGCATACTATATCTAGACTAAGTCTAAATAAACACATATCAAACATTGAGGATACACTCTGGAAATGGTTCTTGGTATTTTTGGACCTGTAGTTTATTTAGCATCGACTACTTAAACGATGAGGTCTAATTATATCGAGGCAACCTAATTTTAGAACTCACAAACAATTTGATCTACAGCTCAGCCTATTTTTCTTTAAGATTGTACCTTGTCGTCATCAACTATATTTGTAAGAGTTGAATTTGAACTGAGTTAAATTTAAAATTGTCACTGAAAATCTACGAATTCCACAACTACATATCTAAACTACGAGAAATCTAAATTACTACTCAATTTTATACTACGGAGGAGTGACAATTTATTTTCAGTTTCAAATAAACGAAAGAATCTAAATCAAAGACAAAGGTATTATAAAAGCCATTTATGAGCTCTGCGATAATGATGTTTTGTCCAGTCCGAATAGATTTTCATTTGTCCTAGAAAATTGCTAAAGTACTAAATTAAAACTACACTTCACAACATCAATTTCACACGCCAAAATCTGTTGATTTTTTTTAATCCTGAAAATCTTGGAAACTACTTAGAAAAATGAACACACAAACAACTAAACTAATGTCAAATGTCAACAACAACAAACAGTTGTCCAAATTCCTTTTAAATTGATTTTTTTGTATTATATATCTCATTGGTTCGATGAAATCACGGATTTGTGTTTAACATATTATTTTTCAATTCTAGAAGTGTGGGAAAAGCTATTGTATCCTAGCAAGTGGTCTTTTATTTCAAATTACTTTTTGATATCTGATTGCAATCGTTGCTAAGGCAACGTCACATATAAAAATACGTTATCACCAAAGATTTTCACGGAATATTTTGAAAACCCACCAAACACCCAGCACATTACTGGATACGGAGACTACAAAAATAAGTTACCTACTTATTCTTTTAAATTTTTATTGCCTGTGCTCAAGAAGTTTTACTCCTTCAACTACAGCTTTTGTTCGTTCGTTCCTCTGCAACTTTTTTTTTGCTTGCTGCAACAAACCACATCAAAATTAATTCAAGACTCAAGACTGTGATTGTTGTATATTTATTTTATTTTATAATTTATTTAATTTAGGCTAATTTATTTTATAGGCTAACTTATTCTGTATTAATTTATGAATGAACCTGTTCCAAGTTGTAGCTCAACTATAATAAACAGCAACGATGGGCGTTTGGACCAGGCGAATATGTTTAAATGTGACCAATGCTCACAGCCACGTTATTTTAAAAGCAACAGAGGTCTGAAAGTTCATAAAAATTCAAGTAGAACTGACCTATCAATTCCTGTTTCCTTTATTTCTTCTTTTTCATCTAATTCTATAGTGACCAATGAACTTTTTTGGAAACAAATAAGTCGACTTAAAAATTCCGTACCAGTAATAAAGAGAATTCCCCGTGGCGCGCGTCTATCTGTAGCTCAAAAATTGTCATAAGAAATAGATTCAGCGGTTACTGCAAACTCAAAACGTGCTTGGGAACATTTATTGACTTTTCCATATAGAGTCTTACATGTTGAGAAAGAAAACTCTGATAAATCTTCTCTTACTAACAAAATTAAAAAAAACTGTCACACATTTCAGCCTATTTTAGGTAACTCTAATTTTTGTTCATTTGGCAAGAAAAATATCACCCGTTCTATTGAATTGAAACTCGCTGAGGGAGATATCAAAGGTGCTTCTCGTTTAATTTTTACATCTGATGACTTTACTCCTGATACTACTGATACTCTAATTGAGCTCCGCTCTAAGCACCCTCCTGCCTCTGATAATTTGATTTTTCCAGATCCTTTTGACTCATCTAGTCCATCGCTCCAGGTTTCTTCTGAGGATTTTTTAGAAGCTGTTTATTCATTTCGAAGCGGCTCAGCAGGTGGTATAGATGGGCTCACTCCACAACACCTTAAGGATTTACTGAGTGTGAGTTGTGGGAATACAGGTTTGTATCTCTTGGATGAACTAACTTCTCTAGTAAATTTAATGCTAGATGGCCGTATAGACTCGGAGGTTACTGACATCCTTTATGGGGCCAATCTTTGTGCTTTACAGAAAAAGGATGGTGGCATTAGGCCAATCGCTATTGGTACAACATACCGCCGCCTTACCGCTAAAACTTGTTGTAAAGAAACATTCAACGTTCTTAGTCATTACTTTCAACCTAATCAATTGGGATTTGGTTCGAAAGGAGGTTGTGAAGCCGCAATTCATTATCTAAGAACATTTTTACAAAATGAGAAAAGTGAGGTTGTGCTGAAAGTGTACATTAAAAATGCTTTTAATTCCATCAAAAGGGATGCAATGTTATCCGAAGTTAAAAATAAAATTCCATTTGCATACAAGTTTATTTATCAGTGTTATCACTCCCCATCAAAATTGGTATTCAAACAAAATCTTTTGGCATCAGAAACTGGTTGTCAACAAGGTGACCCTCTCGGGCCGGCAATATTCAGCCTTGTCACCCACCCTATCGTGCAAAAATTAAAATCGAAATATAACGTCTGGTATTTAGATGACGGTACGTTAAGTTGTGACGCAAATACAGTTTTAGAAGATTTAAATTATATTATACAAGAGTTTTGGAATATTGGTTTAGAACTTAATCTATCAAAATGCGAACAATTCCCATATTATTAAAAGTTTTCAGTCTGTTGCTCAGAATATTAAAATTGTTGATAAGTCCAAACTTCGCATTTTAGGTTCCCCTATATTTGATGAATCTTTTTCATCTTTTGTTCAAGAAAAAATTCCTCATTTTCAGTCTATTCTAGACAAACTTTTAGCTATAAATTCTCATGCAGCATTTTTTATTATTCACCAGTGTATATTTGTACCAAAATTTACATTTTATTTACGTTCATGTTATTTTTGAAAATTTTCAGACCTTTTGTGCAGTTTTGACAACGTTATTAAAGATACCATTCCAAATATTCTAAATATTTATTTCAATGAACGTACGTGGCTACAGGCAACCTTACCTGTAAGATTTGGTGGCTTGGGTATTCGTTTAACTTCCGCAGTAGCCCTACCAGCTTTTTTATCTTCAGTTCATAGCACTCAACGCCTTATAAACAAAATTCTTTTTCCTCTTAGTAATTTCGAGATCTCATTTTTAAATGAAGCTAAAAACACACGGAGTCTTACCTGTCCAAATACTGACTTTCTTATTGTTTCAACATCACAAAGATTGTGGGACGGGCCGCTTTGCGAATTGAACCGGAAAATACTTTTGGAAACGGCTGTCAATTCTGCAGATCGTGCTCGTCTTCTTGGAGCTTTAACATGGGAGTCAGGGCTTTGGTTACAGGCGCTTCCATCTGCAAACACAGGCACCCTAATGGATAATTCCACATTTCGACTTGCATCTTGCTTACGTGTAGGAGCGGTCACTAATATACCCCATCGTTGTCAATGCGGCGACATGATCGATCCCCTCGGTCACCATGGCTTATCATGTGTTCGAAGCGCAGGCAGAACGTTTCGCCACAGCAGCCTCAATGACATTATACGTCGAGCTCTAGTGAGCATCAACACTCCTGCCATTTTAGAGCCTATTGGTATATTTAGAGATGATGGTAAGAAGCCTGATGGCATGAGTCTTCTGCCTTGGAAGATGGGTCGACCATTAGTTTGGGATACCACGTGCGTCGATACCCTTGCCCCGACTTATCTTCCTGGTACAGCTTCTGTGGCGGGAGCTGCTGCCACTTCTACTGAAAACCGCAAACGTAGAAAATACACTACTAAATATTTTTGAGCCGTTTGCGGTTTAAACCTTGGGGCCGTGGTCGCCGGGGACTCATATTATTTTTAAAGCGATTTCAAAGCGTTTGGTCGATGTGTCTCACGACAGAGGGGCTGGTAGTTATTTCGCTCAAAGAATTTCAATTGCAATTCAACGAGGAAATACTGCCAGCCTTTTAGGTACACTGCCCCATCAGGTCAACTTGGAACAGGTTTTTTATTTGTAGTTTTTAAATTTTGTTAATTATTATTAGTTTTTAATTTAATTTTAATTTATAATAATAATATACAAAATGTTATGTTTATGAACGACTTCGAAAAAACTAAAAAAAAAACTAAACTATTTAAATAAAAATAACTTTTACAAAGTGGAAAACAAAAATTATGGAAAACATTACTTTGACCTGTCGTAAATTCGAGTTTATGATAAGATGGTAAATGATGAAGTTGTCAAATGTTAAAATTAGATCTGGTTATAACATTTCTGGCAAATGATATTGTGGTTAAATGAATATGTGGCATTGTATATTTGATGTAAAACAAAAGATCTGGACGACAAAAATTCTGTGAACCGTTTTCGGACAATTGAAATTCGGATAAAAATAATTCGAAACATCGATAGGTTACTGCACACGGCACACATAATGAAAGTTCCAGTTTTATAGTTTTGAAAAAACTTGCATTTCACTCTATTATTGACAAAATACTGCTGTAGAAGAGTATCAAAATCGAAAAAAAAGTACTCGATTACCCAATCTATCGATACCCCAAAGTGTCGATACATTTTTCCTGTCCCTAAAATCAAATCTTTGGCCATAGATTAAACAAATATTACGACTTTCAATGCATTTTTCCACGATTTTCAAAAATTCATAACTCAAAAAGTATTCATTTCCGTGAACTGAAATTTCAGATTTGAAGACAAAGGCATCATATTTATCTACCATAAAAGTTTGAACAAGCTAGCGAGGAGGCCTCTTTCTAAAGCTGAGCCAGAGTTAGTGTTCAATTAATAATTATAGTGTTGTTAAATATAGGTACTTGGTGTTACTGTGTAGGTTCTGTATAAGTTAGGTTAGATTAGTTAATTTGATTCTGTTGTCAAAGTCAGTGATTTGTTAAAAAAATTAGTTAGAAATGATTAAAGTGTAAAAAATATATGTTGTTTTATTTCATACATACTAATATACATGGTATAAGAGTAATTTGAAGTTTTGAATTCGCTAGCAGACTTATGAGATTATGGTTTTACTTCGATAGTAGTTTATGCTGGCATGGTGGCAGACATCCGTAAGTCGATTTTCCTCCATATTTTTGCTTTCGAATTCGAAACTTCGTATAAATTACTCATTATACTTCGTACAAAGTAACACCTGAAGTAGTTATATGGGTATGATGATAAATTCTACATACCTATACAAAGGTATGTATATGTGAGCTTAGTGTACCAAGAAATAACAGATGGCGTTGTATAGGTTTTAACAAAAAAACATTGAGTTAAATCTCTATTTCAGTATATAACAGAACAGTGTACTCTGTGCGCTTAACGCGGTTTCTTTCGCGATTGGCCACCATAGCGCCAATCGCGAAGTCAGCCGCGAAGCTCCCCATTCAAACGCCGCGGTTGAAATTTTGTGGCGGTTAAGTGCGTACAATCACAGGCGGTTGCATATTAATCTGGAAAAGAGGCTAGCCGCACGGTTTGCCTCCCCTGCGGTTAACCGCTAGTGCGTAGGAGCGCTTAGAGCTACTTACCTATTTCGCGGGTAAACTTAGGTATTTTACGTCACTGGTAGATTTACTCATGTTTTTTAAGTATTATGTATATATTATATATATATTTTATACCACTAAGGTGGCAAACAAGCTTACGGTCCGCCTGATGGTAAGCGGTCACCGTAACCTATGGACGCTTGCAATACCAGGGGTATCGCTTGCGCGTTGCCGACCCTTCAGAATTCTAATAACTTCTTCCTTGAAGAATTCCATACTGTAGCCCTTACAGAAAACCTTGGCAGGGAGCTCATTCCACAACTTAAGCGTTCGCGGGAGGAAGTTTCTCTGAAACCGCACTGTACGCGACCATTTCGGTTCTAAAGTGTGAGAATGAATTCCCTGACGATGGCGAGCGGTGCGATGGTAGAAAGTAGCCGTGGGCATCATTTCGAACAATTCCTCAAAACACAACCCATTGTACAAGCGGTAGAACACACACAGGGAGGCAAAGTCTCTCCTCAGACTTAAGGGCTCGATACCGCAAGTGAGTTTGGAATCGTCGACAATTCTCACAGCCCGTCGTTGAACGTCGTTCAAAAGGGCCAATCTGGTATCCGGGTGCACCCGCCCAGAGATGGGAGCAGTACTCCATATGGGGCCGAACTTGCGACTTGTAAAGTAACAACCTTTGCCCCGACGTGAATTACTTAGTAATTCCAAATAATTGTTTCTTTTCTTTTATTTTTCTTTGTTCAAGGTGCGTTCCGAATTTGCACCGTGCCAATTTTAAAATTCTTGGAACAAAAATGATACTTAAAACTTATTTATTCTTGTTTCATTTAATTATTTAACAAACTACAATAAATAATCTATTAAATAACGTTAAACAAAACATTATATTTAATGCAATACAATCAAAAATTAAACTAAAGTGTTATTAACGGATAACTAATGTATAAAGTAGTTTATAGTATAAACAAATATTATAAATAATATTAATTTATGTTTGTTTAGAATTTAAAAAAAAACCCTTTATACGCAAGTGGATGAAGATGAAGAGAGTGAGCCTTTCCGAGCCAGTGAGAGGAAAACATATATATTGAAAATTATTTGGCTGTACATAGGGCAGACCTCTGCCTCGTGCAAAAAAAAACTGTAAGTGCGCATGCCTCTGCAAAAAAGCGCTCCATTTCATTGCAAAACTGCCTTGTCTTTAATGATATAATTAAAAAAAAATGAGTTCTGATGAAAAAATAATAGATTTAAATTCTCCAGATATCGTAAAAGAAGCCCAAATAGCAAATGAAAGTACTTTGACTCAAAAATCAAGCCATAAGTACCTAGAAGAATATCAACATTTACTTGAGTGGATAATAAATAAAAATAGTTTATAGTTATCTCTAACTTTGAATTCCTCGCAAAATGCATCCTCAGTGCACTCAAGGTTTCCGGACAATCTATCAAGAAGCTTTGCCGGTGATTGCTCACACTTCTGCAGTGCAAGATCACGTGAGCTGGTGTCCCCTCGGTATCCAGAGAGCCTCTTCATAGGGGACTGTCAGTGATTCCGATGTTAAAGAGTTGGCAGTGACCTGTTACTATGCCAGTTATGTAGCGAAGGTTTTCCAACTGAGTTGCAATATTGTGTGCGACAGGTGCTTGTCGAGGGATGCGAGAGCAGCCTCAGCTTATCTGCAGTCCCTTTGTTCTGCCGACCATTTCTTGTGTTGTGTGGTTCTGTCACATGATCACGTTTTAATTTGGGTAAAGGGTATCGGTACAATCGGTTAGGGTCCTATTATTTTAGTGTCTGATCCCCTTTTTGCCAGTTGATTTGCTGCGTCATTGCCCAATGAGTATCGAGAGATTGCTTATGTTCCTAAAGAGGGATGCTGTTGCCGCTCAGGTAATCCAAACACATTCTGCCTGGAAGTTAGTGTACCCACAACACTAAGGTTGTTGATATATTATTGTTCAGATCATGGGAGAAAACTTTTGCTCCGGTTCCAGACTTTGTTTTGGAGCCATCGGTGTAGATCCTTACTTCTTGCATATCGAGGCTGTCTTTTTCTTTTTCATGAAGTTGGATGCGGTACCTTTTGTCAAAGACAAGTATAGGGTAATATTACATGCCGCATCTATCATTACTTCGTCGCTCATTATCTCCTTGAGATGTGCGTAAGTGATTCTGGTATCCCATTTCTATAGCCCTTTTTTATCTCATCGTATGGCTGCAATTGTAGCTTCTTGTTGTATGTCAAAATGTAGGGTCTTAAGATTAAGTATGACCTCTAGTGCTACCATGGGGGTCGTTTTCATACAGCCTGTGGTTGCCAAGCAGGCAAGACGTTGCAGACTTTGTAATATATTAATAAGTTCGGGGCCACCAAACTACTGCGCCATATGTGAGCATGGGTCGAATTATGGCTGTGTAGAGCCATAGGAATATTGATGGTTTGAGGCCCCTTTTCTTGTTTATTAGTCTTCTGCATTGTCAGAAGGTTGTGCACGCTTTGGTTATTTTCGTGTTCAAATTGCTACTCTAGTTCATCTTGTAGTCTACGATTAATCCTAGATATTTGGCTTGACTGCACAACGTGAGTTCTGTCCTAAATAGTTTTGGCATGGACATCATTTGGATTTTCCTTTTATTGGTGAAAAGTACTTATTCCGTTTTGTTTGGGTTTACAGACAGCTCATGGTGGTTGCACCATTCTTCCAGGTTTCTAAGGGCTCATTGCATGCGATTACAGATTATGCTATCTGAGTTACCTTTTATCAAAATGGTTATATCGTCCGCATAACCGACCGTCTACTAGCATCTGTCGTTTAAACGTTTCAGCAAGTCATTCTCCACAATGTTCCAGAGCAGTGGTGAAATCACGCCGCCTGGGTATAGTCTGTTTTGCCTAGTTAAGCCTTAACTTTCCTCCACTGGCGAGGTATGTAGTTGTGTGCTGCGGAGGCTCTGTATATATTAACCAGATGCGGCGCAACGGTTGTTTGTCCCCATTTCAGTTGTGCTGGAAATATATCGTCCAGGCCAGGAGACTTGACGGGTTGAAAGATTTCAATGGCCCATTGCACTCGGTCCGCGATGACCATGGATTCAGATATTTTCCAGTCAGTTCGAGTCGGTTGTGCATAATTTGCACAACTTGGGTTGTCGGTAACAATACATCCTGGGAAGTCCATTTCGAGGAGCACCTCACTTATTTCGCTGTCAGAGTTTGCGTATGAACCGTCTCGTTTTGTTATTATCCTGTAATTCGACCTCGTTATCAAATTTCCAGTTTTTGTGCCAATCATTAGTAATCGGAGTTCGCGGTTTAAAATCGTACGACGGTTAAGTATTAAACAACAAATTCCATTAAGATTTTCTTTCCACAAGTAAAAATATAATACAAAATTAAATACTAAAACGCTTCAAATTATAGGACAGGACAAAAACAGAATGTTAACATGTGTGTGAATTTTCCCGAGGAATCCAGACTTTAATCTTTTGTTAAACATTAGTATTTAACTAAAAATAAATAAAATAATTTAAACGCTACACATTATAGGACGAAAAAATGTTTACATTTAATACAGGCTTTAATCTTTAGTTAAACTTTAGTTTTAAACTAAAAAATAACCCAAATTCCGGTGACTCACATTAAAATCTTAATTTTTAGTTTTTCGACCCTCCAAAATAAAAATGCAGTTTCTTATTTTTGTTTTTATTCAATAGCTCACACTTAATGTATCTATACAGTTATACAGGTAATATACAGTAATTTTGATTTTTTATACTTTTATAGTGGCAAATAGATGAAAGGCCTGCCTGATATTGATCGTCAACGAACTTTACTATAAATGTTTACTATAAATGTTTGTTAACACTAAAATCGAATCAGGAAGATATACTGAATATTTTTATTATATAACTGAAGCCTCGATACCGTTATAACGTTATAACAAACTTCTAAACTTATACCTTACCTTACGTAAACCCTTCGTACATTAATAATTTGATAACTCATGTAATTCGACGAAATAGATTTCTTAATTAATGGGAAAATATATTTTATCTTTGTCATATTTGTTGATATTTGCTGACACCGAATTTAGAGAGCAATTCTGAGAATTGACTTGGTAACCATTCATGTTTGGATACTGTTTATCATGGTTGCTTTGGTTATTTTGGTTAGTTACTTCTCCGAGAGGCAAGAGTATTGGATAATTACAAGTGACGGAACTAACTGCGTCTTGGACAGTCTCCTCACTCGTACGTGCAAATAGATCGTACACAGTCCTGAAGGTATTAACTCTGGAACTCCCACTGCTAGTACATGGTAGGTTGCTCATGACTGCGTTGTCTCCCGTGCCAATGTAGATAACGATGTCCCCAACTAACAACAATTAAAATAAACATAAATATAGGTTCTAATTAAATAAACTAACAACCTTGAAGGATGGGGCAGAAAGCTTATTATTAGAATAAACAATGAATTTCTTCACTATTTGAATAAAAAAAAAACCGGCCAATTGCGAGTCTGGCTCGCACAATGAGAGTTCCGTACAAACTTATTACATGTAGATAGTTCTTCCATCATGAGATCAAGTGTCCTAGGTCAACAGGAATAACCCCATAGGTTTTGATTTATTTGTGTCACAAAAAATTGTGATAAAAAAAAATTATAGACCGTATTCTGAGCTTATTTCTTTTTCACATTAAATAAATATAAATATTTTTGGACATTACACACAACATTACACACAACATTGACTTAGAAGCTTGATTTACTTACATAAAGTGCTCGTAGGCTTTACTATTTAATATTAATTTCAACTTAATGACTCCTCGCGTTCTTGAGTAAAAGGGTCTTGACGGACAAACAGACAACTTTTTTAAATGTGTTATAACTACAAATTAACAAAATTCAGATTTTTCCCTATATTTGTGATGTAATGACTTTGCTTTTTGTTAAATTTCATGATTCTAGGACAACGGGATGTACCCCATAGGTAATGATTTATTTGTGAGTAACTGAATACCTAAATATGCGTCAAAAATGGCCGCATTTTATTATTGCGTTGATATAGAAAATTGATATTTATACTGCTTTAAGGGACCGTAAACCTTAGTACTTGATATTAATTTCAACTTGATACGTCCACGCGTTCTTGAGTAAAAGGGTCTTGACAAACAGACAGACAACTTTTTTTTAAATATGTTATAGCAACAAATTAACAAATTTCAGATTTACTCCTATATTTTTGATGTAAGACCTTGCTTCGTGTCAAATTTCATTATTCTACAACAACGGGAAGTATCCTTTAGGTTTTGATTTATTTGTTAATAACTGAATACCTAAATATCCGTTAAAAATGGCTGTATATATTTTTATTGCGGTGACATAGAGGATTCATTTTTTACAGCTTTAAGGGACTGTAGAATTTTGTATTTGATATTAATTTTAACTTGATACACAAAAAAGTTTGTCTGTCGGTCTGACTTTACTAAAGAACGCGTGGATCTTTAGTAAAGTCAGACCGACAGACAAACTTTTTTTTTAATGTGTTATAACTACTAATTAACAAATTACGGATTTTACCCTATATTTTTGGTGTTAGACCTTGCTTTATGTCAAATTTCATGATTCTAGGACAGTGGGAAGTACCCCACAGGTTTTGATTTTTTTGTGAATGCCAAATTAGGCGACAAAAATGGCCGTTTTTCGGCCGCATTTTTTTACTGAGTTGACTTAGCAGCTTGATTTATTTACAGCTTCAAAGGACCGTAGACCTTAGTATTATGAATTTCAACGAGATACCAATTACGTGTTCCTGAAAAAAAAGGTTTTGAAAGACAGACAGACAGACGGACAACAAAGTGATAATGATAAATGGTTCGTCTTTCCTTTTGAGTTACATAACCCCTTAACATACAATATGTTGCGTACTTGATGTCTTGATTCCTGCATAGCTGATCGGTAACAAGTACACATCTGAATGCTGGCAATAAACCTGTTTTGTAATTTAATTACAGTTAGGTAGTTAGTTCTCTTAACGAGTTAAAAGTTTCACTAGACACCCATTTGAATTAAAAAAATTGTATTTGAAATTTGATTAAATGCTACAATTTGCTATCTAGCATATTTAGGCCCATAAACAAAGAAAATATGCCCAATACAATTAAAATATTCTGCTTGACGTGAACACTAAGGTCATTTGTTCACGAGGCACCGCACGACACGATTTTTAACACACTACACACTGCAGACGATCTGTTGTCCGTTCGTTCGTTCACTACACACGATTCTGCAACAACACTACAGTCGCGGTCTTCGTTCTAAAAAGGAGGACATGCAGAAAATATTGGATTCAAACTCTAGCTCTAAAATCTGACACACATCACGCGATGCAATTTCTTTTAAGATTTTATCCTTGCATTGTTTTATAGACTTATCCCATATGCAAGGTTTACACTCCACTGCTTCTTTTAGTCAAAATATCATATTTGTATTTTTTATCTATTTTCCACAAAAAAATCAAATCAAATTGTAAATCACTTAGCGCGCTCAAAATATCGTGTCGTGTCGTCAACAAGTTCATATTTGTTTGTTTCGCACAGCCGCTAAATCGTCACTGCATAAAGTCGCGTCGGCGTCGCTACGGTATCGACGATATTGCCGAAAAACTGTTTCAAATCGTGTCGCGTGTAGTACAGCGCCGCCGTGCAGTGAACAAACTGTCCATACAAATCTATGGTAACATTTTTTACCTTTGATCACATAGGAATTGTTATTTCTATCAGAACCACTATTGACGTCGACATCGTCTTTTTTGTGTGCGACTCGAATGATAGTAGTCACTAAAGAACTGCTATCTACATTATTTAGCACATTGTTTATAACAAATTGAGAATTGTATTCACTTATTATTAGAACTAAAATTATAAATACAAATCTGTTTTCCATTGCGAAAATGTAACTGTTGTCTTGCTTTCTCAGTTATCTTTGAAAGAATTCACCTTAAACTTGTACGTAAACCTTTAAAAGGCGCATATATAAGAACGAATCTGATTTATTTTTAATAAACTCTAGGTACGAAAGTTTATATTTAGATATTATTTCACTGCAGGGCGACGCCACACTGTCTGACGCTACTTTCATCGATTAATTTATCCATGATTTTAAGGAAAAACCTTTTCCTTTTTTGCAAGCAAAGTTTTCCTCTTAATATAATTCACGCATATGAGATTGTGGTATGATATATCCATGCATGTAGCACACGCGAAGTGACAGTATTTCTTCGAACCACACTCTCCACCACTTCCTAGAGTCAACCCCGCCACCCTTTCGTAACTAATCTGTATCCGTTTATGTAGAGCACGCCTTTTTTTCATTCCAATAAGGTGGGAAACAAGCTTACGGTCTACCTGATGGTAAGCGGTTACCGTAGCCTATGAGCGCTTGCAACACCTGCTCATCACTCGCGAGGTGCCGACCGTTAAAAAATCTAATAACTTCTTTCTTCAAGAACCCCATTCTGTATTCTTAAAAAAAATCTTGGAAGGGAGTCCATTTAGCTTTGAAAGTGTGAAAATGAATTCCCTGCCGATGAATTTAACGATTTTAAATTTAACTTATTTACATTACGCTGCACATGGTGTGCCCCTATGCAATCTGATAATCAATAGACAATTAAAATATTACTAGAGTTATGTTTTTTTTATTTAGGTAACTATTTACATTACCCTTCACATGGTGTGCCCCCAATGCAAACTGATAATCAATTTAACTATTTACATTACGCTTCACATGGTGTACTCACTGGGGTACACCCCATTCTGATAATGTTCTGTGGTGTGCCCCCTATGCAATCTGACAAACAATAGGCAATTAAAATATTACTTAAGTTTTGATTTTTTTCAATTTAACTATTTAAATTTCGCTTTACACGGTGTGCCCCTATGCAATCTGATAATCAATAGACAATTAAAATATTACTAGAGTTATGATTTTTTTTTATTTAACTATTTACATTGCGCTTCACACGGTGTGCCACTATGCAATCTGATAAACAATAAGCAATTAAAATATAACTTGAGTTATGATTTTTTTTTATTTAACTATTTACATTGCGCTTCACACGGTGTGCCACTATGCAATCTGATAAACAATAAGCAATTAAAATATAACTTGAGTTATGATTTGTTTTTAATTTAACTATTTACATTACGTTTCGCATGGTGTGCCCCCTATTCAATCTGATAAACAATAGGTATTCAAAATATTACTAGAGTTATGATTTTTTTTAATTTAACCATTAACATAACGCTTTACCCCTATGCAATCTGATAGGCAATAGGCAATTAAAATAGTACTGGAGTAATATTTTTTTTCTAATTTTACTATTAACATTACGCTTCGCATGATGTGCCCCTATGCAATCTGATAAACAATAGGAAATTCAAATATTACTGAAGTAATATTTTTTTTAAATTAACTTTTTAAATTACGCTTCGCATGGTGTGCCTCTATGCAATATCATAAACAATAGGTAATTAAAATATTACTGGAGTAATGATTCTTTTTAATTTAACTATTATCATAACGCTTCACATGGTTTGCCCTATGCAATCTGATAAACAATAGGCAATTAAAATATTACTGAAATAATATTTTTTTTATAATTTAACTATTTAAATTTCGCTTCACACGGTGTGCCCCTATGCAATCTGATAATCAATAGACAATTAAAATATTACTAGAGTTATGATTTTTTTTTATTTAACTATTTACATTGCGCTTCACACGGTGTGCCACTATGCAATCTGATAAACAATAAGCAATTAAAATATAACTTGAGTTATGATTTGTTTTTAATTTAACTATTTACATTACGTTTCGCATGGTGTGCCCCCTATTCAATCTGATAAACAATAGGTATTCAAAATATTACTAGAGTTATGATTTTTTTTAATTTAACCATTAACATAACGCTTTACCCCTATGCAATCTGATAGGCAATAGGCAATTAAAATAGTACTGGAGTAATATTTTTTTTCTAATTTTACTATTAACATTACGCTTCGCATGATGTGCCCCTATGCAATCTGATAAACAATAGGAAATTCAAATATTACTGAAGTAATATTTTTTTTAAATTAACTTTTTAAATTACGCTTCGCATGGTGTGCCTCTATGCAATATCATAAACAATAGGTAATTAAAATATTACTGGAGTAATGATTCTTTTTAATTTAACTATTATCATAACGCTTCACATGGTTTGCCCTATGCAATCTGATAAACAATAGGCAATTAAAATATTACTGAAATAATATTTTTTTTATAATTTAACTATTTAAATTTCGCTTCACACGGTGTGCCCCTATGCAATCTGATAATCAATAGACAATTAAAATATTACTAGAGTTATGATTTTTTTTTATTTAACTATTTACATTGCGCTTCACACGGTGTGCCACTATGCAATCTGATAAACAATAAGCAATTAAAATATAACTTGAGTTATGATTTGTTTTTAATTTAACTATTTACATTACGTTTCGCATGGTGTGCCCCCTATTCAATCTGATAAACAATAGGTATTCAAAATATTACTAGAGTTATGATTTTTTTTAATTTAACCATTAACATAACGCTTTACCCCTATGCAATCTGATAGGCAATAGGCAATTAAAATAGTACTGGAGTAATATTTTTTTTCTAATTTTACTATTAACATTACGCTTCGCATGATGTGCCCCTATGCAATCTGATAAACAATAGGAAATTCAAATATTACTGAAGTAATATTTTTTTTAAATTAACTTTTTAAATTACGCTTCGCATGGTGTGCCTCTATGCAATATCATAAACAATAGGTAATTAAAATATTACTGGAGTAATGATTCTTTTTAATTTAACTATTATCATAACGCTTCACATGGTTTGCCCTATGCAATCTGATAAACAATAGGCAATTAAAATATTACTGAAATAATATTTTTTTTATAATTTAACTATTTAAATTACGCTTCGCATGGTGTGCCCCTATGCAATCTGATAAACAGTAGGCTTTTAGTGTTATGATGATACAAGATGCGTTATTTCCAAATCACAGAAACATCCACACATAAAATCGATGAAAGCAAATTTTACTAAAAACAATCATTCCTTTATTTTCTTTTAAGTAAAGATTTGAGGGTAAATCCCCTGTTTAAACCAGTAATCGAACCATCTATCTACCGGGTTACTTAGCCCAAGCACATGAATAAAATGCAGACAAATTTACGCCTAGGAATTCTTTTGGGGTTGTATGTAACCTGTTAGCTAGTTAAAAATTATGTAAGCCCCTGCCCCAAATTGTTACCACATGCAAAACTTTCCAGAATATATTATATTGTCTCTATCATTGTTTATCATAAATAATTGACGTTCTCGCAATATACGTAGTAGCCCAGAAAGCCTATTGCGAAAAGTCTCGAGCACTCCAAACTCTAGGTTCGAGAGAAAATGCATACATTTAACTACCTCATTCACGAGTCTGGCGTATTCGAGACTTTGCAAATAGTTCCCCGGTCACGGTTGCATGAGCCTGCTCAAACTAGCCAGTTAGCGGTTGCACACACATTGGCGCGCTATGTAGTATGTAATATTCTTACCAAGTTTTTTGCTTTGTTCTGAGGTGTCTTTTGCTTTTATTTGTTCATGTGAATCAAGTATTAATTTTGTTTTCCTTATACTCAACATTTTATTCAAAGTAGAATTTACAAAATGATTCAATCAGCTTTTCAAAGGTCATTGCTTGGCTTGGGTCTCGGTGGTTGCAATTGGTGCTGATTTAAAATATTTTTCTCATAAGGAAACTTTGTTAAACAAGTGGGCAAAGTTGTTTTTTGTGTAGAGTGCCAACTTTAAATCCCAAGCTCAGTAGTCTAGAATTGAATCACGAGCGTAACGAGTAATTCTATAATATAGACTTACTGAGCACAGCGAGGGATTTAAAGGCACGAGACCTAAAATAATTTGCTCTCGTGTGAAACATACAACTTTTCACCTCAACCAATGCGAAAAAATAGGTCTTAGGCAAGGAACACACTGAAGGCCATTTTATGCAATTTTTTATTAATACTAACTACTATACTCTGCTCCTATCAAAAAATAAGCAAAAGGTAGGTGCTAAAACTCTTTTTAACATTAGCACCTTTTTAATTATTGAACAATTCGTATGCTTTAAGATATTTTTTACGTGACTTTTCTGATAAAAAGCTTAATTTAGCATTTGATACTTGTTGTCTCTTTGGTGTTAAAGAATTATCTCAATAACACGAGTCCCCCATTTTTTTAAAAAATACGATATATACGTAAATAAACAATCTAAGGTTAAAATAATTAATTCGTTTCACACCATTTCGCTTTCTCTTTTTTTAGAACGCCCGTTCAGAAATTTACTCTATGTCACTTTTATCGAAAACAAAGCATTTTTTTTTTTAAATAAACTCTATTAATTATAAGTAGGTATTATTAATCATAAATAGGTATTAAGTACGTCAGCTAACAAAAAAGCAATGCAGTTATGCTTTTCATTAAAATCAATTTTTTTCTAAACCAATCATCGCATTGTTTTTTTTTAGTATCGCAAAATTCCAAAAGGTAATATTCGAACGTTCCATTACTTTGTCTCACGTTCTCAGCAAAAATCAATTTTGCCCACTGTTTTTAGGCAGCAAAGCTTTTGGTGCTGGAGAGGTGAAAAAGATTTTTTTTGAAGATTGCAGAATGGTGTTTCTAATAAAATCATTATAAATTAAGTTACACAACGCAGCACATTCGTTGTAGTTGACAGTAAAATATCGTAAACCCGAAAATAATATCGTCAGATTAGGTAAGTAGGTACTAGAAAATTCAGAAGTACTTCCTACTGAAGCACAGTGATAATCAAATACATGACATCTATTACTAGTAGTAGTAGTAGAACCAATGTCAACTTCTTGAGTAACAGCTTTCTAAATTTGAGAAGCGATGAATATTCATTGCGTTAGCCAATCCTTAGGAAAACTGTTTTCTTGTACATCATTGGTAACCGCTTATTTTCTTCAATAAAGCCGTAACTAGTTTTCAATGGAATAACGTTATTATGTTTGGTAGGATCATTGCAGTTGTAAAAATTAATCAGAACATGTACTTGAAGCTCTAGTGGTACCAGGTTCTCATGATTAATTGACGGAGTATTATAAATAATATCTGCAACTTTTCCCAACAACAACACCAACACACAAGCCCTAACGCAAAGTGGCACTCGTAGATCTGAACAATAAGCTTCATTGTCTACATTTCTATCAGTAGTACACACCGCTGTTTTTTACCATGTGTCTGCATTTGTAAATCGATGAAGTCATCTCTGAGAACAGTGAGCATCAATTAGCACCTGAAACGCAACATAACACCTGTTTCCCGAAGGGATAGACAGGGACCTAATACTTCCACCTGGGATTTATGATCCTGGCTTATTTATTTTGCTTTAATCCTGTGTTGTTGTTGTTTTATATGCGTTCAATGTTTGGCACCCATTTGCTACAGAACTAATAAGAACGTACACAATTTAATCGAGATACGTTCGACGAACCTATCCTAACTTAACATTTACTTCCTAAAGAGTCGGCTCGAGTTTTGCCTCATAAATTTGGTGCACATTTTTAATTATTTTTGTTAGCGAGCTTCTGAATTCTCTCATTTCACTGCAAAAAATCATCTTCTGTACTTTGTTTACTGTTCCTAATATTCACTTTCGTTCAGCCAAATGTGGCAAACAGGACTGCCCAACAAAAGTAGTTTTTAGCGTTCATGTATATATGTTACATTTTTCACTGAGATAGCAAACAAGCTAGCGGTCCGCCTAATGTTAAGCGGTCACCGCAGCCTACCAGGGGCATCAAGACCCTTTAAAAATCTACTAACTTCTTTCTTGAAGAACCCCACATGGTTGTCCTTAAAGAAAACTTTTAAAGCAGCCACCGTTGCCCTGAGGTGCAGTACTCATTCGCTCTGTTGATTACTTCAAGTTTTTGGGACGTCAGCTTTACCTTATCTTCACATTAATATTTCCTTTATTTCCGAATAATTTCTAAATGTCAGAACAAATTTGGATGTGTAAGGTATTGTTAGAATCCTTACACTATCTTCAGTCACACTGACTACGCATTCTTTGAAAAAAATTAATATAGCGGCTATGTGACGCCATTCCAAAAAAATATTCAATTTTTTCAATATGGATATCAAATCTAAGGCCTTGATAGGCACATTCTAAAACTATATAATTTATATGCATACAGACTAGAAATACTGCAAATGTCTGAGCGAATGATTTCATAGTTTGCCAGCGGCTCCGCCCGCCCTAAATTTGGGTACCTATTGGCGCAGAATTACCCGTGGCAACTCCTTGATTATACTAAAGAAGTTTGCCAAAGCAAGCTATTCTATAGCTTCATATAGCTATAGCTATTTATATAGTTCGTTTGTGGAATTTGGTTATAGTTACTCCCGCGGAAACTTTTAAATTTTCTGTGTTAAAAAGTAGCTTATTTCCTTTTCCGTATCCTAAACTATCTATGTGCAAAATATAAGCTCAATTGGATGCTCCGTTGCGGAAGGATTAAGTAGTAACAGACGTTATAGTTATTCCCGCGGGACTTTTACATTCATAAATGCGTAATTAAGTTCCAAAAAAATCCAAACATCTAAGTACGTAATAAACACGAGTAGCAAATATAAGTTAAAAATAAATTAGTTTAGATTAACACAACGCTATTTATTGCCTAGATTTTGATACACTTAGGCTGGATTGCACCAAATCCATTGTTACGTACTGCAATTGTCAAAAATAACTTTTACAATTACTTTTACTTTAACCGCTACAATTCATTAATTTGGGTTGCACCGTTCTAGAAGTTGTAAATGCTATTGTTACGTGTTTTGCTAGGATAAAGGACTTGAATCCATGCCTTTCACAATAAATAAAAAAATATTGTGTGAAGCTGCCAAAGCATAGCCAGAACAAAACAGTCCTTAATTTCTATTATTTATGAATAAATGTAGATTGGCAGTAACCGCCAGAAATTTTGTGAAATACAAAAAATATATATAGTTAAAAAAATATTATTTAAATAAATGTATTTCATTAGCAATGCTACCCACATAATATTAAAAAAACCGGGTAATTGAAACATGAATAACCTCATTTTATGATCATTTAGCGGCTTGTCAATTGTTACTTTAAAAGACTATAACAGTAATTTTCGGCTAGTTATTGTTAACGTTAAAGTTATGGCGTAATTTAACAATTGTCAGATGGTGCACTCCATTTTCGTTTTACAGAGTATTTGAAAAGCTTGTCGGTCTTTTGTTATCGTTATTATTAGTTGGTGCAACCGAGCCTTATTATAATTATGTAATCACAATGTAAGTCGTTATATGAAACATCGCTTTAAAAAAATAACGGCCTAATCTCTTGTTTTCCTTTTTTTAATTCATAACTCCTTATCAACTAGTAGCGGGAACATAATTTATTTCATAAAATGTTAAGTAACTATAAAGTTAGCAAATTACAGTAATAGAATTTTTATTTCTTATGTGATATAACTGTAATTAATTATTTTCCACTTTTTATGCTAAGCTGTACGCCTATCAATAATATATTTTTTCCACTGAAGATGAGCTTTATTTCAGATAAGCATTGTTTATTTCAGCTTAACGCACATAAAGCAAATGTATATGCGCGTTGGGGGCCCTCTTAAAAAAGGGACAACGATTGACATGCTTTGAAACGTTTCGAAGTTTTACGACTCATTTTCTTGAAAAACGACTTGGAAGTTTGGGTTACAATAAATATTTCTGAGACAAATGTCTCACAAAAGGGTAATTGTGGCTCTATAAGAACCGAATGTGTTACAGTGTCCTTTTAGCATAAAACCCAGCGGGGTTTAAAATTTCGCCTCATTCAAAATTCATCTCGGATGACACACTTAACTAGGCCCAATAAACTATACAAACACCATACCACTTACGAGTGCGTGCATAAACACCCCAAATAAATGAAAAAATGGTATTTAAGGTCAAGATTGTACGTCCCACAATTTTAAGATACCACCCCCGATGACAGGGATTGGAGATCGACTTTTTGAAGACAACTTCACGAGATTGCAGAAGTGGGTATATACGGAAGCTGACGATCTGGCTGGAACGACTATACAGGCATTCAGAAAATAGTTCTAGAGCAATTAACTCGTCTCTCACTAATCTAGTTTTATTTTGTGATTGTGTTTCATTTAGTGATTAATTGACAATAATTTTTTTATGTTCCTAAGTTAAATTAAACTATCGCTAAATCTCGTAGATTCAGTGTTGAGCGACTATAGGACTTCAGCTAAGTATTGTTAATTATTATTTGTATACCTGTTAAAATGGGTCTTTTCAGTAAACAGATAACTGCTTGTTTCGTTCTAAGCCCTAATACCCCTGTACCACGTTGTTGAACTTACTATTATAAATTCTAGTGAATAGTTGTCATTCTTTTGAAGTAACCATTATGAATTGTAGAAAATAACTATCATGTTATTAAATCTACTATTATAAATTGCAGAGAATAGTTATCATTCCTCGTGAAAGTTTACTGAAAACACCTAGATTTATCTTTTTCTTTCTTTAATATTTTTTTTTGTATTAGGGTTAATTTAATATTTGATTTTACGATTTGATCTTTAGAGTAGTGTTAGGAGTGGGGATAGTGGTCCTGTTTAGCAGCTCTTCCTTTGTTCCACTATCAGTCGGCAAAACCCCTAGCAATTGGAGAAGAGCCTTTGTTGAGGGTCACCCAAGTGGATGACTAGCAATAAAGAAATTACTCAAAAAGTTTCGAGTACAACCAAATATGAAAGAATGTCAAGTAACTATTCGTTTAATAATTGGTTTTCTTTTCACTTGTCCTATACAACGTATCTAAACTTATACAAGGTACATAAACAGGTTGAGGGTCACCCTAGTGGATGACTAGCAATAAAGAAATTACTCAAAAAGTTTCGAGTACAACCAAATATGAAAGAATGTCAAGTAACTATTCGTTTAATAATTGGTTTTCTTTTTCACGTGTCTATACAACGTATCTAAACTTATACAAGGTACATAAACAGGTTGAGGGTCAGTCTAGTGGATGACTAGCAATAAAGAAATTACTCAAAAAGTTTCGAGTACAACCAAATATGAAAGAATGTAAAGTTCAAATTCAAATTCAAAATCAAAATCTTTTTATTCAAATGGGTTACTAAGAACACTTTCGAATCGTCAAGTAAATTAACTACTAGTAGCTTTACAAACTTATTACAATACTGTTTTATTGCCTGCGTCCAATAGGAAATCTTTGTAAAATCACAAACGAAACATAATATTATAGTGTATCAACTAATAAATTCATGTTTATTCGTTTAATAATTGGTTTTCTTTTTCACCTGTCCTATACAACGTATCTGAACTTATACAAGGTACATAAACAGGTTGAGGGTCACCCTAGTGGATGACTAGCAATAAAGAAATTACTCAAAAATGTTTCGAGTACAACCAAATGTGAAAGAATGTCAAGTAACTATTCGTTTAATAATTGGTTTTCTTTTTCACGTGTCTATACAACGTATCTGAACTTATACAAGGTACATAAGCAGGTTGAGGGTCACCCTAGTGGATGACTAGCAATAAAGAAATTACTCAAAAAGTTTCGAGTACAACCAAATATGAAAGAATGTCAAGTAACTATTCGTTTAATAATTGGTTTTCTTTTTCACCTGTCCTATACAACGTATCTAAACTTATCCACAAGGTACATCCACAACTATTCAGTCAGTTGATGATGGATGAGTAGATACAGGAATGTTTCGATTTCATTCAAATTATAGTGCATTCAAAATATGCCGTTTGGTTACACGCATTTCGGTCAGGGGATGCACCACGGATATGGGGGTGAGTGTGGCGCATAGATGTGTACATGTATGTGTGTTTACACATATTTGCATGTTGGATTTTGAAAAACCCTCAGAAAAACAAATATATCAAATCATTCTCTATAACATTTTTGTAAACTTCGTAGCCGTACGCGGTTTACGCGCTTATGGGTTGATCTCCAAAACATCTTTATTTTTACGATGCCTACAATGTACCTATACCAATTTAGTGACGATTATTCAGACATTTCCCTAAGGATTCAATTTTAAAAACCCCGAAAGACATGTTTAATTAATTAAGTTAGATAGCATTAATACCGAATTTTAGGTAAATTATAACATAAACATGAAATAATTACTATGTGTGCCATCTCCTTAGGGGTTAAAGTTTTAATGTCTATAAAATATATTAAGTTTTATCAATTAAGTTGAAGAACATGAACACCTAGCTTTATGTAAAAGACATTTGCTAACCTTTTCTCCCTATAGTTGCTGAATTTTTAGAAACCCGATAACACCTGGTTTTTTTATTGTCTTTAAAAGCATAATTACCCAAATTTCAAATAAATTGACGCTAGAAATACTTTTTTTAGAAGAACTCTGTAATTTCTTTTTTCCTTAAGTTATTTGAGTTGAAGTGGAGAACACTGAAATACTTGTGTCATTAATTGTGTCAAAGAATATGTAGGTATACTCAGTTATAAGTGACTTTGACATCAAAAATATAACTTTTCATTAAAACTTTGGAGCCCTTTTTCTTTCTTGGGCCTGAATTTTGCACAGACAAAGTTATAAGTAATTTTGACATTAAAAATAAATATTTCTGAAACATACTTAGCAACTCCCTTTCTCCCATTAGGGCTGAATTTAAAAAAAACGTTACCTACTACCTAGTTTCAAGTTAATTTGCTAATAATTATATTATTTCCCATACCAACTTTCCCACACTTTTTGACCCACTCAGGGGTTGAAATTGGAAAAATTCTTAAACACGTTATTCTTTTTTTGCTACCTAATATTTATATACTAATATTTTTAAAACTTTATTTGGAGAAATAACCGAATTTTCATACAATCCCCTATTTTACCCCTGTGGGATGATTTTTCCAAAACAGTGTAATATATCATTCTTGATTGTTAGTCAAAAGCCAAAATACCAATTTTTGTAGATTTAATTCAAAAACTGAGATATTTTCAACCAAACTGCCAACCCCTATTTCACCCTCTTAGGAGTCGAATTTTACAAAACTCATTCTTAAACGACCTATTCAGATATAACAAACTCTTTCCCCAAATATCAAATTTCCATACTTAGCGGTTTAGGCTGGGCGGTGATGAGTCAGTCAGGACATTGCCTTTTATATGTATAGATTTTCTAGTAGTATCAATTTTTAATACACTGTTTGTATTTTATGTATATTTATGTGTGTTTTTGACGTGACAACGTCTTATAAATTGGTTTGCCGGGTGACACTTCAAGAAACTGCGTTACGCTCCGCTCACGTTATGCGCTCACAATGAGAGCGAGTGAGAGGCACGCGCCCGCCTAAGAGCGAGAGAGACAGACATAAAATCATTGTCACGTAAAACTTTCGCCCGTATACCGACTTTACAGGCAACCAGTTTTACGTATGTATTTATATATGTACTAGTTGTTGCCAACGGCTCCGGCCTCACTGGATTGGCGAAGGATTGCTACGACCGCTCCCGAATTATAGTAAGAAATTTGCTACAGCAAGGTCTACCTCTGGCTGTAGTTCATGCACGTGGAATTAGGTAATTCCTGCATAAACTTCTATTTTTACGGAAAAAAAGTCTAACCTACGTCCTTCTTCGTCTGTTTATTTATCCCTGTGTGAAGTTTAAAGCTCAATTGCATGCTCTGTTGTGACGTGATGCAGGGACAAACGAATTGACATACTATCACATTTATAATATACTAGCTTTTGCTTGCGATTCCACCTGCCCTGAATTCGGTTATCAGTGTAGGATTTCAACGGCAACTAATCAACTATAGAAAAAAAACCCGACTGATACTGGACGTTTTCAACTAGATTATGTCCTTTCCCGGGACTCAAACTATATTCATGCCAAATTTCATCGTGAAGAGGTAACTGACAGAATTACTTTCGCATTTATAATATTTATTATTATATTATATATAGTGGATAGTATGGATAGTTTTAAGTATATGTAAGTACACATATGATTGTGCAAGAATATAATTATGATGGCGCTAATGCCACTAGTACTATTAAATATCGGAATACTCTTAAATATCTGAATTTCTTTACACGATTGACGATATTTGAAGCTTCATATGGTGCGACCCCTATGCTACATAAGTTAGTTAGTTAGTTGGACTTATGTTTTCTGCACTTAGCCTCATGATAGGACCTCTCCCTCTCGGACCACGGTTGTATACAGTCGTGTTCCCTGTGTAATATTTTTTTATTTCAAAATACTTTAATATTAATACTCTTTAAATATACTGAATGTACCAGGAGATCATTACGGCGAAAGAGTAGCCAAGTAACTTATCGGCCAACAAGCAACAGGTGCTATAGTGCATATCCCAATTCATAAGCAAACGCGTTTTTAGTATAGTGATTAAAAAAATTTGGCAGTCAAATTTATATCTGTTATTACAACTATAACCCACAAGCGCAAGATGTCAATGAAACGAACCCCACCAGCAACACCGAGCACAACGTCTGCACCGTCAGCTGTGAACGCTATGTCACCTATTCAACATAGTAGTTCTATACCAGACGTAAACAAATTGGCAAGCAGGCACAAACGTAAAATAAATGAGGTTTCCTTTGAAAAAGATGATATGCAAGCTTTTATGGAAGAAATGCGCAATATGATGTCAAATCTTACAATCAATCAAAATAAGCGGTTTACTGAATTGGAGAGAGCAATAAATGAAATAGCGGATCGGAACGTTGAAATCACGAAATCCTTTGAGTTCCTATCCCAAAAAATGAAGAGATTTCTCATAAGCTGGAAAAACTAGAAAGCTCACGCAAAGAGGATCATATTAACATTCATTCAGTAGAAAACAAAATTGAATATTTCGAACGCAGATATAGGTGCACTGATATTGAACTACGTAATATTCCCAAAAGCCAAAATCCAGAAAGTAAGGAATATCTGACATCAATTATCCATAACCTCGCAAAAACTGTTAATGTGGAGTTGGACAAGCAAAATATACGAGATGTCTATAGAACTAAGAGGAAGTCAAACAGTGATGGTGCCATTATTGTCAAGTTCTCAACAACAGCTACAAAAGAAAAATTTATGAATAATATGCAAAAGAAAAGGAAATCTAAAGAGGAGAGACTAAGTACTAAGCACCTACAAATAGAAGGGCCCATAAAACCAGTATATATGTATATCTGAATGTCTAACTACCAAATCTAACAAAATTTTTTTCCTTGCCCGCGACTACGCCAAAAGAAACAACTTCATGTTTAGTTGGACTTCAAATGGTAACATTTTCTTACGAAAATCCGAAGATCTCAGATCCGAATTTTCGAAGAAGCAGACATCAAAAAACTGGAAACAGATAAGAGACTATGTCAGATAATTCACGTTTACTGCATTCTATCTCTTGGTTATATTAAAAAAATATTTTTAGATGATAAGTCATGTCTTTGCAGAAACATTTACTTAACAATTTATATATTATTATTATATGTGCCATATGTGTTTAATGTTATAAACGATGGCTTCAAATCCTATATTATAACTAGTTCACCTAATACTTAAACTAAAACTATGATTTTTTTACACAATCATTATCACACTCACAATGGCTCTTCGATTCTCATACTTACATACAAACTATATACTTATCGGCTACCTTGTACCTGGTAAATCACAATAAATCTACAATACAAATTGCATTGAAAAACGGCATATACTACATTTCATATGATCCATCATTTGATGCATTTAATTCTAAATATAAAATTCGATCATAACATTACTCTCTTTGACCAAATAGACAACACTTCAGTATTAGAATCAATTCAATGTGATGTAGAAAACTGCCAATCATATCTACATTACCTGAATTGCAGCTAAAAATTCTTCTGTTCTCAAGTAGGCTAAATTTTAATTGTGATATCATGATCTTGAAGGAATGCTGGCTCTCTAGAAATAAAATTATTCCACAGTTACAAGGTTATAACCATCATTTAAGTAAAAAATTACTTAATCAAAATGATGGCTTAGTGGTGTATGTTAAAGAAAAAATCTATAATCCATCCTATTCACAAAAATGATCCACGTGACTGCGTTGAAAACTATAGACCAATTTCTATTCTGCCTGCGCTGTCAAAGATATTAGAAAGGATTATCAACATATAAGACTCGTTCATTTTCTGGAGACTAAAGAACTTCTTTCTCAGTGCCAATTTGGCTTTCGTAAAAATAAATCAACATCGGATGCAGTTTTTGAATTTACAGACCACGTTGTACGCAAGCTGGATGCAGGGTCAAAATGTCTTATACTATTTTTCTAGATCTTGCAAAAGCGTTAGACACAGTCTCGATCCCATTACTTCTCGTGAAACTTGAAAGAATGGAGATCAGAGGTACACAATTAAAACTTTTCCAAGATTATCTTTCCGAAAGAACACAGTGTGTAAAAATAGGCAACCACATCAGCTCCGATACTCCCGTCACTTTTGGAGTTCCTCAGGGCAGTATACTGGGCCCAACCCTATTCTTAATTTATGTCAACGATCTCTTCTCGATCAATTCTTTTAATGGCAAACTTATTGCATATGCTGATGACACTGCACTAATATTTTCAGCAAATACATGGGAAGAAGTATACAAAGAAGCCCAAATTGGTCTTAACAAAGTAACACAGTGGCTATGTGTAAGATTGCGTAAGGTTACTTATGTGATTAAAACTCTTCGCAACATTGCAAAAACTGATCTTTTAAATAGAGTTTATTATGCATTGGTGCAAAGCATTTTAACATATTGCATAACATCTTGGAGAGAGTCATCCAAAAGCATCTTATTAAAACTGGAAAGAACCCAAAGATTGCTATTAAAAGTTGCTTCTTTTCGTCCGAGAACATTCTCTACAACAGCATTATATAAATATTGGAAAGTCTTAGCTGTAAGACAACTATTTATTTACTCTGCAGTACAAATGCAACATTCTCAAATTCTATATTTCCGAGTCATTTCACTGACCCAAAATACACATCAACAAGAAGAAGTTATGCTGTGTGCAAACATGAGTCTTTTAAAAAACACTTTAGCAACAAGTTTGTGTATCAGCTTGGTCCCTTAATTTACAACAAAATTAACAAAATTATCAATTTACATACACTTACCCGGTTCATGTTGAGAAAAAGGCTAAATTTGTGGTTATTATCTTTAAGTATGAGGAAACTGAAAAACTTGTTTATAATTTTTAAAAGATAATTTATTTGTCTCTGCTTATAACTTGGACCACACTTTAGTCCGATAAACGACTTTTAATAATTTAATTCTTTGTGTTTATGTCTTGGGCCACACAAAACTATACAGAATAGGAATACAACACACACACACAAACCCTCACGCACCCTCAGACATAAATACCTCTCCAACACACACACACACATACACTCGCACCCAACTAATCAGTACTGATTGGTGTTAGAACTTTTTGCAAAAATATTTATTATCTACGCACTGACAGGGCAACTTGTAGAATGTAGTTCTCATTTCTATAATTTTTATTGCTCTGCTATAATTAAAGTTAAAAATGTTGAATTATACAAGTATATACATTAATGTAGTAAGTAGGCAAATTGAACATTGTTAGGTTATCAGTTTGTAGAATGTAGTTCTTAGTTTTGTAATTTTAGTGCTCTGCCATAATTATAATTAAAATAAACAGTAATGTAGTAAGTAAGTGTTCAACATTTTAAACATATATTTTTTTAATCTCAAATAAATATGTATAACCTATATGTAACCAATATGTATAACCTAGTACTCAGTGAAAACGGTAATCAGACGACTGGTTCCTGAAACACAGGATATTTTTTCCTATCTTGGGAGCTAGGGAACTCAAGACTTTAATACCAAAATTGTTCAACTATTACTTTCTCTTCTATATATTACTCTATACTTTGTATGGTTTTCTATGTATCTGGCTATCAATAAATAAATTTATTGTTATTATTATAAATTTATTGTACGTAGGTAACCGGTTCATTTCATTGGTTACTCATACCATCCCAGCTCCGTCCAGAAATCAAGGAGGCATCTGATGTTATTCAGCGCCTCAGCAGTTCAACGACGGGCGGAACCCTTAAGTCTGAGGAGAGATTTTGCCTCCCTGTGTGTGTTCTACCACTTGTACAATGGGATGTGTTCTGAAGAATTGTTCGAAATGATGCCCACGGCTACTTTCTACCATCGCACCGCCACCGCCATAGGCAGGGAATTCATTCTCATACTTTAGAACCGAAATGGTCGCGTACAGTGCGGTTTCAGAGAAACTTTCTCCCTCGAACGCTTGGGTTGTGGAATGAGCTCCCTGCCAAGGTTTTCTCTAAGGACTACAGTATGGGGTTCTTCAAGAAAGAAGTTATTGGATTTTTGAAGCGTCGGCAACGCGCGAGTGATATTTCTGGTGTTGCAAGCGTCCATAGGCCACAGTGACCGCTTACCATCAGGCGAACCGAGCGCTTGTTTGCCACCTTAGTGGTATAGGAAAAAAAAAACTTGATATGTTAATGTAATTCATATTTTTTTAAATTAGATTCTTTCTCTTTCCAATCTTTGAGTGAGGTAATCGTCCATGGATAGGTTCAATTTTCAATATTCATTAAGAAATATATATCAAAATTATAATAAAAACATTAGCAAGATGTCTATGTAGCAATTTTGCTCACGTTTATTTATAAGGAAGCACTTTGTATCGTTATTTGTAAGCATGATAAGATACCTTAATAAATGAAATGTAAGTTAAGAATTAAGGACTGTCTTTTTATATTACAACGGAATATTTTATATACAAAAGTACCATAGATATGTATTAATACAAAAAAACCCTATTAAATAATAAAAAGTTTGTCATATGAACATACTCATATGTGAAAACTTAAGTAAATAAAAATTGGAATTTTTTTTGTCTGCATAAAGTTTATTTTTTACTTTTTGATGGGGTTTTAAAGGCGGTATAGTTATTTTAGTTCTCTATTCTTAGTTGATACCTTAGGCATTGGTACATATTTCAGAAGAAGATCACCTTAATATAAAAATCCTCCCAAAATCAGTGAAGATATCGCGAAGCACACACACGATAAGTTCCGCTTTCTAGAAATTGACGACTTTTTTTTCTTGTAATAGTACACACTTAACAGTCCATATATTTAAAAATACTAAACCGATTTTAAAGAAAACTTGCACTTTTCCCTAAGTAGAACTATATTTAATCAAATCTATAAAGAATGATTACAATGCGATTCCCAGTTTCTGAAAAAACCGTTAACAAACAACCTCACAATTTTTTTAAATTTAAAAAAAATTTAAATTAAAAAATTTGGAACACCTGTTTGGAAACCCACATAGACTAATGAATAAGGTAATTGCATCTAATAAGGGCCGGGTTTTTGGAAATCCTTATAAATCAATTTTGGGAAGTGTGTTAGTTTGTAAGACAACATGATCAAATAAACTGTTTTTATTTGAAGAGAAAATATTGTACAAAAATAAGGAACCAATCGCCAGTTACTTACAAAAAAAAAACTGGTTGCCTGTAAAGTCGGTATACGGGCGAAAGTTTTACGTGACAACTTGTGCCTTTCACTTTTTATGTCTGTCTCTCTCGCTCTTAGGCGGGCTAACCATGCCGCGTGCCTCTCACTCGCTCTCATTGTGAGCGCATAACGTGAGCGGAGCGTAACGCAGTTTCTTGAAGTGTCACCCGGCAAACCAATTTATAAGACGTTGTCACGTCAAAAAAGTTTTTTAAAAGCTTGTCTTTGGTCCTTATTGAGCACTAGAGCTCTGAATAAGGTCCATAATTGAACTGCAAGATTTAAGGCTTTGTATACCAGAAAAATCACATCTTTAGAAAGCAACAGCTTTTGACTACTATTAAGTTTGTAGCTTTTGAATAATGAAACGGAAATTCATATAAATTAGTGTCGTGGCCCTTATAAAGTCTGAGGCAATGTATATAAGCTATAACTTTTCTAATTTCTAGTCATGAATGAAACAAATTGTAGTTTTATGCTTATTTTTATTAATTCTAGTAAGGAAAATAACAAAATGTAATTAATCAGTCATTTTTTCAGTCTTAGTCCTTGGACCTTATTAGGTATTATACTTCTTTAATCACAGTCGGGACCTTATTAAGTGTTTGAAAATAACAAACATGGCAACTACTAGCAGCTAAGTATTAAAAGATAAATATGCACGTACCCTTAATCATAGTGTGTATTTACTTATCCTTATTATATATTTTTAACTTTAAAAAACTCGAAATGCGACTGGATTTTTTTTTAACATTCGTTGAAGTCCACGGAAGGAAAGGCGTCTAGTCAAGTTTTGTGCGATAGCAATGACCCAGTGTAACGAAATGTGCCACTTGCTAGGCCAGCTGCTCGTTTACACTTATGTAAGTCATTTACCATGTCTATATTAAAACTTCGTAACCCTAATAAGGTCCGTACCTTATTTGGAGACAACGACCTGGACCTTGTTAGGCACTTAGATATGTCCTGATAAAACCAAACAAAATCGAAATAAAAAAGCAACAATTTTAGTTACTTACCTTGTCAATCCACGTGCCAAAAGTATTTTTCACATCCCTATTGCAGAGAAGAAGAAAAGACCGGCTTTTATTACTAATACCACGCAAAATTCAAACCGAATATTTTATAAATTGAGTCGCGTCAACCGCTTCTGAGTTAACACACACAGCCACTGACAAAATGGTCGGCGCGAAAGCAATGAATGTCGATGCGCTTTTATGATTGGTTACTGGGGAGGGGCCGCGCGCTCTTCGTTTTGGTTAAGGCATTAAATGCGGGAAGTTTAAAAAGATGGACCTTATTTCGAACCGGCCATTTTTAGGCGCAACTACCTTATGGTATTATTCAAACAATATTATATCATAGACATACACATTGGTCTAATTGTTGTCTTTCATTGTGACACTTTATGGTAGAAATTATAAAAATATAGTACTAATATTATATTGTAGTACAAAATCGTCCACTGAAATCGTCCGTCACAAAAAATATTAATGGTTGTAAATAAAATTACAGAATGCACTATTTAGCGGTTGTATAAGTATCGGTTATGCTAAAAGTGTGTGAATATTAAAATGCATACCCTTTAGTTGTTCTTTTAGTTTTGTGATTATTTATTTATTATTTATTTAGTTGGAATATTGGCTCTATATAGATAGTAAGATGTATAAACAAGAGTTTTCGCTAGTAAGTTTCAGTAATTAGGGGTTAAACTAATAATGTGATTATCATTCTTTAATTTAATAACCTGATAATGGCAGATTGTTAAGCTGTTAATTCATTTGCAATTATTATAAAGCCACATTGACACAAAGAAGATACGGCATTCAATTTGGTGTTTGGAACTCTGTGAACAATAAAATTATATGAGTGTGGCTTAGTATGGTACCTGAAGGATATAATAAAATACGGGCCGAATAAAAATAAATTACTATTTAATAAAATAGAAATACAGGGTTTCAAAGACTAGTCTGTGTTGCAGATTTGTAGCGATGTTTATAAATAAGGATTCAGAGACCGAAAACAAAGAGAAAAAAAAATAAAAAGGCATAAAGCTATTAGCGATCGAATAAAGCACTTTTGGGTATAGAGAGGGATCGCTGCTACCGTGTAAAGAAGCATTTTTTTTTTTTAACTAAGGTTTATGGTGTAATTAAGGTGACACTGCTAAGGTCCGCTTGAAGGCCTATGAACGCTCGCAACACCAGGGATATTACTCGCGCGTTGCCGACCCTTCAAAAATATAATAACTAATTTCTTAAGAAACACCTTAGTAGTCCTAAGAGAAAACCTTGGCAGGCAGCTCATTCCACAACCCAAGCGTTCGCGAGAGGAGGTTTCTCTAAAACCGCACTGTAATGAGTTGTGGGCCAGTGCAAAACAAAAATATTTTTTATTTATACGTTATAAAAAGTTATTTTTAATTTTTAGCTAGTCGTTGGCGCACAGGAATATTATATTCCATTTCATTAAAAAATGCTAAAAAATATCACGTGATTTAATCCGTATTGCAGTAGTGGCCTATGTATTCCAAAGCCTCAAGAGCATGATGGCAAGACGTTAGCTACAATTCTTATGCGTCGGTCTCTTGGAATTACCCCAACGCACGAGGGTTTTAACAAATTGCTTTATGACCTGTAGGTATTGCCTCAGCCTGCAGAAGGATCGTCAGCGGATCGCCAGACGTGCGGCGTGGATTGTACTTCTGTACAAGGAAGAAAGTTAAGGAACATGTAAATTCATGTCACAACCTAATCTGAGCAATAATAGTCTAGAGAGTCGCTATAGAGTCGAAGGCACTCTCTCTTTCCCTCGTCCAATACAAGCAGAAATCCCGCAAGGGTACGTACTCGCCCCTATCTTGTAGCTTCTGTACATAAACGATATCCCTAAAACGATAGGTACCCAATTAGCCCTCTTCGCGGACGATACCGCTATTAACACCGCCGGTAGGCAAGTGAGTCGAATCACTAAGAGACTCCAATCAGCAATGACTGCCCTAGGCCAAATATCTCGGTGTGACACTGGATAGGCGTTTGAACTTTCGCGATCACACCAAAATAGTAAGAGGCCGAACCGCTTTTGTCCTCGGTTGTCTATATCCCATGATAGGCAAGTACAGTAAGATGTCTCTTAGGAATAAGCTGACTCTTTACGTAGCTTGCATCCGCCCCATACTAGCATATACTAGCAACGTCTATGCGTTATCTAAACGCAGCCTCCATAAACTCCAGACCCTCCAAAACCGCTTCCTCAGAGCGGCCTCCGAGGCCTTCTGGTACGTCCGGAATGCGGACCTACATAGGGAATTAGAGCTCCACACGATTCCCCAATATCTTAAAAACCTTGTAGTCCGCTTTTTAGAGCTTACACAAAATCACCCGAACCGATTAATGGTGCAATCCACAACCTACCTTCGGCGTGCGGCCCGCGGGGAGCCGTTGAGCGTTGGGCGCTATATGGGCTGACACTCCTACAGAGAGAGAAAAAAAAAGTCTAGAGATGCACAACGTTCGTACTTCACACTTTATCTGCGTAGTGTGCGAAAATGATGACACCGAGTGGCTTGATGAAACTAACTAATCAGTGGTCCGAGGACAATGTACATTAAATATGTTCATGTAATAGTAAAATATATATTTTTCGCATGATTACACTATTCCTTTAATATTATTATTATGCCAGTCAATAACAACCTGCAATCTTTCTGTCTAGACATTTTTATCATGGTCCTTAATTTTCTAGAATAAAATTAGATTATACTTTATACGTGTATTTAAAGATTATATTCTAAAAATTTAAGGATTATTTGTAGGTACAAAAAATACACGTGCATTTGGGTGGGGGAGAGGGGGGGTAGTCTTAAACCTCACCTCGTATCACCGAGGGGGAGGGGGGGTTGAAAAATGCTAAAAAACACCTCACGTGATTAATGGACGGCCCCATATGGGGCTGAACTTGCGACTTGTAAAGCAGCAACCTTTGCCCCGACGTGAAGTACTGCTTCGCGCTGTTGAGTACACCAAGTTTTTGGAGGCCAGCTTCACTTTGTCTTGCAAATGATCTTGGAAATGAACATCGCTGGAGATGTCAACAACAAAGATCCAAATGCTCTTTAAGTGTTTTGAATTTTGGGACCACAGTAAATGAGGTTTCCTTAGCAGTGAAAGCGCAGACTTGTGTCTTTGTAGGGTTGAAGCGGTCCCCCGTCTCCAGTGAGAAACCTTGGACAAAGTGGTATCAGTTTGAGACACAAGACGAAAGCCATATTGACGGTCACTGACCAGATCGTGTACTTCTATGTATCTTAGAAGCTGTGTGTTAATCACACGCTACATCACCTTGGAGAGGAGGGAGGTAATAGCGAAAGGCCTGTAATTAAGTAGATCTGAACCGCCGTTATTGGGTACCGGGTGTACATTCGCAGTCTACCATGAAAACGGAAATTTCCTAGTTTGGTAGGGATGAGCGAAGAGGCGCGTGAGTACAGGATATAACTCAGGAGCACACTGTTTAAGTACCACTGTTGGTATTCCGTCTGACCCACTCGACTTATGAACGTCTAAAGAAACCAAAAAGTCTCTTGTGATGAGTATTACTGACTATGGTTTGCCAATGATCCGATTTGGAAATCTTCGAATTCACGAAAAAGATAACGGCTGTAGCTCGGCCTCTAGTCTCCCCATTTTGTCGCTTTTAAAAAAGCGCACTCGACTGGTGTCCTTCCTAATGTAAAGCCCGGCCCAGGCCATCTTTTACGCCCGAGCTAGCCCGATGCCTGTAGTGTGCACAGTCGTTATTTGAAACAAAATAAACGTAGTAAAAATAATATAAAACCAATATTTCACTTCTGAATACTTCAGTATGAAGATTATGCATTTAAAAACGGAATATTATTCGTATTTTTATATCTTTATATTATTTATTAAGAACAAATCTTTGCAATGCAAATTTAAATACGCTGTTAAATTTATAGTACTGTAGTATAACTTCCGGTAATGACTCATATCTATTAAGTGATTCATCGACTAGCGAGATCGCATGGAATTGCTATACAAGTTTTTTTTTCCACTGTTAATGATTCTATATGTTTGCTTTATCATCGTTTAACTTAGAGTAAGGTTTTGAGTAGACATTAAAGAAAATATGGAACAAAATGCAAAGACGCATTTCGGAAAACATTATCTTAACCGGAACATTTTAACACCAATAAACTGGTAAGTGAACACTTAATGTGAAACCATACTATGACTCACTATATTGGGTTATTTATTATAAATCAGCTAAAGGTAATGTAAATAACTAATGATATTTTAATTGGATATAGTTAACTAGTATTTCATACAAGTTCGCGACATCGTTAGTTTCAAACCTTGCACTGAAGCAAGCACAGTCACTAAATAAAATATAATAATGAAAGTACGAACGTCATTATTTGTGATATTATTTTGTGTTACAGTAATCAGTGTGTCATCACAAAGTAATGTTGTTAAAAGTAACGATGTAACAAAATTCCGTTACTCACCGAACTAT